>OU342742.1:479898457-480639188 GCA_910589775.1 Avena eriantha | reverse complement strand
TTGTGTTCTCTATAGAGACCACACATGGATCCACTAGTGTCATTGCATGTGTGTTCTTTTACTAACAACAACTGGAGTCATTTCATGTGTGTTTTTTTCGCATACCACATATGGATCCACCACTGTCATTGAAATGTGCGTTCTCTTCAAAGACCACACATGGATCCACCAGTGTCATTGCATGTGCGTTCTTTTTACTAACAACAACTGGAGTCATTGCATGTGTGTTATTTTCACATACCACATATCGATCCACCAGTGTAATTGCATGTGTGTTCTTTTGACAATCCACATATGGATCCACCAGTGTCATTGCACATGTGCTCTTTTTACTAACAATAAACAGAGTCATTGCATGTGTGTTCTCTTCAGAGACCACACATGGATCCACCAGTGTCATTGCATGTGTGTTATTTTAACATACCACATATGGATCCAACAGTGTCATTGTATTTGTGCTCTTTTCACAATCCACCTATGGATCCACCAGTGTCATTGCATGTGTGTTCTTTTTACTAACAACAACCAGAGTCATTGCATGTGTGTTCTTTTCACATACCACATATGGATCCACCAGTGTCATTGCATGTGTGTTCTTTTCACAATCCACCTATGGATCCACGAGTGTCATTGCATGTGTGCTTTGATTACTAACAACAACCAGAGTCATTGGATGTTTGTTCTCTTCAGAGAACACACATGGATCCACCAGTGTCATTGCATGTGTGTTCTTTTTACTAACGACAACGAGAGTCATTGAAATGTGTGTTCTCTTCGGAGACCACACATGGATCCACCAATGTCATTGCATGTGTGTTCTTTTTACTAACAACAACTAGAGTCATTGCATGTGTGTTCTTTTCAAATACCACATATGGATCCACCAGTGTCATTGTATTTGTGCTCTTTTCACAATCCACCTATGGATCAACCAGTGTCATTGCATGTGTGTTCTTTTTACTAACAACAACCAGAGTCATTGCATGTGTGTTCTTTCACCTACCACATATGGATCCACCAGTGTCACTCCATGTGTGTTCTTTTCACAATCCATCTATGGATCCACAAGTGTCATTGCATGTGTGCTCTTTTTACTAACAACAACCAGAGTCATTGCATGTGTGTTCTCTTTAGAGAACACACATGGATCCACCAGTGTCATTGCATGTGTTTTCTTTTTAGTAACAGCAACCAGATTCATTGAAGTGTGCGTTCTCTTCAGAGACCATACATGGATCCACCAGTGTCATTGCATGTGTGTTCTTTTTACTAACAACAACTGGAGTCATTTCATCTGTGTTCTTTTCAGATACCACATATGGATCCACCAGTGTCATTGAAATGTGTGTTCTCTTCAGAGACCACACATGGATCCACCAGTGTCATTGCATGTGTGTTCTTTTTACTAACAACAACTGGAGTCATTGCATCTGTGTTATTTTCACATACCACATATGGATCCACCAGTGTAATTGCATGTGTGTTCTTTTGACAATCCACATATGGATCCACCAGTGTCATTGCACATGTGCTCTTTTTACTAACAACAACCAGAGTCATTGCATGTGTGTTCTCTTTAGAGACCACACATGGATCCACCATTGTCATTGCATGTGTGCTCTTTTCACAATCCACCTATGGATCCACCAGTGTCATTGCATGTGTGTTCTTTTTACTAACAACAACCAGAGTCATTGCATGTGTGTTCTTTTCACATACCACATATGGATCCACTAGTGTCATTGCATGTGTGTTCTTTTCACAATCCACCTATGGATCCACCAGTGTCATTGCATGTGTGTTCTTTTTACTAACCACAACCAAAGTCATTGCATGTGTTTTCTTTTCACATACCACATATGGATCCACCAGTGTCATTGAAATGTGTGTTCTCTTCAGAGACCACACATGGATCCACCAGTGTCATTGCATGTGTGTTCTTTTTACTAACAACAACTGGAGTCATTGCATGTGTGTTCTTTTCACATACCACATATGGATCCACCAGTGTCATTGAAATGTGTGTTCTCTTCAGAGATCACACATGGATCCACCAGTGTCATTGCATGTGTGCTATTTTTACTAACAACAACCTGCTTCATTGCATGTGTGTTCTCTTCAGTGAACACACATGGATCCACCAGTGTCATTGCATGTGTGTTATTTTTACTAACAACAACCAGAGTCATTGAATTGTATGTTCTCTATAGAGACCACACATGGATCCACTAGTGTCATTACATGTGTGTTCTTTTGACTAAAACCAACTGGAGTCATTTCATGTGTGTTTTTTTCGCATACCACATATGGATCCACCACTGTCATTGAAATGTGCGTTCTCTTCAAAGACCACACATGGATCCACCAGTGTCATTGCATGTGCGTTCTTTTTACTAACAACAACTGGAGTCATTGCATGTGTGTTATTTTCACATACCACATATCGATCCACCAGTGTAATTGCATGTGTGTTCTTTTGACAATCCACATATGGATCCACCAGTGTGATTGCACATGTGCTCTTTTTACTAACAATAACCAGAGTCATTGCATGTGTGTTCTCTTCAGAGACCACACATGGATCCACCAGTGTCATTGCATGTGTGTTATTTTAACATACCACATATGGATCCACCAGTGTCATTGTATTTGTGCTCTTTTCACAATCCACCTATGGATCCACCAGTGTCATTGCATGTGTGTTCTTTTTACTAACAACAAACAGAGTCATTGCATGTGTGTTCTTTTCACATACCACATATGGATCCACCAGTGTCATTGCATGTGTGTTCTTTTCACAATCCACCTATGGATCCACAAGTGTCATTGCATGTGTGCTTTGATTACTAACAACAACCAGAGTCATTGGATGTTTGTTCTCTTCAGAGAACACACATGGATCCACCAGTGTCATTGCATGTGTGTTCTTTTTACTAACGACAACGAGACTCATTGAAATGTGTGTTCTCTTCAGAGACCACACATGGATCCACCAATGTCATTGCATGTGTGTTCTTTTTACTAACAACAACTAGAGTCATTGCATGTGTGTTCTTTTCAAATACCACATATGGATCCACCAGTGTCATTGTATTTGTGCTCTTTTCACAATCCACCTATGGATCAACCAATGTCATTGCATGTGTGTTCTTTTTACTAACAACAACCAGAGTCATTGCATGTGTGTTCTTTCACCTACCACATATGGATCCACCAGTGTCACTCCATGTGTGTTCTTTTCACAATCCATCTATGGATCCACAAGTGTCATTGCTGTGTGCTCTTTTTACTAACAACAACCAGAGTCATTGCATGTGTGTTCTCTTTAGAGAACACACATGGATCCACCAGTGTCATTGCATGTGTTTTCTTTTTACTAACAGCAACCAGATTCATTGAAATGTGCGTTCTCTTCAGAGACCATACATGGATCCACCAGTGTCATTGCATGTGTGTTCTTTTTACTAACAACAACTGGAGTCATTTCATCTGTGTTCTTTTCACATACCACATATGGATCCACCAGTGTCATTGAAATGTGTGTTCTCTTCAGAGACCACACATGGATCCACCAGTGTCATTGCATGTGTGTTCTTTTTACTAACAACAACTGTACTCATTGCATCTGTGTTATTTTCACATACCACATATGGATCCACCAGTGTAATTGCATGTGTGTTTTTTTGACAATCCACATATGGATCCACCAGTGTCATTGCACATGTGCTCTTTTTACTAACAACAACCAGAGTCATTACATGTGTGTTCTCTTTAGAGACCACACATGGATCCACCATGGTCATTGCATGTGTGCTCTTTTCACAATCCACCTATGGATCCACCAGTGTCATTGCATGTGTGTTCTTTTTACTAACAACAACCAGAGTCATTGCATGTGTGTTCTTTTCACATACCACATATGGATCCACTAGTGTCATTGCATGTGTGTTCTTTTCACAATCCACCTATGGATCCATCAGTGTCATTGCATGTGTGTTCTTTTTACTAACCACAACCAAAGTCATTGCATGTGTGTTCTTTTCACATACCATATATGGATCCACCAGTGTCATTGAAATGTGTGTTCTCTTCAGAGACCACACATGGATCCACCAGTGTCATTGCATGTGTGTTCTTTTTACTAACAACAACTGGAGTCATTGCATGTGTGTTCTTTTCACATACCACATATGGATCCACCAGTGTCATTGCATGTGTGTTCTTTTCACAATCCACCTATGGATCCATGAGTGTCATTGCATGTGTGCTTTGTTTACTAACAACCAGAGTCATTGCATGTGTGTTCTCTTCAGAGAACACCAGTGTTATTGCATGTGTGTTCTTTTTACTAACGACAACCAGAGTCATTGAAATGTGTGTTCTCTTCAGACACCACACATGGATCCACCAATGTCATTGCATGTGTGTTCTTTTTACTAACAACAACTGGAGTCATTGCATGTGTGTTCTTTTCACATACCACATATGGATCCACCAGTGTCATTGTATTTGTGCTCTTTTCACAATCCACCTAAGGATCCACCAGTGTCATTGCATGTGTGTTCTTTTTACTAACAACAACCAGAGTCATTGCATGTGTGTTCTTTTCACATACCACATATGGATCCACCAGTGTCACTCCATGTGTGTTCTTTTCACAATCCACCTATGGATCCACAAGTGTCATTGCATGTGTGCTCTTTTTACTAACAACAACCAGAGTCATTGCATGTGTGTTCTCTTTACAGAACACACATGGATCCACCAGTGTCATTGCATGTGTTTTATTTTTACTAACAGCAACCAGATTCATTAAAATGTGCGTTCTCTTCGGAGACCACACATGGATCCACCAGTGGCATTGCATGTGTGTTCTTTTTACTAACAACAACTGGAGTCATTTCATGTGTGTTCTTTTCACATACCACATATGGATCCACCAGTGTCATTGAAATGTGTGTTCTCTTCAGAGACCACACATGGATCCACCAGTGTCATTGCATGTGTGTTATTTTTACTAACAACAACTGGAGTCATTGCATGTGTGTTATTTTCACATACCACATATCGATCCACCAGTGTAATTGCATGTGTGTTATTTTGACAATCCACATATGGATCCACCAGTGTCATTGCACATGTGCTCTTTTTACTAACAACAACCAGAGTCATTGCATGTGTGTTCTCTTCAGAGACCACACATGGATCCACCAGTGTCATTGCATGTGTGTTATTTTCACATACCACATATGGATCCACCAGTGTCATTGTATTTGTGCTCTTTTCACAATCCACCTATGGATCCACTAGTGTCATTGCATGTGTGTTCTTTTTACTAACAACAACCAGAGTCATTGCATGTGTGTTCTTTTCACATACCACATATGGATCCACTAGTGTCATTGCATGTGTTTTCTTTTCACAATCCACCTATGGATCCACCAGTGTCATTGCATGTGTGTTCTTTTTACTAACAACAACCAGGGTCATTGAAATGTGTGTTCTCTTCAGAGACCACACATGGATCCACCAGTGTCATTGCATGTGTGTTCTTTATACTAACAACAACCACTGTCATTACATGTGTGTTCTCTTCAGAGACTACACATGGATCCACCAGTGTCATTGCATGTGTGTTCTCATCAGAGACCACACATGGATCCACCAGTGTAATTGCATGTGTGTTCTTTTTACTAAAAATGTAGCGTCCCATCTGTCTAACATCTGTAATGCTACATGGTCTAATAATAAAATGCTAGTTCCTACATATTTTTGTTGCATCATAATTATATCATGCTCATGTCATCATGCCACATTGCATTTGAGCATCATATAAAACCCTTTTCATTTGGTTCTTATTTCATATGCATTATTAATTGTATTTTCCTCTTGATATATTGTATTTGGTTCTTGATAAATGCTTGATGCCCAAGTTGAGTTGGGGGCATATCTTTTATTAACTCCACAACCTTCTTGTCACCACCCCATCATTCCACCACCCTGATGTGTGAGCATTGCATTTCTATTTGTTATTTAAGTCTAGCTCATGTGTGTTCTTTTTACTAACAACAACCAGAGTTATTATAGTTGTTTTCACAACTAGTAGTGGACATTTATTAAACATGCATGGGCCATGCATGTTTGCACCATCTCCCTTCTAGTGTGATTTCTTTTGAATTCGTGAGAAGCTTGTTGATTTAAATCCACTCAAGTTTGATCAAATTCAATTGCAATCTCAATAAATCATCTACTTTTCCCATCTATGCTCTATTTGGGATTTATTTGATTTTTCTTCTTTTTGTTTTTGGAGCTTGTTTAAAAGCTTGCTTCAAATCAAACAAAACAAGGGGAAATAAAGGAAACCTAAACTACCATCAGCTGAACCTAAACCGAAGCTAAGCTAAACATCTACACCTCACCACTTAGCTAGCACAATTCCTTCTAGGTGCACTCGGTGCAGCCTCAACCTGGACCAGACCCGACGCACCCTCTCGAATCCAACCCTGGCCCCTTGCTGTGGGCGATCAGGTCGATCAAGAGCAGTAGAGGAGCCTCGCCAATGCAGCCCTGCTGTACCCTCTCTCCCTACACCCTGGGCTCGAGCCGACTTAACCCCGCTAGCCCATTCCTATTTTTCTTCCATCCCGCCTACTGCACGTGAACGTTGCCGAGCCTCCCATGCCACCCCCTCTTGCCACCCTACCCGAGCCACGTTTCCCCGTTTCCTCTGGCCCCAGCTGCAGCCACCCCAGACCCTCGAGCGAGAGGGAGGAGAAAAGGGTCCCTGCCACCTTTTCCCACCCCGACCCCCTCGGCATCACCCCTCCCGGCCTTATCTACCCCATCCTCACTGCCTGGTGTCGCCCCAGATCCACCTAGGGCCTTGCCCTTCTACTCCTCCTTCCCACCTGCCTGCTACCCCTCTCTCTCCCATCCCCGTCTACCTCACCGTCGGCTTCCTCTCGGCCACACCGTGCCAGGCGGTGGGCATGGTGTTTGGGTTGTCGAGGAAGACCGAGACAATCCCCTGTGTCGCCTTGTCCACGCCATCGAGGAGGAGGAGGCCTAGACCTGCTGCATGTCATCGACGCCGATGAAAACCCTAACCCGCCGGTCGCCAGCTTCCTCGGCGATCCCCTGCTTCCCGGCTCGAACCACCACCACCAACCCACTCCCGGTGAGACCCCGCTTCCCCCTGACATCCCCCGCTGTCTATCTCTTCCTGGACGCGTCGGTCCATCCGTTGAGCGCCCTCCGTGCACCGCGCTCGCGATCGCGTCCTCGCCGTTGCGCCGCAGTAGTTTATCCTCACCGCGTAGTAGTTTGCTGCAACCAACCCCCGCTAGCCGCAGCGGTAGCAGCCGCCTGCGCACGCGCTAGATCGTGAGATCGATCCCCCGCCGCGCCTGTCCCCTATTTTCCGTCAGTTTCGTCAGAAACAAGTGAGAAGAAAAATAGTGCAGCGGGGGCATTTTTTGGATACCCCCTGCCTTTTTGCGTGTTCAAACCGCGCTCCAGACCAGGCCCACATGTCATAAGCTGTGGCCGTTTTACATTAAGGCACCAGAAAAACCTTGCCCTCAACCCACGGTCCTCGCCCGCGCCGCGTGGTACCCGCCCGTTCACCCGCTGGCGCGTCGAGTCCACGGATCAGTTGCTGCGGCTCACGTCTGTGGCGGTGAGAAAAGCCTGCCGCGCATCCTTTCCGCCAGATCGGCGTAGGCCCCACATGTCGGTCTCCCGGGCTAGACAGCCCCGCGGTGAGAGAAGTCCTTGCTGCGCGTTTTACGCGAGCTCATCGCTGGTCCCACCCGTCAGCTGCGGTGGCTAGCGTTTGCCTGCGTGTAAAAAGTATCTGCCTTTACCGGTTAAAATAAAAAATGATTTCAGAAATGTTTAATATGATTTAAATTCAGTTTTAAATAACTGTTAATTGGTAATTCCAATTAATACAAATGATATATGTTTTTGAATCAGAAAAATGTGAGGATTTCAAATATGCCATCCAAATTAATGTTTGACTAATTTAAATTTTCGAAATTGGTTAATTGCAATTAAAAATGCCTTTTCTTAATTAATTAATAACTTTAATTCTATAACTCTAAATTTGACAAATAATATGTCTAAATCGATCAGCGCGACGAGCCCGTTCTGTTGATGCATTCCATGATATGAATTGAAGCATGCATCATGTCATTATTAAAAATCAGAACTGTTTATGGCAATAAAACTTGACCAAATAATTAATAAAATGTTTTGTTCTTGTCCCCACACCTCACCCTTGCCATGCTACATTATTGCCATGTAAATTGTGCATCATTCATCATGGCATGCTTGATTGCTTGTCGCATTTTATCTATATGCTTGTGCACTTAATTTATGTTGGCCCTTATTTGTTTGGTTCTTTTTTCGAATAGACGCCGAGCAGGGGAAATATCAGGAATCCCAGGAGTACTACCCAGATCCATCTCTCGCTTCAACTAAGCTGCCAGGCAAGCACTACCACATACTTGCATACATATAGCACCTAATGCCTCTATCTTATTCTTGCATCATTGAGTCGCGATTGCATTAAATTGAATCCCAAGTACTGCATAGCCTTTATTTTAAACCCCACCGAAGCTTGTTCCTCCATCCTATGAGCCATTACTACAGGAGTTGCTTGAGCCATGCGAGTCGTAGAACAACATGTGTAGGGTATGTGAGTGTCTGATGGATAACGAGGTACCTAAACAACTTAACCTGGGTATTAATGGGATAACTAATGAAAGAGGCACCGGTGGGCAATATCTGTCATTTGGTTCTTCCTGCCCACTTGTGTCTCATAGGACCCCGAGTACTTGATTCCTGTTCCTTGACTATTCGCACTATCCACATCTGGGAGGCCTTATGGACCCCCTTGAGCCAGAGCTTGATTCATTTCTATTTCTTGGGGCCACAAACTAGTTTGGGGCTTTATTACTATCCTGTACTTATGCCATGTTTTACCGCTTTATTTAAGATTGTGCGTGGAGCACCCGTACTGTTTTGGATCGTGACACGTTTTCGCGGTATCGACAAGCCTAGTCACACTTTCGGGTTCCTAGTCGTTTACAGCCGTCGTCACAAACCCTGGGTCCGTTCCGGAGCCGGCCAACTTTGTTGCGGGTAGCTTAGTGGGGTAGCCCCCTGAAATATTTTATGAATCCTGTGATCGCTTTGTCGTGAATGCCTCGTTGGGTTTTGAGTTGGTTTTTCCGAGGTTGATCGAGTGTGTGTTGCTATTTGTGCACCCCTGCAGGGTAAATCTTTCTGAAAGCCGTGTCCGCGGTTATGGACAACTTGAAGAACAGTTTCTCGATCATAGACAAGTATAACTAAAGTACCGTCCTTAATTTGACTAAATACCTGACTAGTAAATAGTGCAACATTCATGGAATGAGTAATAAAACTGCCAATGGATGGGTTGTTCGTCCGCTTTCTCGTTCGTAAGCGAGAAGGAGGATGGATCTTTTACTGTATACTGTTATAACTGTTGTTTCTAATTAATGGACATCCGTCTATCATTGGTTAGGCGGATGGTTAGAGAGTATCGATAGGTTTGTTAGTTATTATCTTTTGCTACAATTGCGTCACCCCAGGTTTATGTCCCCTTTAGAGGCATAAAGACTTGCTGAGCACCCCTAGGGTCTCACACGATAAATTGTTTGATTCATATGAGCAGGTGTATTCGCAAGATGGATACTGGGTGGAGGAGACAGATGATCTTGGCAACGATCACTCGGTGTAGAGATTCTGGGAATGGGGATCCGTGAGATCTGTGGGCGGGATGTGCTTATTTATGTGGCATCTTATGCCGATTTGCTTCTTGTCCGTACTCGGATCTTCTTTCCCGCTTCCGCTTGATACTCTGTTGATTGATGTATGAGGAGCTATCCTACACTATCATCTCTATCTAGGATATTTGGATCTTGCCGTATGGCATTGCAATATTTCTATTTCTTTTAGATGGTATGGCTCTGAGAACTGTTGTAAGGTAGCTTGCATACATACTCACTTGTGTATGTATTTGATCTCTTTGCCTATTGCCTACGCCGCTCGCTCTTGTCCCGATGTTCTTGGAAGTAGTTAGGGCGGCCAACGGGCCTACACGTGGGTGGCCCCTGGGCCCCCGCTGTACTACTTTAACCACTTTTGGTTCATCCAGGCTTAAACTTAGAGCATAGGGTCCGAGGTTGTTACAATTGGTATCAGAGCCATCCCGCCCTTCAGGGTCTCAACCAAATGGTTGTTGTTAGTCTAGCAAATATTTTGGTAGCTATGTATACTAGGGAAAAACAAAACGTGACAGTAGGACTGCTTCCACTTTTTCTTCTTACCCACCCACCCACCCTTTTCTGGTAAGGAAGTGTAACGTTTTCATTCCTCTTCTAAAATTCAAACTAGGATTCACGTGTTCGGGGTTCCGTAGTACCATAGGTTGTGTGTGTGTAATTCCTTGTCTATATGTTGCATACAACTTGTTGTTGCTATCTGCCTTTTGGTTATCAACTGTTGGTACATTCCATACCGACAGGCTTTTGTAAACCGACGTGATCTATCTGATTCGTTGTAAACCGACGCGATCTGTCTTACTCTTTGTTATCCGACACTATCTTGTTGGGGTGTTTGTTTTTCCATAGTTGCTAATCTTTAGGTTCATCTTAAGAAGGAAGGGAGTTGGGATATGTGTTTTACTTATTCATGTGCGGAGTAATGATTTGTGTGCGGGATGGAGTCACGACCATACCACTACTTTTATCATTCGCTCTTGTATATTGAATTGGTAGAGTTACTAATCTTGATTCGTTAAGTGGTTTTGCGCATATAGTGGTATTTTAATGCCGAAATTTGCGGAAATTTTTTATTTGATAGCTTTGTGTACCACACTCCTTATTCAGTCATGTGCTATATGCTTACTATCTTCTAGGTACTTTCAACTTTGTTAATATTTTAATATCATCTTAGTAATTTGTATCCTTAATCTTGGTTAATTCCATTTTGGTACTATTTTGGATTATTATTATTCTCCATTATGGTACTGACTTGAGTTTTATATCAATTCCAGGATGGCACCACCACGCCGCAATGAGGAGGACATACCACCTGAACTGGGGCCTGCATTGGCAAGTATTGCTAATGCCTTTGGAACAATGCAACAGAACCAACAACGCTTTGAAGAAAGTGTCAGGAGGAATGAGTTTGTTCCGCTACCTCCACCTCCCAAGCGAGGAGACATCAAGAGCTTTCTGAAGTTTAACCCGCGCCACTTTGAGGTGTTCGATCAGCCACTAGATGCTGATGATTGGCTGCGTGAGATGTCAAGGTTGCTGATGACTGCTGATGTTCATGAGCAAGAATGGGTAAAATGTGCCACTCACCTTCTGAAGGGAGACGCAGCTCTGTGGTGGGAGAATTACCTGAAGGCAAACCACTCTGGTTTTCAGCCTACTTGGGAACAGTTCACTTGGGCTTTCAAAGAGCAATACCTGTCAGAAATTGTCATGGAAAGGATGAAGGAAGTGTTTCTCAACCTCAAGCAGGGCAATGACAATGTCAACACCTATATCAGAAACTTCATGAATCTTTCTCGGTATGGTGGCGATGAGATCTCTGATGACAAGAAGAAGCAAAAGAGGTTCAGACAAGGGCTCAATGCATCTATCAAATATGCAATCACTCATGCAAGGCCGGGGTCTTTTCTAGAACTCCAACATACAGCTTTACTGGAAGAAGCCAGTAGGCAAGTGTTCAAGGAGTCCAAGAAACACAGCCGTGACGCAGCAAGCTCTTCAGCTATGATAGCTCCTTCTAAGCGCCGCGTGTGGGTTCCTAATACCGCACCGCCGCTCCCGGCTCCACCAAGAACTCCAAGCTACGCAGAAAGGCCACCAAACTCCTTCACCGCTTCTCCTAGGGGCTACAACCACAACTACCCTGGAGTGCCTGGTGGAGTCCCTGGCTACGCTGCTCCACGTCCACCTGGTGCTTGCTACACTTGTGGGAACACTGGGCATCAACACTGGAGTTGTCCCATGAACAACAAAGCTCTTCCTCCACCACCTCCAAGACCTGCAGCAAGTTCTTCTATGGCTCGTGCACCTCCACCTCGGGCTCTCAACATCAACACCAAGCCCGGGTCCACTGTTGCTTGTGCCAACTGTGTCAACATCGCTCAAGCCGAGCATGCACCTGGAGTTGTGATGGGTATGCTTCCTGTTAACTCAGTTCCTGCACGAGTTTTATTTGATTCGGGTGCATCACATTCATTCGTGTCATACAAGTTTGTGGAGAGTAATGGGTTACCTTCTGATGCTTTACCAACTCGCCTCATGGTGCAATCTCCTAGGTCAAACATGAGGGCTTCTAAAATCAGCCACGACAATCAAATTGAGATTTGGTGGTTCTTCGTTTCCTGCTTCCTTAATTATTCTGGGCAATTCTGACATTGATGTTATCTTGGGCATGGATTGGTTAACAGCAAATGCAGTTGTGATTGATTGTGCTGAACGCTCGGTTTCTCTGAAAATTCATGAAGGACATATAACCTATTCTCCAAGTCTGACTCATGCAATTCAGCTTTTCTCTTTGGCGGCTCTGAATGATGATGCTATGGAGGCTATTTAGAGTGTTCCGGTGGTCTCTGAGTTCCCAGATGTTTTTGCTGAAGAGTTACCAGGTATGCCTCCTGACCGAGAGGTCGAGTTTGTGATTGAGCTTGAACCTGGTACCGCTCCTATCTCCAAGCGGCCTTATAAAATGGGTCCTGTTGAGTTGGCTGAACTCAAACGTCAGCTTGATGAACAAGAGAAGTTGGGTTTCATTCAGAACAGTACTTCTTCTTGGGGTAGCCCAACCATCTTTGTGAAGAAGCGAGACAGGACTGATAGAATTTGTGTTGACTATCGGGCTCTCAATGCTAAAACCATCAAGAATAAATATCCCCTTCCGCGGATTAATGATCTCTTCGATCAGCTAGCTGGAGCTGTGGTATTCTCTAAGCTTGACTTGAGAAGTGGATATCATCAAATCAAGATTCGCAAGGAAGATGTTCCCAAAACAGCTTTCACCACCCGCTATGGCCTGTATGAGTACACGGTCATGTCTTTCGGTCTCACCAATGCACCTGCCACCTTCTCGAGGCTTATGAACTCGGTTTTCATGGAGTATCTTGATAAGTTTGTCGTGGTCTATCTAGATGACATTCTAGTCTATTCTAAGTCAAAATAAGAACATGAAGAATACCTTCGGTGTGTCCTAAACAAGCTTCGTGAGAATCGCCTGTACGCAAAGTTCTCCAAGTGCGAGTTCTAGATGCCTGAAGTCACCTATCTGGGGCACGTCATCGCTGCTAAGGGCATTGCCGTCAACCCAGAAACTATTCAGACAATTGTTGAGTGGCTTCCACCCAAATTGTGAAGCCTCTTACTGATCTCCTCAAGAAAGGCAAGAAATACCTTTGGTCTCCTGCATGTCAAGCTAGCTTTGAAACACTCAAAGAGAAGCTCACTTCCACACCAGTCTTGATTCGTCCAGATACATCAAAGCCTTTCCAGATATTCTGTGATGCCTCCTTGCAAGGATTGGGTGCGGTCCTTATGCAAGAAAAACAAGTTGTTGCTTATGCCTCTCGACAGTTGAAGACGCATGAGATCAACTACCCTACACATGACCTCGAACTCGCAGCAGTTGTCTTTGCTTTGAAAGTATGGAGGCACTACTTGCTTGGCAACCGTTGTGAGATCTTTTCTGATCACAAGAGTCTGAAGTATATCTTCACACAACCAGATCTCAACCTTCGTCAGAGGAGGTGGATTGAAGCAATTAATGATTTCGATCTGACAATCAACTACACTCCGGGCAAAGCTAATGTGATGGCCAATGCTCTCAGCCGAAAAGCTTATGTCAACAACCTCATGGTGGAAGAGCAACAGCCTCTCTTGTGCGAGGAATTCCGACAGCTCAACCTTGAAATTGTGGATCAAGGGTATCTTCTGAATCTTCTGGCAACCCCTCTCTTGGAAGAAAAAGTTCGCTCCATTCAACTTGGTGATCCTTACACCAAAGAGATCACCTCCAACATTCAGTTGCCGAAGTATGAGCCCTTCCACGTCAATGACCAAGGCACGCTATTCTTTGAGCACCGTATGTTCATTCCGAAGTATCCGGGTTTGAGAGAGCAAGTTCTTAAGGAGGCGCATGATTCTGTTCTTTCTATCCATCCTGGCAACACAAAGATGTACATGGAATTGAAAACACAGTATTGGTGGCCTGGGTTGAAATGATATTGTGCCAATTATGTCTCCGAGTGTGACGTCTGCCGCAGAGTTAAAGCTATCCATCAGAAACCTTCCTGTCTTCTACAGCCATTGAATCCTCCGGAATGGAAATGGGAGAAAGTCGAGATGGACTTCATAACTGGGTTTCCAAGGTCACAGAATGGCAACAATGCAATCTTTGTTGTCATCGACAGGCTTTCTGAAGTGGCTCACTTCTTTCCCATCAAGGAAACAATTTCTGCAATTCAGTTGGTTGAACTCTATATCAACAGAATTGTCTCTCTGTATGGGGTTCCTCTTGAGATCAGCTCAGTTCGTGGAAGCATCTTCACTTCCAAGTTCTGGGGAAGTTTCCAAAATGCTTTGGGAACAAAGTTGAACTTCAGCACTGCCTACCACCTTCAGTCGCAAGGACAAGTTGAAAGGATCAATCAGATTCTGGAAGATATCCTCTGTGCTTGTGTTATCTCCTTCGGCATGAAGGGAAGAATGCCTTCCTTATGCTGAGTTCTCTTACAACAATAGCTTCCAGAAGAGTCTAAAAATGGCACCATTTGAGGTTCTCTATGGCCGCAAATGCAGAACTCCGATTGGTTCGTCGGGCGCAGGTGAAAGAACATTGTTTGGCCCCGACATTGTAACTCAAGCGGAGGAGAAGGTTCACATCATTCTTGAAAACCTGAAGGTTGCTCAAAGTCGCCAGAAGAGCAACTATGACAGAAAGCACATGGACATGGAGTATGTCCCTAGTGATCTCGTCTACCTTCGTGTCACTCCCATGAGAGGCACGCACCGATTTGGTATCAAAGGAAAGCTGGCTCCTAGATACATCGGTCCTTTCAAAGTTCGTGGAAGAAGAGGAGAAGTTGCTTATGCTCTTGAGCTCCCTGAAAAACTCAAGGTCCATGATGTTTTCCATATATCTCAACTCAAGAAGTGCTTCAAGGATCCCGGCAGGACCGTGGACCATGACCTCATCAATCTCCAAGAAGATCTGTCTTATCAAGAACACCCCACAAAAATCCTAGAAGTCGCAGAAAGAAAGACTCGCAACAAGTCTATGAAGTTCTGCAAGGTGCA
Source organism: Avena eriantha (assembly GCA_910589775.1). Classification (NCBI taxonomy): domain Eukaryota; kingdom Viridiplantae; phylum Streptophyta; class Magnoliopsida; order Poales; family Poaceae; genus Avena; species Avena eriantha. The sequence continues at coordinate 480,623,811 of OU342742.1, read as the reverse complement.
GTGGTCGCACCATTCCATTGATGAAGCCACTTGGGAACGCGAGGGTGAGCTCCGTGCCAAGTATCCTACCCTCTTCGTGTCTTCTTCTTCTTCCTAGAATCTCGGGGCGAGATTCCTGTTTAGTGGGGGAGAGTTGTAGCATCCCATCTGTCTAACATCTGTAATGCTACATGGTCTAATAATAAAATGCTACTTCCTACATATTTTTGTTGCATCATAATTATATCATGCTCATGTCATCATGCCACATTGCATTTGAGCATCATATAAAACCCTTTTCATTTGGTTCTTATTTCATATGCATTATTAATTGTATTTGCCTCTTGATATATTGTATTTGGTTCTTGATAAATGCTTGATGCCCAAGTTGAGTTGGGGCATATCTTTTATTAACTCCACCACCTTCTTGTCACCACCCCATCATTCCACCACCCTGCTATGTGAGCATTGCATTTCTCTTTGTTATTTAAGTCTAGCTCATGTGTGTTTGGATGGATCCACTTATATTTCTACATGCTTCCATATATAATGGATGTTGTTTTCACAATATCAAATATGTGGAGCCACATGGCCACATTTGCATGCTATGTGGGTAGAATACATTCTCAAGCTTCCATATGGGTTTAATTTGAATGTGAGCATGTTTGAATACATATATATATATATATATATATATATATATATGAGGCTATATGTTCATCTAGTAGAACACACACACTAGATTGGCCAATTTATTTTCCTGCATGCTTATACTCCATCTATTCCATATGGGAAGGCAAGCTCCATAATTATTTTTGTAAGGCCCTTCTTCAAATTTTGAAACACATTCGAATAAGTGACCATGTTATTATAGTTGTTTTCACAACTAGTAGTGGGCATTTATTAAACATGCATGGGCCATGCAAGTTTGCACCATCTCCCTTCTAGTGTGATTTCTTTTGAATTCGTGAGAAGCTTGTTGATTTAAATCCACTCAAGTTTGATCAAATTAAATTGCAATCTCAATAAATCATCTACTTTTCCCATCTATGCTCTATTTGGGATTTATTTGATTTTTCTTCTTTTTGTTTTTGGAGCTTGTTTAAAAGCTTGCTTAAAATCAAACAAAACAAGGGGAAATAAAGGAAACCTAAACTACCATCAGCTGAACCTAAACCGAAGCTAAGCTAAACATCTACACCTCACCACTTAGCTAGCTCAATTCCTTCCAGGTGCACTCGGTGCAGCCTCAACCTGGACCAGACCCGACGCACCCTCTCTAATCCAACCCTGGCCCCTTGCTGTGGGCGATCAGGTCGATCGAGAGCAGTAGAGGAGCCTCGCCAATGCAGCCCTGCTGTACCCTCTCTCCCTACACCCTGGGCTCAAGCCGACTTAACCCCGCTAGCCCGTTCCTATTTTTCTTCCACCCCGCCTACTGCACGTGAATGCTGCCGAGCCTCCCATGCCACCCCCTCTTGCCACCCTACCCGAGCCACCTTTGCCCGTTCCCTCTGGCCCCAGCTGCAGCCACCCCAGACCCCCGAGCGAGAGGGAGGAGAAAAGGGTCCCTGCCACCTTTTTCCACCCTGACCCCCTCGGCATCACCGCTCCCGGCCTTATCTACCCCCTCCTCACTACCTGGCGTCACCCCAGATCCACCCAGGGCCTTGCCCTTCTACTCCTCCTTCCCACCTGCCTGCTACCCCTCTCTCTCCCATCCCCGTCTACCTCACCGTCGGCTTCCTCTCGGCCACACCATGCCAGGCGGCGGGCGTGGTGTTTGGGTTGTCGAGGAAGACCGAGACGATCCCCTGTGTCGCCCTGTCCACGCCGTCGAGGAGGAGGAGGCCCAGACCGGCTGCACGTCATCGACGCTGACGAAAACCCTAACTTGTTGGTCGCCAGCTTCCCTAGCGATCCCCTGCTTCCCGGCTCGAACCACCACCACCAACCCACTCCTGGTGAGACCCCGCTTCCCCCATACATCCCCCGCTGTATATCTCTTCCAGGACGCGTTGGTCCATCCGTCGAGCGCCCTTCATGCACCGCGCTCGTGATCGCGTCCTCGCCGTTGCGTCGCAGTAGTTTATCCTCACCGCATAGAAGTTCCCTACAACCAACCCCCGCTAGCCGCAGCGGTAGCTGCCGCCTGCGCGGGGCGCGCTAGATCGTGAGATCGATCCCCCGCCGCGCCTGTCCCCTGTTTTCTGTCAGTTTTGTCAGAAACGAGTGAGAAGAAAAACAGTGCAGCGGGGGCAATTTTCGGATACCCCCTGCCTTTTTGCATGCTCAACCCGCGCTCCAGACCAGGCCCACATGTCATAAGCTGTGGCCGTTTTACATTAAGGCACCCAAAAAACCTTGTCCTCTACCTGTGGTCCTCGCCCGCGCCGCGTGGTATCCGCCCGTTCACCCGCTGGCGCGTGGGCCCATTTGAGCGTCGGGTCCACCGATCAGTTGCTGCGGCTGACGTCTGTGGCGGTGAGAAAAGCCTGCCGCACGGCGTTTCCGCCAGATCGGCGCAGGCCCCACATGTCGGTCTCCCGGGCTAGACAGCCCCGCGGTGAGAGAAGTCCTTGCTGCGCGTTTTACGCCAGCTCATCGCTGGTCCCACCCGTCAGCTGTGGTGGCTAGCGTCTGCCTGCGTGTAAAAAGTATCTGCCTTTATCGGTTAAAATAAAAAATGATTTTAGAAATGTTTAATATGATTTAAATTCAGTTTTAAATAACTTTTAATTGGTAATTCCAATTAATACAAATGATATATGTTTTTGAATCAGAAAAATTTGAGGATTTCAAATATGCGATCCAAATTAATGTTTGACTAATTTAAATTTTCGAAATTGGTTAATTGCAATTAAAAATGCCTTTTCTTAATTAATTAATAACTTTAATTCTATAACTCTAAATTTGACAAATAATATGTCTAAATCGATCAGCGTGACGAGCCCCTTCTGTTTATGCATTCCATGATATGAATTGAAGCATGCATCATGTCATTATTAAAAATCAGAACTGTTTATGGCAATAAAACTTGACCAAATAATTAATAAAATGTTTTGTTCTCGTCCCCACACCTCACCCTTGCCATGCTACATTATTGCCATGTAAATTGTGCATCATTCATTATGGCATGCTTGTTTGCTTGTCGCATTTTATCTATATGCTTGTGCATTTTATTTATGTTGGCCCTTGTTTGTTTGGTTCTTCTTTCGAATAGATGTCGAGCAGGGGAAATATCAGGAATCCCAGGAGTACTACCCAGATCCATCTCTCGCTTCAACTGAGCTGCCAGGCAAGAACTACCACATGCTTGCATACATATAGCACCTAATGCCTCTATCTTATTCTTGCATCATTGAGTCGCGATTGCATTAAATTGAATCCCAAGTGCTGCATAGCCTTTATTTTAAACCCCACTGAAGCTTGTTCCTCCATCCTATGAGCCATTACTACAGGAGTTGCTTGAGCCATGCGACTCGTAGAACAGCATGTGTAGGGTACGTGAGTGTCTGATGGATAACGAGGTACCTAAACAACTTAACCTGAGTAGTAATGGGATAACTAATGAAAGAGGCACCGGTGGGCAATATCTGTCATTTGGTTCTTCCTGCCCACTTGTGTCCCGTAGGACCCCGAGTACTTGATTCCCGTTCCTTGACTAGTCGCACTATCCACATCCGGGAGGCCTTATGGACCCCCTTGAGCCAGACCTTGATTCATTTCTATTTCTTGGGGCCACAAACTAGTTTGGGGCTTTATTACTATCTTATACTTATGCCATGTTTTACCGCTTTATTTAAGATTGTGCGTGGAGCACCCGTACTGTTTTGGATCGTGCCACGTTTTCGCGGTATCGACAAGCCCAGTCACACTTTCGGGTTCCTAGTCATTTACAGCCGTCGTCACAAACCCTGGGTCCGTTCCGGAGCCGGCCAACTTCGTTGCGGGTAGCTTAGTGGGGTGGCCCCCTGAAATATTTTATGAATCCTATGATCGCTTTGTCGTGAATGCCTCGTTGGGTTTTAAGTTGGTTTTTCCGAGGTTGATCGAGTGTGTGTTGCTATTTGTGCACCCCTGCAGGGTAAATCTTTTTGAAAGCCGTGTCCGTGGTTATGGACGACTTGGAGCACAGTTTCTCGATCATAGACATGTATAACTAAAGTACCGTCCTTAATTTGACTAAATACCTGACTAGTAAATAGTGCAACATTCATGGAATGAGTAATAAAACTGCCAATGGATGGGTTGTTCGTCCGCTTTCTTGTTGGTAAGCGAGAAGGAGGATGGATCTGTTACTTTATACTGTTATACTGTTGTTTCTAATTAACGGACATCCATCTATCATTGGTTAGGCGGATGGTTAGCGCGTATCGATAGGTTTGTTAGTTATTATCTTTTGCTACAATTGCGTCACCCCAGGTTTATGTCCCCTTTAGAGGCATAAATACTTGCTGAGTACCCCTAGGGTCTCACATGATAAATTGTTTGATTCAGATGCATAGGTGTATTCGCAAGATGGATACTAGGTGGAGGAGACAGATGATGTTGGCAACGATCACTCGGTGTAGAGATTCCGAGGATGGGGATCCGTGAGATCTGTGGGCGGGATGTGCTTATTTATGTGGCATCTTATGCCGATTTGCTTCTTGTCCATACTCGGATGTTGTTTCCCGCTTCCGCTTGATACTCTGTTGATTGATGTATGAGGAGCTATCCTACACTATTATCTCTATCTAGGATATTTGGATCTTGCCGTATGGCGTTGCAATATTTCTATTTCTTTTAGATGGTATGGCTCTGAGAACTGTTGTAAGGTAGCTTGCATACATACTCACTTGTGTATGTATTTGATCTCTTCGCCTGTTGCCTACGCCGCTCGCTCTTGTCCCGATGATCTTGGAAGTGGTTAGGGCGGCCGACGGGCCTACACGTGGGTGGCCATTGGGCCCCCATTGTACTACTTTAACCACTTTTGGTTCATCCAGGCTTGAACTTAGAGCGTAGGGTCCGAGGTTGTTACAAACAATAACTGGAGTCATTGCATGTGCGTTCTTTTCACCTACCACATATGGATTCACCACTGTCATTGCATGTGTGCTATTTTCACAATCCACCTATGGATCCACCAGTGTCATTGCATGTGTGTTCTTTTTACTAACAACAACCGGAGTCATTGAAATGTGTGTTCTCTTCAGAGACCACACATGGACCCACCAGTGTCATTGCATGTGTGCTCTTTTTAATAACAACAACCAGAGTCATTGTATATGTGTTCTCTTCAGAGACCACACATGGATCTACCAGTGTCATTGCATGTGTGTTATTTTTACTAACAACAACCAGAGTCATTGAAATGTGTGTTCTCTTCAGAGACCACACATGGATCCACCAGTGTCATTGCATGTGTGTTCTTTTTACTAACAACAATTAGTGTCATTGCATGTGTGTTCTCTTCAGAGAACACACATGGATCCACCAGTGTCATTGCATGTGTGTTCTTTTTACTAACAACAACCAGAGTCATTGAAATGTGTGGTCTCTTCAAAGACCACATATGGATCCACCAGTGTCATTGCATGTGTGTTCTCTTCAGTGACCACACATGGATCCACCAGTGTCATTACATGTGTGTTCTTTTTACTAACAACAACTAGAGTCATTTCATGTGTGTTCTTTTCACATACCACATATGGATCCACCAGTGGCATTGCATGTGTGCTCTTTTCACAATCCACCTATGGATCCACCAGTGTCATTGCATGTGTGTTCTTTTTACTAACAACAACCAGAGTCATTGCATGTGTGTTCTTTTCACATACCACATATGGATCCACTAGTGTCATTGCATGTGTGTTCTTTTTACAATATGTTGGGGGGATACCCCCGGGTAGGGTCACGCCGGGGTATAAAGGCCGAGTTAGTTGAGGTACGGCAAGGTCAAAGCAAGTGTTGGCCGAGTCACCTCAAGGCAGGCTGAATCACGGAGTAACCCGGACCAGGGGATGTCCACCTAACTGGGTCTCAACCGAGTTATGTCGTATGTCGGTAAGATGTATCTAACTTATATGTAGGTACAGGTGTGGCCGGATCAACTAGGTACGATCCGGGTTATATCAAGCTTGTAAGAGAAGGAAGGTATCTCGCTGGTCATAGGGTGACCACTGTGCACAGAGCGTGAGCGAAGCAGACAGAGGAAAGTACCACCAAGGCGTGGCCGACAAAGGTGACGATTTCTGTGTCGGATGACGCGGGCGCCGCAGAGGCTCACGTAGCCTCTGCATGGATGACGCTGGGCAAAACTGACCCGGTCGGCTTACTATTTTGGGAGGAATATGCCTCCACGTATGCCCTAACTGGAGACCTGGCTACCCCTATATAAGGAGGGCTAGGGCCTCTATAGAAAGGGTTGATCTCAAGTGGGTTGTGGTTTACTAGTGTGTTCCCGAGGGCCAGCTAGTGGTGAGAGTAAGAGAGTTCTTCTTCCTCCTCTCCGCAATACAGCTCAAGGAGCACTTGTAAACTGTGGAAGTGAATCGAATACAAAGCAACTGTGTGTGGAATCACCACACTATCCCTCCCTGGATTCCCCTAGTGCATTTAGTCCCCACCTTTAGCCTATCCATGGCATCTGCCGTGACACCACCACGACAGTTGGCGCCCACCGTGGGGCTCGCGGCGCTTGCAGGGGTGAAGATCCGGATGGGAAACTTCATCGGCACCGGCGAACGCATCGTCTCTGGGCGCGTTCAGCGCTTTGGAGTGCTAGATTTCGTCAGCAACAATGTTGGCTGCTTCGGCAAGCATCCTCTTCCGCGTAACGGCCTCTTCGTCAAGCTCGGCATGCACAAGATATACGTCGTTGTCGATGTGTCGTGCGTTCACCCGCGGCACGTCGTCGAAGGAGGCGAGCCACCCCTTAGCGCGGCTCGCGGGGCGCGTATCACTCGCTCCCCGGACCACGCCGAGGTGATGATGACTGCGCCAGGCGCTGGTGCGAGCAAGGATCCAGCACCAGATTCGGAGGTAACGCCTAAGGCACCAAGGAAAAGTAGAGGTCCTTCTCTGGAAAGGCTAGAGAATGTGCTGCCGCAGGCGATGGATAGCTTGGCAAACCCAGTAGCGGCAGTAGTAGATCCGGCTCAGGCACAGGCCGAGCTAGAGGAGACTAGGCAAAAAATACTAGAGGGTGCAAAAAAGATAGCCGCGGCTCAACAGTCGTTGAACATGACACTGCGTGAGTACGCAAAGGAAAATAAAGTAGATGCTGTAAAAGTGAAGGGGAGAAACCTCATGAGTGAAATGAACAAATAAGGTGATACTAGAATTAAGGAATCAGAAAACTGTATGTCCGTGGGGCTGCCGAAGTATAGTACCCCGGCAAAGAACCTCAGGGCAGCAGATGTAGCCGCATCCGAGTTAGAGGGTTTGACGGGTGAGGCCCGTCAGAGACAGCAAGATAGGGTTAATGAGTTAGTTCAGATCGCAAACAGGCAAAATGAGGAATTACTCAGGGCAAATCCGGAGAGAGCTGGGGCCTCCTAGATCGTTCACTCGGCGGTGGGTAACCTGGAGAAATCCGCTGGAGCTGCATCGTCCCCTCATGGTGGTCCTAGGAGAGAAGAGGTAGTAACCTCGGCCAGGAGGAATAAGCAGATAGTCCCATATGACCCGGCAAGGGCAGGGAAAGGAAAAAAAGTACAGAGAAAAGAGGATCGACGAAGTGTGAGCCGACGTGAAGCTGGCCGAGGTAACCGCGACCAAGGCAATGCCGGTCAAGGGAACGCTGTAAATGGCAATGCCGGACAGCATAATTCAGTAGGTGCAGGGCAACCGCAGCAGCGGAATATACCATGGCAAGAGCGCAGTGCCGGCCAAGGTATGCAACAGAGAGCAGCTCCACAATACCAGGATAGATACAATGATGGTGATTCGGAAATGGTGAATGCTGGGTATCCCAGGCCAGACTATCACGTGATAGGGTCAAGATTGGGAAGTAGGATTTTTGATGCCTGACGATGCCAGGTTGAAACTGGATCGGTTGTATAGGTTGGAGCAAATTGAATGTCAAGGTCCTCCGAGTCCAACATGCTTTGGGCCTCGGATCATGAAGGAACCTCCGGTACCTAACTTTCAGTTACCTAGAGGCACAAAGACATATGACGACTGCACAAAGCCGCAAGATTGGTTGATTAACTATGCAACAGCTGTAAAAATTGCTACAGGCAACTTGAGATGGGCTGTGAGATATGTACCCTAGATGTTGGACGTGCCAGCAAGGGTATGGCTAAACAATTTGCCGCCCGGAAGCATTAACTGTTGGATCGATTTTGAAGAAATGTTTGTCAGCAATTTCTCAAGTACGTATCAGAGGCCCAACAGGCCACAGACCCTAGCAATGTGCAAGCAGAGACCGAATGAGACAGACCGGGAGTTCTTAACCCGTTGGTGCACAGTGCGAAACTCCTGTGAGGGCGTGATTGAGTTACAGGCCATAGCCTAGTTTGCCCAGGGATGCAGATATGCAAGCATGTTGTGGCAAAGGTTGCAAAGAGATATGCCAACTACCTTGGCAGAAACGATTCGAATCGCTGATTCATATGCCTTGGGTGATCCGACTTAGCCTAGGCTCGTGTCAAACGAGTCAAACGAGGAATACTACCAGAGGGATGGAGCCGGATCATCCCGGAGAAATGATTACCGGGGTAAAAGAAGAGACGACAGACCGGATTACCGGTACAGTTCGCAGCAAGTTGCTGCTGTGAATCAAGATAAACCTGGTGCAGGAAGCAATCAACGTCAGAAAACTGGAGGACATCAATGGACCCCAAGGAATGATGGCAAGAAAACTTGGACGCAAGAGCATAAGAAACAGTGGCAAGAAAAGAAGGACCGTCCGAGGTATACCTATGAGGCAATGCTGGATCAGCCGTGTAAGTTTCACACGCCAAATCTGAGTAACCCAGCGGGTCACACAACCAGGCAATGTGAATGGATGCGAAAGATAGAACAAGGTGGTTCGGGGAATGCTCAGGCACCTCGGAATGATCAACCTCGACAGGAGTTACCCCGGAAGCAATTGCTCTCCGGAGCGAACACGCAACAGTTAATGTTGCCTCCCCCTCCACCGAGGTATGACAACCATGAGAGAAGGATGTTGTGCATCAAGTGGAAGACCAGCATCAACCGGATCAGAGGTACCCCAGAAACGAGGGGAGAAATGAGTATAGAGAGCATCATCAGAGTTACTGTGTGTTCACCACAGAAGAGACAGACGGAAAGAGCTTGCAGCACCGACACATGGAAGTAAATGCGGTAATGCCGGCCGTGATGAGGTATATGCCTTGGTCGGATCAGGAGGTTACCTGGAGCATCAAATATCATCTGAAGCTTATGCCTAGTCCTGGTTCATATGTGCTGGTGTTGGATCCGACATTCATTGGGCCTAACATCAATGTGAGGTTCTCAAAGGTGCTAATTGACAATGGTAGTAGCATCAACATATGTATGTGGACACGATGCGCAAGTTGGGTATCTCGGAGAACATGCTCCAAGCTACAAGGACAACTTTCCATGGCATTGTGACAGGCATTTCTTGTGAACCCATTGGCAAGGTCCGGGTTGACGTGTTGTTCGGTACGAGAGATAACTGCCGGACTGAGAATTTGGAATTCGAAGTTGTCAATTTGGAAAGTGCGTACCACGCGTTACTCGGCAGGCCTGCCCTGAACAAATTCATGGCAAGTTGTCACATCAGTTACCTAAATATGAAGTTTCCCGGGCCAAATGGTGTAATTACCATAGCTGGGGATTTCTGACGTTCCATTGAATGTGCGTCTGCCGGATCTAACCTGGCCGAGTCACTCGTGATCGCGCAAGAGAAAAGAAAAATCCAGGAGGTGGCGGCATTGGCTTAATCCGCGCAGCAGTATATGCCGGCACTGAGTAACCCGCATGGTAGTGTGTCATTCCAAGCGACAAAAGATACCAAGAAAGTGCCTGTTGATGATATGTTCCCAGAGCGCACCGTAACAATTGGTGCCGGATTAAATGACAAATAGGAAAGCAAGCTTGTCAACTTCCTCCGTGAGAATCGGGATATTCTTGCTTGGTCTACACAGGACTTGCAAAGTGTTCCGAGGGAGTTAGCCGAGCACTCTTTGAATGTAAGACCCGGATCAAAGCCGGTGAAGCAACCTCTCTGCCGCTTCACCGAAGACAGGAGAAAGGTCATAGGAGATGAGGATTTATCATGGAAGTGATTTACCCGGATTGGCTATCTAATCCGGTGCTGGTGGAGAAGAAGAAGGACGATCCGAACGTGGCAGTCGTTTGGGGTATGTGTATCGATTACACGAACCTGAATAAGGCGTGTCCAAAAGATCCATTCCCATGGCCAAGGATAGACCAAGTCATAGATTCTACTGCTGGGTGTGAGTTGTTGTCATTCATTGATGCATATTCTGGTTTCCACCAGATACCTCTGAACCCAAGTGATCAAATAAAGACTGCGTGTATCACCCCGTATGGGGCTTATTGCTATCGCACCATGCCTTTTGGTTTACGTAATGCAGGGGCAACGTACCAAAGATGTATGCAGAAATGTTTGCATGACCAAATTGGTCAAAATGTGCAGGTATATGTGGATGATGTTGTTATCAAGACCAAGGCAATGCCGGTCAAGGGAACGCTGTAAATGGCAATGCCGGACAACATAATTCAGTAGGTGCAGGGCAACCACAGCAGCGGAATATACCATGGCAAGAGCGCAGTGCCGGCCAAGGTATGCAACAGAGAGCAGCTCCACAATACCAGGATAGATACAATGATGGTGATTCGGAAATGGTGAATGCTGGGTATCTCAGGCCAGACTATCACGTGATAGGGTCAAGATTGGGAAGTAGGATTTTTGATGCCTGACGATGCCAGGTTGAAACTGGATCGGTTGTATAGGTTGGAGCAAATTGAATGTCAAGGTCCTCTGGGTCCAACATGTTTTGGGCCTCGGATCATGAAGGAACCACCGGTACCTAACTTTCAGTTACCTAGAGGCACAAAGACATATGACGACAGCACAAAGCCGGAAGATTGGTTGATTAACTACGCAACAGCTGTAAAAATTGCTACAGGCAACTTGAGATGGGCTGTGAGATATGTACCCTAGATGTTGGACGTGCCAGCAAGGGTATGGCTAAACAATTTGCCGCCCTGAAGCATTAACTGTTGGATCGATTTTGAAGAAATGTTTGTCAGCAATTTCTCAAGTACGTATCAGAGGCCCAACAGGCCACACACCCTAGCAATGTGCAAGCAGAGACCGAATGAGACAGACCGGGAGTTCTTAACCCGTTGGTGCACAGTGCAAAACTCCTGTGAGGGCGTGATTGAGTTACAGGCCATAGCCTAGTTTGCCCAGGGATGCAGATATGCAAGCATGTTGTGGCAAAGGTTGCAAAGAGATATGCCAACTACCTTGGCAGAAACGATCCGAATCGCTGATTCATATGCCTTGGGTGATCCGACTTAGCCTAGGCTCGTGTCAAACGAGTCAAACGAGGAATACTACCAGAGGGATGGAGCCGGATCATCCCGGAGAAATGATTACCGGGGTAAAAGAAGAGACGACAGACCGGATTACCGGTACAGTTCGCAGCAAGTTGCTGCTGTGAATCAAGATAAACCTGGTGCAGGAAGCAATCAACGTCAGAAAACTGGAGGACATCAATGGACCCCAAGGAATGATGGCAAGAAAACTTGGACGCAAGAGCATAAGAAACAGTGGCAAGAAAAGAAGGACCGTCCGAGGTATACCTATGAGGCAATGCTGGATCAGCCGTGTAAGTTTCAACGCCAAATCTGAGTAACCCAGCGGGTCACACAACCAGGCAATGTGAATGGATGCGAAAGATAGAACAAGGTGGTTCGGGGAATGCTCAGGCACCTCGGAATGATCAACCTCGGCAGGAGTTACCCCGGAAGCAATTGCTCTCCGGAGCGAACACGCAACAGTTAATGTTGCCTCCCCCTCCACCGAGGTATGACAACCATGAGAGAAGGATGTTGTGCATCAAGTGGAAGACCAGCATCAACCGGATCAGAGGTACCCCAGAAACGAGGGGAGAAATGAGTACAGAGAGCATCATCAGAGTTACTGTGTGTTCACCACAGAAGAGACAGACGGAAAGAGCTTGCAGCACCGACACATGGAAGTAAATGCGGTAATGCCGGCCGTGATGAGGTATATGCCTTGGTCGGATCAGGAGATTACCTGGAGCATCAAAGATCATCTGAAGCTTATGCCTAGTCCTGGTTCATATGCGCTGGTGTTGGATCCGACATTCATTGGGCCTAACATCAATGTGAGGTTCTCAAAGGTGCTAATTGACAATGGTAGTAGCATCAACATATGTATGTGGACACGATGCGCAAGTTGGGTATCTCGGAGAACATGCTCCAAGCTACAAGGACAACTTTCCATGGCATTGTGACAGGCATTTCTTGTGAACCCATTGGCAAGGTCCGGGTTGACGTGTTGTTCGGTACGAGAGATAACTGCCGGACTGAGAATTTGGAATTCGAAGTTGTCAATTTGGAAAGTGCGTACCACGCGTTACTCGGCAGGCCTGCCCTGAACAAATTCATGGCAAGTTGTCACATCAGTTACCTAAATATGAAGTTGCCCGGGCCAAATGGTGTAATTACCATAGCTGGGGATTTCTGACGTTCCATTGAGTGTGCGTCTACCGGATCTAACCTGGCCGAGTCACTCGTGATCGCGCAAGAGAAAAGAAAAATCCAGGAGGTGGTGGCATTGGCTTAATCCGCGCAGCAGTATATGCCGGCGCTGAGTCACCCGCATGGTAGTGTGTCATTCCAAGCGACAAAAGATACCAAGAAAGTGCTTGTTGATGATATGTTCCCAGAGCGCACCGTAACAATTGGTGCCGGATTAAATGACAAATAGGAAAGCAAGCTCGTCAACTTCCTCCGTGAGACTCGGGATATTCTTGCTTGGTCCACACAAGACTTGCAAAGTGTTCCGAGGGAGTTGGCCGAGCACTCTTTGAATGTAAGACCCGGATCAAAGCCGGTGAAGCAACCTCTCTGCCGCTTCACCGAAGACAGGAGAAAGGTCATAGGAGATGAGGATTTATCATGGAAGTGATTTACCCGGATTGGCTATCTAATCCGGTGCTGGTGGAGAAGAAGAAGGACGATCCGAACGTGGCAGTCGTTTGGTGTATGTGTATCGATTACACGAACCTGAATAAGGCGTGTCCAAAAGATCCATTCCCATGGCCAAGGATAGACCAAGTCATAGATTCTACTGTTGGGTGTGAGTTGTTGTTGTTCATTGATGCATATTCTGGTTTCCACCAGATACCTCTGAACCCAAGTGATCAAATAAAGACTGCGTGTATCACCCCGTATGGGGCTTATTGCTATCGCACCATGCCTTTTGGTTTACGTAATGCAGGGGCAACGTACCAAAGATGTATGCAGAAATGTTTGCATGACCAAATTGGTCAAAATGTGCAGGTATATGTGGATGATGTTGTTATCAAGACCAAGGAAAGCAAAACGCTCCTTGATGATATCAGGCAGACATTCGCGAACCTAAGGAGGTTCCGAATGAAGCTTAATCCGGAGAAATGTACCTTTGTGTCCCGGCTGGAAAATTAGTCGGATTTCTTGTCTCCAGCCAAGGTATCGAAGTCAATCCAACTAAAATCCGGGCCATAGAGCGAATGGAACTACCAAAGTGCCTTAACGATGTCCAGAAGTTCACTGGTTTCCTAGCATCCTTAAGTCGGTTTGTATGTCGGTTGGGAGAAAAGGCACTGCCTCTCTATCAACTCATGAAAAAGTCGGACAAGTTCATTTGGACGCCGCAGGCCAATGAAGCCTTTATCCAATTAAAGAAGATGTTAGCCACTGCACCAGTGTTAGCCTCTCCACTATCAAAGGAGCCAATGTTGCTCTATATAGCCGCAACCAACCGAGTTGTAAGTGCAGTAATTGTGGTAGAGCGCGACAAAGAGGGTAAGTCAGGGCAAACGCCAGTGTATTACCTAAGTGAGGTATTATCCGCATCAAAGCAAAATTATCCGCACTATCAGAAAGTGGCATATGGTGTGTACATGTCGGCTAAGAAGCTAAAACACTATTTTGAGGAGCACCCCATCAAAGTAATATGTGAGGCTCCCATATCTGAAATAATGAGTAACAAGGATGCAAGTGGCAGGATTGCAAAATGGGCAATTGAGCTAGCCCCTTATGCGCCACAATATGACAGAAGAGAAGCAATCAAGTCTCAGGTTGTGGCCGACTTTTTTGTGGACTGGGCCGAGGTGCAATATGAACCACCATTACCAGATCCGAATTATTGGAGGATGCACTTTGACGGATCAAAAACAAAGACCGGGTTAGGCGCCGGAGTAGTACTTACCTCGCCAAAAAATGACCAGCTGAAGTATGTGTTGCAAATCCACTTCGCAGCATCTAACAATGTCGCTGAATATGAGGCACTTGTACATGGGCTCAAAGTGGCAAAAGAAATTGGGATACGTCAGATCCAATGCTTTGGCGACTCGGATTTGGTAGTTCAGCAAGTTTCAGGGCTATGGGACGCTCTTGATCCAAACATGGCACTGTACAGATTTCATGTGCAGAAGATATCTGGTTACTTTGAGGGATGTGAATTTCACCATGTACCCCGGGTGGAAAATGAGGCTGCCGACGTATTGTCGAAGCTCGGATCAACCTGACAAGCAATTCCACCGGGTGTAGCATTAGAACACCTCATAAAACCATCTATCAGGTCGTCCCCAGAAACCAACTCAATCTACGTCCCGGAAGATCCGGAGTTCGGAGCCATACCCATGGACATTCACATGGGAGGTGGTGCGCGAAACCTGGGGACTGCTTCGCAAGACCCGGGGACTTCTCAGCGCGATCCGGCTGAGGTTATGCCGGTGGATCAGATGGAAATTGATGAGGATGTGTTCCTAGTGCGACATGTACCAGCTTGGGCACTTTCCATATTTCAATTCCTAAAAGATGGAACCTTACTCGCTGAGGAGGTGCTTTCCAGGCAAACTCAGAGGAGAGCAAAAGCATACACGATCATAAATTTTGAGCTATACAAAAGGAGTGTGACTAATGTCCTCCAGCGATGTGTTGACCCGGAGGAAGGACTTGACATCCTCCGGGATATACACCAAGGGGAATGTGGGCACCACGCCTCATCCAGAGCCTTGGTAGCAAAAGCTTTTTGTCACGGGTTTTACTAGCCAAGTGCCTTGGAACAAGCAGAGGATCTGGTAAGAAAGTGCAATGGCTGTCAAAGATATGCGACAAAGACACATATGCCAATGTCGGAGCTCAATACCATACCAATTACTTGGCCATTTGCCGTATGGTGTTTGGATATGGTTGTCCCCTTCAAACTAGTAAGAGGGAATATGACCCACATCTTGGTCATGGTTGACAAATTTACAAAATGGATTGAGGTGAAGCCAATAAGAAAATGTGATGGAGCTACCGCCGTGACATTCCTCAAGGATATCATCTTGAGATACGGTTATCCTCACAGTATCATAACAGATAATGGCACAAATTTTGCTGAAGGAGCATTTGCACGTTTCTGCCGAGATAAGAAGATCCGGCTAGACATAGCCTCGGTAGCTCACCCCGCATCGAACGGACAAGTGGAAAGATCCAACAGATTAGTATTATCCAGGATAAAACCCCGGCTCATTGAGCCGCTGCAAAGATCAGTTGGGTGCTGGATATAAGAACTACTAGTGGTACTATGGAGTTTAAGAACAACTCCGAATCGATCAACAGGCTATACGCCATTTTTTCTGGTATATGGGGCAGAAGCTGTATTACCAGCCGACATAGAGCATGACTCGCCTAGGGTCACCCAATACACAGAAGCCAAAGTGCAAGAAGCCTGGCAAAATGATATTGATCTGCTGGAAGAACCGAGAGAATTGGCATTGTCCAGATCCGCCATATATCAGCAAAGCCTCTGACGCTATCATAGCCAGAAAGTAAACCCCCGAGTTTTCCAGGAAGGTGATCTAGTACTCTGGTTGGTACAACGTACTGCTGGCATGCACAAGTTATCCCCCCCATGGGAAGGGCCATTCATTGTGAGCAAAGCATTGCACAATGATTCTTATTATCTTATCGATGCAAAACCACAGGAGAAGAACAAGGCGGACAGGTCCGGCGAGGAATCTAAGCGTCCATGGAATGTAGCTCTACTTCGTTCTTTCTACACTTAGCAAAAAAGTGTATGTATCCGAGTCTCTCATATGTCGGTATGTATGCCGACAATGAGCTTATCAATGAAATGTTGGCACCTCGAGCAATAACTCGGGGACTGCCTTAATAATATTTGTTGTCTTATGTATTTATTATTTATATGTCGGCTGGCGTAAGTTGCTTCTACCTAAGCCGGATTAGTAGTGTGTGAGCACCAAAAACCCAACTCTTCAACTTGCTGCTGTCCAACAAGATTTGGTTTCATGGCAAGCAAGAGAACAAGTTTGGAATTGCGTAGCACATGAAAAACGACTAAGGAAAGAAACTTAATCGAGCCGACGTTTGTTATTCGGACTAACCCTGTGTTTACCTTATATTTACCACGCTGAATTATTTTGAGCTAATCCTAATGTTTTCAAGTATTGTTAAGTCAATTTTTGAAACTCAGAATCGTAAGTCATAAAACCAAACCAAGGTGGACACGAGCCGAGCCAAGAAATTGGAGAAACAAGAAAATGAAACTCGGGGACTACGCCCAAGTTAATCTGGCACAAAAACTTAGTAGAAAAATATCACTTATGTGCTTAATACAATTGCACCCGGCATACCGGGGATCTGATAAACTTTAAAGTGTTTTCACTCAAGGAGCAGCAGGAGGAGGTAATTTGGCGCCAGCGGGTGCAGCTCCAGCTTCGGCTTCAACGTCATCTTCACTTTCCTCGACGTCCAAAGCCTCGCCCCCTTCGTCCTCACCCGAATCATCTTCGGCATTTTTGTCGTCGGTAGCGCGAAGAAATCTTGGACCCCCATTCCATTGATGAATGGGGGCATATTCAATGAGGCTATGGGCGCAAGCCTTGCACCGAGCTATCCACTCCGGGTCGTTGGACCACCTGGATCCGGTGCGCATGCGCGCAAGGAGATTGAGGTCGATCTTCTCATACCACGTAAGCACATAGTGGAGAATGATTTCAGCCCCGACGCGTCTAGCGGATTCCCTCCAAAGGTCAAACTAGGTCTCATAGTCCATTAACTTGGGGACGAGAGCTGCAGTCCCCTCTGGAGTATCTTCATCAGGCAAGAAGGCATTGAAGATCCGGATTCCCACATCAAGAATATCCTTGCCATAATTCTTCACAATTTCGACACGAGAAGACAAGCTGACCAGCAGGTCCTCCATGTCATAAGGAATTTCTCCAGCGCCAGGAGCAATTGGGGTACCCCTCTGCTGGCGGAACTTGCCAACAGCAGTGGTTGCACTGGCATTGCCCTCCGGAAATTTGTCTGAAAACAAGACAAGTGAAGCAAGTAAGGAAAAGACAAGTGAAGCAACCCGGAGAGATTCATGCCGGCTGAAGGAAAAGAACTTACGAGAAATGTGGCTGTGGATCCGGGTCAGCTCCTTGGTACAGTCATCACGCCTTTTCTGGATTTGCGCAAGTTCAGTATTCGCCGACTCAATCTTGACGTCGGCCTCCTTAAGAAGTTCTTGGTCCTTGGCGATCTGGAGGTTGAGGCGCTCTTGTTCTTCAGTAAAGTCTTGGCCTTCTTTCTCCAGTTCATACTTGTGTTGCGCCTTGAGCTTCTTCATGTCTGCCTTAAGCTTGGCAATTTCTTCGTCTTTGGTCCGGAGGAGGGCAAGCTCATCGTCCTTCTTCTTGAGTTCAGCTTGGTGCTGCCCTGCTTGTTCGAGAAAATGCAGCATCATGTCAGGCACGGGCACACTATCTTCAAGAGAAGCTGAAATAGTTTGTTGACCCGACAAAGCCGAGGTATGAATATTTGCCGAGCCAAGGAGAAAAGGAGATAGAGAGCATAGCAAGGTTGAGCAAGAATAACTTACCCTTTATCTGGTCCAAGTTTTTCCTCATGAGGATATTCTTAGCCTCCACCCCAGCTGCGAAATCCGAATGATGGATTAGTTCGGCGGAAAAAGACGAAGAGAAATGGAAAAATGCTAAGGAGAAAACTTACCCCTTTCCTCGTGTTCGGCGAGAAGCGCAGTATGTTTCGTGCGCAGCATCTTGTGAGTATCCAAGATACGCTGAAACTCAGCGCTCCGGTGATTGGTGGTCACCTGAAAAAAGTACAAAAAGATAGCTTAGTCATGTGCATATTCGAAGTGTACAAAATCCGGGCCAAGTGGAACTTAACCCGGCTCTAGGTGTGTGCATATTCGAAGTGTACAAAATCCGGGCCAAGTGGAACTTAACCCGGCTCTAGGTGTGTGCATATTCAAAGTTTACAAAATCCGGGCCAAGTGGAACTTAACCCGGCTCTAGGTGTGTGCATATTCGAAGTGTACAAATTCCGGGCCAAGTGGAACTTAACCCAGCTCTAGGTGTGTGCATATTCGAAGTGTACAAAATCCGGGCCAAGTGGAACTTAACCCAGCTCTAGGTGTGTGCATATTCGAAGTGTACAAAATCTGGGCCAAGTGGAACTTAACCCGGCTCTAGGTGTGTGCATATTCGAAGTGTACAAAATCCGGGCCAAGTGGAACTTAACCCGGCTCTAGGTGTGTGCATATTCGAAGTGTACAAAATCTGGGCCAAGTGGAACTTAACCCGGCTCTAGGTGTGTGCATATTCGAAGTGTACAAAATCCGGGACAAGTGGAACTTAACCTGGCTCTAGGTGTGTGCATATTCGAAGTGTACAAAATCCGGACCAAGTGGAACTTAACCCGGCTCTAGGTGTGTGCATATTCGAAGCGTACAAAATCCGGGCCAAGTGGAACTTAACCTGGCTCTAGGTGTGTGCATATTCGAAGTTATTAAGGAGCTACGTTAATTCTCTAAGGAGCATTCGGCCGAGTAACAAGTTACTCCCCCGGAGGCTCGGGGACTAATGGTTATATCACTAATACCTACTAAATGCTAAGGAAAGGGCGAAGTAACGTACCTCCATCATCCGACCTGCAAGGTTAATTACCTTAACAGCGGTATTTATTTGTGTAGCAAATTTGGCGGGACCGAACTTCTTCAGGAGATCGTCATTGTGGACGAACTCCGCCTTGTTCTAGTTGTTAACAAACTCGATCAAGGTCGGAGGATATCGTTCGCCGCTGAGCATGTGGGGTGCAACTAGACCCTTAGCATGGGCTTCCCTCCTCTCAACCTGGGCAACGGCGGGGCTGGTGTGCAAAACGAGTTGCGTATCAGCTGGCTCAGCAGGGGCGTCCTTCGGCGGTGGAGTCTTTTTCGGGAGCATGGACGCAAGTGTATGCTGTCTAGCCTCGATTGACGCTGCCTAGGTGGCGTCAGGACCCTTATTGCCCTTGAGTTGCTGCTGTGAGGTGGAAGTTGCTACAGTGGATTTGCCCTTGGGAGCTGCCTTAGTGCTTGCCTTGGTGCTACTGGTGCCTTCTCGCCGAGTCTTGGAAGACTCGGGCGAGGCGGAGGGGCTTGGCGCTGTTGCTGGTGCCTTTGTTGTTGCTGCTGATGCTGGTACCAATTTCCGTTTCGGCAGGAGTGCTGAAGGAACCTCGGTGGTGGCTGGTTGCGACTGTGCCGGAGAAGGAGCAACTGCAGCCTCGGCAGAACCGCTTCCCCCCGTTCCGAGGTTGCCCTCCTCTTGACGAGGTGGGCTAGAACCTGGAGCAGCCGCTGAGCCCTCCTGAATGGGGCTCAACGGGTGTGAATCGTTGCCACGAGGGGGAGAAGGGCTATGTCGGAGCGGTGAGGCAATGCCGGATCCACTCTGAGGGACCTCCACCGCGGCCCTGCCGAATCAAATCATGAATGATGAGAAACTATAACAAAGGAAGAACAAATGAATAGCAAAGGGAGAAGTGGCTTATTCATCCGAGGTCAAAGGCTCCTTGGGCTTCCGAGCCCTCCGGGTTATGTCCTTGGTTGTAGGCTTGGTGGCAGCTTTGTCCGCGGACTTCTTTCGCCTTTTAGCTGGCTGAGAAGGTCCGGAGGAAGAAGCATATGCGGCACCCTCTTCTTCGGTGCGACCGGGACAGGTTCACCCGTGGCAAGGGGAGGATCTTCATGGATCTGCCCACCGGGGTCAGCTGATGCCGGAAAAGCATAAGAAAGGGGGACAACGTCAAATGCCTCCATCACCTCAACGTCCGAATCATCTTCATCGCCGGGCCAATCTCTAATGGAAGAGAGTTTACCGGTGTGTCGCTTGGTCGCATCAGCCATCGGCAAGAACATCTCCTGATCCGGTTCCTCCTCGTCCGAGGCATCTCGATCAGGCGCCCATTTGAGAGAAGGCTCGGTGCCATCCTCAATGATTTGCTGAAGAAACATCTAAGGGAAAGAAAAGGCAACAGGATTAAACCTACAACAAAAACCGACACATGATTTAATTCGGAAAAGGTTTGGGGCACGAGACTTACCGCAGGGGGAAGCCTATCTTGGCAGAAGTGTTCGATCCCCCACGTCAACTCAGCAGAGAAGTCCTTGTGGGTGGTGAAGAGGGCCTTGACCCGGCGGTAGATCTCGGTGTTGCTCAACTCGAATGAGGAGGTCCGGTTGGGGTCACGGCCCCAGCTCATGTGACAGAGTTAATGCGTGCATTTCTGGAGGGGGGAAATCCGGTTGCGGACAAATGTGATCATTGCGTCCTCATTGCACAATCCCAGATCCTTCAGCTCCTGGAACCTTTTGTTGACTTGGTTCGCCAGGACAGTGGGCTTCTTGGGGACCTTGTCCCACAGATCCGGATTAGGAGGACCCGGAACGTAGGGGCGCAGCCGAATCAGATCTTCAGTTGTGTCGTTTCGAACATAAAAGAAGGTTCGGGCCCAACCCTTGCAAGAGTCAAGCCCCGTGACTCGGGGGAAAATGGACTGTTTCCGAGGCGAGATAGAAGCTGCGCCGAACTGCGTGAGCTGCTTGTCCTCCGGATTAAGCTCTATATTCGGAATCACGTTCTGGCGGAGGCCAAAGAACCGGATCCAAAGCTCCTTCGTGGGCCACAATCCGGCGTAGCCCTTGATGGTGGAAGCGAAGGCGGAGAGAGAGGTGATGGCGTTAGACGGAAGATGATGCGGCTGAAGCTCATGCGTGTTGAGCCAGTCATGGAAGAAATCCCTAATAGGGAGACCGAACCCACGTTGGAAGTGGGAGAGGAATACCACATACTCACCCGGATTGGGTGAGGGGGCAAGCTCCACAGCGGCGAGGCGTGCGATGATGCCCTCCGGGATACGCCGGGTGCGGTACAACCAATCAAGGTCGTCCTGGCACACCCAGGACCCAGCCCAAGCACCGCGGTCGGCCTTCCCCGCATCCTCCTCCATTTCCTGCTCCACGATGGAGAGCTCCTCCTCTGTCATCTCAAGGTCACTGTCCTCACTGGCGCTAGCGGCGGTGGGGGGCAGTGGCCTGGACTGGCGAGGACCCGTGGCAGAGGAGATGCGCGGAGGTGGCGGCGACAAAAGTGCGCGAGGAAACGGTGCGGCGGTGGCGCAGCTACGCAAGTACAGTGGCGGCGGCACTGTCGCGGGGAAGAAGAAGGAGAAGAAGAGGCAAAGGGGCACGAGAATGGGGAAAAGACCCAAGGGGCACGCCCCTCCCCTATTTAACCACGCCATAGAGAGGTAGTGGGATCGCGCTGTGCGGACGGGCCACATGGTGCTGCCGTGTACGACCCGGATCGACCAATCAGCGATGAGCCACAGGAAGGGCCACAACGCGCAGCGGATCCCACGACGCGACGTTATGATACAGTTAACAAGGAGGCAGGCACGATGTGACATGTGCTACAGTAAATTCTGACATTAACTGCGGCGGTTACTGTCGCATGCCCTTAAAATGAG
Organism: Avena eriantha; assembly: GCA_910589775.1. NCBI lineage: Eukaryota > Viridiplantae > Streptophyta > Magnoliopsida > Poales > Poaceae > Avena > Avena eriantha. Next base: position 480,601,776 of record OU342742.1, on the reverse strand, counting down.
GCAAAGTAATGATTAGCCTCCACGTGGGAAAGTGTACAAGAGAAGGAAGAATAACTCGGATAAGTATAGGGTGACCCGGCCAGCGAGTAAAAACTCTGAATGTGCCAAGGGAAAGCAAACCATGGGTATCCGAACCATGAGATAACTCGGAAAAGGAGCAAGAGGCTCGATAAAATTGAACAACTGTGGCCTTAGCGGCTAAGGCAGCTAAGACCGCACCAGCTTCAGGGACTAATGTTGGGGGGATACCCCCAGGTAGGGTCACGCTGGGGTATAAAGGCCGAGTTAGCTGAGGTACGGCAAGGTCAAAGCAAGTCCTGGCCGAGTCACCTCAAGGCAGGCCGAATCACGGAGTAACCCGGACCAGGGGATGTCCACCTAACTGGGTCTCAACCGAGTTATGCCGTATGTTGCTAAGATGTATCGAACTTATATGCAGGTACTGGTGTGGCCGGATCAACTAGGTACGATCCGGGTTATATCAGCGTGAGCGAAGCAGATAGAGGCCAGGACAACCGAGGCGTCGCCGACAAAGGTGACGATGCCTGTGTCGGATGACGCGGGCGCCGCAGAGGCTCACGTGGCCTCTGCATGGATGACGCTGGGCAAAAGTGACCCGGTCGGCTTACTATTTTGGGAGGAGGCATATTCCAAGGAATATGCCTCCACGTATGCCCTAACTGGAGACCTGGCTACCCCTATATAAGGAGGGCTAGGGCCTCTGTAGAAAGGGTTGATCTCTAGTGGGTTGTGGTTTACTAGTGTGTTCATGAGGGTCAGCTAGTGGTGAGAGTAAGAGAGTTCTTCTTCCTCCTCTCCCCAATACAGCTCAAGGAGCACTTGTAAACTGTGGAAGTGAATCGAATACAAAGCAACTGTGTGTGGAATCACCACACTATCCCTCCCTGGATTCCCCTAGTGCATTTAGTCCCCACCTTTAGCCTATCCATGGCATCTGCCGTGACACCACTGATACATTGCAAATGTATCTATAATTTTTGATGCTCCATGCTTGGTTTGATACACTTTCTTGTGTTTTGTCCACACTTTGGAGTACTTTCATATGATTTCTTGGAATAACCTATTAACAAGAGCCACAGTGCCAGCTGCCTGTTTTCTGCTGTTTTTGGTTCCAGGAAAGTCAGAAAATGAATATTCTCGGAATTGGACGGGACAAAAGCCAAAGTGCCTATTTTTCCAGAAGACTCACGGAGCCAGAATACGAGACGGAGGAGGGCCAGGTCCTGGCCACACCACCCCCAGGCGTGGGCTGGGCTTGGCCGCGCCAGGGCATGGTGTGGTGGCCCCAGGCACCCCCTCGGCCTCACTGTTCGCCTATAAGAAGCCTTCTGACCTAAAAACTCTGGGGGGTTCGACGTTTTTCCACGAAAAGTTCCGCTGCGCCGCCGCCACCGAAGGGGAGATTCGGGGGATAGAAAGTCTCTGTTCCGGCACCCTGTCGGGACGAGGAAGTGCCCCCGGAGCCATCTCCATCGATCTTCACCATCATCTCCATCAACCATCCATGTTTCCCCCATCTATGAGTGAGTAATCCCCCGCTGTAGGCTATGGGGATGCTAGGGATTGGATGAGATCGTTCATGTAATGGCATCAGATTGTTAGGGCATGGTGCCTAGTATCTTTAGTGCTTTATGACTTTGTTGCGACTTGGTGTGCTTAATGCTTGTCACTAGGGCCCGAGTGCCATGATTTCAGAACCAAACATGTTATTGATTCATTATGATAGTATTGTTTTTGGTCTTATCTACAAGTTGTATACACATGTTGTTGTCCGGAACCTATGGCCCCGAAGTGACAGAAATCGGGATAACCGGAAGGGAAAGGCTTTGATGTGAGGACCACATGTGTTCATAGAGTGTTAATGCTTTGCTCCGGTGCTCTATTAAAAGGAGCACCTTAATTGCCAGTAGTTCCCTAGAGGCCCCGCTGCAAATGGGATGGCAGGACAAAAGATGTTGTGCAAGTTCTCATTGCGAGCACGTATGACTATATATGGGACAGATGCCTAGGATTGTCTAGTACTTGGATGCTTTATCTTGTTTATCTGCAATTGCCCTATGTTCTGATTGCTATGTGAATTGTCTTGTCCATGCAACGCCCGTCCATCCATCCCTATGCCTACCGCACTCGAATCCCACTGTTTACTGATTTTGTTACTAGTGTATTTGGTTTACTACTGTTGTTACTTTGCTATTCCTACTACAAAACTGTTGCTACTGATAAACTAATGTGAGCAAGATTTTTTCCAGGTGCAGCTGAATTGACAACTTAGTTGTTAAGGCTTATAAATATTCTTTGGCTCCCCTTTTGTCGAATCAATAAATTGGATTTCACTTCCCTCGAAAATACTGCGATACACCCCCTATACTTGTGGGTCATCAAGACTATTTTCTGGCGCCATTGCCGGGGAGCATAGCTTTATTTATCAAGTTCCCTTGGAATCACTATTGTTCAAGATAAGTTTATCTTTCTCCTTGTTTGCTTGTTTCTTTATCAAAAATACAAAAAAAATTAGTTCCTGCTCTAGTTGTTATTTTCGTTGGTCTGTTATTGTCTTGCTTTATCATGCTTGTTGTCAATGGTTGGTTTCTTTGAAACTGAAGCTTATTGGCAAGGTGGGTTCACGGAAGATCAAAAATATTAATATAAGGAACACCGCTTGTCACAAAAAGGGAAACACTTATGGGAACAAATTGATAGATTGTATACCATTGCTAGGAACGTGTGCTCTACTTATAATGTTACTTATTGTTGTGATGAGTCTTGTTGCAGAAAGAGGTATAAACACCTCCCTTTTCAATGTGAGTATAGTGATAATGATACCATATCTTCCTAAGCTAAAGGAATTTATGACTTTAATGATGCGGAACAAATTGAAGAATTTATTGCTTGGAAGGGTGCTTTTGAACTTGCTAGTTTGCTTGAAAATATTGATGATTCACCTTACAAATATGAGGTGTATGGTATACTTAAATTTTGCTTTGATAGTTACAAGGATGAAAATGGCTATATTCTTGAATATTTTAATAGATGCTTTCCACAAATGGAAGAGACTAATGCCTTGCAGGATCCTATGGAAGAAGAAATTGATAAACCTGAAATCTCATTAGATGAAAAAGAGGAGGAGAGTGATGAACAAAAGGAGGAAGAATGAATTAGCTACCCATGCCTACCTTCTAATGAGAGTAACTCTTTATCCCTTACATTATTTGATTGTCCTTCATGCTTACTAAAGGAGGATGAATGTTATGTTCCTGAGGATTCTTTTGAAGATGTTTATGATAAAGCTGTAGTGCTTGTAGATCATGAAAAACATGCTTTATGTGATAGTTATATTGTTGAGTTTATTCATGAGGCTACTGAAAATTATTTTGAGAGAGGAAAATATGGTGGTAGAATTTTTCATGGTTTTGAAACACCTCTCTATGTGCTGAAAGTTTTGAAGTTATTCTTGTTTTATCTTCCTATGCCTGTCACTTTGTTCTTTGTGAATTTATTTGCATACATGATTCCTATGCATAGGAAGTGGGTTAGACTTAAATGTGTTTTGAATTTGCTTCTTGATGCTCTCTTTTACTTCAACTCATATTTCTTATGAGAGCATCCTCTCAAACTTTTATGCCTAAAGATGATAATATGTCTATTATTCTTGGGAGACCTTTTCTTAAATACTGCAGGAGCTATTATTAATTGTAATCAAGGGAAGGTGACCTTCAATGTTAATGACAAGGAACATACTGTCTATTTCCCCAAGAATCTTCAATGGACTTATGGTTTGAATTGAATTGAACATGTTGAGGGCATTCAAGTTGGAGAAATATATTGTCCCTTACCAAGAGGAAAAATTGAAACTATTATGATTGGGACCATTGCTATCAAGGTTGAGATAACATAATCATAAGTGGAATACAAAGTTTTGTCTCATATGAAATTGTTTTGGTAGCAAGACCTGATCAACCTTGTTAACAAAAGGATTTTATTGAACAAAACAATGTTTTCACCATGATTATCTCCGCTTCTATTCTATCCATTTTAGTTTTTGCTTATGCCTAACTTAAAGGCATTAAAGAAAAGTACTTATTGGGAGATAACCCAAAAGTTTTAGATGAGTCTTGGAAGTTATTACTTCAGTAATAACCGCTCCTTATCCTTTTTATTTGCTTTTTGTGCCAAGAGCAACCTCTAATGAGAGAAGTAATGATTGGGAAAGTTGCTGTCCGAAACAGATTTCTGTGCTTCACCGTAAAAAGTCGTGTAAAATCTTTGAATGTCTTTTTGAGGCGTGAAGTTTTGTGCTTCTGCCCCAGGTTGTTATATAACTTTCGTTAGTTCAACACTTTTTGATTTGAGCAACAGAAGGTCTTCGAAAAAATTCGTCTTTACCTGCTGGTCTGTTTTAACAAATTTCTGCCATTTTCTGCATTTGCTTCTTGTTGGTTCCTTTTTGAGTTCTTTTGGGGAATTGAGCTTTTTGAAGGAAGTGCTACAGTAGCTACTGTTCTAATGGAAGTTTATTGGTGTTAGAACTGAACCTTAAGACTTATTTATCTTCAGTGCACTAATGTTGCTAATAAAGATTGTGCGAAGTTTTATATGAAGGAAAAATTTCAGGTATATGAAAGGAATGAGTAATGAGATGCAGGATGGACTAAAGCTCAAGCTTGGGGATGCCACGTGTGTCACCCCAAGAAATATCCAAGAAGTACAAGCGTCAAAGCTTGGGGATGCCCAAGGCAGCCCCTTCTTCGTCAATAAAAATCTCAGGTTTCTTTCAAACACTTCATTTTTATTGTGTCATGCACAGTTGTGTTGTTCTTGGAGCGTCTTCTTTTTCGTTTTCATTTTGGTTTTCAGTTTGCGTGGTTTTCTTAGTTTGCTGAATAAATTGGTTGGACCTCCCCTTTCATACATTGGTGTTCAAATGGTTTGGTTTGGTTTGGTTTGTTTGGTTTGGAAAAGAGTAGGAAAGCTCATGCTTAAGTGGTAAAGAGAGCTTGTTTTTGCCTGTAGCCTATGCTCTATCATGCCATGCTTGATATTGTTTTGGGTTTATGCTTAGTATTCTTTGATGTAGCATGACTTGTTATAAACAATTGAGATTGCTTAATGTGCCTTGGATGAATCATGCGTTGTTTTAGCATATTAAAGCATAGTATAGTGGTATTCTCCTTTGATGCTTTATTTGGTTTGACTTGGCACATGCTCACACCATATTATGACTATCTCAAGTCACCATAAGCCTTTATGATCCTTTAGTTTTCAACTTGTAGTATCACTTTATGCTTTGATCAAAGATGTTTTATCGCTCTGCATGATTATGGCCATTATTGCTCTCTCGTTTGTCGCCCCTTACTATTGCTAGCCTTCACTTTCACTGAGTATGTTTTACTCAAGTTTCCAACTCCCTAAACCAAATATTTCCAAAGTGTCCACCATACCAACCTATTAGCATCATTTGCTACTCCCGTGCATATTCAATATGCCTTGTTTTCTTCCGAATAAAATGTTTGCTTGTTATGGGAAAATTAGTTAGTAAAGCTCTCACGAAATTGACGGCACACTTTATTTCCTGCACTTAATAAACCTGAACCATTGTGAACTCTCCATGAAAGTTATATGCTTGCTTATTATAGGCTAGGGATTAGCAGAACCGTGCTGTCACGGGGAACGCTTTCAACACTTGTAAATATATACCCAGTTGATACCATGCTCTTTTGTTTGCGGATGTCGTCGGTGTGAAATAAAAGGGGAGCTTGTAAGTCCATGGAGTTATGTATGTGTGTTAGAGAAATGCCTGGGCCGCTGGTCTAATCCATGCTAACATGGTGGAAACATGCAGCGTAACCATAATGATATCTATGAAGCATTCTTCTTATAAAAAAGAGAGAGAGATAGCTATTGAGAAAAAGAAAAAAAAGAGTTTTATGAAAAGAGGAAAGATAAAAAAAGCACCATTTTCCCATGGTAAATAAGAAGATTGCTGAGATACTCATTGTCTGCTTGCCTTGTCATTTTGATATGGCGATTCTTCCGTATCATCGGGCAAGGGGTACCCCGTTGGCGGTTCTCAATGATACGCACATACTTATGATGACAAGAACTTACCGGTAACTAAAGTTGAGTAGCATGAGGAGCGACCCTCGTACTCAAGGGACTTGGGATTTTTAGTTTATAGTCTGTCAAGCATATAACTCAGATTGGACCTCACTTTCACCTTAACCACATTAAAGATGCTTATGATAGGGGCAATGAGAGCTCAAAGCTAACGAGTACCATACTTTCAGCATTTGGAAGCCTTTCAAACTATTCAAAACCTTTTCTTTTACTTGTTGAGTCTGCACATATTCTTTGAGCACTTTCTTGAGAGCATAGTGGCCATTCTTAGTTCTATGTGCATTGTCCCAAGCCTAGTTGATTGATGCATAACTTGATATTGCTTGTTTTAAACTTTTGTATCTAGTCACTCTTATAAACTTTGAAGGTGTCATATGCATTTATATTTGATACTCTATTGAGGGACAAGATGAATGCCACCATGCTATGTTTTCTTTATGTGAAACAAACAAACGTCTTGCAAAGCATTGTTATTCATGAATCTTTTGTTTGTGCCTTTTCATGTTGCATCATAGTTTCTTTGTCTTATTGCTAGAACTTTGTCTTTCATGTTATGATTGAAGTACTATGATCCCAGCTTTGAATGTTTTACAAATACTTTGATCAAGTCTTTGATGGTGCATGTCACCTCAAAAATTATTCTTTCTTTTTATCACTTACCTACTCGAGGACGAGCAGGAGTTAAGCTTGGGGATGTTGATACATTGCAAATGTATCTATAATTTTTGATGCTCCATGCTTGGTTTTATCCACTTTCTTGTGTTTTGTCCACACTTTGGAGTACTTTTCATATGATTTCTTGGACTAACCTATTAACAAGAGCCATAGTGCTAGCTGCCTGTTTTCTACTGTTTTTAGTTCCAGGAAAGTCAGAAAATGAATATTCTCGGAATTAGACGGGACAAAAGCCAAAGTGCCTATTTTTCCAGAAGACTCATGGAGCCAGAATACGAGACGGGGGAGGTCCAGGGCCTGGCCACACCACCCCCAGGCGCGGGCTGGGCTTGGCCGCACCAGGGAATGGTGTGGTGGCCCTAGGCACCCCCTCGGCCTCTCTCTTCGCCTATAAGAAGCCTTCTGACCTAAAAACTCCGGGGGGGTCGACGTTTTTCCACGAAAAGTTCCGCTGCGCTGCCGCCACCGAAGGGGAAATTCGGGGGATAGAAAGTCTCTGTTCCGGCACCCTGTCGGGATGAGGAAGTGCCCCCGGAGCCATCTCCATCGATCTTCACCATCATCTCCATTAACCATCCATGTTTCCCCCATCTATGAGTGAGTAATCCCCCACTGTAGGCTATGGGGATGGTAGGGATTGGATGAGATTGTTCATGTAATGGCATCAGATTGTTAGGGCATGGTGCCTAGTATCTTTTATTAGTGCTTTATGACTTTGTTGCGACTTGTTGTGCTTAATGCTTGTCACTAGGGCCCAAGTGCCATGATTTTAGAACTGAACATGTTATTGATTCATTATGATAGTATTGTTTTTGGTCTTATCTACAAGTTGTATACACACGTTGTTGTCCGGAACCTATGGCCCCGAAGTGACAGAAATCGGGATAACCGGAAGGGAAAGGCTTTGATGTGAGGATCACATGTGTTCATGGAGTGTTAATGCTTTGCTCCGGTGCTCTATTAAAAGGAGCACCTTAATTGCCAGTAGTTCCCTAGAGGCCCCGCTACAAATGGGCTGGCAGGACAAAAGATGTTGTGCAAGTTCTCATTGCGAGCACGTATGACTATATATGGGACACATGCCTAGGATTGTCTAGTACTTGGATGCTTTATCTTGTTTATCTGCAATTGCCCTATGTTCTAATTGCTATGTGAATTGTCTTGTCCATGCAACGCCCGTCCATCCATCCCTATGCCTACCGCACTCGAATCCCACTATTTAATGCTTTTGTTACTACTGTCTTTGCTTTACTACTACTGTCACTTTGATATTCCTACTACAAAACTGCTGCTACTGATAAACTGCTGTGAGCAAGATTGTTTCCAGGTGCAGCTGAATTGACAACTCAGTTGTTAAGGCTTATAAATATTCTTTGGCTCCCCTTGTGTCGAATCAATAAATTGGGTTTCACTTCCCTCCAAAATACTGCGATACACCCCCTATACTTGTGGGTCATTAACCACCACGACACAATACACCTCTGGATCCACCAGTGTCATTGCATGTGTGCTCTTTTTACTAACAACAACCAGAGTCATTGCATGTGTGTTCTCTTCAGAGAAGACACATGGATCCACTAGTGTCATTGCATGTGTGTTCTTTTTACTAACAATAAACAGAGTAATTGAAATGTGTGTTCTCTTCAGAGACCACACATGGATCCACCAGTGTCATTGCATGTGTGTTCTTTTTACTAACAACAACTGGAGTCATTTCATGTGTGTTCTTTTCACATACCACATATGGATCCACCAGTGTCATTGCATGTGTGTTCATTTTACTAACAACAACTAGAGTCATTGCATGTGTGTTCTTTTCACATACCACATATGGATCCACCAGTGTCATTGCATGTGTGCTCTTTTCACAATCGACCTATGGATCCACCAGTGTCATTCCATGTGTGTTCTTTTTACTAACAACAACCAGAGTCATTGCATGTGTGTTCTTTTCACATACCACATATGGATCCACTAGTGTCATTGCATGTGTGTTCTTTTCACAATCCACCTATGGATCCACCAGTGTCATTACATGTGTGCTCTTTTTACTAACAACAACCAGAGTCATTGCATGTGTGTTCCCTTCAGAGACCACACATGGATCCACCAGTGTCATTGCATGTGTGTTCTTTTTACTAACAACAACTGGAGTCTTTGCATGTGTGTTCTTTTCACATACCACATATGGATCCACCAGTGTCATTGCATGTGTGCTCTTTTCACAATCCACCTATGGATCCACCAGAGTCATTGCATGTGTGTTCTTTTCACATACCACATATGGATCCACCAGTGTCATTGAAATGTGTGTTCTCTTCAGAGACCACACATGGATCCACCAGTGTCATTGCATGTGTGTTCTTTTTACTAACAACAACTGGAGTCATTGCATGTGTGTTATTTTCACATACCACATATGGATCCACCAGTGTCATTGCATGTGTACTCTATTCACAATCCACCTATGGATTCACCAGTGTCATTGCATGTGTGTTCTTTTTACTAACAACAACCAGAGTCATTGCATGTGTGTTCTTTTCGCATACCACATATGGATCCACTAGTGTCATTGCATGTGTGTTGTTTTCACAATCCACCTACGGATCCACCAGTGTCATTGCATGTGTGCTCTTTTTACTAACAACAACCTGAGGCATTGCGTGTGTGTTCTCTTCAGAGACCACACGTGCATCCGCCAGTGTCATTGCATGTGTGTTATTTTTACAAACAACAACCAGAGTCATTGAAATGTGTGTTCTCTTCAGAGACCACACATGGATCCACCAGTGTCATTACATGTGTGTTCGTTTTACTAACAACAACCTGTGTCATTGCATGTCTGTTCTCTTCAGAGACCACACATGGATCCACCAGTGTCATTTCATGTGTGTTCTCTTCAAAGACCACACATGGATCCACCAGTGTCATTGTATGTGTGTTCTTTTTACTAACAACAACTAGAGTCATTGCATGTGTGTTCTTTTCACATACCACATATGGATCCACCAGTGTCATTGATTTTGTGCTCTTTTCACCATCCACCTATGGATCCACTAGTGTCATTGGATGTGTGCTCTTTTTACTAACAACAACTAGAGTCATTGCATGTGTGTTCTTTTTACTAACAACAACCAGAGTCATTGCATGTGTGTTCTTTTCACATACCACGTATGGATCCACCAATGTCATTGAAATGTGTGTTCTCTTCAAAGACCACACATGGATCCACCAGTGTCATTGCATGTGTGCTCTTTTTACTAACAACAACCAGAGTCATTGCATGTGTGTTCTCTTCAGAGAAGACACATGGATCCACTAGTGTCATTGCATGTGTGTTCTTTTTACTAATAATAAACAGAGTCATTGAAATGTGTGTTCTCTTCAGAGACCACACATGGATCCACCAGTGTCATTGCATGTGTGTTCTTTTTACTAACAACAACTAGAGTCATTTCATGTGTGTTCTTTTCACATACCACATATGGATCCACCAGTATCATTGAAATGTGTGTTCTCTTTAGAGACCACACATGCATCCACCAGTGTCATTGCATGTGTGTTCTTTTTACTAACAACAACTGGAGTCATTGCATGTGTGTTCTTTTCACATACCACATATGGATCCACCAATATCATTGCATGTGTGTTCTTTTCAAAATCCACCTATGGATCCACCAGTGTCATTGCATATGTGCTCTTTTTTACTAACAATAACCAGAGTCATTGCATGTGTGTTCTCTTCAGAGACCACACATGGATCCACCAGTGTCATTGCATGTCTGTTCTTTTTACGAACAACAACCAGAGTCATTGGAATGTGTGTTCTCTTTAGAGACCACACATGGATCCACCAGCGTCATTGCATGTGTGTTCTCGTCAGGGACCACACATGGATCCACCAGTGTCATTGCATGTGTGTTCTTTTCACTAACAACAACTGGAGTCATTTCATGTGTGTTCTTTTCACATACCACATATGGATCCACTAGTGACATTGCATGTTTGTTCTTTTTACTAACAACAACTGGAGTCACTGCATGTGTGTTCTTTTCACATACCACATATGGATCCACCAGTGTCATTGCATGTGTGCTCTTATCACAATCCACCTATGGATCCACTAGTGTCATTGCATGTGTGTTCTTTTTACTAACAACAACCAGAGTCATTGCATGTGTGTTTTTTCAAATACCACATATGGATCCACTAGTGTCATTGCATGTTCATTCTTTTCACCATCCACCTATGGATCCACTAGTGTCATTGAATGTGTGCTCTTTTTACTAACAACAACTAGAGTCATTGCATGTGTGTTCTTTTTACTAACAACAACCAGAGTCATTGCATGTGTGTTCTTTTCACATACCACGTATGGATCCACCAATGTCATTGAAATGTGTGTTCTCTTCAAAGACCACACATGGATCCACCAGTGTCATTGCATGTGTGCTCTTTTTACTAACAACAACCAGAGTCATTGCATGTGTGTTCTCTTCAGAGAAGACACATGGATCCACTAGTGTCATTGCATGTGTGTTCTTTTTACTAACAATAAACAGAGTCATTGAAATGTGTGTTCTCTTCAGAGACCACACATGGATCCACCAGTGTCATTGCATGTGTGTTCTTTTTACTAACAACAACTAGAGTCATTTCATGTGTGTTCTTTTCACATACCACATATGGATCCACCAGTATCATTGAAATGTGTGTTCTCTTTAGAGACCACACATGCATCCACCAGTGTCATTGCATGTGTGTTCTTTTTACTAACAACAACTGGAGTCATTGCATGTGTGTTCTTTTCACATACCACATATGGATCCACCAATATCATTGCATGTGTGTTCTTTTCGAAATCCACCTATGGATCCACCAGTGTCATTGCATATGTGCTCTTTTTTACTAACAATAACCAGAGTCATTGCATGTGTGTTCTCTTCAGAGACCACACATGGATCCACAAGTGTCATTGCATGTCTGTTCTTTTTACGAACAACAACCAGAGTCATTGGAATGTGTGTTCTCTTTAGAAACCACACATGGATCCACCAGCATCATTGCATGTGTGTTCTCGTCAAAGACCACACATGGATCCACCAGTGTCATTGCATGTGTGTTCTTTTTACTAACAACAACTGGAGTCATTGCATGTGTGTTCTTTTCACATACCACATATGGATCCACCAGTGTCATTGCGTGTGTACTCTTTTCACAATCCACCTATGGATCCACCAGTGTCATTGTATGTGTGTTCTTCTTACTAACAACAACCAGACTCATTTCATGTGTGTTCTTTTCACATACCACATATGGATCCACCAGTGTCATTGCATGTGTGTTCTTTTCACAATCCACCTAAGGATCCACGAGTGTCATTGCATGTGTGATCTTTTTACTAACAACAACCAAAGTCATTGCATGTGTGTTCTCTTCAGAGACCACACATGGATCCACCAGTGTCATTGCATGTGAGTTCTTTTTACTAACAACAACCAGAGTCATTGAAATGTGTGTTCTCTTCAGAGACCACACATGTATCCACCAGTGTAATTGCATGTGTGTTCTCTTTAGAGACCACACATGGATCCACCAGTGTCATTACATGTGTGTTCTTTTTACTAACAACAACTGGAGTCATTGCATGTGTGTTCTTTTCACATACCACATATGGATCGACTAGTGTCATTGCATGTGTGCTCTTTTCACGATCCACCTATGGATCCACCAGAGTCATTGCATGTGTGTTCTTTTCACATACCACATATGGGTTCCCCAGTGTCATTGAAATGTGTGTTCTCTTCAGAGACCACACATGGATCCACCAGTGTCACTACATGTGTGTTCTTTTTACTAACAACAACTGGAGTCATTGCATGTGTGTTATTTTCACATACCACATATGGATCCACCAGTGTCATTGCATGTGTGCTCTTTTCACAATCCACCTATGGATCCACCATTGTCATGGCATGTGTGTTCTTTTTACTAACAACAACCAGATTCATTGCATGTGTGTTCTTTTCACATACCGCATATGGATCCACTACTGTCATTGCATGTGTGTTCTTTCCATAATCCACCTATGGATCCACCAGTGTCATTACATGTGTGCTCTTTTTACTAACAACAACTAGAGTCATTGCATGTGTGTTCACTTCAGAGACCACACATGGATCCACCAGTCTCATTGCATGTGTGTTCTTTTTACTAACAACAACCAGAGTCATTGAAATATGTGTTCTCTTTAGAGACCACATATGGATCCACAAGTGTCATTGCATGTGTGTTGTTTTTACTAACAACAACTGGAGTCATTTCATGTGTGTTCTTTTCACATACCACATATGGATCCACTAGTGACATTGCATGTTTGTTCTTTTTACTAACAACAACTGGAGTCACTGCATGTGTGTTCTTTTCACATACCACATATGGATCCACCAGTGTCATTGCATGTGTGCTCTTATCACAATCCACCTATGGATCCACTAGTGTCATTGCATGTGTGCTCTTTTTACTAACAACAACCAGAGTCATTGCATGTGTGTTTTTTCAAATACCACATATGGATCCACTAGTGTCATTGCATGTTCATTATTTTCACCATCCACCTATGGATCCACTAGTGTCATTGGATGTGTGCTCTTTTTACTAACAACAACTAGAGTCATTGCATGTGTGTTCTTTTAAGAGAACACACATGGATCCACCAGTGTCATTGCATGTGTGTTCTTTTTAGTAACAACAACCAGAGTCATTGAAATGTGTGTTATTTTCAGAGACCACACATGGATCCACCAGTGTCATTGCATGTGTGTTCTTTTTACTAACAACAACTAGAGTCATTTCATGTGTGTTCTTTTCACATACCACATATGGATCTACTAGTGTCATTGAAATGTAGTTCTCTTCAGAGACCACACATGGATCCACCAGTGTCATTGAATGTGTGTTCTTTTTACTAACAACATCTGGAGTCATTGCATGTGTGTCTTTTCACATACCACATATGGATCCACCAGTGTCATTGCATGTGTGCTCTTTTCACAATTCACCCATGGATCCACCAGTGTCATTGCATGTGTGTTATTTTTACTAACAACAACCAGAGTCATTGCATGTGTGTTCTTTTCACATACCACATATGGATCGACCAGTGTTATTGCATGTGTGTTCTTTTCACAATCCACCTATGGATCCACCAGTGGCATTGCATGTGTGCTCTTTTTACTAACAACAGCCAACGTCATTGCATGTGTGTTCTCTTCAGAGACCACATATGGATCCACTAGTGTCACTGGATGTGTGTTCTTTTTACTAACAACAACTGAAGTCATTTCATGACTATTCTTTTCACATACCACATATGGATCCACCAGTGTAATTGAAATGTGTGTTCTTCTTATTAACCGCAGCTAGAGTCATTGGATGTGTGTTCTCTTTAGAGACCACATATTTATCCACCAGTGTCATTGAAATGTGTATTATTTTCAACTACAGCCGTTGGCCAAAAACAATTGGGACACAGAGCTAACTAGCAACCGCTCTGGGCTTCTTGAAGACACGATCCCCGATTGTTAGACGCCGTTGGATCAGGGTGCGTGGACGATAAGGATGTCCTTCACGAGGGCGATCCACGAGAAGTCTGTGCTGCGAACTGATTGGCAGTGGCAACAACGCTGGGCCTACGTCCTTGCCCTTATCCCCTTAACCTCAGGGCCGAAGATCAGATCGGCTTCCTTCATCGCCATGGAGAGGGAGAGGCCCAAACTCAGCTTGCACAAGGCTCAGATGTTCGCCCACTACGACATACTCGCACCGCCGTTCGTGAGGCTTCCGGCCGGCTTCAAGCTCAGCTACGCCGGGGTTCCTATCGCACCGCTCTGGCGCGACAATGCGTTGGCGAGGCAGATCGAGGAACGCTGCCGCCAGCTGTTGGAGCGGAAGAGGGGAATGGCGCGGTACTCGCGCACGAGCGTGTACTGGTGAAAGTTGTTCAAGAAGGAGCGGGCTGCGTTGATTGAGCTGTGCAGAACCCACCGGCGGGAGATCCACCCGGATCTACGCAACCTCGAAGGGAGGCAGCGCTTCTGGGCAGTGCCTGGGCGTACGACCTCCACCGTTATCGATGCAGCGCGCGGTGAAGAATCCATGAGGAGGAAGAACGCTGCTGGGAACATCGGCATCAATTCCGACGCGGAGGAGGCTGGCGGCGACGCGGACAACGTCATCAATGATGGAGACTGCGGGAGCGTCATAGTCGATTAGGGCCACTTAAGCATAAATTAAATCTATGTACGGTATCTTAATGCGCTCTTTGGATCTGGGTCACTTGAGTCATGATCGATTACCGTCATAATCTATATATGTTGGCCATGTTTTAGTTGTCTTTGTCTTTGAGACTAGTCGATTGAAACTCATCCGATCCTGAAAATAAAGTTCGCGCATTCCTGGCATATCTGATGGGACAATACGCTGACTCTGCTCCCAGCACTTGATGGCACAACCATAATTTGGAGTGCGCAGAGGAGAAGGGATCGAGCGTGTTGTAATAGTGTACTACTCCTGTCCAGATATAACTGACTTAGTTTTTTTAGATATTTAATAAATGTGTCTATACCCAAAACATCTCTAGATACATGTTTTCGGTTTCTCTGTCTTTCAAACTAATCAAAAGTCGTCAAATTCTGAATAAAAAAAGTCATTGCGTTCACATCTGATGGGACAATACGCTGACTCTGCTACTTGATGGCACAGCCATAATTCTGGAGTGCGGGAGAGGAGATGGGAATGCAAGGGAGATGGGAACTAGTAGCCGCGTCCAAACGCAGGTAAAAAATTAATGTAATAATATTTAAAAAAATTGTAATCTGGTCCACATGACCCCATCACAGACACGTTGCACACGCCAGATATAAATAAAGACGACTCGACTAGTTTAGTTTCAATGATATAATTCAACATACGACGTTATTGTGCCTGCATCTTTCTGCTCCTCTTATTAGTCTGCTAGCCCACGCTGCATTAAGCATCAGTTGATAAGGATAAAAAAAGATAAAATGGCAAATAAAACAATTTTTAAGCGTACCTTTCATTCGGAGAATCGTACAAAGATGAATTTGGCAGGGATTTATTATTTCTCCTGTAGTTAGCCGAAAGATCCTCAAGAACATCCTCAATCACCCCTGCAACTTCTTCATATTCTAACACACCTCCATTATTTGCCCTTTCCTCCCCATTCCGCTTACCCTTTTGTTTCTTTTCACACCCTTTTCTCACCAGCACCTCCACTCTTCATAAATTGGCTGCTTACGTACGTTTTCCTCTGAGTGCTCATCACCGTCTTCACACTTCTCTTCCTCCAGTTCTAGCTGAGAAGTCTCATTTTCTACCACCGGGGTGTGAACAGGGACAATATCATGTGTAACTGGGTTTTTGCACAACCTTTTGATATGGCCGAATCCGCCACAACGTTTGCATTTCCTTTTCCTAGCTCCTAGCCTTGAACCTTTATCGGTGGAGGCTTCGATCCTTAGCTTTCTAGGCCTCCCAGGTGGCCTCCTAAGAACTGGTGGTTGAAGTTTGAACCCTGGATCGACAATCTCCCAATCATTTTCATCGGCCATAGGTGGTACGTTTTCTGCATAAGTTGCAGCAAACTTGTCCACGGAGAAATAGTTGTCGACATAGTTCTCTATTTCAGCTCTGCTACCTCTAAGCTTTAAGAAGAAGTAAATTGCATGGTGACATGGAAGACCAGTAATCTGCCACTGCCTGCATGAACAAGTCTTGTTTCCAATGTCTACAGTGTACCTCCGTTCACTTCCACGCTTGTACTCTGCATAAACCTCAGCCAGTGTTCTGGAACTTCTGACCATCCTCATCTTTATCGTTCTCATTGCCCTGGTTCTTGCATTTAGTAACATAACCACCTTTGGAACTATTTTATGGCCTAAAAAATTTCTTGCACAAATTCTTTGCCTTAAATCTATCTTCACCATTATACACTGTCTTATTGCATCCAATAAAATAACAATTACAAGTGTCTTCATGCTCGAAATCTTATCATTGAAACTCTCTGCCAAATTATTGCAAACAAAATCCACATTGCTTAACTCACCAAACTTGCTTCTGGCCCATAGCTTGGTGTGATGTTCTTCAAGGTTTTTTTACCTTTGGCACTACATACTTGTTCTCCAAGTAAGTAGCATGCGTGCTTGGGGTGTATGTGTATGCTGATCGCCACAAGTCCTCTTCAAAGATCTTTCCTTTGAACTTCTTCGTGAAGTTAGTAGCGAGGTGTCGCATGCATTCCCTATGCTCAACCCCAGGAAACACAACATCAACAGCATTCTCAAGACCCTCGCATGCACCGGTGTGTATCACCAAGCCTTCAAGGTGACCAATTACTTCCCGTGGTCTCTGCATGAACCATGTCCAGCTTTCATTTGATTCACCCTCAAGAACAGCATAAGCTACGAGTAGAAGCCAATTATGCGTGTCCAAAGCACAAGCCGAAGCAACATGTCCCCTGAACTTCCATGTTAAAGAAGTTGCGCCTATTGCCAAGTATGGCCTGCAGCGGTCTAGGAACCCCTTCCGGCATGCCTTGAGGCAGACAAAACATCTCCTGAAGCATATCTTATCTGCCTGCTTATACCTGACCCCCCCTCGAGACCTTTTCTCTTCCTTTCACAACCTCGTAATCAATGTCAACAACACTACCAGGTGATGTTTTCTCTACCTGAGCTTTGAAACTATACAACATATGAAAACTGTCATTCCACTTGCCTTGAATGAAGTCTAGAGCCATCTCCTTCCCATCAAAGACTCTGTGGTAAGGAATCAGATCGTTAAACTTGTTGCTAATCTTTGCTTTGAGTTTAGCAGGTCCAATGTTATGATCCTGCCTCACCCAGTCAAGTATAGTAGCGGCAATCCACTATGGTAGTCGCCGGTCTAATTTTATCACTTAAAGAAGTATTAGGGTAGTTGTGTTTCTTCGTGTTTACTTTGATCTGCATTAGATAAGAATCCAAATAATTCAGAGTTAGTTATCAGTAGAATAAATATGAGAAAGACTGAAACTAAATGTAGCTATTACAACCTGAAATGGGTGTCCACCCCGCATTGGAGATGCATGTAATCTCCATTTACACACATTACTTTCCCTACAGTGCACCCTAAATCTCTTTTGGTCGCTCTTTTCAATGATAAATTCGAACACAACTCTTATTGCATAGGTTGCAACTGCATATCTGTAGTCCTCCACATTATCAAAGACAATCCCCTCATCAATTGTAGGACTGTCCCTGTCAAAGTGTATCACTGGCATGTCCTCGTCTTCATCGTCGTATCTACATCCCATTTCCACATCTTCACATTCCTCTTCCTCATCAGTCCCATAGTCAGGCTCAAAGTTCGAATCAACCAAATATTCCCTACTCTCCATCCTATCAGGGTCAGCAGCCACGTTGGGATATGCTTTCTCATCATCATCTGCACCGCCACACATTTCAGTGCCTTCAAGCTTGCTTGACAAAGCATCATGCTCAAGGACAAGCTGTACAGACGTCCTACGGTTACCAACACATATCCTTGCCATCACCACGGGACTAGAAATGCTAATTGGGGTATGCAGAAAAGGAATCACAGTTCTTACCCTTCAATGTGGACGCACGGCACCTTCTTCGGGCTCCATACCTCCAAAGCTCTGCACCTAGCTTCCTCTCCCCCTGTTTTGTTGTCCTCTGTGCTCTCCAGACTTGAAGGAGATTCTGTGCTCTCCAGCCGCGCAGGACCCATATCCGTGCTCTCAAACCTCGCAGGATCCATCTCCGAGCGGGATCCAGATCACCAGCGTCGTTGGGCCCCTAACCCAATGGCCGACTCTCCAGATGCGCCTGGGCGGTGGACGTCGGCAAGGACATAGGGCAGGGAGGGGAGGGGAGGGGACGTGAGGGGATGGCAAGGAGGAGAGGGTGGGAGGATGACGGCCCAAGGGGACGATGAGAGCGGTGCATGACTGAGCGGAGTGGTGGCGGCAGGAGCAGAGGAGCGGAGCGGAGCTGGTTGCGACAAAGTATGGAAAATTGCACAACAATGTGTTGGTGGGCGGCACTAGCCCTCGAACCTGGGACGTGCGCCATTGAAGGTGGAGGAGGCGGGCCCGCCAGTCAGAAAACATGCCACCTATCAGCGCACTATGCATGGTAGCACTTCACGGAATTTTTTAGCAGGTCCCACATGTCAGTCTGTTTGATCAAAACTTGCATGCAGTGCATGGCTGATTCACACGCTAGTTTCGAAAAAAAGCCCGTTGATCCAAACTTGAAGTGGCAGTTCCGCTTCTTCCCCTCGTCTCCTCGTAGTGGCAGTTCCGCTTCATCTCCCTCGTCTGTTATCCTCTTCTTCTTCTCCTCGCAGTGGTAGTTCTTGTTTCTTCCTCGATAAAAACATTCCCGCACGTAAGCCATGGCCAGTAGCCGGATGAAGAGGAACTGGTCCGATCTCCCGGCCGACCCACTTCGCAAGATCGCCGACTACTTGCTGGAGAAAGAGGAGTACGTCGACACATATGTTGCTTGTCGGGAAGTCTGCACCGATTGGCGCCGCACTTTAAAGGTGCCCGAATTCCATCTCAACAACTGGATCATGATAGATCACAAACTTCCAGACGTTGGCGACTTCACCTTCCTCAGCCTCACCACTAGTCGTTGCTTCAGGACAAATTTAATGGATGTCCATCGCAGGTTCACATTCACATCCGATATTTATTGGTATTTTCCATTGTAAACATCTTAGTGCTAACTGATGCCCTCTTCTTCCAAAAGATTCTACTTCGTTGGTGTTTCTCGTGGCGTCATCGTGCTTGCTCAGAGGGTCGAGCCGTACCAGATTTGGCTTCTGAACCCAATCACTCATAACTCTAACACTGAGTTTCAAGCACACATACCATCTGATCTTCTGCAATCTATCGTCGTGACGAAGTCCCCGACGATGGTGTTCGTTTGCACTGATTATCCAGATCATATTGCATGGGCCGATGAGAGCACCCCAACAGGGAAAATCGATGAATCATTTGGAGAATGATTGTATTCGCCACCTCCTGATATTCTTCTGGACTACATGACGGCATTCCGAGGGGAAGTATATGCATTACTTGAGAATGGAGACATCTTATCGACCAACATCCAGTTCGAGCAGCGCGCGAGCACTGTCACGATGGCCAAAATAATTTCGACCCAGTCTTTGAACAGGTACGCGAAACTTACAAATCTTACCTTGTGGAGTCAGATGGTGATCTGCTTCTTGTGTTGAACGGGGATTTCGCCAAAGGGCAACCGGTGTTGTATCGGGTGGACACGGAGAACCGCTCTCTAAGGCCGTCAATGACATTAGAAGTCGTGCCCTCTTTGTTGATTACAATCGGTCTATCCCCATTTATTAGGGGAATACCAATCGGGGTATACCCATGAAGCGGAATCGCCAGTTGGAGCAAGCCGACTGAAGCCAAGCCTAGAGCGGGTCGACTCGCCATATACGGCGACTGACACATACTGGACCCAGACGCCACGCCGACTGAAGGCCCAAGATGGTAACTCCAATAAAAGGCCCATTAGCACTTGTAAACCCTAACTGGTTGCATATATAAAGCCACCAAGGGCACCCCTTTGGGGGACTTATCTCCGACGTCTCATTAGATCTAGTCTCTTCCTCCGCCTACGGCGACTCCATGTAAACCAATCTATCATCATATACTGGATTGACAGCAGGACGTAGCGATTCTCCATCGAGGGGACGTGAACCTGGGTACATCGCGTGCCAATCTCGCTCCCGGATTCTCCTACGTCGCCTTGCCCTTTCCTCTACGTAAGCTACCTTGTAGCATCTGTCGTGGTCAATACCACGACACCATTGACACTAGGTTACACCCCACACTCAAACCCGGTGGCATATACTACAGGAATTATATCAGACTGTACAATCATGAGGTTCAAGCCTGGGAAGAGGAACCAACAATGACGTATGGCTTAAGTCTAGAACATACACCGAGGCCTTACCCTCTGGATGAGATACTGGCAGCACATTGCAGACGGAGAGAGTTCTATGAATATGTGTTGCAGCACGTGGGAGCCGAGGACGACGAAATATATAGGGGATAATGAATCCTATATTCATCCTAGGTTATTTGCTAGCATTTTCAGGTCTATTTTTTAAAGTAGAAATTTGTACTGTATTTATATTATTTCGATCAATAGTATGCGTATTACCTTTCAGACAAAATTGTAATGTATTTAATTTTAGTACTTTCAGGATTCAAAGTATTTATTTTCAGTAACTTCTTTCAGAATTCTCTGTGTTCGACATGGGCATCAGCTCAGCGCCGGAATTCAGGTTCCACATGGAAAATTGCACAATAATGTGTTGGTGGGTGGCACCAACCCTCGAACCTGGGATGCACGCCGTCGAAGGTGGAGGAGGCGGGCCCGCCAGTTAGAAAACATGCCACGTCGGCATCCCCTATTTCTGATGCCCTTTAAAAAAAGAAAACACGCCACGTCGTCATCCCCTATTTCTAATGGTGTTGCTACAATCGATGGTACATGGTAGCATATAAATAATATCGTATAAACATAAGGGTGCAGTCGTCAACATTTCTAAAATGAAACCCGGTCCTATCTCTACATGTCTTGGTACATTGCCTGATGAGATGGATAGCCACGAACGATCTTTTTAATACGTTCGCACTCTTATGCTGAGAAGGGAAATAAAGATTGAGCGGTTAATGCAACGAGTGTCGAATTATTACCCTCTAAGAAAATGGGAGATGGTTATTTTCACGTGTTCCCGTAGTCTAAACCTACTGTCAGTCTTTCACTCCCCTTCTCCGACAAACCATAGTTAACCTTGCGCAGCTCCTCCGTGCCGCACCAACTAGGGTAACATGGGCCCGCCTAAGCAGCCACCGCCACCGCGACAGCAGCCGAAACTGGGGTATTTAGCCCCTCTAAGGCAGGCCATGAACCTCTACTTCAAGCCGGTCTCCCATTGCCCTGCCAGGCAGATGATTTCCCCGAATGTTCCGAATTGGCCGCGGCGATGACGGTGGCATCAACGGCTCCAGATGCGGCAAGCAGGGCCAAGAGAGCGATGTGGAGAAATCGCGCGGTGGCATTATGGCATGCTCTAGGTAGTGGGAACAAGGTACATATCAAATCATTCACGAGAGCATGCCGCCGAGGGTACACACCCTCGAACAGGGCAGCGCTAAGGTATAAGAACTCTCGCGTCCACGCTTCGGCATGGACTACCTTACCGCAGTAGGGGAAGCTGGGAGCACGCCGTCTGTGGCAAAGACGCTTCGTCCTATGCACCGCCGAAGGCCGTACCGTGGTGGCGACCAAGCGTCTACACTCAGCATGGTGGATTGTTCGACAGCCGAAGCCGGCGGCGGGCATCAGCTCAGCCCCGGAATTCAGGTTCGAGCTCACATGGACTTACGATCCCAAGAAGAAGATGCCGAATTTCAGTTTCGAAGAAATTGTTGTGGCGGCGCGGATGGTCCAACTGAACCAGGACTGGCGCACGCAAATCGCTCGTGCATGAACGATGCGGATTTCTTGTAGTTTGGCAGGAAGGTAATAGATCAGTTTGGGTTAAATGATCAAAGAACTTATGTCCTCTCAAGGCAATTGGCCAGCCAACTTTTCTGGGGGAGATCTGTAGTTTCTTGAGTGTAGAATAGTTAAGTTTAGACTGAAGAATGGCTTTTGTAGATGAAATGCTGATGAATTGTTCTATAAACTAGTAGGAAGCTTAGCCCACTTTTGTGCAGGTATAAGACCCTTTTGTATGGAAGTACTACTGTTGTAAGCAAATACTATCAAGTATCTATTTCCTTCAATTACTAGTCGTGGTTAAATCCAGTTAACTGGCATCTTTTTATCCCAAACTACAGATTTTGCGTCTGCTGTTTGTGCTGTAAACCATTTTTCCTCTGTCTTGTGTTGCCTGCAAAATGGTCCTGCAGTTCAACGTGTTAAAAATGTAGCTACCTTGTACTTGAAGATGAGATGGACTACATTTTCCTGGCATCCACAGAATTGACATTGCTCATTGCCAGACCATCCTCTTTTCATGAGGTTGTCCTTGGTTATTCATAGAAATTATAAAGCACGGTGTTCAACTACATCGATTCAAACTATTACACACACACTACATCAAATTCATTACCCACACATACTACATCGATTCAAACTATTACACACACATACTACTTCAAACTATTACACACACGTACTACATTGATTCAAACTATTACACATTTTTAGTCGATGCTAACTTCCTAGTACGCTCTCCATACTACAAATTCATTAGCCACACATACCACAGAAATTCACTAGAGCTTTGTCTTCACTCGAGGGAAATCAGAACCAACAGCTCGTCCAAGCCCGGTTCCCCCACCAAAATTGTGTGCGCCGTCGTGAAACAGTGGTGGTCATGTGCCATCGATCCTTCCAGGCCAACACTGCAGGCGACGAGGATGCTTTCTGGCAGCCTCTTCGGGGCCCTGAATGCCATGTACCGATTCCAGAACCTCCTCCAGGTGGATGATGACCAGGTGCTTCCAGGAAAGCAGTCGCCCTGCCCTGCTTGGAATATGCACATCGTACATCTTAGGAACGGCGTCAGGATCTTTCAGCCATGCCTTTACCTCGATGACCCATCTGTCGCTCGGTGGCACGATTTCCACCAGCTCGCCGCCAAGGCTACTGACGACCTGCTTGAGAGCCTCCGGCTCCCAAGCATCCAATGGGAGGCCATCAAAGCCGAGTTTGGAGAAGAAACGAAGCTTCCCCAAGCGATTGTCCCACCCACAGGCGTGATGCCAACGCATGAAGCTCATTTTCTCCCCGCAGCACTCGAAAGAACAGGAAGAATGCAGAACGCGCTCGGTGTCATAGGTGTGCTCGAACTGGACGAAAAAATCGAATGGCAGCGCGCATACCTCAATCTTGACCTCATTTCGTCTGATCCCAAAGCAAGACCTGAAAGCCGACAGCAACTCTGCCGGCGACACGGCGGGACAGACGCCCAACACGGTGGCCATGAGAGCATGGTCATCGAACTGCTGTGCCAGGGCTACCATGCCTGAGGTGCGCTGCAGCACGCAACTTCCCGAGGTCGGTCGCCGTCCTGGATCGCCTGACGGGACACGCTCCGCCATGCGAGAATGACTAGCCAGAGGCGAGATATTAGTCCGGGGACGCGAAGCTCCGATACGGCGGACGATGCGACGGTGACGGATGCGAGCTTCGATTAGAGGCATGGGAGGTTGACCCACATGGCGGGGACGCAAATTAGAGCAAGTGCGAGCTCCGATCTGAGACGAGAAGTCGGAGCTGAGCAAATGTTATGGGGAGGGGAGCAGGGGAGAAGACCAGAGCAGAGCAAAGAAATAGATCTAGTCCACTCAGGGATCTGGTCCACGCAGGGGTAAGCTAGTCCACGACCGAAAAAGATAACGGGGAATACTGACATGGCGGGCCAAGAAGAGTTGACCTAACAGCGGTATTGGAGTTCAACCGTTTAGCCGTTAGATTTGTATTCACCCCCATTTGGCCCTTCTGGACAATTGGAGATTCTACTACGGCCCCTCCGCGTGATTGATGACAACTCGGGTACCGCGGTGCACTCACCCGGGAGTTTGGTACCGCAAACGAACATTCACCTCTCTTCTTCGACCGAGAGTGGGCATGAGGGCATCATATGTGTCAAAGATATCCGTCGTGCTATCGACCCGTGGGGTGGAAAATTCGACGCTCAAGCCGTCTGCCCTGGAAGATGTACAGAGACAGTTCAATAGTAGGAGCAGAGAGCCTAGGAATCAATGGAAGTACAAACCTACCTGGACTCTTGGTCCCCATGATAACCGCTCTTTGGATACATGCGTGAAGACGAGCCCTCGCCCCATGGCTGGTCTCCTTTCTCAGTCCGAGCCTACAGGTCACCCTGCCGGCGGGATTTCTCCATGGCTCTAACCACCGCCATCTTGCTATTCTTCCGACGAGACATGATATTTTGTGACATCGCTAGATGAAGAAGTAGAGAAGAAAGGGAGGAGCAGTGGAAGAAAATGGTTTCTGGGAAGGCGGAGTGAGGTAGTACTAGTAGGAGGACAGAGGAGAGTGAATAGTGGAAGCAAAACATCAAGTACTGGGTCTCGCTTGTTCAAAAAAAGTACTCGGTCTCGTCACCGGCCTATGAGCAATCTCGTTGGTCCATCAGCGATTGAGCTTACTAGCTGCAAATATTGTGCAGTGTACTAAGGCTTGAGCATGAGCTAAGAAAATAACTTAGACGTGAGTCTAGCAAAATCAAAACTGCTCCACCGTTTAGGTCTCTTGTGTGGGTCCCATGTAGCAGATTTTTTTTACTTTTTCTCTCCAAACTACTAGTGCTCTAGCCAATGAAAATGCCTCAAAAGTATTATGCCAAATATTTTAATCAACTAGCCTCTGGGTCTTGTACCAGACATAAGTCCAAGAATATTTTCCTTAGACCCATCTTCTCCACCGTTTAGACATAGGTGTAAGAGATGAAAAGTTTTCTTAGCCACCCCATTTCCTATACGTTGCACACGCTCACCATTTAGAAAGTGTCTAGCAATAAAGCTTGCCAACTCAACAACGGAGCTAGCAGAGAAAAAAATGGTTGCACTGGTTAGCCACCTCGGTAGGACCCACAAGCCGAAAAAAGGTAGTACCTTTTCTGCCCATTTTTCTGCCATCAGCGTTAGGATAATATGAGGCTGACAGTGGGCCTTTTCTGCCTTTTGTTTTCTTAGACGCTGGGACTAGTACTAGACACGTGCCTAAGAATTTTTTGGTTAGACAGAGGTACTCCACCGTTTAGACTCGAGCTAAGAAACAAAAAGATTCTCTTAGCCACCGCAATTCTCATACGATGCGCTTGCTCTTACGACCCACCCAAAATTTATGGAGAAATTTGGCTAGATACATAGTGGTGCAATCAACTGGCTTATGTTGTACTAAGTGGGTCCCATCTTTAGGAATGGTTTTTGCCGACCAGTCTAGTAAATTTCTAGTAGATTCGGAAAAATAAGTCTAGTAGGTACATTTCTTAGCCACGTTAGGAATGGCTCACGCTATGCTTGCTCATAGTAGTAGTACTCTCTCCCATCCATATTTACTCGTCGCTGAATTGGACGTATCTAGCAATGAATCGGAGGGAGTAGTAGTAGTAGTAGTCACATTGAATATACTTAGGGCTTAACGCGTAAGCATCACAAACGGTCGCCAAAAGATCGAACGACAAACTTAAAGATAACTTTGGGCTTCTTTGGATAACAGGATTTAAAAACACAGGAATTTGACTCGGACACAGGTACAAAACAATGGATTGCAAAATAGAGGGAATAGCTTTCTTTGGATCACAGAATTTCAAAACACGGGATAACAGGGTCGGAGGTACAAAACAGAGGAAATCTGTTGGCTTAAATTCATTTCAATGAAACACAGTAAACATGGAGGAAAATTGCCTCAATCCTAGGCGAATGAGTGTAAAAAAGTGGATGTTGAAATTCCTATGGGATTGGGGTGTAGAAATGCAATCTATATAAATTTTGGATGTATGATTCCTTTCATCCAAAGGGATTCCTTATGAAAAAAATACTATGGGTGAATTCCTCCAAAATTCCTTTGAAAATCCTTCGATCCAAATTGGCACTTAAACAAGATGTGCGTGCTCACGACAGGCGAACACCTTCCGGCAGGAGGTGATGCGGTCGTAGATTTTCATCTTGAACCCGTCTGCGGTGACCTTGAACATAAGGCAGTCACCCTCCTTCAACCCATGGAAAGCAGCAAAGGTAGCCCAGTCTTTGTCCAGGACGATCTGGTCTTTGTTGCGGTTGGCATGGATAACCCACTCGCATTCCTCGCATGCTTGGACCACCACTAGTTGTGGGTAGGGGCATCCCTTCAAGTAAGGCTTGAAGTAAGTCGGGATGATAAGCATATACAAGTCATGCTGGACTAACTGGATGTAGAAGCGCCTAGGACGATGCACCGTGGCAAGGTGACCAACCGACCTAGGGCATCTTCTCAGTTTGGCAGAACTAGCGACCGACCTGGCAGCACTTGCCCTTGACAGGGCCTCCACTCTCCTGCCCGGTAGCTTCAACTCCCTTGATATGATGGGGAGAGCATCTTCATAGCCATCTAGAGCTGGAGTAGTCTGGTCAAGGATGTAGTCTAAGTTCGGCATTACAACTGGGTCGTCCTACATGAAAATTACCATTGCGTCAGTCCTTTGGAATTATGAAAATACCACAATGCATTGTATAAATTGACTAAAGATCACGATGAGTCATTGCACCATCAAAATTACCTAAACAGCACAAGGTATTAGGTAAATTAAATTGCCTACACAGCACAATGCATCATCAGAATGACCTAACCCGATGGGTCCTCAAAATTATCTGAACAGCTACTAGAAGGCATAACATTTAATTAGATTGATTAAACAGCACAATGCATATCCCCCGCAAAATGACAGCACAATGCATAATCTGAATGGTTAAAACAGCACAATGCATTATCTGGATAGACAAAACAGCATATATGTAGTGCATCATCAAAAATACCAAAACAGCAAAAGGTATTATGTAATTAAATTTAATAAACAGTGTTTGTACAATCAAAATTACCTAAACTGATGGGTCATTGAAATAATCTGAACAGATAGAAGGCATATCGTTTAATCCTAAATAGCAGAACGCAGATCAAAATGGACGAAACAACACAGTGAGGAGACAGGACACAATGCATCATACAAAAAAATACCAAAACAGCACAACGCGTCATGGAAAATTCCTAAACAGCACAATGCATCATCTAAGTACCAAAGCAGAACCATGCATCATCGTCATCAAGAATATTCCATAACTAAGCAGAACAGCACAAAAGACAAATATAGATACATTCAAATCTAGGCAAAGTCGAGTTAGTTATTTCTGGACTGAGGGAGTATAAAGAACAACACAAAAGACAATTATCAAGAATATGACATACAACTAAGCAGTTCAACAAAGGACCTGCAGTACACGTTGCAAAAATCTGACTAGATGCACCTCGCATTTGGGTAAAAGCCCCAATCCTCCAGATCTAACCTCGTTGCAGTTGGGGGAGAGAACTTGCACAGGGGTCGATGGGTTGAGCAGATGAACAATGCGCCACTAACAAAGAACCAGCCACATACACCGAAGAAGCATAGACAATCGTTGATGAAGGGGGCACTGATAGGGGTTTCACCGTGTACACTCTAAAATTTGGCACATTGGCAATCAGAGTCGAACCTGCAGACAAAAAGGACGCGTCTGCCACCGCATGAGCATTTGTTCCCAACGCACGCAGCGCCGGAGGCTTGGATGATCGCTCGGCGGGTGACGAGGGTTTCGGCGCGACCGGCCGAAACCCTAAGGGCGACGGACGCCTCACCTTGGGCATGACCCGCACGCACGCGAAATGCAAAGGACACTTCAGAGAGGGCGTTGAGGCTGTCGGAATCGAACAAGCCACCTGCAGCTCTGAAGCAGAGCTTGATGAGGACCCCAGCTCATCCACAAACAAAGGTTTTGGCATTAGTTTCATCGAGGCAACGGCTGGGTTAACGACTAAGAGTTGTGAGGTGAGTGTGGGAATGTGATAGCGAGAGAGGAAATGGTAGGGGGTTATTAGAGAATGGGAGTGGGTAACCCTCTATCCGCTTTAGTAGTACCGTACTACAAAAAAACTACATTTCACATATCATCACTTTTTGACCAACTAGTTCATTTCTTTGAACCGACTAAAATAGTGGGTACCGTTTAGGTATCAAACTTCCATCTGGTATCAGTTTTGCTACTAGTAGGTACAGTACAATACTTTGTATTACCCTCCATCCCAAAATATAAGGCGCCTGAGGGTTAGTCAAAAGTCAACATTTTTTAAGTTTGACCATGATTATACACAAAAATTATAAAATTTATAATACTAAATTAATATAAATAGATTCACCATAAAGTATATTTCTCAATATGTCCATTAAATATTGTAGAGGTAGATATTTTTTTTCTAAATATTTGGTCAAAGTTAGTAAGGTTTGACTTTTGACCAATCCTTAGACACCTTATATTTTGGGACGGAGGAAGTAGTATAAAACATTTTTTAGATAGAGGAAATTGCACGATCCACCATCTTTTCATCGCACTTTTGCACAAAGCACTTGGTGGACGTCATTTTTGCACATTTTAACAGTTTTTTTAAAGTAATATGCACAAATTTGGCCAGTTAGTCCTGTAATGACCGATTTAACCTCATTGGTACAAAGACTGACAAGTGGTCCCCGAATGCCATTGCTCCCATTCACACACAAAGATTTGAATGATGCTAAAAACTGGATACTAAGGATATTTATCACCCGCAATACTTTTTGGATGCATGTAGCTGGTATGTAAGAGACTTATTTCATATGAAACGTCAATGTTTACAGAAAGGTACCCACATAACAGTCCGTCGCACATTGAATTTGGGAAGGCTTTATTTGGTCGTAATAAACTTGTTGGTGAACATAACTTGTCTGTACATAAGGTTTGATGTTTCATTCACATATCCAAATGTCCATCGAAGAGTTTCTTTTAAAGTGTAGGACTAATGATATATGTTTGTTTATTACACCTCACACAAAAAGACCCTGATTGATCATAAACTTTAAGAAGATTATTATTTTCCTGGGATTCATTTTCCTGAGAGCTAGCACGGTGAATATGCCTCAGAATGCCATAACCTAGTTCTAGAAAAATGATTATTATCAAGAGAGTTCACATATAAAAAACAATATAATTGAAAATATGGCCTGCCATGTATGAACATATCCTTAGGCTTCAGGCCGAAAGACAAGCTAAATGGCCTTATATATATGTACAACATACTTTATGGTAATGTTCCCATATTTGGTAGATGAGTGCATCTTGGCATGGTGAACAATAATGCTACCAGTACTGGGAGTTTCCAAATTTTAGGAATAAAAAAATCATTTTCAAATTTCAACTACGAGTAAACATGATATAATGCTCTTAAAAAGTTACAAACATCCTTTGAGTCTTTATGGTACCGAGGCAGTCAATACTTCAAAAACCAATGAGAGTTCTGTAGGATTAAAATTCTTGCTACAAATATGCATGTTGACAATTTGATCCTCACTAGCTATGAACAATAATAATGAAAACCTAAAAATGAAGCCTTCTTCATGGCCTCCTCTTGCGTGTACTACAATTTGCACTGAAAAATAATTAATAACCGTGAGTCATCATAAATTACAAAAAATAGTTACACAATATATATGGCCCACGGTGTACGAACACTCTTGGGTTTCAAGTCGAACGACAAAGGTAACAACCATATGCACATCGTATTGTATTGTAATGTTCCCATATTTGGTAGATGTGTGCATCTTGGTAAGGTGAAAAATGGTGGCAACCACAGGTTCCAACTTATAGGAACAATGAAACTGAAAGCGGCAAGATTTTTTCTATAAGCGAGTATGAAGTAAAATGGCTCAGAGTACCACAACAACAACCCTAGTTTTCAGACAAAGCATGGACCTTGATACACTTACGATTGATTACCAAGTTTTATGAGTTCTCAAGCTTCCTAGCCAACTATTTTCCTTGCTTAATTTTAGGGTGCTTCATGCTAAATGTATGGACATCGATGTAATTTTACCTTTTTTTAGGTCCTCGATGTAAAATATACTTCCACCATCCGTGTAAACTTCGAATCTAGAAGCAAGTGGTAAAATTTAAAGGTATTTAAGATTATTAGTTGTTAATGAGTATGAACATTCTTGTAGTTTCAAGCCGAACGACCAAGGTCATGGCCATATCAACATCACACTTTATGCTGATGATGATCCCATATCCAAGAATTTGCAAGCCACCAAATTTGGCCATATATTTTGAAAACAAATGAATAGGAAGTAGTGGTATGAAGAGTATGGCTCGATCAGGTGCTCTCTCGAGAATGAGCCGAACCGGACTGTTTTATTTCTTTGCTTAATTTTGGGGTAGTTCATGCTAAATGTAAGGATCTCGATGTAATTTCCCCCTTTTAAGGTCCTTGATGTAAATTATACTCCCACCATCCGTGTAAAATTTGAATCTAAAAGCAAGTGGTAAAATTTTAAACATATTTAAGATTATTAGTTGTCGATGAGTATGAACATTCTTAGGTTTCAAGACGAACGACCAAGGTCATGGCCATATCTAAATCATACTTTATGTTGATGATCCGTCATCCCATATCCAAGAATTTGCATGCTACCAAATTTGGCTATATTTTGAAAACAAACAAAGAGGAAGTAGTATGAAGATTATGGCTTGATCAACTTCTCTCACGAGAAGGAGCAAAACATGACTGTTTCCCTGCTTAATTTTAGGGTGCTTTGTGCTAAATCTATGGACCTCGTTGTAATTTTACCTTTTTTTAAATGTATTTAAGATTAGTTGTTGTTGATTGGTATGAACATTCTTGGATTTCAAGACGAACGACCAAGGTCATGGCCATATCTACATCATACTTTATGCTGATGATGATCACATCTCCTAGAATTTGCGTGCCGCCAAATTTGGCCATATTTTGAAAACAAACCAAGAGGAAGTAGTATGAAGAGTATGGCTCGATTAGTTTCTCTCTTGAGAAGGATCCAAACATGATTGTTTTCCCTACTTAGTTTTAGAGTGCTTTGTGCTAAAAGTATGGACCTCGATGTAATTTGACCCCTTTTTAGGTCGTTGCTGTAAAATGTACTCCCACCATCCATGTAAAATTCGAAGATAAAAGCAAGTGGTAAAATTTAAACGTATTTAGGCTTAGTTGTGTGAATGAGTATGAACAATCATGGATTCGAAGCCGAACGACAGAGGTCATGTCCATATCCATCTACATCATACTTTATATAGATGATTCATGATCCCATATCCAAGAATTTGCATGCCGCCAAATTGGGCCATATTTTGAAAACAAACGAAGAGGAAGTAGTATGAAGAGTATGGCTCAACCAGCTACTCTCTCTCGATAAGGAGCCGAACCCAACTGTTTTCCCTACTTAATTTCAGGGTGCTTCGTGCTAAAAGTATGGACATTGATGTAATTTTACATTCTTGGATTTCAAGACGAATGACCAAGGTCATGGCCATATCTACATCATACTTTATGCTGATGATGATCACATATTCAAGAATTTCCATGCTGCCAAATTTGGTCATTTTTTGAAAACAAACAAAGAGGAAGTAGTCTGAAGAGTATGGCTCGATCAGCTTCTCTCTCAAGAAGGAGCCAAACATGACTATTTTCCCTACTTAATTTTAGGGTGCTTCTTGCTAAAAGTATGGACCTCGATGTAATTTTACCCCTTTTTAGGTCCTTGCTATAAAATGTACTCCCACCGTTTGTGTAAAATTCGAAGATAAAAGCAAGTGTTAAAATTCAGGTAATTTTTTTTTAAATAATACATTTTTTAATAATTTCCACGAATAATACATGAATCGAAAGATTTGCAATTCTAGCATGGTGTCGGTAGTTGAATAGCTGACCAGTCCTTATCGGCTTTTGAATAGCCAAATAGTCCTTGTCTGCTTTTGAAAAGCTGATTAGTCCATGCTTTTGAAAAGACTACAGCTTATAGGGCAATGTGAAGAATAGGGGGACTAGTCAGCTTTTCAAAAGCAGACAAGGACTAGTCAGCTTTTCAAAAATAGAGAGGGCCTAGTTGGCTATTCAAAAGCCGATAAGGACTGGTCGGCTTTTCAAGTGCCGACACCACGCTAGAATTGTAAATCTTTCAATTCGTGTATTATTCATGAAAATTATTAAAAAATTTATTATTTTAAAAACTAGCTAAAATTCAAACGTATCTTAGCTTGGTTGTGAATGAGTATGAACAATCTTGGATTTCCGAATGACCAAGGTCATGGCCATATCTACATCATACTTTATATCGATGATTCATGATCCCATATCCAAGAATTTGCATGCCGCCAAATTGGGCCATATTTGGAAAAAACGAAGAGGGAGTAGTATGAAGAGTATGGCTCGATTAGATTTTCTCTCAAGAAGGAGCACAACATGACTTTTCCCTGTTTAATTTTAGGGTGCTTCGTGCTAAATGTATGGACCTCAATGTAATTTTACCTTTTTTAGGTCCTTGATGTAAAATGTACCTCCACCGTCCGTATGTGTAAAATTCGTACCTGAAAGCATGTGGTAAAATTTAAACGTATTTAATCTTATTAGTTGGCAATGAATATGAACATTCTTGCATTTCAAGCCGAACGACCAGGGTCATGGACATATCTACATCATAATTTATGCTAATGATTCATGATCCCATATCGAAGAATTTGCATGCCGCCAAATTTGGCCATATATTTTGAAAACAAATGAAGAGAAAGTAGTACGAAGATTATGGCTTGATCAGCTGCTCTCTCGAGAAGGATCCGCACCCGACTATTTCCATTGCTTAATTTTAGGGGGCGTCGTGCTAAATGTAAGGACATTTATACAATTATTTTCATTTTTAGGTCCTTGATGTAAATTGTACTCTAACCGTCCGCGGTGGTCCCATATTTGGGCGTAAAATGGGTGTGAATCATGGCATGGTAACAATGTTACCACTCAGAGTTTCCAACCATGAGGAAAGGAAAAGTCAATTTTCCAAGTGAGATGAGTGTATTTTCTGTAAAGCAAGTACTCCCTCCAACCCAAATTAATTGACTCAAGTTTATCTAGATTATGATGTATCTAGTACTAAAATATGTCTAGATAGATCCGAATCTAGACAAATCTGAGTCAATTAATTTGGGTCAGAGGGAGAAAGAATATGTATTTCTATAGAAAAGAAACAAAGAGACAGAATAGAAACTTTGGGCACAGAGGAAGCAGCTCGAGAGAGCAGAGAAGAGGAGGGGTTGAAGGCGGTGCGATATGAGAGCAAAGCTGTGATGGCTTCCTGACACAAGGTACAGGGTACAGTCACCTAGTAGTACTAGTAGTACAGAACTAGTACTAGTAAATTTTAGGACCTTTACTATATACTACTGTATGCATGCAAAACAAATTGTGTTTTCTCTCTCCTTCAGTGCCTCATCACCATCTCCACACACCGGCTAGATGATCTCTCCCTCGTCCAAAACGTGGCACTACGCACGTGTGTCGACCTGCCTTATCATCGGCTCCGTGTCAGTATCAGGCGTGCTGTGTAGAAGGAACCATTTTGGGGCTTGGCGACAAAAGGGACAGTACTCATACTATTATTAGAGTCGGAGTTCAAACTTTCGCAGTTCCGAAATTTTCACTTCCTTCCCAAACATCCAGAGGGAAGGTTATTCAAAAGATTCAAAAGATAGTAGTGCACAAGGGATTGTTTATACTGTCTGGTGTCTACAGTACGTCCCATCGCATTCGATGCACTTCATTATGATCTGGCCAGCTTTACCACTACTCTGTAGTACTCCATTATCCTTCCATTTCACACCCTGTGAAGAGGAAGCCACCAACCACACCCACAGCACGATGGATCGAAATTACAGTAGCAGTTGTATGAAGGGTATGGCTCGGCCGCTCGCTCGAGAAGGACCCGCACCCGACTATTTTTCATTACTTCATTTTAGCGCCCTTTGTGCTAAATGTATGGACCTCTATGCAATTTTCTATTTTTTGAGGTCTTCGATGTAAACTGTACTCCCACCGACCTTCTCAAATTTTAACTAAACGTAAGCACGATAGGTTGCTCTTAAAAATTTCCAAAAATCTTTTGAAGCTAAGCAGGAATTCGGTACATCGAAAAACCACCGAAAGTTCTGAAAATTCATGTTCTTGTTATGCATCCACATCTCGAAAAATTTGACACAGTTTTCATAACATTTCAAAAAAAGAATAAGAAGTGTAATATTTTGTTTGTGGCATCATGTTACGTGTATCCAAAAAAATGAGTTATAAAAGTAGAATACAAGCATTATTAATTATTCTTTGGTTTCGATAATACTTTATGTTAATGAAATTAGGTCAAACTTGAACTACACGTAATAAATTGTAGGTTGCTTTGAAAGTTTTATGAAAAAGCTTTTGGAGGTACCCATTGAGCGGTTAATTAATATATCAGAAACCACAGAGAGTTTTGACGAGTGGTTCGACTTTTAGCTAAGATTTTGCATCATGAAAATTTTGAACACCTTTTGAAACGATCACATGAAACAGGGAGAGAGTGGAAATGATTTTTCTATTCTTTATGGGCAACCCACAAGCTTGAGGTGCACCTTATTAGGATTAAAGATACAAACTCTATTTTCTCCATAATGTATATGGTGAACCTTAGCGGATGCCACATACTAGGCCTTAGGGTGTGCTTTTGTACACATTGTTGATGCCCTTATTAGGAAAAAAGCAAAAAGTACTCCCTCGATCCAAATTAGTGTTCTCACATTTGTCTAGATTCGGATGTATCTAGTCATGTTTTAGTGCTAGATACATCCAAATCTAGACAAATATGAGAACATTAATTTGGATCAGAGGGAGTAGTATATTAGTACTTTTTTAGGAAAGTATATCTTATCTTACCACTATATAGTGTACGACTAACTTTGAATATTGACCGTTGGATCAAGACTCGAGAAACCCAACATTTCCAGCCGTTGGATCTTCTTTTTCATTCTAGCATCTAGAAGATTCTATTGATAGTCTTCAGCATAATGAATGCGATGCACAAACCTCAAACACACTTCTCCATCATACTAGAATCTTCTCCCTTGTAGCTAATAATCGTTGACTTATGCATGATCTTATCTTTTCTTACCATTATATAGTGTACGAATAACTTTGAATGTTGACCGTTGGATCAAGATTCACGAATCCCAGCATTTCTAGCCATTGGATATTCTTTTCCATTCTAGTATCTAAAAGATTCTATTGATAGTCTCCGGCATAATGAATTTTATGCACAAACCTCAAAACACACTTCTCCATCATACTAGAATCTTCTCCCTTGTTTCTCTAGACCATGTTAAAAATTTCATGTGCTAGGTAGCTAATAGTCTTTGACTTCTACATGACATGCAAAGTACAAGGACCAAATATACACCCATACTTTATAGATGTTGATCAAATTTATAATTTATTGTGCTTTACCAATTATAATTTTATATAGTGATGATATGTCATACGTCTACTATCTGAGTCTCACGTGCAAGGCACGTGCAACTTACTAGTTAGTACTAGTACACTAGTATAGTACTAATACTCATTTCTTTGCTTAGACATATGCTCACCTCTGTCCACGCAATGTACATGCTGAGAGAATAGAATGTAGGCAGGATAAAAGAGGGCAGCAGCGAAGAGGAGTTAAAGGCGGTTCGATGTCAGAGGAAAGTTATGATGGGTTCTTGACACGAGGTACTCCTACGGCCACACTACTAGTAGTAAATTTGAGGACCTATGCACGCAAAATAAATTGTGTGTTTTCTCTCTCCTGCACTGCCTCTCACCATCCATCCTCCATCTCTCCTACCCTTTCCCCTCGCGCACCGGCCCAACTGATCTCTCCCTCGTCCATAGCATTGTGCTACGTATGTGTGCCTTGGTACGGCGGCTCTATGTCTCTGGCGTGTTCGGCAGCCGTGTTGGAGTGCATTTGGGATGAGGAGTACATAGGAAGGAAAGCACTTCGGTCCTTAGTGGCAATGAAATTCAAACTTTTCCGGTTTTCAAAATTTTCACTTGCTTCCCAAACATCGGGAGGGAATGTTACTCAAAAGATCGGCCATTCGTAGTACTTCTTATCTTATATTTATCTTTTCTTATCTCTTACAATACCATACCATACCACTATATAGTGTACGGATAACTTCGAACATTGACCGTTGGATCAAGACCGGCAAATCCAAAATGTGTCGTCGGTGTGATTTTCCAACGATAACAGGAAAGAAAATTCAATTATTCTCAATTTTCCGAGTGGATGATGAGTGAGGTTGTGCTTTTCCGTTTAGGAATGTCCGAAGAATATTGGACCTAAATGTCAGAAGCCAAGTTTACCAACATGTTGTACCAACAATTCCCATGTTTTATTTATGAGTTTTCAAACTTCCTAGCTTACTCTGCCTATTTGACCGAATGACTTTGTGTCGATTTATCGAAATTAGGTCAAATTTGAAACTACAAGTAAATTGTAGGTTGCTTTGAAAGTTTTACGAAAAATCTTTTGGAGGTACACATCGGGGGGTCACAATTAATATATCATAAAACACCGAGAGTTTTGACGATAGGTTCAACTTCTTGCTGAGATTTTGCATCTTGACAATTTAACGAAATTAGGTCAAACTTGAGCTACAAGTAAGCACGATAGATTGATCTCAAATTAAATGTATTTTCAAAGGTAGATGGGTGCATCTCCTTGTAGTAAAACAATGACGTCAGTATGAGTTTCCAACTATCAGGAAATTAAATTCTCAGTTTTCCAAGTGATGACATGGCGTGCTATTAAATGAGGAAATAGATGGATGTAGTAACTAGCTAAGTTACCATAACATCACACTTTTCAAGTGAAAATGAGTCTACGAGATAATTAATATAGTCTTCTATGACACTACCTACTGGTTACTATGCACTATGAAGGTGGTACCTTAGACTAGTGTCAGGTGCATGACACTAGTTGAAGTTACTCCCCACTATGACCAGCCTTAGCCTGTACACAAGTAAGAGCAATTGATTGCTATTAAATTAAATGTATTTTGAGAGGTAGATGGGTGCATCTTCATGTAGTAAACAATGTCCTTGGTGTTAGTTCCAACTATCACGAAAGAACATTTAATTCTCAATTTTTTGAGTGATGACAAGATTGTTCTTTTACGTAAAGAAACCGAAAATAATTTTGATCTAAATACCACAAGACAAGTTTTCAGACATAAATGTATGGATGTCGATGTAATTTTACCTTTTTAGGTCCTTGATGTAAAATGTACTCGCACCGTCCTTGTAAAATTCAAACCTAAAAGCAAGTGGTAACATTTAAACGTATTAAGATTATTAGTTGTTAATGAGTATGAACGTTCTTGGATTTCAAGCCGAACGACCAAGGTCATGGCCATATCTACATCATACTTTATGCTAATGATAATCCCATGTCCACGAATTTTCATGCCGCCAACTCTGGCCATATATATTTTAAACAAACAAAGAGAAAGTAGTATGAAGAGTATGGCTCGATGAGCTTCTCTCTTGAGAAGGACCCAACCATTACTGTTTTCCCTGCTTAATTTTAGGGTGCTTCGTGCTAAATGTATGGCCCTCGATGTAATTATACCCCTTTTTAGGTCCTTGCTGTAAAATGTACTCCCACTGTCCCTATGAAATTCGAACACAAAAGCAAGTGGTAAAATTTGAATGTATTTAAGCTTATTAGTTGTCAATGAGTATGAACATTCTTGCATTTCAAGCCGAATAAACAGGGTCATGGACATATGTACATCATACTTTATGTTGATGATTCATGATCCCATATCGAAGAATTTGCATGATGCAAAATTTGGCCATGTATTTTGAAAACAAACGAAGATGAAGTAGTACTACAAAGAGTATGGCTTGGTCAGGTTCTTTCTTGAGAAGGAGACGAACTTGACTATTTTCCTTTGCTTAATTTTAAGGTGTGCTTCATGCTAAATTTTTGTACCTTGATGTAATTTTCCCCTTTTAGGTCCTTGATAAAAACAAACAAAGAGGAAGAAGTAATATGAAGAGCACGACTCGATCAGTTGTTCTCTCGAGAAGGAGCCGAACCAGACTGTTTTATTTGCTTAATTTTAGGGTACTTCATGCTAAATGAATGGACCTCAATGTAATTTCCCCCTTTTTAGGTCCTTGATTTAAAATGTACTCCTACCGTCCGTGTAAAATTCAAACCTACAAGTTAGTGGTAAAAGTTAAACGAATTTAAGGTTAGTTGTAAATGAGTATGAACAATCTAGGATTTCAAGCTGAACGGCCAAGGTCATGGCCATATCTACATTATACTTTACATCGATGATTCACAATCCCATATCCAAGAATTTCATGCTGCCAAATTCGCCATATTTTGAAAACAAACGAAGAGGGAAGTAGTACGAAGAGTATGGCTCGGCCAGCTGCTGTCTCGAGAAGGAGAAGAACCTGAATGTTTTCCCTGCTTAATTTTAGAGTGCTCCATGGTAATTAAATGTATAGACCTCGATATAATTTTACCTTTTTTTAGGTCCTTACTATAAAATTTACTCCCACCGTTCGTGTAAAATTTGAACATAAAAGCAAGTGGTAACATTTAAACGTAATTAAGCTTATTAGTTGTCAATGGATATGAAAATTCTTGCATTTCAAGCCGAAAGACCAAGGTCATACATATTTACATCATACTTTATATGATGATGATTCATGATCCCATAGCAAAGAATTTTCATGCCGCCAAATTTGGCCATATTTTGAAAACAAACGAATAGGAAGTAGTATGAAGTGTATGGCTCGGTCAGCTTCTCTATCTAGAAGGAGCAAAACATGGCGGTTTTCCCTGCTTAATTTTAGGGTGCTTCGTGCTAAATGTATGGACCTCGATGTAATTTTACCTTGTTTAGGTCCTTGATGTAAAATGTACTCCGACTATCCGTGTAAAATTCAATCCTAAAAGCAAGTTGTAAAATTTAAACATGTTTAAGATTATTATATGTCGATGAGTATTAACATTCTTGCATTTCAAGACGAACGACCAAGGTCATGGCCATATCTACATCATACTTTATGCCGATGATTTGTGATCCCATATCCAAGAATTTGCATGCCCCCAAATTTAGCCATATTTTGAAAACAAATAAAGAGGAAGTAGTATGAAGAGTATGGCTCGATCAGCTTCTCTCACGAGAAGGAGCAAAACATGACTATTTTTCCTGCTTAATTTTAGGGCGCTTCATGCTAAATGTATGGACCTCGATGTAATTTTACCTTTTTTAGGTCCTTGGTGTAAAATGTACTCCCACCGTCCGTACATGTAAAATTCGAACATAAAAGCAAGTGGTAAAATTTAAACGTATTTAAGATTATCAGTTATCGATGAGTATGAACATTCTTGGATTTCAAGACGAACGACCAAGGACATGGACATATCTACATCATACTTTATGCTGATGGTTCCTGATCCCATATCCAAGAATTTTCATGTGGCCAAATTTGCCCATATTTTGAAAACAAATGAAGAGGAATTAGTATGAATAGTATGGCTCGATCAGCTTTTCTCTCGAGAAGGAGAAAAACATGATTGTTTTCCCTGATTAATTTTAGGGTGCTTCATGCTAAATGTATGGACCTCGATGTAATTTTACCTTTTTTAGGTCCTTGATGTCAAATATACTCCCACCATCCGTAGGTGTAAAATTCAAACCTAAAAGCAACTGTAAAAATTTAAACGTATTTAAGATTATTAGTTGTCGATAAGTATGAACATTCTTGGATTTCAAGAAGAATGACCAAGGTCATGGGCCTCATGGCCATATCTACATCATAATTTATGCTGATGATTCATGATGCCATATCCAAGAATTTGCAAGCCGCCAAATTTGGCCATATTTTGAAAACAAACAAAGAGGAAGTAGTATGAAGAGTATGTTTCGATCAACTTTTCTCTTGAGAAGGAGCAAAACATGATTGTTTTCCCTGCTTAATTTTAGGGTGCTTCGTGCTAAATGTATGGACCTCGATAAAATTTTACCTTTTTAGGTCCTTGATTTAAAATGTAATCCCTACGTCCTTACGTCTAAAATTCGAACCTAAAAGGAAGTGGTAAAATTTAAACATATTTAATTTTATTAGTTGCCGATGAGTATGAACATTCTTGGATTTCAAACCGAACGACCAAGGTCATGGCCATATCTACATCATACTTTATGCTGATGATGATCCCATGTCCAAGAATTTTCATGCCACCAAATTTGACCATATATTTTGAAAACAAACGAAGAGAAAGTAGTATGAAGAGTATGG
Source organism: Avena eriantha (assembly GCA_910589775.1). NCBI lineage: Eukaryota > Viridiplantae > Streptophyta > Magnoliopsida > Poales > Poaceae > Avena > Avena eriantha. The sequence goes on along the minus strand of OU342742.1, from coordinate 480,560,848 downwards.
CTCTGCTCTCTCGAGGAGGAGCTGGACCCGACTATTTCCCTTGCTTATTTTTAGGGTGCTTCGTGCTAAATGTAAGGACCTCTATGTAATTTTAACCATTTTTAGGTCCTTGATGTAAATTGTACTCCCATCATCCGTGATGTTCCCATATTTGGGAGTAAATGGGTGAATCATGTCATGGTAATAATGTTGTCACTCGGAGTTTCTAACCATTAGATAAATCTAGCACGAAAACATGACTATATACATTCTAATCTTGATAAATCTAAGAACATTATATGGATCAGAGGGAGTAGTATATATGCATTCAAAACAAATTGTGTTTGCTCTCTCCTTTAGTGCAGCATCACCATCCCCACACGCAGAGCAAATTTGAGGACATTTCAAACTTTTTTCTTCGGCACGGTGTGATTTGTTGTCCCTAGCTACCTACCAGAAAAAAACAATAGCGCCTCAAACTAGGGGCCAGCGTTGCAGGCTGGAGCATTTAAGAAATACTACTATATCTAATTTTCTGTTATTATTCCTTTTTGCATAAGCGTCTATGTTAATGTCCCATGTTAGTTTTGCCCTAATATACCGGGTCGAAGTAGTCGATCCGACAACCGGAGGAGAACCAGCCCGCGCTCCTCATCGTCTTCCTCTGCCGCTCCGGCCACTTGTGCACCATCGTAGCCCCTCTCCACCCTTGCAGAAAGGTAGAAACCGCCAACTCATCCCGACTAATCTTCCACGGTACTCTTCCCCTGAACGACATCTGGAGCGATGCAGTGTAAGATATCTGAGCGCTACAGCTAGGCAATCTGATTTGGCAACCTCCACTATGGACCGCTGAGCAACATCATCGGTCGCGCCGATCTTCTGAGCACCGCTCGCCTGGCTCGTGGCATGGTTGGCATGCGTCGAGGGATTGCAGAAGATCCTGGTCTCTCGTTTGGTTTGCCCTGCCTACTTCACTCTGACCCACAGACATGGCCACTAGACCGTGACGAGCAGATAATAATCAGTTTTGCATGATTTTTGTAGGACTTGAATCCTTAGATTCTTTCCTATGGATTGAATTTGGATCAAAGGAATCGTGGTACGCAAATTCTTTTAAACTGCAACCCCCACCCATGCTTAAATCCCGTAGGAATTGGAACATCTACTTGAGGCTCAACTCTCATTGTGCCAATCACGTAGGTAGTTTTCCTACGTTTTATAATCGCCTGTTTTTCACCGTCAAACCTGTGAAATTCCTGTGGTCTCAATCCTGCAATCGAAAGAGGCCCAAGACTTTTGCTTCGGTGTCCCCCCTCTCCTCCAAACATACTACTATGAAAACACAAGAACGGCCAGGATTGTTGATACCTGTAACAGAAGGTGTATTGGCCAATCAAGGCTGGCGTTATATTTTAAGTTTCATGTGTTTTACAAACACAAGATTTCTATAAAAAGTTAACTCTTTGGTTTACATGAATACAAAAACATAGGATTACTTTAAAACATGGTAAAATCAAAGTCAAACCTCACGAGAGAGTATATTTATGATGTTATCGTGTCTCTTGGGACCTCATTCTTGTTCTTTGCGCACGTAGGAATTTGAAAATGAGGTCCAAGTTAGATATGAATAATTGCATACGAGTTTTGGAGGATTCTAACCCATAGGATTTTGGAAGATATCAAATTCATATGGAGTCACTTCTTAGTTCCTATGCCCTCCATTCCATAAGAATCTAAACACGAGCTCCAACCTCCTTCTATTTCTCCTTTGAGAAGTCCAATGCGCTTACAATATATTCCTGCAAAACTCTTGTGTTTATTTCCTATTCACCATCCAAAGACACCTGTTACAAAATTCCTATGTTTTTAATTCCTAATATGAATTTACTGTACCTACCATATCAATCCTGTGTTTTTCCTATTCCTACGTTTTTTAAAAACCATTAATCGAAAGAGGCCCTAATCTTGTTAATCAATCATAGGAAAATTGCCTCCGTTTTTTCCTCTGAACAGTGCTAGCATAGGAAACTTAACTATTCTTACACTTTTTCTTTAATGCAAACAAGACCTTATTCCTTGGTGTCTTTGTCTGCATGTATTCATGATTTATTCAACACATTTCTGCATCTTTCAGATAGTAGTTTTTCCGCAAAGCTAGCTAGCACTACCCCCTTTGTCAAACATCTTGCATGCCCCTAGATATGAAGAAAATATGTTGCAGGGCATTGACGTGTTGCTGATGCCACTAGACAATCCAACAGTAGAAGCATTTGTACCAGTTGATGATGACATACCCGAAACATGGGATGATGAAGGATTTGAAAACAAGGGTCGCTGGGTTGGTGCCAATGGAGAATGGATTGCGATTGCAAAGCACCCGGGGCGCTGGTACCTCCAAAATGTCTACACTATGGCACGTATCGAGCTGCCACGTGTGCAGCGTGTTGATATTTATCCATCGGGTAACCAGTGTTTCCCCGGCCCCCATGCACTTACCTCTACAAGCACGCATATATCGAGCTGCTGAAGATACAAATAGCAAAGAAATCGTACAGATTTGACAACCAATGGCACTACAGCGTGATGGCGGTGTTTGACAAATTTATTGCTACCATAGATTTTCCTTGTTGCAGGGACTAGATTATCCTTCGAAACGACTATCTTGCACCAGCAACGTATGTCGATGCCATTGCCAAGTGTCTAATCAGTGGTTCTATTGATCGCATATACGCAGTGATAGAACCGCGAGGAGATGTTCTTGTATGGGAACCAAACAAGTGGAGTGAGTCCCATTATTTAAAAGTAAAATTTATAAATTACTTACAACTACATTTTTTGTGATACTTTTGATAACTGAAATGCACACACACAGGTATACTTGCAGGCCCGCGTGTCATACAGGCTCCAGTCATTGAAGAGCCGGCAAACGATCAACCCAGTGACGATGCCGAGGCTGAAGATATTGCATTACACAGCTGGTACTTGGCAGAGCTTGGCTGGAATATCCTGTGGATTCACACCAGGGGTGCACGAACCAGTAGCCATGGTAATCCTGTATCATACATGGGTAGAGAACTGCTCACTGATCCCTCGCTCTGCTGCCACGTTTTCTAGAGGGCCCTTCAATTGGATGACCTTGTAGCACCGGACTGGATCAGAAGGGATAATCTTGAAGGGAGGTCAGTGTTTGTGGGAATCAACCATCCATTCATCCTCGATCCCCCTACAAACTCCGAACCTAGTGTTGCCGATGTTGACGAAGCTCTGCCAGTGTTTAGAGGAGACTGTGTGTTTGCTACACACGTGCGCTGACAACATCGCCCACAACCAGTTCCAGATTGGAGCCGCATGCACGTCAATGGGGGAGCTGCCATAGGTTCATCACTTAACTACACTGGAGCGGAACATAGAGAGCAAATGTTTGAGGCGCCAATGTGGTTCGTGTCAATCCTGCCTTGTTAGAACTATGTGAAGTTTAACCAAAATACCGAAAAGTTGATTATGAGCACTCGCAACATCATTTCTGTAGCTAGTACTTGTCACCATATAATGTACAGTACTAGGTACGTAGTACTTTCATATAGTATTGTAGTATCAACACTTGCAACATCATTTCCACTATTGCTTGTGCTAGGAACCATGTATGTAATAATATACTTTCATAGTATGTGTTTGATGTGTCCCTATTCAAGCACTCAAGCTGTCGTGCCCAATTTTCTAGGAAATTAATTTTTGCATGAAAATTAGTTGTACTGTATTCGTGGCAAGGTTTGCTTTGTCGATAGCATTCGTGTAACCTCGCCGCATTTATTTCCGCACCAGCCCCCGCCCCAGCCCAGCCCTCTCTCACACATCACTCCTTAATCGCCATTGTGCTTCCCTCCATTGATGATCACCACCACCACAACTTACTCGTCTTAGGTGGGTCGGCTGCGGGCGGTGGGCCCTGCAACCTTATCTATAGAGCCGTCGCATCCCTCGGACATCGCGGTGGCAGTGTGGTATGTACATAAACCCCGGAACCCTTGATCTTGATGATGAGATGCGATCAAGCTTTTATTAGCGCTTGGTTAACATTGGGTTGGTGTTGAGTATAGTTCTCATCTAGTGCATTTAACCCGTATGTATACTAAAGTTTAGTTTTACACATGCAAGCTAGTTCCGGGGCTAGATCTACGCTGAACTGTAATAATAAGTTCAAATTTTGTATTGATTGATCCACGGCCGATGATGATTTGGGAGGCCACTCGGTATGTTTTGCTTTAGATTTGTCTCAGGGGCAGAGGTCCCTTTAATTTGGGAAAATTAGGGCGGCTGCTGCCCTACCCTGATTTTTGCCAAAATTTCGAGTATATGTATGCATCTCTAGCATCAGCAGCAGATAGAGCTCATCATGTTCGTTCGTTCGTCTATTCATGTGTGTTCGGTATCTGTACTGCTCGATAAAAAACTGCACTAATGTGATGCCTAGACCTTGGAAGTAGTACTAATATAATCGGCGTTCATGCTAGCTAGAGGTAAGACTTTAATTTGTGTACTTCGATAAGAAAATTGCTCCACTTTACTTTCTTAGTTGATCTTGTATTGTACTCTATCAGCTAATACTATACTATTTCACAATTATTGACAGCTGGTAGAGACATTATCTGTCCACATGATTTTTTTTGCAATGTTCGAGCAAGAAGAGCTTGGATAGACTCATCATCAAAGAAAAGAGATCCCTGTGCAGTCTGGATGGAGGGGCTAGCCAAGAACACCCACGTGGAGAACACCTGTGACGAGTTCTGCAAGATGTTGTTAATACCGGGAGGGTTAGACGTGCGGAGCATACCTAGCTCCTTTTTTTCCAACATTTGGCGGTGAGTATCTAGAGGCCATCAAGCTGAAGATATGCAAAGCCTACAACTGGGACGTCGAGATGAAGAAGCAAGATGGCAAGGTAATCCTTCACAAAGGATGGCTAGGTTTTTGTCAAAGCACATGACTTGAAGGTAGGATACTTTCTAGTATTCAAGAAGCTTGCCACCACTTTCTTTAAAGTGATAGTATTTGATCATGATAACTGCGAGAAGGTGATCAGATGTGCGGGTTATTACCCACCATTTGATGGACAATTTACTATATCGTAGGTGTATTAATGTAGTGACTGTTCGCTTCTAATTATAAATATTTTGTAAAGAGGTGCTTGAACACCTTCCGTTATCATGCATCCTATAGGAACACCGTGGTACTTAATCGCGCTAGGCTCCAATGTGGAGGTATTTATTGTACTATGTTTGCAGCAAAACTATAAAACAAACATTTAGTGTACTACTGCTAGTATTATACTACCTCTTGTTCCAAAGTATTAGGGCTGGACATAAAACTCGAAACTCGATGGGTTTAATGAGCACTCATTTGCTCGACTCGTTCAAAATCAACTCGTTTCCTTAACGATCTGAGCTAAGCTATAGTTTTTGCTCGATATCCTTAACAAGCTAAACGATCGAGTTAACTATGTTCATTAGCTACTCGCTAAGCTCGGTAACACCCAAGGTAAGGCCCTATTATGTTGCTACATGTCTAATCTGGCAGCCCATCTAAGGCAAACATCTAGCCCATTGAGTAAGATTGATCAACCCAGAAGCGAGAGCGACTGACCAAAAACCTTACCCTAGACTCTCCCGATCGATTCAGAATATTTCTCATGTGTCTCGTCAACTAGCCATCTCCCACTGCATACCCCATCTCCATCTTCTCGATCTGGATCTGCTGACCGCGACACTGACCGAACCCTGCCGACTATCGTTTTTAATTATCGGTATGCCTCTGTCTAAGGCTGATACATTTTCATACCGAGCAGCTCGTGAGCACTTGTTAACATCTAATGAACCAAGCTGAGCTTTACTTTTTGCTCGTTATCCTTAATGAGTTTAATGATCTGAGCCGTAATGAGCATGAGCCTTAACGAGCCGAGCCTTAACAGGTCGAGCTGCTCGATAGTCTAGCCCTACATAGTATAATCCTTTTTAGCAAACTAAATAAACATCATCTGATTAAACATGATAGCAGTAGTAACTCTAGTCGGCGTACACGGCAGTGTGCCGGCCTAGCTGTAATGGCCTAGGTTGTGACATGGTTAATTTAGGGCATCGCAGCGTGCCGGCCTAGCTATAAAATGCGCTAGGATTTCAGATGGTTAATTTAGTGCACTGCAGCGTGCAAGCCAAGCTAATCGGCATCCTGGATGTAGCTCTAGAGGCCTTGCAAAAAAAACTTCTTCAAAGAGCCATCCCATCTTCCCCATCTCGGTTGTTTTTATCCCCACTCGCCAACGCCGCCTGGCCCTGCATCTAGGATCGTCTCCAGTGCACGCTTCGCACATTTTCCTCGCCATCACGCCTGCTGCATCGGATCTTGCAGGTCGCGTGCCACCCCTCTCCATAAGTCCCCCAGTAGTCATACTCTGGTCTGACCTCTTCCCCCCCCCCCCCCCAATCCATCCTGATGTCGCAATCGACACACAACCCACTACACGGTGTCTGGAGCAAGGTCGGTAATGATGTTTTCAACGAAATCGCTATGCGTCTAGACACTACCAGTGCCGCCCGGCTGGCCACATGCTCCAAGGAGCTATACCACCAAGTCGCGGGCGGAAAAGGTAGCAAATGCCCCAACGACCACTGCAGGACATTCGTCCCCTACAACGACGTCTACGACCACATAATCTGGTGCTTTCACGGCCAGCAAGTCTGCATGAAGCCTAGATGCAACTTCATCACCTTGTCGGTAGAGCTAACACCTATGGTAGAGCTCGTCCGCCACCTCAGAGTTGCCCACTCGAGGACTGCGCCCATAATGCCCTATAGCCACAAACACTGGGAGTCGTCTAAGCTGGTGCCCACAGGGCGCTCATGGAGAGCGGATATCATCAGCATCGGGAAAGAGGGCACCGTGTTCGTCGCCCAAATTGATGGCCACACCATGGACATCGTCATATCCCCCAGGTTCATCAGTTCAGGGGCGTGTAAATCGCCACAGTACAAGGTGAAGCTTTGGCCGCTGTCTCTATGGCATGAGCTCCATGCGCTCGAAATGGTGGTGACATCTGAGCTGACGAGCAGGCCATCGTTGGCCGAAGTCACCCTGGAAGGGCTCAAGTCGTACCTGCGTAGTCGCGGTGTTACCTGGAAGCTTCTGAACCGTTCATCGAAATTCCCTGTGGATTAGGAGTATTGCATCAACAAGTTTCAAAAGTGAGATAAAACATCTAAATATTCTTTGTGATGATCCCAATGTTAAGATATGTAACATCCGTACTAATTAATTACTACTTTATGTTGGTGACAGATTCAATTTGTATGGGGAGAGGTGGAACAAGTTTGCGGCAATGTATACGTATTTCCAATGTACGTTGCTGACATAGTGGGCCCACAGGCGACGGTGTGACAAGGAAAGGGTAACAGGTAGGAAAGAAAGTGCTACCCAACCAACACTTGACACGTTGTTGCGTTATGCCGAGTATTTTGTATGGAGGTCTTAACTTGCTACTGCTAATCTATTTTGTAGTATACATATGTATTGGTACTTGTTCAGATCGACCGATCGAGTGCTGAATATGGACTCTCTTTCCTTATGAGTCATGGCCTTGCTACAACTATTGAATTTCAATGTCTGCATTGTTGAATCTATCATTTCTTTTGGCCATTGTCTATACTGCTGAATCGGTCACTTTGAAATGCTACTCAATATGTCAAGTGGTGATGAATATGAACTGAGAATCTGTAGATATTTTTATGTCTTATTCTGTACTGCTCAAGCTTCAAATGCTACTCAATCTGTTAAGTGTTATGTCGTTACTATTACTAAGGTATTTTCTAGAACTAATACTGATGTACTAGTACTTGTTTAGATCAAGTGCAGTAGATGGTCTTGCTTTCCTTTTTAAACTTGGTTTTGTCACGATCTAGATGAGGCTTGGGCATTTTGGGATGCATATATATGGGGGTCACACTGGTATTAATGTGAAGAGGAGGTATGCACACAAAAGCATACTTGATCGTCAGTTATGCTTGCTCCAATGATGAAGTGTGTTTGGAGAAAAGGGCAAACTGGTCGTGCGACAAGGTTTTTAGAGCTGAAACATGAACGGGTTCTCTCTGTACTGGTATTGAGTTTTAGTGTCTGTATAGCTGAAACAATCACTTTGGAATGCTGTAGAATCGGTCAAGTGCTGCTGAATATGAACTAGGAATCTGTCGATATTTTTCAGTCTTATTATGCACTACTAGATCTTTCAAATGCTACTGAATCTTTCAAATGCTACTGAATTTGTAAAAAAGTTATGTCGTTGCTGCTAAGCTGCTTGCACTAGAGCTTTTGCCTGTGTGTCATCGGAACCATTGGATGTGTTTTGGACATAAATGAGAGGGTACCAAGTGAAGTCATTGGATACCAATCCAGTTTTGGCGCACATGGTCTGTGTCCCTTATTCTTTAGATATTTTTACACGAATATATGTTAAAAGAATTATCGTTTCTTTTACCCTCCGGTAGTGAGGTCTGTGTTCCGAATCCGGCCGAGCCATAGCATAATGCAAATTTTACTAAAGAGGAGGTAAAATCTAGCCCATTCGACCCCTCTTTAGACCAGAACAATTTAATTCGGCCTTGTAGGGGTCAGGGGACTTGCTGACGGCAGTCCATTTAAATATTTATCAAGGAGCCCATGGAGAATAACGCATTGAGTATAGTAGATGTAGAATAGCCCAAAATGTTTAATTCGGCGTTTTTGCAATTTCCCTTTAAAACAAAAACAAAAAACACGCCTACCCATGTTTTTAAGAAACTACTCCATTATCTGGCATTTAATAAATTGAGATGCCAGGATCGCTTCCCTTTTATTTTAATAGGAGAGATAACATGGACACATAAAATCTGTTTAAGAAGGCTAATATATAAGTTATAGGTACTATAAAGCTTTTCAATGAGAATGTTCATCTATGTTGTTTGTCATTGTGGCAACACACATGGCTTATATGTGTTTTGTAGTCTTGAGTTCAATTCTCTGTGCTTGACATAAAATTATCTTGGGTTTACATTTTTCTTCTAGCAATATTGCTTCATGGAGAGGCTGACATCACGGACCCACCAGCCTTCAGCATCCCTCGATTTAATGGTCAGGTTTGAAAAAAAGTTAAATACTTGTACAGAGAGGCTAGCATCGGGAGCCCACCTGCCAGAACATACAAGGCTGCATCTGGGACCCACAAGCCAGAACATACCAGAGACGCTGACATGGGGGCCTCAGCAGCAAGACCATATACGGCGGCCACATCGAGCAACGTTGCCAAGGTCAAAATAGCAGACATGCGGCCAAAAAAAAGTCCATCATACGCAGGTTTGATTTATAGAGAGACCGGAATGTGGGACCCAGTAGCGTGGCCTTATACAGGTTCTACCTCGAGTGACGTTGCCAAGTTCGAAACAGGGAGGCGCGAGAAAAAAGTCTAACATTCACACGTTTCTTCTAATGAGAGGCTCACATGGGGGACCCAGCAGCCTGGAAAAACAGCAAAAATTCCATCATACACACATTTCTTCTAAAGAGTGGATGACATGTGGGGCCCTGCATCATAATTAAACGGTAGATGCAGCGAGCAACGCTATCAAGTTCGGAATACGGAGGTGCGACCGAGGGAAAAAGTTCTACAATACACACGTTTCTTCTAATGGGAGGATGAGATGTGGGGTCCAGGAGTTTGATTAAACGGTAGATGCATCGAGCAACGCTATCAAGTTCAGAACAGGGTAGCGCGAGCGAACAAACAAATTCCATCATACACACGATTCTTATAATGTGAGGCTGACATGGAGGACCGAGTAGCGTGACTAGACAGAAGCTATATCGAGCAACGTTATCGAGTTGAAACCATGGAGGCAATAGCCAAGGGAAAATACAAGGCTGCATCAGGGACCCACCAGACAGAACATACAAGGCTGCATCGGGGACCCACAAGCCAGAACATGCCAGAGAGGCTGACATAAGGGCCCCAGCAGTAAGACCATACACGGTTGCCATGGTGAAAACAGCGGACGCGGTCGAAAAAAAAGTCCATCACACACACGTTGCACTTACAGAGAAGCTGACATGTCGAACCCAGCAGGCCCAAGCATAGCTCATAAAATTAGCCTATCAGACCCAAAAATAGCCCAATACCTTGGCCTTTTCGTGGTCTTGTGGCCAACGACCGTAGCCCATTCAATTTAGGAGTGAGCCCATGGAATATAAGCCATGACGAATAGGGCATCCGCCCTGAGTTAGCCCAGAATCTTTTTAATTCGGCCTTTCTGAGCATTTTTTGTACTCTGAGGCTGACATCTGGGACCCGAAAAAACAGTCCAATATACACACATTTCTTTCAAATAGAGGTTGTCAGCTGGAACCCAACATAGACACGTTTCCTGCACAGAGGTGGCTGACATCTAGGACCCAGCAAGTTGCCAAGGTCAAAACAGCGGACATGGCCAAAAAAGTACATCATACGCATTTTTCATTTACAGAGAGGCTGATATGTGGGACCTAGCAGCGCTACCTTATACAGATGCTATATCGAGCAACGTAGTCAGTTCGAAACAGGGAGGCACGAGCGAGAAAAAAGTTCAGCGTGTACATGTTTCTTTTAATGAGAGGCTGAAATGGGGGACCCAGGAGCGTGAGCAAATGGCAGATTCGTCAAGCAACGCTATCTAGTTCGGAACAGGGTAGCACTAGAGAATAAAAAAATTCCATCATACCCACGATTCTTCTAATGTGAGGCTGACATAAGGGACCCACCAGCCTAAATAAACGGCTGATGCAACGAGCAAAGCTATCAAGTTCAGAACACGAAGGCGCGATAGAGGGTAAAAATCCATCATACACACATTTCTTCTAATGAGAGGATGACATGTGGGGCCTAGCAGCGTGATTAAACGGTAGCTGCATCGAACAGCGCTATCAAGTTCGAAACAGGGTAGCGCAAGCGAAGGAAAAAATCCATCATACACATGTTTCTTCTAATGAGAGGATGACATGTGGGGCTCAGGAGGTTGGTTAAACAGTAGATGCGTCGAGAAGCGCTATCAACTCAGAACGGGGTAGCACTAGCGAAGGAAAAATTCCATCATACACACGTTTCTTCTAATGAGAGGATGACATGTGGGGCCCAGCATTGTGATTAAACGGTAGATGCATCGAACAACACTATCAAGTTCAGAACAGGGTAGTGCGAGTGAAGGAAAAAATCCATCATACACATGTTTCTTCTAATGAGAGGATGACATGTGGGGCTCAGGAGGTTCATTAAATGGTAGATGCGTCGAGCAGCGCTATCAACTCGAAACGGGGTAGCACCAGCGAAGGAAAAAAATTCCATCATACACACGTTTCTTCTAATGAGAGGATGACATGTGGGTCTGATACATTGCAAATGTATCTATAATTTTTGATGTTCTATGCTTGGTTTTATCTACTTTCTTATGTTTTGTCCACACTTTGGAGTACTTTTCATACACTTTCTTGGACTAACCTATTAACAAGATGCCACAGTGCCAGTTGCCTATTTTCTGCTGTTTTTGGTTCCAGGAAGTCAAAAAATGAATATTCTCGGAATTGGACGGGACAAAAGCCAAAGTTACTATTTTCCTGGAAGACTCACGGAGCCAGAAGGAGAGTCAGAGAGGAGCCATAGGGTGGCCACACCACCCCTAGGCGCGGGTCCACCTAGGCCGCGCCAGGGCATGGTGTGGGCCCCCTGGCCGCCCACTGACCTTGCCCTCTGGCCTATAAGAAGCCTCCCGAAGCCAAAACCCTAAATCATCAAGCCTCTAGCCACAAAAAGTTCCGCAACGCCGCCACCACCGAAGGGGAGATTCGGGGGACAGAAAGTCTCTGTTCCGGCACCCTGCCGGGACGGGGAAGTGCCCCCGGAGCCATCTCCATCGATCTCCACCACCATCTCCATCACCATTGTTGATTCCCATGATGAGGAGGGAGTAGTTCTCTCTCGAGGCTAAGGGTTCTACCGGTAGCTATGTGTTCATCTCTCTCTATGCATGATCATATTGTGATCATGAGCTTGTAATCTATAGATCTACCTTGCTACTCAAGTGCTTTAATAGATCTCTGCTCTCCCCATGTGTGTGAAAGTGACAGCATGCACACCATGGTGGCACTTAGGCTAGAGATTACAAATACTTGTTATGAGTTATATTTGGAGTTGGATGTCTTTATGAAATTGCGGTGTTTGTTGGACTCATCTAGTGCTCAAGGTGACAGTGTGGGGTTTTCTAGATGGGAAAGGCTTATTTTGAGGTGTGCTGTTATAGCCCTACCATCGATTACAGTGTCCAACCGGAGAGTAGTTAAGAGTAGTATCATAAAGAGAATATATCTATATGAGAGTGTTCACTAGTGAAAGTATGATCCCTAGGCCTTGTTTCTAAGCATTGAAACACCGTTTGCTATTAGATCTGTTACATGTTTGCTTGCTTCGTTCTTTATTTCAGTTTGCTTTTAGTCTGTTCCACGCCATCAAGTTATTTTCTAGCACCGTTGTCTTATATCCATACCACTTGTATTTCACTATCTCTTCGCCGAACTAGTGCACCTATACACCTGACAAGTGTATTGGGTGTGTTGGGGACACAAGAGACTTCTTGTATTTTGATTGCAGGGTTGCTTGAGAGGGAATACCTTTGACCACTTCCTCCCTGAGTTCGATAAACCTTGGGTGATCCACTTAAGGGAAAACTTATTGCTGTTCTACAAACCTCTACACTTGGAGGCCCAACAACTGTCTACAAGAATAGAAGTGCGTAGACATCAGGGTCCTAGGAGGTTGATTAGACGGTAGATGCATCGAGCAACACTATCAACTTCGAAACAGGGTAGCACGAGCGAAGGAAAAAAATTCCATCATACACACGATCCTTCTAATGAGAGGCTGACATGAGGGACCTGGCAGCCTGACTAAACGGCAGACGCCTCGAGCAACGTTATCGAGTTCAAATCAGGGAGGCGCAACCGAAAAGTATGGTCCGCTAGAGACACTGACATTTGGGACCCACACGCCTCAAAAGACTTCGGCGAGTCAGCATCGTGTGAGGAAACGAAAATCTTGCTTCTGCCATGCGCCAATCGAGCTTCCTCCATGTTTTTAGCAGATCTGTTGTAGTAGAGGGCCGCGAAACCAGAAGAAAAAAGTTTTCCATCGGCCGAGCCAAGAATTTCGTCGTGGAAGACGCGCCTTATACGACGACCGTCGGGCCAATTCGTTGCGGAAGGAAACTTTTCTTGTAGTGGCAATCGTCTTTTCTTCCTTAATATCCTCCACTTCATATGGCCTCTTCTTTAGTTTCGTCAAGTATAATGTCATTTCCTATTCTCCAAACTTCAGTGAAATAGTTTCCTTCTGATTATCCACTCGAGCTTTGGTGATGGAAATAAAAGGCCTGCCCAAAAGAATAAGACAAAAAGCATCTCGAGGCATATCAACAATATGAAAATCAAGGGGTACATGGGTGAGCCAATAAAGACATAGATATTTCTGATTACCCCTTCCGGTTTTACATTGGTTATATTAGAAAATTTAATAGTGGTGTCTACCGGTTCAACATCCGGATTATTTAAGTTGTAGCGAAGTTCTTAATAAAGATATGACGACATAATATTTATGGTGGAAATCGGTTCACAAATTCTGTATAAGAAAGTTTCTCCACAATATATAGGGGTCATAGGTTTTGAAGTCTCGTTACCTCGAACCTTACCTCGGATGAATTATGAAGTTTCACGGTCTAACACAACCACTTCATCCTCCACTATGCGTGCCTCCATAAGGTCTTTGATTATAACATTATTTATATTTGTAGATTCGTAATTCCTTTATGGTTTTTTAGTCTCTTCTTTATTTGTTCTTCCTCTCTTTGTCTTTTTTCAAATATTCCCTATATAGGTATTGAGGAGAAATCTTCCATTGGTGCTCTTGCACGCTTCTTTTCTTCGAGAGGTTTCCGAGGTTCCCATTCTGTAGGTACCTGCAAATGCCCTGCATAATTCTCAATAATTTTCTTTACTGAGTAAGAATCAATATCGAGGGTTTTAATCATTGTATATGTCCTCTCATCTGCAAGGAAATCATTAATGCAAGCATATTCTGAAAAACTATTTGTAACATTTTCCTTATCTTTAGAATTTTCAGTTGCTTCTTTCATTTTTATTATTAAATTCCAAGCCTCATCATCAGTATAAGATATAAAACTGGCATTTGAAGCGGTGTCTAGATTCTTCCTATTTTCAATATTTAGCCCTCCATAAAATGTATGGGTGATCAACCAATCAGGTAAATGATGATGGGGAAAATTATCTAGGTAGCTTTTATACCTTAGATATCCTTCATAAAGGCCCTCACTAGGATTATTTTTGAAACTAATAATAATACCTCTCATCCTGTGAGCTTTGCTTTCAGAAGAATATTTTGATAGGAATTTGGTTGTCAGTTCCTCCCAAGTCCTTGGTGCCTCTGCACAAAAAGATCTATACTAGTCGCAAACATTATTAGAGAGAGTTTGTCTAAACAACAGGATTTTAACCATATCAAGATTATAGTCGTCGAAAATAAAGGAACTAAGAATATCATCAAAGAATTGTAAATGTCCATATGGACTTTCTTCATTGGTTCCTACAAATTTCTTAGAATGTAATAACTCAAATAACAAAGGATGGATCTCGACTCCATCCGGATTTATGCTTTTGTTGATAGTTATAAAGGCTTCCATGGGCGAACCCATTTTCCTTACTGCATCAAGCTGATTTAAATGTTGAGTGTTGTCCATTGTTGTGGTCCTGCAACTCAAGTAAAAATTAGTATAACGAAAGTAAATAACTAAAAGTAAAGTGACTTATAGCGCTAAGCTCCCCGGCAATGGCGCCAGAAAATAGCTTGATGACTGCAAGTGCACATATCATTTGTAGCTAGTTTCGAAATAAAGATATCGATCCCACTGGGAGAAGTAGGCGAAAGACTAAAATGCTTTTAACTATAACTAAACAAAATACTTAAGAAATAACTTTAAGATGCAAGGAAGATAAAGTTATTTTTGGGTTTTGGTTGAACAAGGTAATTTAAAGTAAGCAAAACTTAATGCAGAAAGTAAGAATCGCGTGTGTAATAGAACTTTGGAACTAAATAGGGAAAAGGCGTTCTCAGGGATTAGTGGATCCACCACTAGCAATTTATACTAAGTAATCGAGAGTATTATAACAGATATTCTCATAGTGTGTATGTATGTGGGAGGAGCTCCATATATGGACGATTTGCCAGCAACAACTGCACGCATCGTCCTCATAACCACAGCAGACAGTAACCGACAACCATCGCATTACCGCGCTATTAAGGGATTTCTCCTGTGGCATGGACATGGCATGATGAGTTCTCCTTTGTTCCCCAAGTTAGTACGTAAAGAATGACAACAGCTTTATAGTCACTATAAGCGCTATCATCCCTCCGTCTACTGACAAGTAATCCCCTCCATCGAGTCCCCATAAGAGAAAAATATTAAGAAGGTGCACTTCTCCTTAATATCAAGATGAAGACAATTAACATGTACACATAATGATGTATAACATAATAATCTCTATATCATCTCAGTCATATGCTAGGGTTTCGCCATCTCCCCAAGAACTAAGGATCTACTCAGACATGGAGGCAATCAACATCATGGCAATGGTAATGGAAATAATCATAGGTGAATATTACTTGTATAAATCCACAACGAGTATAGGAATTATAACAATATCTAGAGAATTTGTAGATGGGATGAATGAGAATGGTGGTGACACAGCGGTGGTTGATGAAGATTGATGCCTTAGCCTCCTAGATCCGTGCAAGGTGAAGATGGATCCCTGGTGGATGAGTTCCCCCTCCAGATGCCTTCCGGAGGTGAGCTTTTCATGATTTCTGGTTGTTCTGTATGTCTTCTCCTCGAACCGATTGCACGGCGTGAAACTATTTGACGAGGCGGAGGCGGCGCTAGCTATACTGTCGGAGCTATATGGCGGGAATATTTCCTCCGCCCGTATAGTTGGTCGTTATGGCCTCTGTCTCCTTTGTTCGCTTCTGGTTTTCTTCTGGTAGTAATAATATTTCCTAGATAAGTGATTTGCGTTGTTTTTGACTCCTTTTCTCCATAGTACAACTGCTTCAATAATTGTATCCATTTGATCCATCATTTGTCCTGATCCTGGTGAAAACATACATAAAATGTGCGTGCGAACGCCGTAAAATACCAAGATCCTGCATCTACAATGCAAAATAACAATATAAACATGATGCAATTATGCACTCATCATAAGGACAAGCTCTTAACTGTAAGAACATGTATTGAAGTGATTCTTGAGTTAATCACTAAACCAAAATTAAGTTTGTACTTAAATGGCAAGAAGCAAAGTAAGTGGTATAGTTGCATTTCATGCACTGGGATCTACATAGATATAGAAGTATAAAGGCTCCATATGATGTGATGTATATTGTTATGGCGGGACTAGTTCATCTTTAACGTAGAATGATGTGTCCTAGGGCACAGTGCCCATGAGAAAGCCCCTGAGGTTGATCTAAATTTACTGTAGGCTCCTGGAAACCGACCTCGTTCTGTTGCCATAACTGTCGTATATACACAAAGGATTGCAAAGTGTGTTTCGAAGTTTAGATGACAACAATGAAGACAACCGTCATTATAAACACTAGAAACAAAGTCTCACTTTGCCACCAAACGATACTTCAACCCATTATGAGATAATGGTATGAATGTCAAAGTTAGGAAGACATTAACGATTTGCAAAGACATAATGATCTGGTAAAACAGAACATGAACAAGACATTTTCCATAAGCAGACATGATCAATAAACTCATATGTGATATGGTTTATGATGAGTAAAATACGAGCAAGATTATTTGTACTCTTGTGCAAGTGGGAGACTGAAGGAGATATGCCCTAGAGGCAAATAATAAATAGGTTTTATTGTCATATCTCAATTAGTTCATAATAGTTTCATACTGTGCTATAACTGCATTAATACGAAACATTAATACATGTGTGGTATGTAAACAAACCAAGTCTCTAGTTATCTCTAGCGAACTAGTTCATTGGTCATGAGGATGATCTAGGGCTTCGAGATCATGGGCATTTATGCCAATTGACAATGAGGTCACATCATTAGTTGAATGATGTGATAGAAAAACAACCCAACCAGTTGTATCTTAATGAGATCTAGTTACAAAGTTCACCATTAATGATAAACTAAGGAAACCTCGCAACCTGATCCTTAGACTATGCGATAATGCAAATCACCGTGCTGGAGGGAGCTTAGATGGTTATGAAGTATCATACCATGACTGGGTGATCAAAAAGGTGCTACTCAGGTTTCCCAAAGGGGCGCGTAGAGGAGTGCATATCAAGACCAGGATTTGTCAATCCATGTAACTGATAGATACATATATGGCTATCTCGGTGACGCTGCATTGACGAAGCTTCCAAGCGTGTGACAGGGTCACGGAATGCAACGACACGGAAATGAGAAAACAAGTTCATCAGTAACGAGATCGAATGAAGGTATGGAGATACCGTAGATCAAATCTCGGGTGAACAAGGTATCAAGTGGCAAAGGGAATGGGAAACGATTGTTTATGGTTCAAATGACATTATCATCGTGGAATGCTCAGGGGTCATTATGGGAATCCCGGTCCCGCTATTGATCATTGATGGAGATCATGTATGTGCCATTCCCGAGCCATGGGGAAATGTACTTAAGGGTACGATGGAGATCATGTTCTCTAAGGCATTTTCCTTAGAGAATTCCTCCATCTCTCTCTACATAGTCGTCTCCACGCGTTGGCACGGTCCCAAGAAAGGACTATTTCCACAAGAGATGGCGCACTTGTAGCACACTGTCGCGCTACAAGGATTCCAAGTCGGAGATCTACTTTCGCACTCCCAGCAGGGATCAAGGAGCCGGAGGTCGTCATCATACACCGTATGTGTACGAAACCACGAGGGGCATCACTTGAGGCACCTTGGATGTCGTGAGCCGGAGCTGTTGCACGATGAAGAAGGCGCAAGGGGTGACCTGCGAGGAGCTTCGCGACCTTGAGGTCGGCTACGAGTTCGACTACTTCAACCACGCTCCCCTTGAAACGTTAACCGCGTACGGTCTACAAGGGTATGTATTATATATGTTCTGGTCATTACTACATTACTACATAGATAGATCTTGGGCATTAGGGAGTTCCAACATAGGAACTTTTTGTTTTCTGCTACGGAACCCTTCATAGTCATGTCTTGGACCTGCTATGCTTCTGTTGTACCACTCTGAGGGATGTAATACTAGTCTAACGGTGCTTCATTGGTGTTATGTCAACGACTATAGTGTACTACATCATGCAGTGGTATGTTGGGTCACCACATAGCCTTCGTCCTTAAGTATCTTTTATCATCATCTAGGTTGCCTCACCTAGTTTGCATTTAGGCACACTTATATTTTGCAAAGCCTAAAACTTGCAAAAGATTATAAAGAATTTTGTAGAAACCTATTCACCCCCCTCTAGGTAAACCATCTTACACTTTCAGTTTCTTATACGTACTACCCAAGTTTTTAGTACTAGGGTTTTTCAAGCTTCCTAGCTAACTTCGCACACCTCAGTAACTTCTTATAGATTTAACAAAATTAGGTCAAACTTGAGGTACAAGTAAGAATGATAGATTTCTCTTGAATTAAATGTCTTTTCAGAGGTAGATGGGTGCATCTTCTTGTAGTAAACAATGTCGTTGATGTGAGTTTCCAACTATCAGGAAAGAAAATTCTGAGTTTTTCAAGTGATGACGAGATGGTTCTTTTCCGTAAAGAAAGTCTGAAGAATATGGATCTCAATGCCATAAGCCAAGCTTCAAGACATATTAAGTGGACCAATGTGGTTTACTTACAATTTCCATGTTTTATGATTTTTCAAAATCCCTAGCTAATTAAATCTTCCCCACTTGAACGACTTCATGCCGATTTATCAAAATTTGGTCAAACTTGAACTACAACTAAATTATAGGTTGCTTCTAAAGATTTATGAAAAAACTTTTGGAGGTACCCATGGCAGGGTCAATTAATATATCAGAAACCACTAAGAGTTTTGACAACAGGTTTAACTTGCTAAGATTTTGCATCATGACTATTTAATGAAATTAGGTCAAACTTGACCAACAAGTAAGTGTGATAGATTGCTCGTGAAATAAATGTGTTTTTAGAGTTAGATGGGTGCATTTTCTTATAGTAAACAGTGTCGTTGGTGTGATTTTCCAACTATCAGGAAAGAACATTCAATTCTCAATTTTCTTGGTGATTACGAGTGAGATTGTTCTTTCTTGTAAAGAAAAGTCCAAGAATATTGGATCCTAATGCCACAATCCAAATTTACAGACATATATATATAGTGTACAAACATGGTGTACCAACGATTCTCATGTTTTATGAGTTTTCAAACTTCCTAGCTAACTCTACCCATTTGAATGACTTTATGTCGATTTGTCGAAATTAGGTCAAATTAGAAACTACAAGTTAATTGTAGGTTTTTCTTTAAAAGTTTTATGAAAAAGCTTTTGGAGGTACCCATCAAGGTGTCACAATTAATATATCAGAAACTAGCGAGAGTTTTGACAATAGGTTCAACTTATTGCTAAGATTTTAAATCTTGACAATTTAACGAAATTAGGTCAAACTTGAGATCTACAAGTAAGCACGATAGATTGCTCTTGAATTAAATGTCTTTTTGGAGGTAGATCGGTGCATCTTCTTGTAGTAAACGATGTCGTTAGTGTGAGTTTCCAACTATCAAGAAAGAACATTCAATTCAACATTTTCCGAGTGAAGACGAACGAGGTTGTTCTTTTTCGTAAAGAAAAGTCCAAAGAATATTGGATATGAATGCCACAAGACAAGTTTATAGACATATATAGTGGACCAACATGTTGTACCAATGATTCTCGTGTTTTATGAGTTTTCAAACTTCCTAGCTAACTCTGCCCATTTAAATGATTGTATGTCGATTTATCAAAATTATGTCAAATTTGAAACTACAGGTAAATTGTAGGTTGCTTTGAAAGTTCTATGAAAAAGCTTTTGGGGGTACCCATCGGGGGGTCATAATTAATATATCAGAAGCCACCGAGAGTTTTGATGATAGGTTCAACTTCTTGCTAAGATTTTGCATCTTTACAATCTAATGAAATTAGGTCAAACTTGAGCTACAAGTAAGCGCGATAGATTGCCCTTGAATTAAATGTCTTTTCGTAGTTAGATGGGTGCATCTTCTTGTAGTAAACAATGCTGTCAGTGTGAGTTTCCAACTATTAGGAAAGAACATTCTCAATTTTCTGAGTGATGACAAGATTATTCTGTACCATAAGTCCGAAAATAGTGATTTGAATGCCACAAGCCAAGTTTTCACACATATATAGTGGACCAACATGTTGTACTTACAGTTTCCCGTGTTTCTCATACTTCCTAGCTAATAACTCCGCCCACCTGAATGACTTTATGTCGATTAATCGAAATTAGGTCAAATTAGAACTACTATAAGTAAATTGTAGGTTGCTCTGAAAGTTCTACAAAAAAGCTTTTAGAGGTACCCATCGGGGGTCACAATTAATATATGAGAAACCACCGAGAGTTTTGACAACAAGTTCAAGTTCTTGCTAAGATTTTGCATCTTGAGAGTTTAACAAAATTAGGTTAAACTTGAGCTATAAGTAAGTACGGTAGATTGCTATTTAATTAAATGTCTTTTCAGAGGTAGATAGGTGCATCTTCTTGTAGTAAAAAATGTTGTCGGTGTGAGTTTCCAACTATCTTAGGAAAGAACATTCTCAATTTTCCTAGTGATGACGAGGTTGTTCTTTCACGTAAAGAAAGTCCGAAAAATATGGATCTGAATGCCACAAGCCAAGTTTTCAGACATAAATAGTGGACCAACATGTTGTACTTACAATTTCTAAAGTTTGATGAGTTCTCAAATTTCCTAACTAACTTCGCCCACTTGAATGACTTTATGCAGATTTATCGAAATTAGGTAAAATTTGAACTACTACAAGTAAACTGTGTAGGTTGCTTTGAAAGTTTTACAAAAAAAAGCTCTTGGAGGTACCCATCAGGGGGTAAATTAATATATCAGAAACCATCAAGAGTTTTGATGATAGGTTTATCTTATTGCTAAGATTTTGCATCTTGACAGTTTAATGAAATTCGGTAAAACTTGAGCTACAAGTAAGCATGATAGATTGCTTTTGTATTAAATGGCATTTCAGAGGTAGATGGGTGCATATTTTTGTAGTAAGCAGTGCCGTCAGTGTGAGTGTCCAACGACCAGGAAAGAACATTCTCAATTTTCCGAGTGATGACTAGATCATTCTTTTATGTAAAGAAAGTGCAAATAATATTGGATCTGAATGCCACAAGCCAAGTTTTCAGAAATATATAGTGGATCAACACCATGTTGTACTTGTGATTCCTATGTTTTATGAGTTTTCAAGTTTCCTAGCTAACCCCGCCCACTTGAATGACTTTATGTTGATGTATCAAAATAAGGTCGAATTTTAACTATAAGTAATAAATTGTAGGTTGCTTTGAACGTTTTATGAAAAAAGATTTTGGAGGTACTCATCAAGTGGTTAATTAATATATCAAAAACCACATAGAGTTTTGATGACTGGTTCGACTTCTAACTAAGATTTTGCATCTTGCAAATTTTGAAGTCCTTTTAAAAATGATCACATGAAATAGGGAGAGGGGGAATGAATTTTCTATTCTCTATGGGAAACCCGCAAGCTTTAGGTGCACCTTAGGATTAAACATAACTTTATTTTCTCCATAATGTATAAGGTGAACCTTGGCGGATGCCACATACTAGGCCTTAAGGTGTGCTTTTTTACACATTGTGAATGCCCTTATCAGGGAAAAATAAAATACTAGTACACTAGTACATTTATTTGCTTAGACGTATGCTCACCTCTGTCCACGCACTGTACATGTTGAGAGAATAAAACATAAGCAGGGGAAGAGGGAAGCAGCGAAGAGGAGTTGAAGGTTGTTCGATGTCAGAGCAAAGTTATGATGGGTTCCTGACACGAGGTACTCATGCGGCCTTAAAGTGTACACTCCAGTAATAGTAAATTTCAGGACCTATACATGCAAAACAAATTGTGTGTCTTCTCTCTCCTTCGTTATCTCTCACCATCCATCCTCCATCTCTCCTCCCCTTTCCCCTCGCGCACCGGCCTGACTGATCTCTCCCTCATCCACAGTGTGGCGTTGCGCACGTGTGCCATGGTACAGCGTCTATGTGTCTCTGGCGTGTTCGGTAGCCGCATTGGTGTGGAGTAGGAGTAGTACATATGAAGGAAACCACTTTGGTCCTTGGTGGAAAAAAAATTCAAATTTTTCCGGTTTTCGAAATGTTCACTTGCTTCCCAAACATCGGGAAGGAAGGTTATTCACAAGATCAGCCATTCACAGTACTTATTATCTTATCTTTATCTTGTATTATCTCTTACAATACCATACCACTATATAGTGTACGGATAACTTTGAACATTGACCGTTAGATCAAGACTAGCAAATCCAAACATTGTTAACCATTGGATCTTATTTTCCATTTTTAGCATATAGAAATATTCTATTGATATAGTCTTTAGCATGATGAATGCTAGTATATGCGCAAACCTCAAAACACACTTCATTGCTCAGTTTCAGGGTCCTTGTGCTAAATGCATGGACTTAATTGGATGCAACTTTCATTTTTTATGAGGTCCTTGATGTAACTTGTACTTCCACCAACCATGTTAACTCAAGGACCTCGCTCCTATGGGACCTACCACAGTAAAAATAAAATTCAACCGCCCCAATTATCACATAAAGTGGACCATAGTTTCTTATACGTAATACCCTAGTTTTTAGTACTAGGCTTTTTCAACCTTCCTAGTTAACTTCACACACTTCAGTGACTTCTTAACGATTTAACGAAATTAGGTCAAACTTGAGCTACAAGTAAGTGTGATAGGTTGCTCTTGATGAATTAAATGTCTTTTCGGAGGTAGATGGGTGCATCTTCTTGTAGTAAACAATGTCGTCGGTGTGAGTTTCCAACTATCAAGAAAGAAAATTCTCAGTTTTTTGAGTGATGATGAGATTGTTCTTTTCCGTAAAGGAAGTCCGAAGAATATGGATCTCAATGCCATAAGCCAAGCTTCTAGACATATTAAGTATGGATCAACATGTTTTACTTACGATTCCCATGTTTTATGAGTTTTCAAACTCCCTAGCTAATTAACTCTGTCCACTTGAATGACTTTATGTCGATTTATCGAAATTAGGTCAAATTTGAACTACAACTAAATTGTAGGTTGCTTCGAAATTTCTACAAAAAAGCTTTTGGAGGTACCTATCGAGGGATTAACTAATATATCAGAAACCACCAAGAGTTTTGATAATAGGTTTTACCTTTTGCTAAGATTTTGCCTTTAACACAATGAAACCATGCATAGAGCTCAAAATACACTTCTCTAACCATTCTATAATCTTTTATGCTTAAAATATTCCAACTTACTTTTTCAATAGAACTACCATCGTTTTATTTTTTCTTATCTTGTGACGAGACTATATTTTTATTAATAATCATTTTTGTTTTGCATATGGAGGTAAAAAAGGGGTCCTTAACTAGAAGATACGTCTTTCGAATGATATGTCATACTTTCATTATACGAGTACTCTCGTGCAAGGCACGTGTAACTTAGTAGTATGGCTTAGAATGCTACCACCCCAATTTCACACAAAGTGGACCGTGTTTTATGGATAATCCCCAAGTTATATTAAATTTCCAATAGCTAGGCTGCGTGGGACATGATCTTAATTACAAGTATGGATGGGAGTTTCTCGAAATAGTGGTGCGAATTATTTTATAGGGAATAGGGGTTCCAAGTAGAATAGAAATGGAACTGACCACCATCATATGGTACAATAAAGGGTCTCCCTTCGATCGAAGAAAATCAGCCAACCCTATCTCTCTCTCTCTCTCTCACATCCTCTTTTGAATAGAATAGGCCTCGAGGAGCCTAGAAGCTGTATTAAAAAATCGACAGGTACAAGTTTACAGGGAGACCCATAACATTCCTTGTCCAGAAAACCAAAAAATTGAGGATAAGGCCTCTCACTTTACATAAAGGACCCTAGCACGACAAATCAACTGTGTTTGCACTCTTATTTGTTCTGCTACTCCACAATGGTAGCTGCCAGTTGTAGCTCGGGATTTCAGGTTCGTTCTATAAGACATATGTTTGTTATGTGGGTTTGTGCTGATGTGATGAAACTGTCATGTCATTAACCACTTATCTGTAAACCTACCTTGCAAAAACATTTAAATAAATCCTTCCACCCTTATTTGCTAAAAAGGCTTATATGGAACAAAGAGAGTATATTTGAAGTTGTTGACGCTGCTGTGTGCGGGTCCGTTTGTACGTGTGGGTGTGTTATGGTAGTTTCCATTAGTATTTGTTTTGCCTCATTTTGTGTGCGGAGATTTGCCTCATCTTTGCATCTGATTTGTGTTACTACTAATTAATTACACCTTGGCAATCATTGCATAGTATAAAGAGAAAAGTATCTAGTGAAAACCAACTTCCAGTGGAAACCAGTGAAAACCACTTAAAATGATGTTTAGATTTTCTTTAAAAAATCAAAAAATATGCATTGTATTTGGGAGATAGAGTTCTGTAGAGATATAAAATTTCAATTTGAAACTCAAAATTATTTAAGAGCTATGAAAATGTCAAATTGAGCAATCAATAGTAGAATACAGTAAACTCTACTATTCATTGTTGAATTTGTCTTTTATATGACCGTGAAATGAATATGAGTTGGACCTTGCAAATTTGGATGATTGTATAACATCATCCTCCCAACATGATGTAATTTATCTCATAATTTTTTGAAACTCCTAAGTATGATATCCATTCTTCTTCGAGATTCCTAAACACTAGGAGTATGGCCATGGATGATCAGTTGCGGTGTTGGATTGAGGGAGTACAGCCTTGGATTCCTGAATAGAGAGGGAGTATGGCCTACCAATTTTCTATTATTACATGGACCATGACCAAATTCAAAACCAAAATAAAGCGGTAAAATCTCCTGCCTATCTAGACATACTTCGTGCCCCAAAATTTCAGATACTTCGAAATTCCCATTCAACCCCTAGTGAATTCGGTGGGTAGGGGCTTCACTCGTATTTTTCCTAGTATAGTACTAGTAGTACCTCAAAACCCTACCCCTTCTCTCCTCCAGGAATACATCACCAGCTAGAACATCCCCGATGCACTTTAGCCGGCGTACCCGTCACACCTGATCTACGCAACGAACCCTCTTATCCGGCACGCTGAGCACATCATTGACCGCCCCAGGTCTTCTCCATGGATGTTGTGGTCCAGCGCTCTGATTGTATCCTCGCCCACACAAGATCTGCTTCCCCGTCGTCGACACCCACTACGATTGCAGCACCTTTAGCAACCTCGACGTGACCCATGAGGATGCGGAGGAGGCCTAGACGCCGGCCAGACCGAGGTAACCAGATCTCCCTACGCGATTTGCTTTGTTGGCAATGTACTATATTCGTGCTAAATTTCCTAACTAACAGGTTCTTTACTTGATATACCTATAATATACTAAATTAATTCATTGTGGTTAGGCTTAAACTCCACACGTTTAACTGTTTTTATGTATATTTCTTTGTGAATTATTAGTCACTTAACATATTTGTTTACATTCTCTGATGTACCTATCCACATGAGATATGATTATACAATATCTCTCTCATTGGCCGAGTTACGAATTATAGTATTTCCATCCTGCTATTGTCATGTTATCCTATACTGCAAGTTTAGACACGTCATACTATTTGACCATTATGTATTGTCGATTTGATCCCTCTTAACTTGTAGCTATAACTGTTTGTTGTTACTATGCAAGGAGCAACCTCAGTTTGCACACAATATCATAGAGTGAATGGCTCATATAATCTCATAAGACACCATCACTTTTGTTTCACTTCATGCCAATGTATATCATGTTGGAACCTGTTTGTATTTACAGTTGGCCTTTACATTTATGCAGAGGAGCAACAATGGAGTACATAGTCCACCCGTCCACACGAGCCGCCGTAGAACTCGTGTAACACCTACCATAAGCCCCCACCCAAAGTTTGGCAGCCAAAGTTTGGTTGTTGCCACTTTTTTTGTTTAAATTTACCATTTGTCTGTCTTGTTTTCATTATTTTTTCTAAAAATTGGCGGCAAACATTTAGCCCCGCTATGGTATGTTTTTGTTCCATGTGCTTAGTTCAATTTCCTAGATTTGTAGATGGTCGGGTGTATTGCATCTGAGTTGGCTGATAATAAGAACAAGGCCACACTAGTGATTAGATCCTGTATAATACACATGTATCATAAGGAACTTTGTGCACTTTATCTTACTCTTGTATCTACTATGTATCATAGTTGCACAAAATGGATATTTCAATACGAGGCACATGATGGTTCAGTTTGTTGTTCTCAGGCTGCTGAACCGTTGAAATTATCTGGCTTTTCATGAATAACCCAATGTATGATTGCTGGTTTCATTGTTTGTCTGAAATGATCTGGCTAGTATATTTGAGGTACACAATTGATGTGTTTTTGCTAACTCGGGTACTCTTTTTTTCTTTGATTAAATCAGTGGAAGATTTTGTTGTGTAGTGCATGGCTAGTTTATATATGAGAAACATAATGGCTTAGTTTTCATATTAGTTTTATTCATGTTCTGCACATTCTAGTTTGATCAGTCTGCATCAGGTACTTTGGTTGATTGCTCGCATTGTTATTCGAAATGAACTTGTAGTTTGTTTCCAAAGTCTGCTTTTTAAGTAACTTGTTTTGTCTTGGTCTCAACCATCTTCAAGTAGAGCAGTCATTTCACAGAGCAGCACATGCTCGCATCACTCCATGGCACCAACTGGTCCAGTTATTCAAGAAGAAATAGATGTATGAGCCACCATTGTTAATTGCTTCCTTCCTTATATATAACCATATTGACATATTTAAAATTCATGGTGGTGTCATTGCATGGTAATGTTGTTATAACTTGTTTTGCGTTAAGGCTACAAATAACCCTCTAAATTCCAAACAAAGACCCGCTTCTCCAAGTTTAGATTTTGTTTCACACAATAACAGTGACAATACCTATTGCTCATGGCACACTGCTTCGACTGATCCTCTTATTCTAGCCGAAAGATTATTTGAGGATGCCCTCCAAGATGCCCTTGATATTGTTGAGCAAGAAGCCAACAAAACAGATTCAGTAGTCACCATAGAACGCAAAGACTTATATGAATATAAAAACAGGCAAGCTTTGACGCGGAACATACTTAATAATCTGATCTGCAACTTTCACGGGAAGCTAGTTACTAGATGTCTCACGATGCAAGCTCCATAGAGACCTTTTCTGTAACACCAGTTATGGTGTATTTTCAGTTGTCCGGACTCTGATGCAACTTTTATGCTTCATTTTATTAATGTCAAGTTTACCGAGGATTGTAATAATCTACTATAATTCGCAGCTATAAGTTGTTTGAGGATTGTTACAAACAGAGCATCTATCAAAATTACTACACGTACATGAAAACAGTGAAATCGTAAGAGGTACAACACATGATCTTATGGAAATAGGGAGAACATCCATTGTATTACACGGGCACCATAGCACTTACATAATTCATAGATGTTCACTCAACAAAGTGAACACACAAAGAGCTGACCTAAAGAGAATACATCAGGAGCAGACCCACATGATCTATCAATCTGACGGATAGCTGTCGTAGTAATCGTAGTGGGTGGTACCATCCTCGCCATAAGATGGCACCATCCGCAGCTCAGAATGCTCGACGATTCTGTAATACTCTGCCAGCAATCGATCGAGCTCAAAAGGGCAGTCATTGATCCATAATCCTCCTATTCTATACCCATATACAACCCTTGGCTCCTCTTCCCACGCAAGAGCCTCAAAGTTGTAAGATCTAATATCGGATAGGTCCACATAGTATATGATGCCGGCCTGCACCGTGGGTACCCTGGTGTTGTCGACACAGACGCACCGATTTTCAGCAATGAAGAGAGCACAACTTCTGATGCCTCTGACCGGCTGAAGGACACGATTCTAGGTATCAACCCGGTAAACAATCGGCCTGCTGCCGTAGACCGGTCCACTCACAACAAACAACAACTCCCCATTGGACACGACGAGGTAAAAATGGTTCTCTAGGAACTGGAAGCCCAGAACAGGGCCTACAACGGTGGGATGCATCCCCAGGGTTCATGCGGAGCACTGTAGTTGGACATCTCCATGGATAGCACCACACATAGTCGAGAGGACTGAATCGTATCTGTCTGCGACGAAAACATCACCGGTGTAAGAACTCATGCTCCGGAGTTCCACGAAGTCATACGACGAGTACCACCCTTCACCAAAGACAGTGTGACTCGCTTACTCCGTGCCCTCATTCACCCACCGAATGGTGGTGTTCTGATGGTTTGATGTAAACACCATCAACGACGGGAACTCGTCACAGCAATAGAAGCCACCTGCTCGGTCGGTATCTCCGCCCTTAGGCGCTTGATAGCTCCCGAGAAGGGGTTGTACAACCGGGTCTTGTATGGCTGCACCCTCTGTCGAAGCACAAGGAGGTTGTCGGTTGTGCTACCGACATAAAAGTAACTTCCAAAGAGAGAGATAGAGAGAGAGGAGAAACGGAGATTCAATCAAGGTAAACAGACTAAGATTCAATCAAGGTAAACCATGGAGAAAAACCCTGGCCAACAAGTAGATGAAGAAATAGAACTTAAAAAACAGATAGTATAGGAGCTGAATGCAAAAAAGGATCGCATATATACAGATGAATATCAAAAAAGCACCAGCGAATAACCCGGCTAGTCTTCTTCTCAAGGAGGCGGCTAGTTCTCACGTTCAGCAACGTGATTGCAACATCGTCTACTGGATACTCCTCCGACAAATGGTGCTCTAGAATAATCTAGTTGCCTGGCATAAAGCGCTTCTCTGTGAAGCCGCGCCTAGCGCTGCAGACTGCCCGAAATGTGGCGTAGTAGTCGAAGTCGTCTGTCGAAAGGAAGATGACACCTATATTCTGGACGAGTCTCTCAGGGATACCAGCCCATGGTGAGTCCTGCTGCTTCTTGTCAGCCATGGATGATGGCTTTCGTGTGGTCTCTGTCCCATCAACTGGCAGAGGAAGCAGTTCCAGAGACACACATTTAAACAAAGGCTTGGGAAAGCCAAGCGAAGCGTGTGGAAACGAGACGACGGCATGCACACAGCAATCGCAACCGCGTTTCATCAAACTGGCACGGGCACGCGCATGTACACGCGCACTAATTACGGGACAACAGACATGCACACCAACGTATGACTCCTAGGAGCACGCTAATGTGTAGGATGATACTAGTAGTAGGATCATAATCTCATTGTATTTAATTATCCCAAAATTTAAGGAGACAACATGCACTCCCTGGTCGCTTAGAGCACACGCAAACCTAAGTTGCCAGGGCATTTAAAAAAATCGTTTTTTTATTTTGCTTGTGTCGTTGGATGCTCACCGTGTGGCTGGATGGGTTGTATGCTCTGTGGATGGGTTGTATGACTAGCTAAAAACCTCACGTTTGCTTAGTAGCAGGGTTCTTAATTATTTATACAGTCTCAATTACTAGGCCAGAGGGCCAAATCGGCAGTACTAAGACGTCCTACTAATGCTCCTAGTTTTGCTTAATTACTCCTCTAGTTGACCCAAAAATATGAACCACCACGTCCTATAAATGCTCCTAGCCGCTCATGTTGTTAAACAGGAGTGCATGCATTGACTTGCATGTTTTCAATTAGATGCAGTGGCCACGTGCATTGACTGTATTTTGGGATTACTACTGCATGCAATAACTAGCGATAAAGCGAATAGGTGAAGTTAATTCTCCGAACTAAGTATTTAGGGAATACTACGTATTTGGTTTTGCTCTTCGGCCTAGTAATCCCGAATAGAGGGAGTACCCAAGTATGGTTATGGATGATCAGTTGATGTGACTCTTGGCCACAAATTCCTATCAAGATAGCCGTATGTTTTACCACCTTTTTTTACTTCTACTACTAGTAGTACATGGACGCTATCCAAATTCAAAATCTCAATCGAGCGGCAAAATCACACACCCTGACTTTGAAACATTTTTCGCCTAACCATTTCAAAAACTTTGAGACAAAATATCCCACCGGGGGAGTACCATTTTTGTATTATTATTAGATGGATGCTAGCCAAATTCAAAATCTCAATTGAAAAAAAAAACCACACACCAACTTTGAAGCATTTCTCGCCCCTCCATTTTAAAAACTTTGAGGAAAAATCTTCCACCAGGGAGTACCTCTATTATTATTAGATGGACGGTCGCAAAATTCAAAATCTCAATCGAGCGGCAAAATTACACATCGCCCTTAAAGCATTTCGCGCCCTTACATTTCAAAAGCTTTTGACTTCAAAATTCCATTCTACCATTGTTCAGATGCTCTATGGGCAAGCTAAAGTCGGTAGCTTGGAGGCACGATCGTAATTATTTTTCTGTTCACCTCTTTAGTCCCGATTCACGCAGTTTTTCCTGCTAGCCCTCCCAAAAATCCTAGGCTTATCTCTCACGCCCTCACCTCCATGACTACCACGCGCACCGGCCGGCGGCAATTCCACGGTGGACGGATCCGCTTGAGCTGCGGTCTCGTGCACCGTGGCGGAGCCTCTTCACCAACACTCACCCACCGGATTTAGTTCACCGGGTCTCTCTACCACTGCACTCGAGCTGGTGTCGTTCACCACGCTGATGGTGTCATCGACCGCCCAAGCTCTGCTTCCTGGCCGCCAAAAGCTACCCGACCGTACCGGATCCGCTTCACTGGTGTCCATCGGACGTGATCTAGTTCAAGGAGTTCCATGTCCACCGCTCTAGACCAGTTGCATGGCCGTCACCGTTCTCTAAAGTGGATCTACCTCAGTGACGCTCTCGTCCACTGCGCTCAAGCCGGCTTCAACCTCCCAAGATCTGCTTTCCCGACGCCAACAACCACCGCAACCGCAGCACACTCAGTGACCTGGACATCACCCACACAGTACCAACGATGCTTAGAAGCCTCTCCGACCAAGGTTAACCAAATCTCCAACCCGTTTTTGTTTTGTCGGCAGTATAGCAGGTTTACACCTGTCATAGTGGACTGCATTTTCGTAATCGTGCTAGTACATACAAGTCACTGGGCATGCCTGTTCTTCGTCCTAGAACATACAAGGTCATTAGACATGTTGGTTTGCATTCGCTGCTCTACAAATTTCAAGTCATGCACATGTTTGTTATTTTGTCATACACATGTTCTTAGCTACTCCGTACAATAGTAATTGCCTGCTATTATGTAGTTCTTGCAAAATGTAAAATCTGTGGAAATATTAGTGTGGATTCCCTGCTCCACAGTTACTGAATCTATCTAGTTCATCCTGAGCTAAGTTCCTGCTATTATTTCCTCCTTGGCATCATTCTGCTATCCTGTAGTACCTATTTAAATTCTTTATACTAATTCGATTATAATTTTTTTTTTGCCATTTGGTTCTTCAAAAGCTGCAACACTAACTATTTTCCTTTTCTTGCATAGAGCTAAAAATAGAACAATGAACATATTTGTTTGCATAGCCTATTCTACAGGTTCACAAGCGACGTCATTATTTTCTTATCTAGGGTTGGTTCATCCTAAGCAGTAGCATAATTGTCCTCTACTATGTAGTTCACTCATGGTTTGAATTTCTTCTCTACAAGTTCTCTTATGATGCCATTATAATTTCTATTTGGTTGATTCGTAGCTATGAGAGTAACTACATGCCATTGTGTAGCTCACCACAAATTATGAGTCACCCAATGTCTCTTGCATTTCAGGAGATACCACTGCTTCCATATATATTTGCTGAAATGACCTGGCTAGTTTATATTGGCTGAAATTCTAAAAAATACTTTGTTTGATTGCTCATTTTATTATAGGCACACTTGTCTAATATTTGTTTGTCATGTTCGATAGGTTCATGAGAGACGCCATTATATATTGTATCTAGTTCTGGTTCCTCCTAAGCAATGACATAACTATCCTCTACTATATATAGTTCATTTGTGGTTTGCATTCCTGCTCTACAAGTTCTTGTATGATACGATTATAATTTATATATGGTTCATTCTTATCTATGAAAGTAACTGCATGTCATTGTGTAGCTTAGTGCAAATTCCAAGTCATCCAACGTCTCCTGCATTCTAGGGTATACAACTGCTTCCATATATATTTGTTGAAATGACCTAGCTAGTTTATATTTGCTGAAATTCTAAGTCACACGCACACATTTTTTATTGCTCGTTTCATGGTAGGCACACTTGTTTAATGTGTGCTTGCTTGTCCTGTTTGTTTGACGTGTTGGTCAATAATTAAACCATTGACCAGTTGTAAACTCTAGTTCACAGCTCCAGTCATATTAGTCAAATGAGTAGTTTGTCTTGTTTGATGTATTAACTTGTTATTACTTAGTTTCAGACTGCAATTATTTCTATTGCCACAAAGAGGGGGCTACAAGATCATATCTCCTCCAATGTAGATGTCACACTAAAAGGGAGATGCAAGTGATAGATTGAGAAAGAAAATTGAGGACTCTTCTATCAACTCGATTGTCATCTGAAATGCCGAATTTTCTTTCCCTTGAGTTGATAATATGTAATAATTTTAAGAAGTTTGCAGCTGATGTAATATCTCGATAACTCGCATAGGCCATGTAGGCATTTAGTTGACGTTGTCCACACATGGTGGTAGGCGATGCCGGCCAGGTCGATTAGGGAACAATCTCGGGCTTTGTTATTGACCCGTCTTGTATTGTGCCGAGGATGAACAGTAAAAGATGCCCGCTAATTATACACCTTTTATGATATTAGCATGGGCTTCAGAAAGGCCAAAACTATAAATTACCGTAAACATAATGGGCCAACCCGCAGATGGGAACTAGTCTCAGTAATAGGCTATAATAGTAACATGCTAGAAGAGTAACAGGCCAGACAGCACAATGCCAGAACAAAAACAGGCCAGAATAGTAACAGGCCACAATAGTAAAATGCAAGAAACTATAAAAGGCCATAACAAGAACAGGCTAGAGGATTAATGGGACAAAACAGTAGCAG
Organism: Avena eriantha; assembly: GCA_910589775.1. Classification (NCBI taxonomy): domain Eukaryota; kingdom Viridiplantae; phylum Streptophyta; class Magnoliopsida; order Poales; family Poaceae; genus Avena; species Avena eriantha. Next base: position 480,527,497 of record OU342742.1, on the reverse strand, counting down.
GCCAAACAGTAAAGGGCCACAATAGTAAAATACCAAAATAGTTAAAGGCTAGAACAGTAGCAAGCGAGAATAGTAAAAAACCGAGAAATTAACAGGCAAGAACAGTAATAGGCTAACAAAATTACCAGGCCAGAATAGTACCATACCAAACCAGTAACAACCGCCTGTGGGCCTGAACAGTTGACAACTGGAACAATAAAAGGCCAGAACAGTAACATACCTGCTCAAAGAAGGGTCGTTAGTAGGGGGCCCACGACGGGATGCGAGAACACTAATGGGCCGACCGCATGCCTTAACAGTACCAGACCGACTTGGCATAGGCTGCTAATGGGTCGCGCAATGTTGGACCAATGTGGGCCTTCTATAGGCCGAAACAATATCTGGCCTAAAAGTTCACGGGTCGTAGCTGACTTCATTAATGGGCCCATTTCAAGCAGTGCAGGATGAAACAGTAATGGGTCATCTTCTTATTGGGCTCTCCTCATGGATTCGCACTTTGCTGCTTTGCTTTAATATTATTAGAATAATCATGCTTGAGTTTTGAAGGAACACATCCCTATAAGGAAGAGAATTATGAAGTCACTCATGAGAGGTATGTCCTATGTCTCCCACTTTTGAAGTTTGAGTTGTTTATTTTAGTTGGTTGATGGGCTAAGATGCCATGGTAGTAGGAGTAATTCAAAATAATTAGAGTAAAGCTTTTTATTGGTATGGATGATTAGTCGTGGAAGATTTTGCTCTAGTTCTTTTAGCGAACCGAGTCTTGCCTTGGAAATAATATTGCCAAACAAGTACAACAAGAAAAAGTCTGAAATTTATGACTTGTTTAATGAATTATTATCTTGAGAGTATACCCTCGAAGATACTTAACCCCATAGATGTTTTGATAGACTTGACGACACTCTTGAAAGGAGTTATCTGATTGAAATAAAGTCTAGTGGTAATTGGGGTGGATAGAGCCCCTCATAAACCAACCTCGACTCACATCTCTAGGGACCAGCTTCGGATTTGACCGTTACGGCGGAACCCTCCTTAGGGAATGACTCATGGTCTCGGTGAAAGCAAGGTAAAGGTCATGTCCTACCACCCTCTATCGTCTCTCCAAAGAAGAGAGCTAAGACATTGGCATCACGAGTCAGTTGGTACATGTGGGTAAACTTATACACCCTTGCAGGGTTTTAATCTTTTCGAAAAGCCATGTCCATGGTTATGGACGACAAGGGAATGAATGTGAAGATCATAGAGAATATTAACCTAATTGTAGAACTTGGTAGATCCATGTGTGCTTAAGGATGCTTCCTCAAGGTACGAGTGGGTGATCCTAGTTGATAGGTGATGGTGATTTTTTGATGGATATCAAAGATGATGATCAATATCTTGAAGGTGTCACTATCTTATCCCCCTTTAAAATGTTTTGATTAGACGAGCTTCTACTCTCTCTTGTTCTATAAAGAAAGATGGCTTTATGCAAAATAGCCCCATCATCCATAAGTCTTACGGAGTACATCATGTACTCACCCTTACTTTGTTAATACTTTTGTAGCAGAGTAAGTGTTCCCCTGAAGACGAGTTTCGTACGACATCAACACCAACGAGTAGCTTGTGATTCCTAGTCGACATCCTGGAATCTATGGGCTGGGACGTCATTGTTATGCTTCAGGCCTCTTAGCATATTTGTTAAGTTTGCTATACTTAATAGCATAATTCTCCTTATGTTATTTGATGTTTTTGATCAGTGACCTCTACTTGTAATATTTTGGATCTCTGCTCAGTTATGAGCTTGCTGTAATTATTTTTGTGTCTTAGGATCACTGTTGCGTTACCGATTTTTCACTGGATATCCTCGAGCTCGAGGATAATCTTATGCCAAGATAAGGTCTGGGATTTGTTTAACCCTGCTCCCGAGGGGTATCACATTTATTTATGTAATAATGAGGTTGCACCATTTAGTTCTAACACTTCATTTTTCGTTTCGTTTTTAATACCTTGCTCTTTCACCAATCCTTTTTTTAAACACAGTCTTCAAAATTACAAAAATATTTTCCCTTCTATCATTTTTGTAAAAAGTGGATTGCCATTTGGCTCTTTGTTTCAATTTTTCTAATGAGAGTGATCTACTCTAAGTTTTGAAGGAACACATCATATGGGAGATAACTGTGAAGTCACTCGTGAGAGATATGTCCTATTTCTCCCACTTCGGAAGTTAGAATGCTTATGCTAGTTTGTAGTGATAGTGGGAGTAAATCTTGAGAGTTAGAGTAAAGATTTTATTTGTATGATAGTGGGGGGGAAAGGAGGAACCTGGAGGCGCCTACGGCTAGAGAAGGCCTCCCGCTCGACTGGCTCCAACAACTCACATCAACTGCAACGATGCACCAATTGAGGCTCGAAGAGAGGAAGGCGAGGCGTGCAAAGGCGAAAGACAACGAGACGGGTCCGTCCAGCGTCCCTGACACGGCGACAATGGTGAGGCTTAGAGTAGATTCAATTTAAGTTTTTGCTAAATTTTATTCAGCATTGTAAAATATATTTTTTTGAATGAAATATCAAGTTTTCAAAATTTTAGCTAAACCTGTTGGGTTCGCAGCATAGAAAACAAAAATTTCCTACGATGGGAACTATACGCCAAGATCTATCTACTAGATACAAGCAACGGGTGGATATACATCCATAGAGAACTTACCCTCGAAGACAACAAAGCTTTGTTAACGAGACGGAACTCATGGATGATGTAGTCGTACACTTGCCGATCTCAAGATCGTGATGAAGTCCTTCAGGTCCAGCAGTTCTAGCACCATCAGGTCCAGCACCATCAAATCCAGCACCGCAAAGTAGTGGTGCATCTGTGATCGCACACACGTTCGGTCCACCGAACAACCTCCACCTCCTCGCTCCAGCGATGCAGTGGAAGCAACAACTCCTTTCCAGATAAAGCCACCGGGAACATGTATCTCGCTAATTCGAGAGCATGGGGAATAATTAGAGGGAGAAGAGAACCTTCACGAGGAGGTGGTGCAAGAGGAGAGGAGGAGGAGGTGCTCCTTATATAGGGGAGGGGGCAGCCCAAGGGTGCATGGCACCGGCCATGGTGGGTGCCCCCACCTCTCCCTCATTCATGTGGGTGGAGCTCCCACTCACATAAACACACACCTCCACTCATGTCCACTCACATGCATTAAATTTCCACCAAATTTAATGCAAGCTCTCATTAAATAAAACACTTTTATTTATTTTATTCAGAATTTTGTTAATTACTTTAATTAACAAACATTCACATAAAACTCCCTGCAACATTTCAATATCACATGAAAAAACAAGTTTAAGAAATTTCACCTGAAACAATTCCGGTTTCCATCGAAATGATTCCAGCACTTTCTTAATCTTTATCTGAAACATATTTGCTCCTAAATGGTGTCGGTATCCCTTAAGTGTGTCACCCTACGGTTCGCGAATAATGCAGACATGATCGAGACCCCTCTCCGATCAATAATCAGCAGTGGGACCTGGAGATCCGTACTGAGTCCCACACATTCTACGATGACTCTTGTGATCATGTGAACCTTTAACATCGTAACTAAATCCCTTTGTCTTGTGATACATTTCCAAGATTCGATCATCGGCATCCAAATACCTAGTTTGATCTCGTTACCAACATGCACTCTTTTCTCGGTCCCGTGATATAACATTCTAGTGATCACATCACTTGCTTGCAAGCTATTTCAATGTGATATCACCGAGGGGGCCTAGAGTATATCTATCCATCATCGGGATGGACAAATCCCACTCTTGATCCATGAGCCTCAAAATAACACCTTCGTAGCACTGAACCCACCTTTATAGTCACCATGTTACGGTGTGACGTTTGATGTTATCAAGATACTCTTCCGGTGTTAGTGATTAACATGATATCATGGTATAAGGACTAAGATTACTTCGTATGATGTTATAGCAATATAAACATAATTATTTTGATCGTAATGCTATACTTCAGATGAATGTTCATCACATCATTCCACCAATGTTGTGACCTCGTTATTAACAACATCCAATGTCCATGATCAGGAAACCTTGATCATCTTGTTAATCAACGAGCTAGTTTATATGAGAGGCATTACTAGGAACTTTGTATTTTGTTTATTAAACACACATGTATTAAAGTTTCCAATTAATACAATTATAGCATGCAAAATAAACATTTATCATAAACATGGAATAAGATAATAACCACTTTATTATTGCCTCTCGGGCATATTCCCTTTAGTCTCCCACTTGCACTAGAGTCAATAATCTAGTTTGAAAAACTTTGCGTATTGAACACCTATGGATTTCTGGTCTTGCATATACGCAATTTCTAGTGGTTAACATAATCTCCGGATCTGACAGTTTCAGGTCCGTGTGTATTTGCATGTCTTTGCGTCTCTACGCATCACTCATTCTCAAATGAGATGGCATTGTATAAATTTGGTCCTTTGGTGAGACTTTTAGTTCGTTCGGGTTAAAATATGTTGATATTATTGTCATACAATATAATCTTCATAATATTAGACCACTTTGAACCACACCTAGTTTGATAACAAACTACTTAACACGAATGCCCTCCTTTGCTGCTACTATAGCAGTCATATACTTAGCCTTTTGTTGTAGTATCCGTCACAATGTTTCAACTTTAGAACTCATCCAAATACATCATGTAACATCCTTTCCATTACATTATGCCACCCATAGTCGAAATTGGGATAAATTTAATTTGTATCTTGTGACAAAACTAGTATCAATGTAACACTTTACAATGAACTACCGTTAACTATTTGTCACTTTACAATGATATATTCCTAGTTCTTCCAAAGCTCATAAGAATATGTTTACTATCGTCCAATGATTATCTTATGAATCATTCTGGTATGTGCTCATAACATTAAGAGAATAGGACATATATGGATATATACATATCACGGTATAATCGATCAAAATATTCATGTGATTTTACTCACAAAGTGTTGAAACACTTGAATCTTGATACAATCCTTTCCATGCAGCAAGAACCTTTCTTGTTGTTTCCATATTGAACCCTTTCAATATCTCATATATGTACGTCTGGAATAACCATATTAGCGCCTCAATCTATCCATATAGACATTGATGCCAAATATTCCGGTTTTGCCCAAGTCTTTCATCGAAATCCTATTTTAATGAAATTCTTAACTTGTGTCAATAAAAGATACATCATTTCCAATCAACAATATATACTCCACATAATGTATTGGAAATTTGTCTCAGTGCTCCCACTTAATTTCTTGCAAATGCAAGCATCTTCATCATCTCCGATGAAATTAAACTCCTTTAACATTTTCATCATGGTGAAGATTCCAACTCCACTATGCTCACTTCAACTATTGAAGTTTTCATGCCCTTTTTAGCACCCTTTGAATTAACAAAACCCTTTGGACCATGTCATGTACACGTCCTAGGTAACCATTCTATTATAAGAACCTTGTTTTGTTTATTCAACTACCATATACCAAATTATATGTAGTGGTTACCACATTAATCCGTCAAGACTAAATATTGCTATGAAAGATCAAATCTTGTCATAGTCAACTCCTTGAACATTGCCGTAAACTTCTTTCCGACATGTCGACTATTTCATAGATGTTAAACATCCATGTCAATTTATTTATAGATCCAAACATGACCGATAAGATTCACGCCTTTCCGGAGGGTCTTCCAAGTTCAGATACTTGATTTCTCGTGTATGGATACTATTATGGATTCTATGACTTCTAGTCATTTTATGGAGTCAGGGCCCATCATCGCTTCTTTGCATGCAGTCGGTTCATCATTGTCAAAACAATAACGACTTCTGTTTCAAATCTTACTATTTGATTCTTGCCGACCCACATGGTTCAATAGGAACTCTAATCTCCAAGATCACACCCTTTATAATCACGGGAGCCATGAGCATTGTGGCCACCACCGGGACACTTTCCGGCGCTACGCTACTTAGCACATATAGCTAAGGTTCAACAACCTTATCAAAGTTCTATTGTCCTCCTACTTAACTTTTCACGAAAAAATCCTTCTCAAGAAACTTGACATTCCTAGCGACAAACTCTTTTGTCCTCGGTGTTATGGAGGAATTCCCAACAAATTCTTTGGGATAACCTACAAAGACGTGCTTATCCGACTTTGGTTGTAAACATTTTACTTATGCATAGCATACCAAAATTTAAGAAAAGACAATTCGGGTTTTATCCCAAACCATAACTCATATGGTGTCATTTCAACGGATCACGATGGTGCTCTTTTCAGTGTAAAAGTGGTAGTCTCTAAAGCTTTAATCCTTAAAACATAATGGCAGTTTTATAAATGAAACCTTTGATCTTACCATGTCAAACAAGGTTTGATTTGATCTCTTGAACATACCATACTCCCATGGTTTATCGGGAAATGTAAATTCATGGAACAATTCCTGAAATCTTAGGCGTTTTGCTAAACATGTAACTCAAATATCTTCATTTATAATCAAATCATAAACTCTTTTATTTTCTTGTTATAATGATTTTTCACTTCATCTTGAAAGTCTTTGAACAATTCTCAAATGTTTCATACTTCTTCCTTATTAAGTAAATATATAGATATATTCACTCAAATTTCTGGAGAAAGCATATGAAGCAAAAATATCCATCACTTATGGCTACATATAATGGACTATATACATCAACATGCATAATATCCAATAAGTTAGTCATCCGTTCCTCTTTGGCCTATGGACAGAGTTTCAATTATCTCGAGGAAAGTTTCACAAGCATCAATTGATCAAAATCAAAAGACTCCAAAAATCCATCAACATGGAGTTTCTTCATGTTTACTTTCCAATATAATTCAAACAACGATGTCACTTCATAAGTGATCTTCCAATCATTTGTCTTACGACATTTTAGCAATAATGTTTATGGATGTGATTTCTCCAACTAGTCTTGTAAAAGTTCATCCATCCTTTATGTAATACGGTAATTATTTGAACAACCATTGTTCTCGTAATACCAGAACAAAATAACAATTATTAAAACAAATCTTGAAGGCTAGGTTTGACGACAACGGAAACACAATAACACTTCATTTGTTTTCGATGAACATCATCACTTATTCTCTTGCCAGTTACTTAGGCCGTTGCAGTTCATGAATTGTGTTGTTCTGTATGACACTTCACACCAACCAATTCGGTATCCAATACCTCAGAACCACATTGTTTAGCAAGCAAGGAATACAGCCATAACATGTATATCTTCTATATACCTAAGTTGGACATCTCCAACCTTTTCTTTTCTGCCAAATATTTTATAGATTCTCTTTCAACAATTCCTTCTCTTTCAAAAGAATCTATCAACATCAATAGTGGTGTCATTCACATGACACATAGTACAAAGTGTATATAGTCAAATACTAATAACTTTGGACTTGCACTTTGAAGTGGATCACCATCATCAAATGTTTGGTGTTCTTTCAAAAATCCATTCTTTAGTAATCTATTAGTGTAGTAAACATTTTACTTACATCTTCTATTCATCCTCATCATGATAACTTTCATGATCAAGCTACTATAGCCTATAAGGAAGAATCGCGAGTATAATGTTAGTTCCCAAAACCTTTTTGGGAGATCCGGATGCCTAGCATCTCCATCCTTCACAAATTCTCATACAATATGAGAACATGTATTTTGCTAAATTATACTCTATCATAATGCAACCAAAACCATTGTTTTAGATATCACAATATCTTCCATACATGATGGTTTCTGAAACAATTATTCAGCTCCTAGATAATCTTGATATTAAAACAACTTTTGAATATCAATAATCATGGAGGCAAACATGATACTTTAGATACTAACATTGGAATTCTTACTCTTGATTTAATACTACTTATTAAACTTCATGGAGTAAATAGAGTTTGCTGAAAGTTTGCAATAGGACTTCTAAACTTTAAATTGACATTCAAAACAATACGATAGCAGTTCGTAAAGTAAATATCTAGAATTCTATAGTTCTATTATCTCAATTAAAACTAAGCATAAGGTAGTGAACAGATGCCAATGACTACAACAAATTATGCAAATTCACTTCGATTTAGTTTATGACAAATTGAGTTCGACTAATCCAAATTAGAAATAAACTCCCACTCAAAAATGACATCCCTCGTGCCTTTTTGGTGATTACATGAACCAAATGCACTACACCAAGTCCGATCATCACGTGAGTCGGTGTAGCTTCAAAGGCGAGCATCAATATGGGCATCACATCAATTATATGACTCATGCTTAACTTTACGGTCCATGTTCTGAGGCCATGTCTGTACATGCTAGGCTCGCCAAGTAAGAACCTTAGTATTCATGTGTGTAAAACTGTCTTACACCCGTTGTACGAAAGCATAGAGTCGAGTACACCCGATCATCACGTGATGTCTCGAAACACGATCCATAGAACGGTGCATACTTAAGGAAGAACACATTTTATCTTGATATTTAAATGAGGGATCATCTTACAATGCTACTAAAAGCGCCAAACTAGCAATATAAGATGCGAACATCTAATGTGTAAAGTGGGATGATATGGTCTATGCATGAGTCATCTAATGTGTAAAGATCGTGGTATGATCTTTATCATTCCTTTGTGTGTAAGGCCAAGGTCTATGGAACTTACTCGTTAAGTGTGTTGTAAGAGTATCTACCATACATCTACTTACAACATTACCATATCAAGACACTAGCCCAACAACGATCTAAACTAGACGCCTCTAATTTATCTATTGCAAGTTTTACGTGGCTTAGGGCTTTCAGAGATAGAACCGGTCTTATCTACGAATATGGAACCACAACAAGGATAACCAAGTTATTAGCAACTCGTTGTAAATCAGATATTGACTATAGTAGGAGAGACAAACACCCGCCAGCCACTTATGCAAAACTAGTTGCATGTCAGTCGTGGAACCAGTCCCATGTGCGATGACATGTAAGGTTGGTTCGGGCTGCCTCATCCCACTATGCCACCAATATCCAAAATACACGGAAGAAGCAATAACATGATCATCATCGCCCACATATAAACATATGTGTACTACCCGTGCAAAGCACCTACGCATAGATCAGACTCTGATACCACTGTTGGGTCCGCAGCATAAAAAACAAAAAAAATCCTACGATGGGAACTATACGCCAAGATCTATCTACTAGATACAAGCAACGGGTGGATATACATCCATATAGAACTTACCCTCGAAGACAACAAAGCTTTGTTAACAAGATGGAACTCGTGGATGATGTAGTCGTACACTTGCCGATCTTAAAATCGTGATGAAGTCCTTCAGGTCCAGCAGTTCCAGCACCATCAGGTCCAGCACCATCAAGTCCAGCACCGCAAAGTAGCCGTGCATCCGTGATCGCACACACGTTCGATCCACTGAACAACCTCCGCCTCCTCGCTCCAGCGATGCAGCAGAAGCAACAACTCCTTTCCAGATAAAGCCACCAGGAACATGTATCTCGTTAATCCGAGACCATGGGAAATAACTAGAGGGAGAAGAGAACCTTCACGAGGAGTTGGTGCAAGAGGAGAGGAGGAGGAGGTGCTCCTTATATAGGGGAGGGGGCATCCCAAGGGGGCATGACGCCGGCCATGGTGGATGCCCTCACCTCTCCCTCATTCATGTGGGTGGAGCTCCTACTCACATAAACACACACCTCCACTCATGTCCACTCACACCAAATTTAATGCAAACTCTCATTAAATAAAACACTTTTATTTATTTTATTCAGAATTTTGTTAATTACTTTAATTAATAAATATTCACATAAAACTCCCTACAACATTTCAATATCACATGCAGAACCAGTTTCAGCAATTTCATCTGAAACAATTCCGGTTTCCATCGAAATGATTCCAGCGCTTTCTTAATCTTTATCTGAAACATATTTGCTCCTAAATGGTGTCGGTATCCCTTAAGTGTGTCACCCTACGGTTCGCGAATAATGCAGACATGATCGATACCCCTCTCCGATCAATAATCAGTAGTGGGACCTGGAGATCCGTACTGACTCCCATACATTCAACGATGACTCTTGTGACCGTGTGAACCTTTAACGTCGTAACTAAATCCCTTTGTCTCGTGATATATTACATGTCCAAGATTCAATCATCGACATCCAAATACCTACTTTGATCTCGTTACCGACATGCACTCTTTTCTCGTTCCCGTGATATAACATTCTAGTGATCACATCACTTTCTTGCAAGCTATTTCAATGTGATATCACCGAGAGGGCCCAGAGTATATCTATCCGTCATCGGGATGGACAAATCACACTCTTGATCCATGAGCCTCAACATAACACCTTCGTAGCACTGAACCCACCTTTATAGTCACCCTGTTACGGTGTGACGTTTGATGTTATCAAGATATTCTTCCGGTGTTAGTGATTAACATGATCTCATGGTCTAAGGACTAAGATTATTTCGTATGATGTTATAGCAATATAAACATAATGACTTTGATTGTAATGCTATACTTCGGATAAATGTTCATCACATCATTCCACCAATGTTGTGACCTCGTTATTAACAACATCCAATGTCCATGATCAGGAAACCTTGATCATCTTGTTAATCAACGAGCTAGTTTATATGAGAGGCATTACTAGGAACTTTGTATTTTGTTTATTAAACACATATGTATTAATGTTTCCAATTAATATAATTATAGCATGTAAAATAAACATTTATCATAAACATGGAATAAGATAATAACCACTTTATTATTGGCTCTCGGGCATATTCCCTTCAAAACCAACGGAGGGTGTGACTTGACTGGGAGAAGCGAGTTCCAAAGGCAGCCACTCGCGCTAGCACACCCCCAAACGATCAATCTGCCGCTATTGCCGGACGTCGTTTGGGGCTCACGACTAGAGATGCTCTTAGAGTTGAAACATGAAACTATTTAATTTTATTGCATAAATTTGTACAGCTAATCAGAAATGATAGTTTAATGATATTTTCCTTTTACAAATTCATACAAAGGTTAATAGCGAGAATATACATAATCTAAAAACAGGGCCATTCTTTTAATTTTCGCGATAGCTGGAAGACAGGTGCTAGCATGCAAACATATCCGCCGACGTCTTCTAATCACACGGTAGAAGACGCCGAGTGCCCGGGCCTAAGGGTGTGTTTGGTTTGCTTTCCCAAGTAGCCCCACCAAAAAATTAGATGCCCATCAAGTTTTGGTTAATGCTTGGTTTGTACTAGCCAAATATTTGGCTGCCGAAGGATGTCCACTCCTCCTGTCCTTGTCTATCTTGACCTCAACTTCCTCAATTATGTCAAAGGCATGGTATTAGTCACATATTTTTGCCAAATAGTTGGCTAAACGTGGGCTGAGGATTCATCGATCAAAAAATTGGTAGCCAATTCTTGCCAAATATTTGGTAGTGCTAGTGTGTGCAGCAACCAAACACACCCTAAATCCACGGTTCTCATTACAAATGCACCGACGTGTCTATCAACCTAAGCACGGTGTGAGACAGTCACGTCCCCATAACTTAGCACAGGTTGGTTCTCAAAATCCTGTTCGGTGCTAAAATATTACCTAAAAAACCTGAATGGAATTTGTTGTCTAAATCAAATCTGACTTGCCATAAGCACACTTCACGACTTCACATAAATTTTAAAAATAAAACTTTGTGGGTCAGAATAGACCCTTCGTCACATTGTTTGGAGATTTAGAGCATGTTTTGTTGATTATGATGGTTTTGATAACTTTTTGTTAAATGTGTGGTGGGAGATAATGTTTGGTGATCACATAATTCGCATTCATCCTGTCATATTTTAGTTTTGATGCCAAAACTACGAGGATCGGGACAAAAAAGATCAACGTATATTTCTATGGAGGGCCTAAATGCAAAGCGATTGTGACTGGTGCCGTGCGCATTTGGAAAATGGTGAAATCCATAAATTGCATCGCGAACGCAAAGGCTCCGTTTGCCTTCAAAGTAATTTTGAAATATTCTCCGCATACTTTGGTATCTGAAAATACTTAAGTATTGAATATTTTAGGGTGTTTGGATTCAATAAATAATGTTTGTTTTAAAACTAAAGTACCCTCCAAAAACATGGTATTTTTGAAGTATTTGAGAAAGAGACAGGACCCACTTTTTTCTAAAACTGAGAAAGAAAAAAAAACTGTGGTATTAATTTGCCAGACGCTAAAATACTTTGATTCTACCTCGGTTTAGGAAATACTAAGCTATAAAACGGAGCCGAAGTTCGTATTCGTGTCTCCTCGTTCCTAGGTCATCCGGTTTTCTGTTTTGTTCTGGCTCCTAGTTTGTGACCTCCGCGTTCCCGCCCGTCCGCCGCCGCCACCAAAATCGACATCGCGGACGTCCCCAGCGGGATCATGTCAGGTAACCCCGGCTACGCGGCAGCCCCGAAGCGACACCGAAGGCGGCGCCCGAGGGACGCGGAGGAGGGCTCCTCGTTCCCCAGGACTCGGCCAAGAGTTACCGAGCAGGTCCGCGAGGTGGCCGTGGTGCAACCCGTAGCTACTGATATGGATGTCGAGACGAGTACCAACACCGCAGCAGGAGGAGTGGACGGATCGTATCTCAGCGACACCCGGTAATGGCGTGGGTCGCATATTTGGTTCTGAATGTACAGGAAATACTTTCAGAACTGTACAAATCTTGTGCCATGCAGTATAGTTTTTGTGTGATTAATATTGCTCCTCAGCTTTACGAGCTATGATTGTCATCTTTAATTGGCGTCTAGTGACCTGTATTTTGCGACACCGCCGGCTACCCTGTCCGTGTTCATCGCATTATTGGGGATTTCATTAGTGTCAAGCTGTTTCCTGCCTTTGTCAGTTTGTAATGTTACGGTTATGCATATTGCAGGTTTGATCAGTGTGCTGTTTCTCCATTGTCATTGCAAGGAATCAAAGATGCTGGGTATGAAAGGTTGACCCGGGTCCAGGAGGCAACTCTGCCAGTAATTCTTCAAGGTCAGCAAATAGTGCAAACTATTTTTTTCCCCCGCTGTGTATTACCATGCCAGTATCTTGAGAAACCTTCAAGATAATATTCCAAATAATATGTTGTCTGCAGGCAAAGACGTTCTTGCAAAAGCAAAGACTGGAACAGGGAAAACTGTAGCCTTTTTGGTATTCTTCTCACTTTAGCACAACTTGTCAATTTGATGGTTTTCGTAGTTCATGAATTATTGCAGTGATGCTGCAGCGCGGATTAACCATTCTGACTGAGTTTCAAATTCTTACTGCTAGCTTCCAGCCATTGAACTTCTCTCTACATTACCTCGTTCTACATCGATAAATTTGCTGGTGATGCTCCCTACTAGGGAGCTGGCAAACCAAGTGGCTGTTGAGGCTAGGAAGCTTCTTAAGTATCATAGCTCACTGGGCGTGCAGGATGTAATTGGTGGCACTCGATTACCTCAAGAGCAACAAAGCATGAAATCTACACCACGTCAGGTTTGTACCCATAAACTATATCAACCTCAGTTTGTTCATATCTGGATGCAGTTTATATACTAATACTTAGTGCCGATCAAACAGATTCTTGTTGCTACACCTGGAAGGCTCATCGATCATCTTCAGCATACACCTGGTTTTTCTACCCGGATTAGAGGTGTCAAGGTTCTTGTTCTTGATGAAGCTGATCGCCTATTGGATATGGGATTCAGAAGAGATATTGAGAAAATAATTTCCTTCATACCTAAAGAACGTCAAACACTGCTATTTTCTGCTACTGTCCCAGCAGAGGTATCTCCTTTTCTCATCCCACCTCTTTGTACCTGAAACAATCTGATCTTCTGAATGTTTACTGTTAGGCCCATCAAATATCTCATTTAGCAATGCACAAGGATTACAAGTTCATCAATACTGTTCAAGAGGGTGATGAGGACATGCTCAGGTTTAGATCTGTCAATTTCATGAGTTGTTAAGCTAGAATTTTGAAGTAAAGCTTGGCAGCTAGCTCACAAGTACCTTCCATTATTGCTTATGTATCAGGTAAATCAGATGTACATGGTTGCAGCATTAGACTTACACTTCTCTATATTATATGGTGTACTAAAGAAGCATGTCGCTGAAGATGCAGAATACAAAGTAAGTTATCAAAGTAAGTTATCTCGCAAGTTTTGTTGGTTATTGTTTGGATCCCCTCACTGGCACCTTACATCTTAGGGATTTTCTGGTGTGACCTTATCCATGCAAAATTGCAGGTGATTATATTCTGCACTACAGCAATGGTCACCAAGCTTGTTGCTGAAATTCTCTCCCAGCTGAAACTGAATGTAAGAGAGATCCATTCCAGGAAGACACAGTATGCTAGAACTAAGGTCTCAGATGAATTTAGAAGGTCAAAGGGATTGATATTAGTCAGTTCTGATGTTTCTGCCTGTGGGGTTGATTATCCAGATGTTTCACTTGTCGTACAGGTAGGTTCTGTTGTCGTATAACTTATCCAAAATAAGCATGTACATTTCTCATGAAGCTTATTTGCTCTTTCAGGTTGGGGTTCCTTCCGATAGGCAACAGTATATACATACACTAGGTCGTACTGGACGGAAAGGCAAGGAAGGACAAGGCATTTTACTGCTGGCTCCCTGGGAACAACATTTCCTTAGTAGTGTTAATGATTTGTCAATAGCAGAACAGTGGCACCTCCAGTTAATCCAATCATTCAAGCAGAAGTAAGCAGTATATACCTTTTCATTTTGCTTGGTTTGTAATCTGGCAACTTCGGTTCAAATTTTAGCTAGAAAACCTACCCCTGTCTACTTATGAAATCTCTAATTTTTGTCAGTAAAGCTAACATACTTGACACTTATGTTTCCTTGACTTGATAGGTCCAAGGTGCCATCAGAAAAGTAGAGATGAAGACCAAAGAATCAGCCTATCAAGCATGGTTAGGGTACTACAACTCAAACAAGACCATCAGTAGAGACAAGTCAAGACTTATCAAGCTTGCAGAAGAGTTCAGTCAGAGTATGGGGCTTGAAATTCCGACAGCCATACCGAGTCTCATTCTTCGGAAGATGGGCCTTGCAAATGTTCCTGGGCTGAGGTCTTCATAAACCTGATGCTTCAAGATCAAGCAGGACTTGTGTGCTAGGACACACTATCGGCATTTTTGAGCAACCATACTCTCACCCAGCCTCATAAACTAGCCTCTGCTGTACACGGTGTCGTGCTCTTTCTGAATCGAGCTCTTGAGTCTTGACAGGTTCCTTCATATGACATGTTCTCCGGTGTATCATTTCTCAACCTTAACTACTCCCTCCGCACTAAAAAGATGTCTTAGATTTGTTAAAATATGGATGTATCTCTAAAACATGTCTAGATTCATTCAAATTTAGACAAATTTGTGCATCCTTTTTAGTACGGAGGGAGTACTTTTGGTCCTGAGCTATTCTATATGAAGGAAAAGAAAAGAAGCGTGCGTGCGTGCGCGTGCGCTTTACGCTCTAGTGAGTGATAATAGAATGATTGATAGTATGCTCACTTTGCTACATTTATCATTCATCAATTTGTATCATTCACGCTATTCTTATGGAATCAGAATCATATCATTATTACGAGCTTATACTCATTTCTCAGGATGCAACTGGACAGACCGCCGGCGCGTCCGCCTGAGTCCGCTCCGTCCGTGAATAGTAATTAGCAATCTTAGTGGTGCCCGTGTCCACTGATCATACCGGCCGGCGGCTAAGTAGTATAGTACCAGGTTTTGTAGCTAAAAATATGCTAGAAACAGCACGCAGAGGCAACATGCAGGGTCTTCTGGGCAACATGCAGCTAGCAGTATGGAAACTTAGGACATCAATTCATTGTTGTAACAGCACAGAGTGGCAAGAATTTCAAGATTAAACATAGTTCAGTACTTCAGTAGTACTAGAAACTACTGATATTTTACAATCAATCATTACAAACGATTCGATTTGAGATGCCGTGAATAGGAGCGATTGTCAAATAAGAATATCTTTGTGATGTAATTGCAGTAGTGCATACAAAATTCAAATCTTCAGGATATACTCAAGTTCAGCATACCTCAACAGCTCATTCTGCAAGAAGGCACTATTCATTGGTTAGTTTCAGTATTGAGCATGTGTAACAGGGATTAGAACAGTGATGAGCATACTGAAAATTGTAGCACTAAGTCAAGTTAAAGAACATTATAGTATTGAGCAGATGTAACTAAAGAAGATGATATTGAACACATAACAAAATGACCACATGCACATATGTGTTTACCCCTTTCGAGATATTGCCATGATTTTCACTTCTTAAACAAGAAACAACATCGAACTTTTAGGATATTTGTTTACTCCTTTCGGCTATAGCCATGCTGTTCACTTCTTAAAACAAGAAACAATAGCATCTGCTAGTGTTCTCATGGAGACTAAATAATGACAGTCTCATACTCTCATTTGGATCATGATAAGACTTGACAAATGTTTACCTATTTGAATTGTGCAACAAGCTACTAATCTGTTGGCGCAATTTGGAGATCACTCCTGCCCATAGTACTGCAAGTTGGCAACATGCCCATAGTACTGCAAGTTGGCAACATGGTTGTACGAGAGACCATTCATGGTTATATGTGTCTCGCAACTCACTCATGTAAGATTACTAACCTTTGTTTGTGAGGGACATCAGTCTCTTCATTGCACTCGCTTCCTTGGTAGAATACCTGGTAGTTTGATACATGAGACAAAGACTTACATGATTTCTTTACTCATACTCAGGATTAGGTTCCAAACTTACCAAGTATTCTTCTTCCTCGTCATCTTTATTGGTTGCCTTATGGTCTGAAAGATTGAAAGATCATCCCAGGATAGTATAAAAGTCTTGCCTCAAGATCAAGTCTGGTGGTTCCGCAAGGGTAGGAAGTATGAAGCATTTCTACGGCTTAGTCAAAGAAGTAGATTTGTAGGGTGCCGGTGCCAAAGTACTCTTAAGCTGAAAAACTCTCTTTGGGACAAGGGCATCATGAAAAAGCTTTTCCCATGAAGAAGCTTGAAGATCACCATCCTCACTCAGATGAATCTCCAAGATTTTTTTGAAGGAATAGATTACCTATTTTTCCTTACCACACAAATCCATTAGAAAAAAGTACATATATTATTCTATTCTATTCAATATTAGAATAATATACCAACAACCTTTAGCCAATCTTGGCGGCATATCAACGCCTCGACGGTGGTCAAGAAAAGTAGTTATGTGCCACTAGGCCTGGTGGGCTGACGGTCTCACGGCCGCCACTCGAGCCGGGCCCCTACCCACCGAGAACGACGGACGGCTTGGACCGTCCCGCCGATAATGGGGCGGGCACGGTTACTCGGCAGTGCCGCCGTCTCCGTCGTACGTCACCTAATCACACAGTGTGTGGCGGCGGCCGCCCACGGCGACGTGCACCTCCTTCCTCCCCACCTCCCTCCCTCATTCCCCGGACATCACCAGTTACCACCACCCTCTGGCCCCCTTTCACCTACGCTGCCCAAACCGCACCACACGTCCCGAGGCAGGCGGCCGGGGAGGGAACGGCAATGACGGCGGTGGTCGACGGGGAGGGTGCCGAAGACATGCGGGTCTTGGAGGGGATGGCTGGGGAGTTCTTGGAGGGGAGATCTTGGAGGGGATGGCCGGGGAGTTCTTGGAGGGATGGCCGGGAGTTGGGCGGCGCGAAGCTGCCAGGCGGTGGCGGCGGCTATCCTTGCGTAGGGAGAGTCCCGAGCTGCGAGACGGACGCGGTCCGTGGCGGCTCAGCGGGCGTTTTCTGCTCGGCCCGCTATATGCCTGCGGCCCAGCCGCTTAGCCGTTTTGCACTTTTGGGCGGCGCGGACAGAGCGGCCTGGCGGAAATCCGTGTCCGCCTGCATACATACTCATTTCTTTAATCACTTGGCTTTGTCTTGCTGCTCTATTCTTCTTTTTTGTTGAAGGGCCCGTACCAGGCCGTGGTTACCTGTGGCTGATTCTTCTGGTTTTGCACTAGGCTACAGCCTTCGCAGCATGACTGAATAAATGCTTTTGGTTTTAGACTTGGGTGAATTGAGAAATTTAAATCATTTTCCATCTTAAAATTGTGGTTCAAATGCACTATTGGTATTTTGTGTAATTGTGTTATATGCGGACAGCATGGTGAAACGGCTGTGCATCCATCTGCTTCTTGGTCACCACCTCATGCCGCCGGGCACGCAACCAACTCCATGACAATAATGCATATCGGTGGCTCAGGCTGCTGGAACTGGCTGGGACAAGGTGGCCTGCAGGTGATTACAGTAGATGATATTTGGAAAGGAAAGCAATGGGCGAACTTGAGAGTTAACCATGGATTGGTATTTTCCATCTAGTTGCAGGCGGGAGAGAGTGCTTTCCATTCGGGTCTTGTTTACTTCTCTCGTATTTTTATCCACTAGAGTTGTGATATGCGGGGATTTGGTGTTCACTCAATACTCTCTAATCCCCGTAAATACTTTTCCCCGAAAGTACTCTACCATGTAGGAGAGTTTTTCAATCTAGACAAAAATAAGAAAGATTTACGGAGATATTCTGGGATTATCCCGGCCAAATCCGGAGTAGTAAACGGACCACGGGGATTTTGCGAAAATTGGAACAATCCCCTTCATTCCTTGCAAATACACTAGTGAATACGAGAGAACTAAACAAGGCCTCACGCATTGGTGCGCCAGCTATCTATAGAAACTTGATACTTTTCTGTGTTGCTTTCGGTTCATCGCTGGCCTGTTTCTTGCCTGTAATGCAATATTGGTCTGATTCGGAGAATGGGGAAAACGCAATTACACAAAATCGTAATCTAATAAGACGATTCTCTGAACCCTTTGTAACTTGGTTGCACCATATATAGGAAGACTTTTTTTCTCTTTCGAATTAAGGTTTCATCTGAACTCTATTACACAAGAACGTATGGAAAGTTTCCAGTGAAATGCAGTAACTTATGATAACCTGTCTGTCTGGTGCTCTGTGATAACATTTTCTTGACGAGGAGCAGTTAGTTAAGGGCCAAACTGGATCGAACAACAATACTACTGGTATAGTATAGCGTTCGTAGAAAGTGGTACTAGTAGTATGCAAGATCGGTAGATGCGGGTTACGCATGAGCGGGCCTGGTCAAGTTGGTGGGAGGCTTGTTGGGGAGCCATGCCAGCATCGTGGGCGCCTCACGGTCAACATCACAACATTTGTGTTGGAATTTCAAACCCACAGCACGCGCGGGTTTAGAGACTAGCAAGGATTTAGAAAGAACGCAAACCATACTAAAGAAGTGCCTGTCATCGATACTAGACATCCGGCAAAACTCATACTATCGAGATTTAAGGCAGCTGAGCTATAGATGCAGGTGGACAGTCCACCGGACAATGCGGATAGTCCGCTAGACAGGTGCATGAACAAATTGGTTGAGTATTATTGTGTAGGTGATTAGCTGATTATAGGACGGGATTGATTTGGCGGACAGGTCGGGACGTCTGGCAGACGTCCGCCGGCATCCCTAAGCTGAGGCGACCCAATAATTTCGTAGCAGTGGTGGTTGCAGGTAACAAACCAACTATATTAGACTTAGACTTTTAGCGCAATCTTTAATTTGGCTATAGAGTAATCATTTGGCTCAGCAACTTTAATTTCGTAGCAGTGGTGGCCTTTTTTTCCCGTATGAGAGGCTCTGGATAGATGAAAATTTTGGTGCCCCCAGTACAAAAATAATTAAACATTTTAAATTCGTGCAAATACATCAAATATGAAGAAATAATTAAATCTCAAACATGTTTGTACAAATTTAAAAGAAATAAATAAAAACTAAACTCGTCCTCTTGGCTGTCCAATTTCAATAAAGTTTACATAAAAAACAACTGCAGCCCACGGCGGTGGGAGACGATGCCCTCGCCTAGACGACGTGTCGTCCTGCGGCTGCTCTCGCTAGGAGGGCGCGGGGTGGCTTCCCACGGACGCTGGAGGTGTTTCTCTCGCCAGGAGGGCGCGACGGCGGCGGTCCTCTGGCGACATCACAGAACTCGAACATGGAGTTGTAGATCGCTAGCTGCGCGTCAAACTCCTCCTTAACTCGGGCGTGGCTGGCACGCATGGAGGCATCACCGATGTATCTGCGCGCCGCAAGGACGCGACTTTCATAGAGGTCGCTGAGTTCTTGTAGCCGGACGTATTCCGGCAAGAAAATATGGGCAGAGATATCCCACCCTTAAGGCTCGCCATTGGTTCGGAAGCTAGCCCTCGCGATATTGGCGGTCGTGGCTCGGAGCCGTCGGAGGCGATCACGGCCAACTCCTCACTATTGGCGTTGCCAGAACCGTCGGAGGTGACCCATTCCTCATCTTCGGAGTAGGTGTGGTTTGGGACATTTTTGTCGGGTGGTGGTAGAGGACAACACCCAGGCATGACGACGCTCCTCCTAGTAAAAACAGCACCTCCGGTCATTGTAGATATAGCTGGGATGGGCGTGGAAGGGAGCTGTGGTGGAAGCGGTGTGGATCCGTGGATGGCAATGGCGATCACCGTAGATATAGCGGGAAAGATGGGCGGAAAGAGTTGGAAAGGGCAGGAACGAAAGGACGTGATGTTGCGTGGCTAGGCGACGGGACGCGTAGGCTCTAGAAACGAAGCACCTACCACATTGCCAGGGATGACCCGCGTCATTTTCAGCTCCATCCGGGGCCCCGGCTTTCCTCCTGTGTGTAGGGTTTGGTCTAGGGGCGCCGGATAACTAAATGGGCAACGCCAGCGCGATTTTTTTGGGGGGTGGGCTAGGTGCGATTTTGAGCGCTGGCGCCCCCGATAGCTCTAAGTTACCACATGAAGCTGGACCTCTATGAGTGCTCTACATGTTCGAATCAAAGTTATTGTAAAAACAAGATCCATTGGAGTGGGAAGTACTCAAAAATGTAGAAGAGGACTCAAGTAGGGATATCCACTGTCACCTTGCTTCTTCTTCCGGCTTGTACCACTACTACTACTACTACTTCCTAGGTCATCGTTCTTACTTTGGTCCGACCCTTTTCCTCGACCAGTTTGCTTTCTCACTAGAAGAGTCAATCAAGAGCAGATATTTTAGAAGGAAAAGGACACCAGAAGCCATTCAACCTCACTTGTCGGGGACTGAGCTACCTCTCGATTACTTGCTGATCAAGGAGGCCATTTCAACTGGCTTGATGGTAGATTCGCTAAACCACCCACACAATCCCGATTTAACACTTTCCACCTCCCTTTTTCGTAACAACAAAATACAAAAGTAAGACAAAACCGAGAGCCAGCAACCCTGAAGTAGATGAACCAAAGTCGATGTTCATAGCCTCCACACGCTCAAACAATTTGACTGAACAATCAGAGAATGGTTGCCTCTACCACATGACTACTACACAAGAGAAGTGTAACATCCCAGAATTAGCACCTAGAAATAGTGAGGCCACATGTGTGTGCATTGCATTCATGCATAATAAAATCCGGTGAATTTTCGCGCAAAACTAAAAGAATGAATAGGGGATCGAGATCTCTCTTGTTCTGATGGAAATGTCAGGGCAGGTGCAACAGATTTCGACATGATCTTGGTGTATTTTTATGTTTTGGGGAAACAATTCAAATTATATTTGAATTTGAGATTTGAATTTCAAATTGGAATACTTTGTAATTTAGCAAATTCCAAAAATCAAATAAAAGAATATTTCAAGAATAAAATAATACCTAGAAATGAAATAGGAAATTGCAATAATATAAATATAGGAATTCTTATAACATGAAGAATTATTGTAATACAAGTATTACATTGCCTTATAAGTGATAAGAAATAAAAGAACTCTTTATTTTAAATATATACATTACATTGTTTCTTTACGTAAAAGGAATAAAAGGAAAATTAGGATTGAATAAAAGAACTTCATTACATTAATATAAGGGTACAATATTACTTACAATGTTTAATAATAAAAGAAAGTTACAAAAGGATAAAAGGAAAATCTAGAACTACTATTTTTAAACTACTTCTTCATCTGATACCTTCTTTCCTCTTCACTTTAATTCCCGCAAAATAATACAAAAGAAACAAAGAAATGAGAATAGTAAAAGGGTTAGTTTGAATTAGTGGTACTATTAGATATGCAATATAATGCATTGCTTAGCTCATCATTGAGTAGTCAAAGGAGGGGCCATTAATAGTTATTTGTTCTTATTTAGTAAAATGCCTCAGACTATCATCATAGGCTTTGAGAGGGGCAAGTTTCACCAAAGTAATGAGAGGGCCAAGTTTAACCAAAGTAGTAAAAGAGGCAAGTTTCACCATAGTAATTAGAGGGGCAAGTTTCACCATTGGTAAGGAAAAGGAAACATTCAAACAATAAATATCATCTTTTTCTTGATCACATCCACAAGAGAAATATCTCTATGCAAGGAAACTTGAACTAGACATGCCCCACAAGTAAGCAGGTTACACCAGAACATGCAGCTACTATGATGTCGACACTAGGAGCAAAGGGGAACTAGATAAATAGGACACATTCGTGTTAGCAGAGTACCTCTACTACATCTTCTCTCCACCCAGCCAAGAACTCACCACAACACTATCAGTTTGTCCAGGAAAACACCACAATTAGTTCATCTCTGAACACTACCAATAAATCACCAGATCCCACAAGATGACCATCTAGTTCTAGTTAAACAACAGGCTAGAAGTTATACAAGAAGGAGTAGATACTAAGGGAACCATGGTCACATGATGAGGGGTGGTTTTGGTGTTGAGCAAGGCTAAGCCAAGGAAACAGCCAAGCCAGGAGATGCAGGAGTAGATCAAGCAACATGATCACCTAAGGAGAAGTAGGTGAACATGGTTGCAAGGAGGAGGAGGAGGCAAGAAGTACAAGTAGCACATAATTTAGCTCTAGCACAAGAAATAGTAAACTCACCTTCAAAATAACAACACTAGGCAAGTGTTAACATCATGTCAAGCTTTAGCATCTGTTCTTTTCAACACAATTCATATACACACAAATATTGTTTTGGAAATGGGATTAACCTCAGTGCTGCAATAAATGATATGCAAAATCATCACAGAGTAATTTTGTGAAGACAAGAGCAGTAATTGTTCTTAATAAGAGAAGCCCCGGCCTTTGCATCATAGGCTAGGCCAAGCCATCAAGCACAACATATATTCACATCAGTTTTCTTGAAGAATCTATTTAAAATCTTGTGATCCTCATATAGCTTTACAAAGATTTAGCTTCAGATTCCAAATAGAAAGGAATAAAGGAAAATAAAACTCTCAGAGGGTATAGAGATGCTACACCAGTTCATCATTGAGCATATCAACAACTTCAGCATTTTTTAGTAAAGTATAAACCTCAGCCTTTTGCATCATGATCTGGAAGCAATCTTGATAGTTAATCTACACAGTAGCAAATCATACTACTTGGGACACTGATGTGCACATGCCAGTCTTGGAGGCACCACAATAGCAGCCCAGGTTAGCAGAGCCACTTATGGAAATAAAACACAAAAATAACACAAGGATAGCATCAAAGACATTGCAACCCATATTTCGTTCATCAAAGAGGAATGACTTCACTGATCTCACTAAGCTAGCAAATCATGCTAGGCAACACATCACTGTGCACACTCCATCAAGGAGGCACCACAGTGACCTTCCTACCAGTACAAGACAACCAAGAAGGATAAAGCTCTATGGATTGATTACAAATCATTTTCCTAGTCTTAAAATTAGGAATCATTTTATTCAATGATCTTAAATTCTTGTATGTAATCACCAAAGAGATTCCACCAGTACAAGTACAAGCCCAAGCACATGTACAATTAGAGCACCTATAGAAACATTGTAAGTATATCACTGAATCTAGGATCCAGTAAAAAGAATCAATACCAGCCACCTTATGAATAGCATCATGCTAAAGCAGCTATAATCAAGGCATTACAAATTGGTCCTATGGATAGCATTAAGACCATCAAGTTAATTCTAAATTCAAGAATCAACTGCACACCTTAGTTCATTTTTTTACAAAGCAATAGCCAAGCCTTGTCATCAATATACTGAACCAAAGGTTTAGAGTTTCAGGAATGTAAACCATAGTAACCATAGGAACATTGCTAAGCTCACACCAAAGTACTACTGCTAGCACAGAAGAGGGGAAACACTAATTAGGGATGATGTAGAGAAAGGAAAGTGAGGAGTAGAGAGAAACAAGAAGAGAAGGGGACTGAAGGGGGAGATTTACCCAAGGTCCTCGCTTAGGCTTGAGAAGAGGAAGCAGATCGACGACAGAGAACAAAGGGCACATCGGCTGATGGCTCAAAATATATCGAGCTCGTTGGGGAACCCCAAGAGGAAGGTATGATGAGCACAATAGCAAGTTTTCCCTCAGTTATGAAACCAAGGTTATCGAACCAGTAGGAGCAAGGAAACACCTCCAAGGTGTTGTTTCCAACTTGGAATCCTGCACAACACAACCACAGAACTTTGCCCCCAACATACAGTGAGGTTATCAATCTCACCGGTTTGCTGACAACAAAGGATTAAACGTATTGTGTGGAAGATAGTAATTGCTTGTAGAAAGTAAACGGAAAACAGTAAATCGTTGTAGATTGATGGTAAAAGAATGGACTAGGGTCCATAGTTCACTAGAGGTGATTCTCCTTAAGATAGATGACATGTTGGGTGAACAAATTACAATGGGGCAATTGACAAACATCGAGAAAGCATACATGCATATACTAATCATCTTGACTCCTATGAGATTTGATTGGGCATTACAACATTATACATAGACCGTAATCCAACTACATCTATGACTAATAATCCACCTTCAGGTTATCATCCGAACCCCCTCCAGTATTAAGTTACAAGCAACAGATAATTGCATTAAGCAAAGTGTGTAAAGTAAACAATATGATTATTCTATGAACAAAGGATTGTTGTTTTCTCCCTAGTAGAAACAACACATCTAGTACCTTAGAGATTTCTGTCACTTCCCGGATTCCTAGAGGCAGGAACCCACTATCGAGCATAAATACTCACACATCACACCGGAGGGCAGGCATGGTGATGAAGAAGGCCTCCAGGGTGAATTCTCCCCTCCAGCAGGGTGCCGGGAAGAGCTTCAGATCCCTCCCGATCTAGGGATGGATATGACGGCGGTTACAGAATCTTTCATGGAATTTTTATCGGGTACTTAGGGTTTTTGTATCGGAGGCAATATATAGGCGAAGAGGGAGGCCGAGGGGGTGCCTGAGGCGGCTGAACCACCCCCAGGCGCGGGCCAGGCCTGGCCGCGCGGCCAGGTGGTGTGGCCCCCTTGAGGTCCTTCTCCGTCTCGTCTTCTGGCTCCGTGTTCCCCTCGGTGAAATATTGACTTTGGCTTTTATCCCGTCCAATTCCGAGAATATTTATTTTCCAGCTTTTCTGAAACCAAAAACAACAGAAAACAGACAACTAGCACTATGGCATCTTGTTAATAGGTTAGTTCTAGAAAATGTGTAAAAATACTCCAAAGTGTGGACAAAACATAAGCAAGTAGATATAAGACAAGCATGGAACATCAAAAATTATAGATACGTTAGCAACGTATCAACATCCCCAAGCTTAACTCCTGCTCGTCCTCGAGTAGGTAAGTGATAAAAAGAAAGAATAATTTCTGAGGTGACATGCACATCACCATCTTGATCAAGGCATTTATAAAACATTGATAGCTGGGATCATAGTACTTTAACATAGCATGAAAGATATAGTTCTAACAATAAGACATAGCAACTATTGTTGTAACGTGAAAAGGTACAAACAAAAGATTCATGAATAACAATGCTTTGAAAGACGTTTGTTTGTTTCACATAAAGAAAACATAATAAGAATGGTATTCAGCTTGTCCCTCATAGTGTAGCAAAACATAAATGCATAGGACACCTTCAAAGTTCATAAGGGTGACTAGATACAAGTAGTTTAGGAACAAGCAATATCAAAGTTATGCATCAATCAACAAGTCTTGGGACAATGCACATTAAACTAAGAATGGCCACTATGCTCTCTCAATAGGTGCATAAAGATAGAAGATGGAGACTAAAGAAAGGCCTTCATAGAAGGAAGCAGGGATTCAAGTTTCATAAAGAGCTTCCAAAAATTATGGTACTTATTAGCTTTCAGCTCTCATTGCCCCTATCATAAGCATCTTGAAGTGATTAAGGTTAAAGTGAACAAACTATGGAGTATATGCTTGACAAAGTATAAGTTGGAAATCTCATGTCCCTTGAATACGAGGGCCGCTCCTCATGCTACTCAAGTTTAGTTACCAGTAAGTTCTTGTCATAGTAAGTACATGTGTATCATAGAGAACCACCAACGGGGTACCCCTTGCCCGATGATACGGAAGAATCCCCATATCAAAATGACAAAGCAAGCAGACAATAAGCATCTCATCAATCTTCTTATTTACCATGGGAAAATGGTGCTTTTTTCACCTCTTTCACCTCTTTCCTCTTTTCTCCTCTTTTTTTCCTTTTTCTCAATCTCTATCTCTTTTTTATAAGAAGAATGCTTCATAGATTGCTCATTATGGTTACGATGCAGGTTTACATCATGATTAGGCATGGATTAGACCAGCCACCCAGGCGTTTATCTAACACACATACATAACTCCATGGACTTACAAGCTCCCCTTTCATTTCACACCGACGACATCCATAAACAAAAGAGCATGATATCAACTGGGTATAATGTATAAGTGCAATGTTGAAAGTGTTCCCCATGACAGCATGGTTTTGCTAATCCCCAACGTATAAGTGCAAGCATATACAACATAGATGACACAATGGTTCAAGTTTATTAGGGCAAGAAAATTAAAGTGTGCCATCAAGTTCGTGAGAGCTTTAATCAGTAATTTGCACATAAAAAGTTTAATTCGTAAGGTAGATAAAAACATGAATATACTTGGAATAGCAAATGTTAATAGGTAGGTACGGTGGACTCTTTGGAATAACTTGCTTTTATTTAGAGTTGGATGCATGAGTGGAACTCATCTTGGTTATGGAGGCTAGCAAAAGACTGGGAGCGACCAACTAAGAGAGCTATAATAGCCATAATCATGCAAAGCGACAAAACATCATTAATTAAAGCATAAATTGATATTAGAAGTCGAAAACTAAATGATCATCAAGGCTATGGTGACTTGGGATAGTCATAACATGGTGTGAGCATGCGCCAAGTCGACCCAAATAAAGCATCAAAGGAGAATACCACAATACTATGCTTTAATATGCTAAAACAACGCATGATTCTTTCAAGGCACATTAAGCAATCTCAATTGTTCAAGTCATGCTACAACAATAATCACTAAGCATAAAGCCAAAAAAATACCAAGCATGACCTGACAAAGTCTAAGCCACAGTCAAAAACAAGACTCTTTTTTACCACTTAAGCATGACTTTCCAACTCTTTTCCAATCCAAACCAACTTATTTGAGAACTAAGGTATGAATGAGGGGGCCAACCAATTTATTCAAGCAAAACAAGAAACTAAGCAAACAAAAAACCAAAAACGAAAACAAAGACGCTCCAAGAACAACACAAATGTGCATGAAACAATAAAAATGAAGTGTTTGGAAGAAACCTGAGATTTTTATTGATGAATAAGGGGATGAATTGGGCATCCCGAAGCTTTGACGATATTTCTTGGGGTGACACGGGTGGCATCCCCAAGCTTGAGCTTTAGTCCATTCTTCATCTCATTACATCATTCTTTCCCTACACCTGAAAATTTCCTTCATACAAAACTTCACACAATCTTTATTAGCAACATTAGTGTACTCAAGATAATAAGTATTTTGGTTCAGTTCCAACACAATTAAAACTTCCATTAAAACACAATCTACTGTAGCACTTCCTTTAAAAAGTTCAAATGATCAAGGAGAACTCAAAGAGAAAGAGATTAAGAGGCAAATGCAAATAATGGCATAAATTTATCAAAACAGACCAGCATGTAAAAACCAATTTTTTTGAAGACCTTCTGTTGATCAAATCTAAAAGTGTTGAACTAACGAAATTTAGATAACAATCTGGGCCAGAAGCACAAAAAATTATAGTTCAAACCGACGTACAGAGATTTTTCAAGAATTTTTACAGCGAAGCACAAAAATCTGTTTCGGGACAACAACTTTCCCAAGTATTACTTCTCTCTCATTAGAGGTTACTCTTGGCACAAAAATCACACAAAAATGATAAGGAGTGGTTATTA
Source organism: Avena eriantha (assembly GCA_910589775.1). Lineage (NCBI taxonomy): Eukaryota > Viridiplantae > Streptophyta > Magnoliopsida > Poales > Poaceae > Avena > Avena eriantha. The sequence goes on along the minus strand of OU342742.1, from coordinate 480,499,177 downwards.
GAGTTAGTAATTTCCAAGACTCAACTAAAACTTTTGGGTTATCTCCCAATAAGTACTTTTCTTTAACACCTTTAAGTTAGGCATAAGAAGCAAGAAAAGAATCAAGTATTCTCAAATGAAGAAGCATTAAAACCAAATTTCTTGCCCTTACCTCTCTTACTTTTATTCTTAACCTTGGGGAACGTATGATTGTTTGGTGGAGAAGCAAAATGCATGATGCCCTTTTCCACATCTATTATTGCTCCAAGGAGTTTTAATAGGCATCTTCCAAGTGTAATTTGTCCTTTTCCTACACATTCAATAACAACATAATCAGTAGAAACCATTTTCCCTAGGATCTTTGTAAATACTCCTTCAGCTATTCCAATGGGTAATATTGTGGCATTATTAGCAAGAAATATTTCTTCTCCTCCTTTATAAAGTCCCCAAAGATTCAAAGATTCATAGATATCTTTAGGCATAAGACAGAATTCAGACATAATATCACAACGAGCATGAAAAGTTTCATTATTTATAACAACTTTTACTGTAGGAAGCCATTTTGAGGTTTCATAATTTATTGGAACATAATCATGATGCTCTCTAAGCGTGTTATAGCATTCTTTTAAACTAGCAGTGTGGGTCTCAAGAGTGTTCAATCTAGCAAATATGATTATAAAGGAAGAATCAGATCTGCTAGGCAAGTTGTAAGTTAAGACCAACTTCTTTATGGCATTAAAAGCATTATCCTCATTGCATTGGAGAAAATCTCCTCCTACTACAGCATCCAAAGCATATCTATAGCAAAGAGTAGTTCCAAAGTAAAAACTGCTAAGAAACAAGCTTTGAGTCATTTTAGGTTTAGTTTTTTCATGTAAATCAGAGATTATAGACCAAGATTCTTTGAAACTTTCTTCAATTCCTTGTTTGAAAGTAAAAACCATTTCCTCAGGTGACATAGTGATTGTACCAATGGTAGACATAATGGCAACTTAAGATAGGAACTAATATTTTATTTTTGTGTTTTTAATAAAGAAAGCAAACTAGTACAACTAATTTTGTGTGTGTTTTTGATAAAGAAACAAGAAATCAAAGTAGAAATAAACTAAGAAAAAAAATAAAAAAAAGTAAAAAGATTGGTCATGAGGGACTCCCCTTGTCAAGATGTCCTTGACTCCCCGACAATGGCGCCAGAAAAAGAGCTTGATGGCTCAAAATATATCGAGCTCGTTGAGGAACCCCAAGAGGAAGGTATGATGAGAACAATAGAAAGTTTTCCCTCAGTTATGAAACCAAGGTTATCGAACCAGTAGGAGCAAGGAAACACCTCCAAGGTGTTGTTTCCAACTTGGAATCCTGCACAACACAACCACATAACTTTGCCCCCAACTTACAATGAGGTTGTAAATCTCACCGGTTTGCTGACAACAAAGGATTAAACATATTGTGTGGAAGATAGTAATTGCTTGCAGAAAGTAAACAGAAAACAGTAAATAGTTGTAGATTGATGGTAAAAGAATGGACCGGGGTCCATAGTTCACTAGAGGTGATTCTCCTTAAGATAGATGACATGTTGGGTGAACAAATTACAGTGGGGCAATTGACAAACATCGAGAAAGCAGACATGCATATCCTAATCATATTGACTCCTATGAGATTTGATTGGGCATTACAACATTATACATAGACCGTAATCCAACTGCATCTATGACTAATAATCCACCTTCAGGTTATCATCCGAACCCCCTCCAGTATTAAGTTGCAAGCAACAGATAATTGCATTAAGCAAAGTGTGTAAAGTAAAAAAATATGATTGTTTTATGAACAAAGGATTGCTGTTTTCTCCCTAGTAGCAACATCACATCTAGTACCTTAGAGATTTCTATCACTTCCCTAAATTCCTAGAGGCATGAACCCACTATCGAGCATAAATACCTCCCTCTTGCAGTTGCTAGCATCTACTTGGCCAAGATAGCTACTAACAACAGAAAGCATGCAAGTTCACAAATAACAAAGACATGATATAATCAATAATCAATCTGAAATAGCATCTCAATATCCATCGGATCCCGCCAAACACAACATGTAGGATTACAAATAGATGATCTTTATCCTGAACGAAGCTCACAAGATCTAAACATGATAGCACAAAGGAGGAGAACTAACCATCTAGCTACTACATGGACCCCTAGTCCAAGAATGAACTACTCATGCATCACACCGGAGGCAGACATGGTGATGAAGAAGGCCTCCAGGGTGAATTCTCCCCTCTGGCAGGGTGCCGGGAAGAGCTTCAGATCCCTCCGGATCTAGGGATGGAGATAACGGCAGCTACAGACTCTTTCGTGGAATTTTTATCGGTACTTAGGGTTTTTGTATCGGAGGCAATATATAGGCGAAGAGGGAGGCCGAGGGGGTGCCCGAGGGGGCCGCACCACCCCCTGGTGCAGGCCAGGCCTGGCCGCGCGACTAGGTGGTGTGGCCCCCTCGAGGCCCTTCTCTGTCTCGTCTTCTGGCTCTGTGTTCCCCTCGGTGAAATATTGACTTTGGCTTTTGTCCCGTCCAATTCCAAGAATATTTTTTTTCTAGCTTTTCTGAAACCAAAAACAGCAGAAAATGGGCAACTGGCACTGTGGCATCTTGTTAATAGGTTAGTTCCAGAAAATGTGTAAAAATACTCCAAAGTGTGGACAGAACATAAGAAAGTAGATATAAAACAAGCATGAAACATCAAAAATTATAGATACGTTAGCAACATATCAGTGGCGTGGCAAGACATGGAGCGCCGGTGGAGCTGGGACCTGCGCCAAGCCACACAAACCCCAGGAGCATACCCCAGCTTCACCAGCACCAGGCCACCACCGGACCACCATTGGGGCAATTCTAGGCCATCCCCGGGGTACAACGAAGCTAGGGTACCAAAACCCTAGTCTCACAGAACCGAAGGGGGTGAGTAGAGGAGAGCCTATCTCTCAAATCCAGTTGGATAGGAAGGAGAAGCAGGGGTGGTGCAACTTGGGCTATGGGCCGCGGCAACCGGAGTGGCCGTGCTCACCGAAATCTGGAGGCGGTAGTAGCGTCACCGAGGTGGAGTCAAGAGAAGGAGAGGGAAGATGAGCTCGGGAGAGAAAGGGGCCAGGTGGGCCGACCTGACCTTAAGGGTTAGGGTTGAACCAACCCTATTGGGCTAGGTGGGCCAGATGGGATGGGTCGGGCTGGCCAATAAACCAGACCCACTTAATAAAATAAAAGAAAAGGTAAAATTACCAAAATATCCCTAAGATTAATTTAGCTCTGGAAAAATATAAAAAAAATCCTAAAAATATATATAATATATCAAAATGATCACAAAAATAATATCTATCAAATAAAAATATAACTTCACTGTTTTGAGGTAAATAAAATAAAATCAAATATTAAAGCTACTAAAATCCTAAATGAAATTTAATAATATAAGAAAAAGTCCTAAAAATTAATAAAAATCATTTTTGCATATAAGAAACAATCTACTATTTTAAAAAAATACTAACTTATTTTTTACAAATCAAATTGTAATAAATATTTAAGGACATTTAATGCTTTGTGGAGTTTTATAAATATAAAAATAATACTTAAAAATAAATGACCGTGGACACGCTATTCGAATAGTTTTACACTCTGTAGAGGTTGTACACTTTATCCACATGACACAACCCCGTCTTGTTGCCCACCAGTGGCCGCTGGTTTAGTACACACCTATTGGTGTACCGACAGAGGGATTGTGACAAGGTCTTCTAGCTAAATCCCCCAAAGATGTGACATGCCCATCGGGTATGGCACACGGAACTGAGAGTACGTCCCCAAACCGGTCCCCCCATCTGTGCCGAAGATTCCCCCGCAGGCAGACACCTCATCTGCAGTACGGCGACATCGACACCTAAGGCTGACTAACCTACTTGACCAAGCCAGTGCCCATTATAGCATGTGGTTGTACGGTGGTCACAATCTTCAAATCCAAGACTTATTAGGCCCTCATGCGGCACATACGACGTATTGCCCCCTTCAACTAGTGAAGGGAAGCCAATCGCTCCTTCCTTTGATCCAGCTGTCGTCCGCACCAATGTTTAGATGGTATGTTTCACCTAGAGTAGAATAGAGTAGAGGAAGCAACAACGGCTAGCTCAACGAGCTCAAAAAGTTTCAAAAGTGTGTATCTGACCCGAGGGTCATCCAATTCCTCCGAAGAGGGAAGATTAAGGATCCTAAATATTATTTAGCATGGCTAAGCAATTCTACTCTACATGATTAATATATAATCTCTACTCAGGGTTGTGTATGGCGACATGTGTATCAAGGTATGTGAGTAACAAAAATAGCAGTATATTTGTAAAACAATAAATAACATGCACTTGTAAAACATGGGATAATTATGAAAGGGGCATGCCTTCGTTGATGAATAGTTCTTCTTCAATAAGCTGATTATGTCCTCATCCAAACTCGTCACTCCCTACTCGTTGTAACGCTAGCAAAAGACAACCAAATAAATACCGAGCCAATAAATACCAAATGAAATACTAATCAGAACGAATGATGAATTGGTGTAGCATAGGATATGGGACAATTTGGATAGAATTGAGAAAGTGAGTTGTTAGAACTCGAATAAGAATTCAAATAGTGTGGGTATGATGCAAGGATGGATTGTCCGGATAAACAACTATGATAAGATATCAGCAGAGGGCTTGTTATAACTACCGAACAACATAGCCATGATCTAAGGGTTATGGTATAGTTGGTCATAACCGTGTACATAGTAAACTATACACCATAGTATAACATAACAAAATAATGAGCAAACTTGTAAACAAGCCAACAATAAATCATATCATACAATCTTGCAATCATCAAAAGATACCTATCAGACTAGTGATACAAATAGCAGCAAGGATTATCTAGCATGCTAACACCAACATCTAAGTGATACAAAGTTTGAGATAAACATCCATCATAAAAACAATAGGAAAAGCAAGCTAAAGATGATACTATGAAAACATGCATCACACTAGCAAACCATATATGTACACCACATCAAATAGTATGGTAAACACAGAAAATAAACAACTACTTCCATAAGTTTGCTTTAACGATCATAAGGCAATAGCTAAACATGGCGTGACAGGATATCGAACATTCAAAGCATGTCATAGCAATGTATCAGAGTTAGTGTCATCACATGTATAAAGTAGTAGAGCATGATATATACTAAACGAGGTCATAACATGAAACTGTATGACTTAGTCGCGAAGTATATATAAGCATATACATTCGAGAGTTACAATAACGTGGTACAAAATAATTGTCACGCTTAACATTGCTAGGATGAGCTAACCAAAAATATGAGTATGTAGTATATGGTAACACACATTCCGTTCTACCGTCTACTTAATAAGAAAACTTTAGCACACAAACTTATATATAGATATACTATTTCCATGCACAACTAACATGAAAATAAACTAAGCATTCACAATTATAACACAAAGGAATGAGTGATGGAGCAAGATATAATGTGAGATCCTATATGACTATGTACACATGCAAGACATGAACATACATCCTAGCACAAATATATGCTACGAGATTGAATAGAACTAAGATACATATATCACACATGGTACATAAAATATAAATATATATAATTAAGCATGAATGAAAATCAGACACACCATACACATGTTGATACACGATAAGCTACTTATATCATGAATACAAGAATTACATGTACGCATGAGCCACTAATTAACCAAGAGCAATCAGAGAATGTTATCAAATTATATACTACTAGGCTACTAGCTTACTTCCCACCAATGTATAGTAGACAAGTAATACAACTCTTACCTAAACATGCATTATCTAATCAAGTACTAGTAACATAATGCATGAGATAAATACTAAACATGGATCAATTTCACACAAATATTACTATAATTAATAACAAGCTATTGAATAATTACAAAGCAACGCATGCAATTTTATATATAATAAACCATAGAAACAAGTTATTTAAATACAACTGACTATCTAAACATGTTACAAAGTAATATATGGAAATTATAGAGAACTCATACACATGTGATTTAGCTAGGCAAAATAAACAACACACTCATTCGAGCATAAAAATACCATATGAATTAGACCACCCCATATGGACTTAAAATCTAACTCCGACACGTGCTGCCTAAGGTCAACAAGAAAATTTTGTATGTTGAAGTATAAGTATATAGATCAATAGAACATGGTGTCCCACGGACGATGTCTGTCTACAATGAATTGGCATCAATGGTATTTGCTCTCCGTAGACGGATTTGAGATCAGTTTTCTCCTATGGACTGCTGGAGATGAGTTGTACAAGACAACCACAAAAGGATGTCATGGAATTATACTTAAAAGTGGAGATGACATAACCATGTCGATGTCAGATGGCATGGTCGAGAGTTGGTGCAGCCAACGTAATAGATCGGCTATAAAACAATGTCTGATAGATAGGATTAGATGACATGAGACTAGAGTTCATAGGAATTGATCCGATTCTTACCATATACGACGAATTCGTCCGAAGAACTTCTAGATTGAGCGGCAGTAGATGGCGAAATTCGCGAGATGTGGTTGATGGATCAAGGAATAGGTTCTCTGAATGAGATCCTCGTATCAAGGAGGATCTAGTGGCGCTGGGATACGAACAACGGAGGCTCAGATAGTTATATTAGACGACAAAAGCCATGGTGCGAGTTGTGGCGGCTATTGGTTTCTCTGATCGCTTGGGAGTCACCTGCTGGGAGATGGGAAGCGGATCCGTAGGGGAAAAGGACGTGGAGAGGTGTAGTATTAAGAGGAAAAGGAAAGCTAGGCTTCAGAGGGTCACGACACGAAACGTCAGGAAGGAGAAGCAACGCTACGTGTTGTGCTCGTGCCAGACTGTCTCATGAGAGAGGAACAGGTAACCAAGGAGTGTTTGGGTTGGGCTGAAACAAATAGAAGAAGAAAAGATGGGCTGACGGTTGTGATGTTGGTCTTCATGATAATAAGGTAAAAACTAAAGAGATGCTTAGACCATCACGTGGTTGAGGTAAAGAGAGAGAAATAACAAGAGGAGAAGAATCAATGTACTCAGTACATACATATACATAGAATTGAACACGAAGGGAAGCACATTGCTGGTGCAACCACATCATAGCTTGCATGAACGTCTTTGACAGAACACATAAAATATGACGTGCAGCCTGGGCTATTTGCTTCGGTGATTGTTAGAAAAAGTAAAAGAAAAGAATAGGAGAGATAGTATGATCGGGTGCAACGTATATATACAGGAAGAGGCCAGCCAAGACATACATGCATACGTGCATAGCTACAGGATGAAATCTCATGGGACTTTTGGAAAGAAGCGAAATAAAGAGAATCGGAAATCAAAACAAATTCAAAGGAGCATATTTAAAAAAATATATGCTAAAGCCAACAAAAATTTAATCCAACTTGAGGGACAAATAAAACAAAAAATTATATTCGCGTTGGTATTAATTCATGTTAAATCCATTTGTGTATGAATATTCTAGTTTAAGATCTAATAAATTGAAAGAAATTTTCTAGTCCTTATTTTCGGATAAAAGTTTTTTTTACTCCAAAATTCAGTCCGTGACAAATCTACCCCACTTAATAGAATCTCGTCCTCGAGATTCGGGTTCACTACAGAATTGGTTCTGGGTGGCTCCTAGGCTTATGACTGATGGGTTGCTCGGCTAATCTACTGATTTCTTCTCGTACTTATGAGCTTCTATTTTCTTGGCTCAGCTTTGATCAACATGAGGTAGTAGCTAATACAAGCGGCATTGCTATAGATTCTTCTATCATATTCTTGATGTCAACTAGCATGTCTTCATTGCATTGTTCAATCTCACATTGCACCATAGAGTTGAATGAGCATAGTCTATGGTAATGATATGTTGATTCACAAACAAACCAATCCAACTCTAGATGTAGGCATTCTCCAAGCGGGTGGCTTCCATCGTTGTTAGGGAAACTTTCGGTGTCCTTGGGAAGTGTTTCCAATCTCATCTGGAAGTTTGCATGCATAATTCATCCTCCTTGATTGGTATGGAACGGGGGAGCAATAGTCTCTGGTATAGGTAATATATGATTATTTTACTCCTCTACGGCCATGAGAGCTTCAATACTTAGTACCATCACCAAAGTCTAACTTTTTTCCCAAGGGTCCATAGGTAAAGAGGAATAACATAAGGTGGGTAATAGAACCTAACTTTGAGGGGTATCCAAGAATAAAACACAAGAAAAGGCAAAAGACTACAAAAGAAGAATTCAGAAGAACCAATAATTTCTTTGAAATTGTAGAGGTTTTAGCATGACTGCATAGGAAAAGGTGCCAAAGGCCAAAAATATGCAGACCTTGCTCAAGCAAAAACTTTTTTTGTCTAACGTTATACTATATAGCTACCATGGATCTATCCAACCTTATTCTATATGGCTGTCTGGTCTCAACAAGTCTTAGTGTTAATCTTCGACATTGAAGAATGCAGAGTGTGGTTGAAGACTCTTGACTCCTTGAGTTCTTGAAAAGTTCTCTCGTGGATAGGGCATGGTATACTAGAGAAGTGTTTAGGTAAGAAGCATTTGAACACAATGTTAAATAAGAGAAGATAAGGAACTAGAATAGTCAAGAATTAGACTACTAGATTTTCAAAAATAATTTTTACTTTTTGCAAACAGTCACTAAGGCTTTCCATTTCTAACTAAGGCCACGTGACTAGGTCGACATCGGCTCTGATACCACTTCTGTGAGGACCGGAACTTAACTTCCAGACCCCCTGTGTTTATTCGTCAATCCCAAGATCAATGTTGACGACACAACGAAATGTATATCATTGCAGACGTACAAAGGTAATTTATTACAAAGTATGGATAACAACATAGTAAAATGTCTAGTGACATTTATTACATCCAGAAAACACAGCGGGAATATAAAACGCGTAGCGACTCCATCTCAGCCACAGGTAGTTGATGTAGTCCACGAGGCCTCACTCATCAGCGTCATCATAGTAGTCATAGTCCTCTCCTTCATAGTATTCTGAATTCAACAAAAGTATTGCCATGAGTACATGACGTACTCAACATACCCCTTATGCAAAACCTGATATATCTACATGTGGCTTTATGTGGAGGTCATATGGTTCTTTTGCATAAAAGCCAATTTTATTTGCAATTGATAGAAGTTTTGATAAAAGCGGTTTTAGACGAAAACATGTTTATCATCAATGTGGTATTTCTCAATAGTGTGATTGTCCACGACAACTCACATAGCTCATAGATTCTAGGATAAGGATAGGGGCAAAGAGGGAAGTAGCAAGACAGGTTCCCGTATGTCAAGAAAGATTCATGTGTCGTCCATGATCGTGGACACGGCTATTCGAATAGTTTTACACTCTGCAGAGGTTGTACACTTTTCCCACATGACACAACCCCGTCTTGTTGACCACCAGTGGCCGCTGGTTTAGTACACACCTATTGGTGTGCCGGTAGAGGGATTGTGACAAGGTCTTTTAGCTATATCCCCCAAAGATTTGACATGCCCACCGGGTATGGCGCACGGAACTAAGAGTACGTCCCCAAACCGGTCCCCCCATCTGTGCTGAAGGTTCCCCCACAGGCAGGCACCTCATCAGCGGTACGGCGACATCGACACCTAAGGCTGACTAACCTACTTGAACAAGCCAGTTCCTATTATAGCATGTGGTTGTACGGTGGTCACAATCTTCAAATCCAAGACTTATTAGGCCCTCATGCGACACGGACGATGTATTTCCCCCTTCAACTAGTGAAGGGAAGCCAATCGTTCCTTCCTTTGATCCAGCTGTCGCCCGCACCAGTGTTTAGATGGTATGTTTCACCTAGAGTAGAACAGAGTAGAGGAAGGAACAACGGTTAGCTCAGCGAGATTAACAAGTTTCAAAAGTGTGTATTTGACCCGAGGGTCATCCAATTCCTCCGAAGAGGGAAGATTAAGGATCCTAAATATTATTTGGCATGGCTAAGCAATTCTACTCTACAAGATTAATATATAATCTCTACTCAGGGTTGTGTATGGCGACATGTGTATCAAGGCATGTGAGTAACCAAAATAGAAGTATATTTGTAAAACAATAAATAACATGCACTTGTAAAACATGGGATAATTATGAAAGGGGCATGCCTTCATTGATGAATAGTTCTTCTTCAATAAGCTGATTATGTCCTCATCCAAACTCGTCACTCCCTACTCATTGTAATGCTAGCAAAAGACAACCAAATAAATACCGAGGCAATAAATCCAAATGAAATACAAATCAGAACGAATGATGAATTGGTGTAGCATAGGAAATGGGACTATTTGGATAGAATTGAGAAAGTGAGTTGTTGGAACTCGAATAAGAATTCAAATAGTGTGGGTATGATGCAAGGATAGATTGTCGGGATAAACAACTATGATAAGATATCAGCAGAGGGCTTGTTATAACTACCGAACAACATAGCCATGATCTAAGGGTTATGGTATAGTTGGTAATAACCGTGTACATAGTAAACTATACAACATAGTATAATATAACAAAATAATGAGCAAACTTGTAAACAAGCCAACAATAAATCATATCATACAATCTTGAAATCATCAAAAGATACCTATCATACTAGTGATACAAATAGTAGCAAGGATTATCTAGCATGCTTACACCAACATCTAAGTGATACAAAGTTTGAGATAAACATCCATCATAAAAACAATAGGAAAGGCAAGCTAAAGATGATACTATGAAAACATGCATCACACTAGCAAACCATATATGTACACCACATCAAATAGTATGGTAAACACAGAAAATAAACAACTACTTCCATAAGTATGCTTTAACGATCATAAGGCAATAGCTAAACATGGCGTGACAGGATATCGAACATTCAAAGCATGTCATAGCAATGTATCAGAGTTAGTGTTATCACATGTATAAAGTAATAGAGCATGACATATATACTAAACAAGGTCATAACATGAAACTGTATGACTTAGTCGCGAAGTATATATAAGCATATACATTCGAGAGTTACAATAACATGGTACAAAATAATTGTCACGCTTAACATTGCTAGGATGAGCTAACCAAAAATATGAGTATGTAGTATATGGTAACACACATTCCGTTCTACCGTCTACTTAATAAGAAATCTTTAGCACACAAGCTTATGCAAAGATATACTATTTCCATGCACAACTAACATGAAAATAAACTAAGCATTCACAATTATAGCACAAAGGAATGAGCGATGGAGCAAGATATAATGTGAGATCCTATATGACTATGTACACATGCATGACATGAACATACATCCTTGCACAAATATATGCTACGAGAGTGAATAGAACTAAGATACATATATCACACATGGTACATAAAATATAAATATATATAATTAAGCATGAATGAAAATCAGACACACCACACACATGCTGATACACGATTAGCTAATTATAGCATAAATACAAGAATTACATGTATGCATGAGCCACTAATTAACCAAGAGTAATCGGAGAATGTTATCAAATTATATACTATGCTACTAGCTTACTTCTCACCAATGTATAGTAGACAAGTAATACAACTCTTACCTAAACATGCATTATCTAATCAAGTACTAGTAACATAATGCATGAGATAAATACTAAACATGGATCAACTTCACACAAATATTACTATAATCAATAACAAGCTATTAAATAATTACAAAGCAACGCATGCAATTTTATATATAATAAACCATAGAAACAAGTTATTTAAATACAACTGACTATCTAAACATGTTACAAAGTAATATATGGAAATTATAGAGAAATCATACACATGTGATTTATCTAGGCAAAATAAACAACACACATTCGAGCATAAAAATACCATATGAATTAGACCACCCCATATGGACTTAAAATCTAACTCCGACACGTGCTGCCTAAGGTCAACAAGAAAATTTTGTTTGTTGAGGTATAAGTATATAGATCAACAGAACATGGTGTCCCAGGGACGATGTCTGTCTACAATGAATTAGCATCAATGGTATTTGCTATCCGGTAGACGGATTTGAGATCAGTTTTCTCCTATGGACTGCTGGAGATGAGTTGTACAAGACGACCACAAAAGGATGTCATGGAATTATACTTAAAAGTGGAGATGACATAACCATGTCGATGTCAGATGGCATGGTCGAGAGTTGGCGCAGCAAACGGAATAGATCGGCTGTAAAACAATGTCTGATAGATATGATTAGATGACATGAGACTAGAGTTCATAGGAATTGATCCGATTCTTACCATATACGACGAATTCGTCCGAAGAACTTCTAGATTGAGCGGCAGTAGATGGCGAAATTCGCGAGATGTGGTTGATGGATCAAGGAATAGGTTCTCTGAATGAGATCCTCGTATCAAGGAGGATCTAGTGGCGCTGGGATACGAACAGCGGAGGCTCAAATAGTTATATTAGACGACAAAAGCCATGGTGCGAGTTGTGGCGGCTATTGGTTTCTCTGATCGCTTGGGAGTCACGTGCTGGGAGATGGGAAGCGGATCCGTAGGGAAAAAGAATGTGGAGAGGTGTAGTATTAAGAGGAAAAGGAAAGCTAGGCTTCAGAGTGTCACGACACGAAACGTTAGGAAGGAGAAGCGACGCTGCGTGTTGTACTCGTGCGAGACTGTCTCATGAGAAAGGAACATGTAACCAAGGAGTGTTTGGGTTGGGCTGAAACAAATAGAAGAAAAGATGGGCTGACGGTCGTGATGTTGGTCTTCATGATAATAAGGTAAAAACTAGAGAGATGCTTGGACCATCACGTGGTTGAGGTAAAGAGAGAGAAATAACAAGAGGAGAAGAATCAATGTACTCAGTACATACATATACATAGAATTGAACACGAAGGGAAGCACATTGCTGGTGCAACCACATCGTAGCTTGCATGAACGTCTTTGACAGAACACATAAAATATGACGTGCAGCCTAGACTATTTGCTTCGGTGATTGTTAGGAAAAGTAAAAGAATAGAATAGGAGAGATAGTATGATCGGGTCCAACGTATTTGCAATGTATATATAGAGGCCAGCCAATACATACATGCATATGTGCATAGCTACAGGATGAAATCTCATGGGACTTTCGGAAAGAAGTGAAATAAAGAGAATTGGAAATCAAAACAAATTCAAAGGAGCATATTTTAAAAAAAATGCTAAAGCCAACAAAAATTTAATCCAACTTGAGGGACAAATAAAACAAAAAAATATATTGGCGTTGGTATTAATTCATGTTAAATCCATTTGTGTATGAATATTCTAGTTTAAGATCTAATAAATTGAAAGAAATTTTCTAGTCCTTATTTTCGGATAAAAGTTTTTTTTACTCCAAAAATCAGTCCGTGACACTAAGTAGGAATAAACAAATAATCTAATAAAATCTTATACTTAAAAAGAGTCCTTGAAGTCTAAATACTAAACGTAAAACCATAATTATGGTTTATAATAAAACCTGAGTATAAATTGCTAATTATTTAATATTCCTTTAGAATCTGAAATCAATTATAACCAATGACTTCCAAATCAACCTTATGCATCTTCACTTATGTTGGGAGTGAATGTTCGCATCTCTTTCACCATACCTAACATAACTGTAAAACTTAATATGAGTTAAGCAAACTAAATAATGATATCACCATACCTCATAATTAGCTTTAGCTCTATAACTCACCTATCATCGACTTGTTAAGTTTAGATTCGTAGAGCTATACTCAATATCTATACAAATCCGTCATCAATCATATCGAAGAATATTTTTGAACTCGACCATAATATAAAATTACTTTATCTTAGTCCTAGTTATATTTTTTAGTTAACTTTGGTCTGCACTCAACCAGCGAGGAACGCATTAACTTAAGATCATTCAAGTAATTAAAATTATTAAACTTATTGTAATAAGTATTTTATTCAAGAGTTATTCTTTTTGCCACTTCAAACAAAAGATTTAACAAATCTATTGCAACACACTAATTCTAAATATGATGATTCTTACAAGTAATCATCAAGCAATACTCCACCTTAATCAATGTTGTGCTTTACTTTCCTAACTTGTTAATTATTTTTAAAATCTTAGTTTATATCCTATTATGAAGCACACTTAAATATAACCCGAATATTTCATAAATCACCAAACCCAATCCATAATTCAACATGGGGATTTACTTTGGGATTTATACAAAATGCATATAATTATCTATGCAGAATAGCATATTCCTTCTTTAAAAATTAGTTCTTACCGGAGCAATGATGTTGTTTCCAGATATTGGATCTTATATCGTATCGAAGACCGTGATTGCATAATCTTGTAATCTCAAAGGCAATTTCACACTTGCTCATGTCCTTTGGTTATTTTCTATCAAGTATTTGCAATCTATTATTGTTATCACCTGCATTTCAAAAAGGATGAAACAAAACACTATTTTTTGATAATAATGTAAACTATTGGTTACTGATCCATGATGATAAATTAATCTATTATGATTGGCAATGGAATCACCATTGCATGGGAATATATTATCTAGGAATTAACAACTAATGTCGTCAGTGATTCTTGCGACGTATATCACGCATTAACCATGAGATTTGGAATGGGATGGAGAAGTCAGCTGGATCTTCTTCCTTTCGCATGTCAACGGATGACTAGGTCGTGGTTGTAATTCCTCAAAGAGGATTGGTAGCATATGGGTGGGATCCCTCAATGTCCCACGACATCTGGTATGTACGAGGGTTGTTCATTTTAGGTTGTAATTGGAAACAAGTTTTATCCTAGATCTGGCGTGCTATCTGATGGGCATGCAGGGTCACGGAGAAGGGAAGTGATCGTCTTTGATCTTAGGTTGGGCTTCAAACCATGGAAGTTTGAACAGGGACATACTCCTGGCTATGCAACAAGGCTTAAGATCTCTTATGGGTAAAGTAACGCACCTCTATAGAGTGTATAAAATTATGATATGTTACTCCCTGTTTCGAGAAGGAGCTATGAACACAGCAGGAAAAGAACTCCATGATGTTCTGGTAAACCTATGAAGGCTGACGGACATAGTTTTTGAGAATAAAAGCAACCTTTGAAGAAATGTTTATGAAAACCTACATGGCCTATGACCTATGGTCTATGACTGTAGTTAGTGCATCAAACAATCCTTTTTAGTGAACTTCCTGAGTATGCTCGTACTCAATAGTATCTTATTAACCCTTGCTAGCTCTCGGAAAATCAATGGCGTTCTCAAGAAATTATCTACTTTGGAGAGTTGAAGATATCCAATGGAGATCAATGGAGTGGACGACTACATCAGAAGCTATGGAAGTCAAGCTAAAGCGTAGAGTATAAATAAATTCCTAGAAGCTAGAACCTACTTCTATAGAGCTTTGCTATAGCAGCAATGGCAAGCCATAGATATATATATACTAATACTAGTACTCCTAGAATAGACTTCGAGTTGTTATTTCTGGTTTTCTTCTATATAATATTCCTCACTATTACGAGAAATTTGTCTGGATCTTTTGTAATGTACTATGTTGTAATATATAGTCATGCCTTGGACCCGCTATGTTTCTGTTGTACCACTCTAAGGGATGTAATACTGGCGAGATGGTGTTTCATTGGTGTTATGTCAATGACTATAGTGTACTACATCATGAAGTGGTATGCTGGGCGACCCTAAGAAGGATCTTCGCCATGTATCTGGTGATAGCTAAGCTACCGCGGAACTTTCTTCCCCAAGGAAATGTAGATGCAATCTACTTGGAATAAAGGGTCTTAGCATGTAGTTGACTTCATAATGAAGAGCCAGAAGTTTAATGTCACTAGCTTGATTCTTACATACCTTCATAGTGCATATGTGGGCCCCCCAGATCAGCAGTTTGAGAATTCCTATTATGCATATATCCATGTTCCCATGATCAGTGAGCCATGGAACATAATCGACGAGTATCATTGCAACATCCATTACATAACAAAAACAATATTTTACATTGATGCCCTTATGGCTATGTCAAACATCATCAGCGGATCTTCATCAATCCTAGAGCCCGAGTCATGCCTTAACCCTACAGGTAGCTAACTCGGAAGACGGCCTAACTCGTATAGACATCACCATAATCTTCATACTTCGTGCTTCTAAAAGTCTAGCCAAGTAAATATCCAGGGACAATGCTAGTGAGTACTTTTGATTGTACTCGCAAACCACCAAGATAAGGTAAACAAGAAAATACAGTTTGGCTGTAGCGAAATAGCTCTAGATATGGTTGTTTTGAAAAGGCTAATTTCTCTTATAGATATGGCATCTTTATATCTTTGTTGAGAAAGACCTTTGAAAACATGTATCCTTTTTAAAAGCTAAACATCTCTATATTCTTGTTAAAACCATTTTTGAACTCCTTTCTAGAGGAAAATCCTTTTTAAACATCTTCGACCATCCATGGTCAAAACAAGATCTCAATCTTAGGTCATCTCATGACCGCAACACATCCTTTTATCTTTCCAAAACCATCACTTGGGTACTTCTAGCAATCACCTTTCCAACCATCCTTTACCGTGGACACGGCTATTCGAATAGATTATACTCTATAGAGTTTATGCACTTTACCCATATCACTCAATTCAACCGCCGGGATACAAGTACGGCCCGTTACCAAGGTATATGGGGGGTTCGGATAATCAACGCTCATCTTTCATTTACTGCCCTAGCATAGGCTTCTGCACTATAATTTTCCATCTCCCCGGACGGGTGTACGGACCGCCCGCTAAAGACCCATAGAACATACAACCTTCAACTACAAGCTGACCTGGAGCCCATGCTAAGAAGACAAAGTACGGGTCCTCTACTAGGGTAATGTGGTTGCACGGAATTAGTTGTTCTGGTAAAAACATAGAACATTCCTTCTTATTCTCATGTCCATCGTACTTACTTCTCAACATCACCTTTTTATCCTTTTAAAACATCCATTTGGAAATGATGCCCTTCCCATGAATAACCGTTTTGGCACACGTCCTACACAGAGCTTTAAATCTCGTCCATCCATCTTCATTTAGGCTTATTTTGAACTTCTCAAAAAGCTTTAAAAAATTCGAGAAAAATACCTACATGTAGCCAAAGCCCCACACCACACATTTGCAAAGTTTCAATCCCAAACTCTTTATAGTTTGGACGTGGCAAAAAAGACAGATTTAAAGAATTTCATATATGTACCGTTCACGTCCCAGATCCAATTTTTTAGGACCAAAATACAATGATTTTTCACACAATTTTTGGCACGTGTGTAGTGTATATCATGATCTACATGCAAGTATTTTTTTGAATCTTTAAATTTGAATTTTTCAAAGTTTCAAAGAGAAAAAAATAAAGGGCTCAGTGACGCCCGTCTCCCATTACGCGGCTCTCGCCCTTTCCAAGGGTTTTACAAAATATTTCCAAAAAGTTTGGCAGTATGGTAATCCGCAAACAATTTTGTTTACAAGATCCGGGGTTTTCTAATAAGGTAGGATCCTCACGAGAAAGAAGGCAACTGTCCAGGCCTCGAACATAAATAGTTGTGACAATTTCATGCCAGCGAGTTGGCGGGATTATTCGCATAATTCCAGCAAGGGACTCGTTTATCAGGGCTCTTCAATGAGCTGCGTTGCAAAAAAAATTCCACGCTAGATTAGACACGTGTCATCACAGGAGAGGGGATGTATGAGTTTTGCACATATGAGACAAGATTCTATCCTAAATTTTTTTGGTATGAAACTGCACTCACGAGACAAAGTTATGTATCTAGGGGGTGGAATTACCTCCACGCTAATCATGGCGTGACCATCTCAGACAACGAGTAATGCTACACTTACGGATAGAAGAACAACGAGTAATGCTACACTTACAGATAGAATCTTATGAACCAGCTTACGGACACAACGCCGAACAACATGATTGGAAGAAAGACGTTCAGTTGTCCAGAAATATTTCCACACAACACCCGTGCAGTTCACACATCAGCACGTAAGAAAATTTCCGTAGAGATTTGTGTAGGATTACCGTCAGATAATGCACCCAGCAGGCCAACCGCCAGCAGAGTGCAGGTGCCATTACTCAGTGCAGACGTGCAACAGAACATTACAAAATCTTTGGTTATGGTTTGCCAGCCTGCTTGCGTGAAGTGTGAAATGGCACGGCAAGTGGCACCGTGCGAGGGCGGCACACACAATCATGCACGCCAAAAGGCAGCCCCGACCGGGCGCCAAGTGGCTCGGGTGTTCGATGTGGAGCTCGCAGTGCATGCGCTGGGATGCTGGCGGGTGGGAGCTACCGGGCATGCAGCACCACTGCGTCCACACGGCGCGCGACACCCACTGGCACTGGCACTGGAAGCGCCTCGCCATTGATCGTCGCTAGCTGATGCCTGCTAGAATTTAACCTCTCCGTGGTCAGTTACGGCCTACTTTTTGCTATTGCCTGCTACGCGCGTACATGTATGTACTACTAGGATGTCACGGAACACAGCGTGCAGGAGTGAATGCCTGTGTTCAATAACCCGTCCTGGATTTGTAGGAAATCTTGTTTGTTAGGATCGAAATCTTAGGAGATCTTCCAAGTGCTCTTTACACTCTGTTTGTTTGAAGGGGAAACTAATTTAATGACCATTCTACCCCCAGTATTAGATTGACTAGGTGGTTTTGAATAGAGATAAGCATGGCCCGACGTTTATGCTGGCATCGTTTAAAATGGATGGAGCATGGGAGTACATGTTGATCCAGTACGCGTTACTCATCATGCTCCATTCATTGTATGACCTAGCTATGGTGGTTAACACATGTACTCCCTCCGTCCCGGAAAAGATGTCGGGGACACCAATTTGCAAAAACACCCTCAGAGCTTTTCGAACATCAACCCATAGTCCGAGTGAGCGGTCGTCCCCCCTCCCCCCCACATCACATCGACGTAGAGGACTTCACCACCACCTCCTCCCAATCCCCTTTCCTTTGGCCACCATCGCCGAACGATTCCAGGTGTCTCCGGTGAGTTCTCGCGCCGACAACAACCGCCCCGTCACCCCCTCCTCCCGCTCTCTTTTTTGTGTCACAGAACCTTTGATCCATAGCCCCCCACAAACCCTAGGAGTTGGAGGAGAAAGGTTCGATCTTTCTGTCCATGGTTGTGGTGGCACAACTGCTAGTGGTGGCCACGCAGCACAGCGACCGGCTGGAACGCATCCTCAGGGCCCGCGGGACCGACGGAAAGCACGAACTCGCAATTAAGATCTCCTTTTCCATCTAGATCTTGATCTCTCCCTTCTTTCTCTAGTGGCAGAATCATGGAGTGGCGGCAGGGGGCAAAGGTGCAATTTTTTGGAGGTTTTCGAGGAAGTTTTTAGTAGTGGCGAGGCAGCTGAGCAAAGATCCCTTTGGGGGATTTTGGTGTCCTGAGGTTCAAAGTGGAGCGACACCATCTAGATTCCGGTAATACACAAAAAACACAACAAGGTGGAGTTGATAGGTCCTGAATACTCCTGATAGGTCCTTAGATAATGTTTCAGCAAGCCCCGTGGTGTTTTTATGGATCAAAAGCAAGTTCCTAAAAAAGTAATTTTGTAGGCTAACTCAACCTATTTACACACTGTGTGTTCCCTTTGCTTGCTTGACGAGGATGCCGTGCCATCTTCATTTGGAATGTAATTGTTTATAATACACTCTCATGTATTACTACTGCTGCTACCAAATGGCCTTTAGATAAAGTTATAGGTATCACTCACTTGAAGACAAAAAATGTTTTGAGCATGTTGTGCCTCCAAGTATAGTGGAAGTCTTGGTTATGATTGTCATCTTCGCTTGATAGTAAAAATGGCAACTGAAGGCAAGCTAGTCGTAGTGTCATCACAGTTTTCTTGGTGTTGTGCCGGTATGGTACCAAGTCTACATGGGTTAGTTTAGTTACATGCCTAGCATGGTGGTTGCTAGTTGCCATGTACTACCGGCTAGTGGCGATAGTTATGGATTGAGCAAAGTGTGGGCTTGACTATCTGCATGTCGTGCACTACTTGCACTGTATCCAGTTGATATTTGATAAGTGCAAGCAAGAGAAAATTGAAACATGAGTGCATGTGTTGTATCTCCTTTGTGTGTTCCTTCTCCAAGTGTATGCTTGTGTGTTTATCCTCGACCCTTGTGTGTACTGCTGTTATATTGTGTGTGTGTGTATGTGCACGCGCCCACACAATATACTCCTGTTATACCCCTATTATGCATAGTTGACATTGTTACTTTTATTACTTGGTGCCTTGAGACAGTTAGAGTATAGAACCTTATTACTAATGTCATTTTTGTGACTTTGATGTTCATTTTCATAGGAAATTTGCTATGGTTTACATGCTGGTTATTACTGCCCCATTTCGACCATGCAAAATTTGCATGTCGCTCAATGCACTCGTATGAGTATAGTTATTCTGAATTTTCTGGTACACCGAATATATTATCTGAATCAGTGCTTGCATTCTGAAGAAACAAATAGCAGTTCCACCAAAAAGTACAAGAAAACATAGATAATTTTCTGTAAGCTTTTGTAAACATAGATAACAAGATTATATATTGATAGCTTTAAATGCTTCGAATGATTCTTAATTTTCTCACACTCTATTCTTCAACTAAATGTAGTACTATCAACATACTGCCTACTTCAAGTTTCAATGCTTAATGCAATGCTTGATGCAATATGTGCTTGTCAACACAATACTCACTACTGCTGCAATATTTATCTTTTTTGTTGCTTCTACAGTTAAGCAAATTGAGAGTACTGTTTTCTGTTGTGACTAGATATTTTGATAGACTTGACGGTACTCTTGAAAGGAGTTGTTTGATTGAAATAAAGTCTAGTGCTAACTGGGGTGGATAGAGCCCCTGATAAACCAACCTCGACTCACATCTCTAGGGACCGGCTTCAAAATTTGACCCGTTACGGCGGAACCCTCCTTAGGGCATGACTCATGGTCTCGGCGAAAGAAAGGTAAAGGTCATGTCCTACCACCCTCTATCGGCTCTCCAAGGAAGAGAGCTAAAATGTTGGCATTACGAGTCGGTTGGTACATGTGGGTAAACTTATACACCCCTGCATGGTTTTAATCTTTTCAAAAAGCCGTGTCCATGCTTATGGACGACTTGGGAACGAACGTGAAGATCATAGAGAACATTAACCTAATCGTAGAACTTGGTAGATCCATGTGTGCTTAAGGATGCTACCTCAGGGTACGAGGGGGTGGGGCTTGTTCGTTTGCGGTACCAAAGTTCCCGGGCAAGTGCATCGCGGTACCTAAGTTGCCTAAAATTGCCGCATTTCAAAAAGTTGGGCCGCCAACTACCGAGAGAGGCCATTTCGAGAAAAACTCATCTCACCCCTACCAAATCCAAACATGCTGTGAAACTGCCCCATGAAGTAGACGGTCGGGACCCACATGTCAGTAATATGTCCGTTACGTGAGCACCAACACGGAAACCACATAGGCAAGATGAGGGACTAAAGGGACTTGTTGCGTTGACCAAATTCACAAATTCACTCCCTCCTTTCGCATGAACCCTAGCACCGGCGGCGTCAAAATCCCCCTCCAACTAGAATGATCCCTTCGGGCATGTGACTTCTGGCGCCAAGTTGCGGCGCCTACTAGCTGATCCCGAGCTCCAATGCCGAATGTCGTTCCAGCGGTTGCGACGCTCTAGCCCACATCTACCGCCGACGAGCTGAGCAGCACGAAGGATGGCAGATCATATTGCCGACGAAGAAGTACTTCTGGCTAATTACAAGTGAGCTACTCTTCTCTTTGCTATTTGCACTATATATAACTGCTAGCTGGCTATTGGCACTACAGAGATAGATCGAACGTAGAATTGTTTGCTAGCACGACGCTGACAAACAATTCTTATCTTTTGTCCCCAATTTTCTGTCAAGTAGGATCTTCGCTGAACCCAAATACACAGTTATGGTCACCCTCTGCGGCTACCACATTAAATTAGTAGATGGGAGGAGCAAGTTGAATCAAGCTAGCAGTCTGAAGATGGAAGTAGCGCTTGCGCAGTTATGTACTATCCCTGGTATGGTTGCTGTTGTGCATGAACGTGCTGAAATGGGGTCAGATCAGACTGCACGGTTCAACTTCGTTGATGAATGAGGCTTTACGGTTCCTATAGCGTGTGACAACCAGCTAATTGGGTTGATGAAACAGTCTATTGGGCTTCGCGTGATTGTGCTCATTTGTAAAATACTGGATGTGGAAGCTCCAACTACTGGGAGTCGCCTAGCTATTATTGGACAGGGTGGTCTAACTCAAACCCTTGCTGTTGTTGAGAAAAATGTGGTTCCTCGTCCGCACCATGCTTCTGCCAGGTAACCTCCTCGTAGGAGTCCCCGTATTGCCGTTGTGCAAAACTCTGCTCTGGAATCTGCTGGTACTGGTCGTCCCCGTGGTGTTGCTGCTCTAGCTGCTGCTGACCCAATCCATGCCGCTATTGAGCAAACTAAGGCTTCCGAAGTCTGCCCCGTTGTTGTTGCCAATACCACTCCCTTGCGGTCTGCTCCTTCTCGAAACCATCCTCAGGTTGTGCAAAACTCTACCCTGGAATCTACCGGTACTGGTTGTCCATGTGGTATTGTTGCTCCGACTGCTGCTGACCCAATCCATGCCACTGTTGAGCAAACTAAGGCTTCCGGAGGCTGCCCCGCTGTTGTTGCCAAGACCGCTACCTTGTGTGTTCCTCCTCCTCGAAACCATGCTCAAGTTGTGTGAACCCCTACTCTGGAATCTGCTGGAACTGGTCGTCCCCGTGTTGTTGTTGATCTGGCTGTAGTTGACCCAATCCTAGCCACTGTTGAGCAAACTAAGGCTTCTGGAGGCTGCCCACTATTGTTGCCAAGACTTCTGCCTTGTGTCCTCCTCGAACCCGTGCTCAGGTTCAGCGAGCTGCTGGTCTGGAGCTAGCTCATGGTCTGGACTCTGCTAGCACTCAAAAGGCTGCTATTGTGGGAACTGCTCCTGATCGTCGATGTGGCGTGACAACAACTGATCCTATTATGGCTGTCGTTAGCCGGGGCCCTGCCTGTCCACCAAGTATTGTAGCTCCCGCTGCTAAGGGCCCTTGCCTTGCTCCTGGTCATGGTACTTCCACCGAGGTTGCTCCAGCTAACGATGACATTGGTGATGGTGACGGTGGCATTGTGGCTGGGTCTGATGGTGCCGCTCCACCTCTCGAACCTCTCGGAGGTTTCTACCCTGCAGAACCTGATGATGGCAAAGTGATCGTTTGTATCAGTGTCGAGGATTATACTGCAAAATTTGATGATGGCACAGAAAAATTCTATGATGAGTTTGATGTATCCTTGGCAGATACAATCCTGAAGTGGTAGAGTTATATGACCTGATGGCATCGTTACGTGTGAAGGTGTTGTGGGGGTCCTCCCAGGTAGCACGTTTGGTATATTTGTTAACAGGAGCAAAAGGGCTATAGAAGTGGAAGATACCAGGTATTTAGTCATACCGTTTACAAGGAAACATTATAGAGGTGAAGTGTACTTCCACTTGATAGTGCAAATGGTTGGAGAGGAATTGGATTTGGACAATAGAGATGATGTACTTGTATAAGGCATGCGTGACCTGATCCATGGCATCACTAGGGCTGGTGTGACTAAGGGTAGCTTCGAACAGAGGAGAGTCTTACAGAGGAGCGTCATAAAGAGGAGCAGGAAGAGCATCCCCAGAAAGGGCACTCCGACGAAGAACCTCACCAAATAGACCACGCCAGAGAAGAGGATGCCCAAGAGTCGCACGAAAAAAGGCACCACGCCGCAGAGTACACCCCTGAGATCTAGTCAAAATGCCACACCGAACAGTAGGAGCAAAAACGCTAGGAGGGCTAGCACCGTGAAAACTCCTAGGAGTGGTAGCCAAAAGGCGAAGATGGCTAGCACGGAGGCTACCACACCCAATGGGAGCAGAAAAATGCTAATTTGGAGTGGAACACGCCGCTGAGGTCAGGCAATAATGCCAACACGAAGGAGAACACGCCCAATAGTAGCAGCAAAAGGACTAATTTGGAGTGAAACACGACGCTGAGGTCAGGCAATAATTCCTGCACGAAGGAGAACACGCCCAATAGTAGCAGCAAAAGGGCTAATTCGAAGAAGAACATGTCGCAGAGGTCAGGCAATAATGCCAGCACCCTGGAGCAAACAACCGTGAGGGGAAGCAAGAAGGAGATCACACCCAAGAGCGGCAGCAAAAAGCCTAGTTCGATGGGGAACAAAACGCAGATGTCAAGCCCTACTGATACCATCAGGAAGGAGGATGAACACAAGAAGAGCAAGAGGGTTCTGTACAGTCAAGATGAAATTGATTATGACTGCTATTTGTATACTAAAGTACCTGGGATGTGGGCAAACATAAGGCCACCCCATGTGGTTGCAGCAGAACCAACCGAGTGTCTTGGAGAAAACAGAGTTGCCGGTGAGGTAGATTGGGGTAATGTTCCGGTCCATCCGGGTGGAGATGATGGTGCAGCCCCACCCATGGGAGTCAATATGATGTGTGCAGTACTAGGCATTAGAGACGATGACCAAGATTCTGAATCAGATGAAGAAGGCACTATAGAGGATGAGGAACTTAACGCTGAGGCTGGTATTCCAGTCGATGATTTGGGTGTTGAAGTAGAAGAAATTAAACATGACCACGAGTATCCTATAATTTCGGTCGGCACTGAGTTCAGGAGCATGCATGAGTTCAGGATGTCTGATGGCTCGGTGTTGATGTAGAGCTCGTTGGGAACCCCAAAAGGAAGGTATGATGAGCACATCAGCAAGTTTCCCTCAGTTATGAAACCAAGGTTTAATCGAACCAGTAGGAGCAAGGAAACACCCCAAAGGTGTTGCTAGCTAAGCCTTGGCAGGGCGCACTACCGGTGCTAGTAGCAACGTGGAGACCTGAACAACACAACCACATAACTTTTTCCCCAACTTGCGATGAGGTTGTCAATCTCACCATGTTTTGCTAAAAACAAAGGATTAAACGTATCGAATGGAAGGAAGTAATAGTTTGCAGAAAGTAAACACAAAGCAGTAAACAGTTTGTAGATTGTATGTAAAATAAAAGGACCGGGATCCATAGTTCACTAGAGGTGGCTCTCCTTAAGATAGATAACATGCTGGGTGAACAAATTACAGCAGGGCGATTGACAAACATCGAGAAAGCAATACATGCATATACTAATCATCTTGACTCCTTTGGAACTTGATTGGGCATTACAACATTATACATAGACCGCCATCCAACTGCATCTATGACTAATAATCCACCTTCAGGTTATCATCCGAACCCCCTCCAGTATTAAGTTGCAAGCAACAGATTATTGCTTTACGAATTGCGTGTAATGGAAACAATACGATTGTTCTATGAACAAAGGATTGTTGTTTTCTCCCTAGTAGCAACAACACATCTAGTACCTTAGAGATTTCTATCACTTCCCCAGATTACGAGAGGCATGAACCCACTATCGAGCATAAATACTAACTCTTGGAGTGTTAGCATCTACTTGGCCAAGATAGCTACTAACAACGGAAAGCATGCAAGATCACAAATAACAAAGACATTATAGAATGAATAATCAATCTGAAATAACATCTCAATATCCATCGGATCCCCGCAAACACAACATGCAGAAATTACAAATATATGATCTTGATCATGAACGAAGCTCACAAGATCTAAACATGATAGCACAAAGGAGGAGAACCAGCCATCTAGCTACTACATGGATCCGTAGTCCAAGGATGAACTACTCACGCATCACACCGGAGGCTTGCATGTTGATGAAGAAGGCCTCCAGGGTGAATTTCCCTCTCTAGTAGGGTGTCAGGAAGAGCTTCAGATCCCTCCCGATCTAGGGATGGAGATGACGGCGGCTACAGACTATTTCGTGGATTTTTGATCGGATACTTAGGGTTTTTGTTCCGAGGGCATCTTATAGGTGGAAGGAGAGGCCGAGGGGGTGTTGGGGTCGGCTAGACCACCCCCTGGCGCGAGCCAGGCCTGGCCGCGCGGCCAGGTGGTGTGGCTGGCCCCAACCCTTCTCCGTCTCGTATTCTGGCATCTAATGACTTCTGGAAAAATAGGCACTTTGGCTTTTGTCCCGTCCAATTCCGAGAATATTCATTTTCTGACTTTCCTGGAACCAAAAATAGCAGAAAACGGGCAGCTGGCACTGTGGCTCTTGTTAATAGGTTAGTCCAAGAATTCATATGAAAAGTACTCCAAAGTGTGGACAAAACACAAGAAAATGGATAAAACTAAGCATGGAACATCAAAAATTATAGATACATTTGAAATGTATCAACATCCCCAAGCTTAACTCCTACTCGTCCTCGAGTAGGTAAGTGATAAAAAGAAAGAATAATTTTTGAGGTGACATGCACCATCAAAGACTTGATCAAAGTATTTGTAAAACATTCAAAGCTGGGATCATAGTACTTCAATCATAGCATGAAAGACAAAGTTCTAGCAATAGGACAAAGAAACTATGATGCAACATGAAAAGGCACAAACAAAAGATTCATGAATAACAATGCTTTGCAAGACGTTTGTTTGTTTCACATAAAGAAAACATAGCATAATAGTATTCAGCTTGTCCCTCATAGAGTAGTAAATATAAATGCATAGGACACCTTAAAAGTTCATAAGAGTGACTAGATACAAATAGTTTAAAACAAGCAATATCAAGTTATGCATCAATCAACTTGTCTTGGGACAATGCACATAGAACTAAGAATGGCCAATATGCTCTCAAAGTAGGTGCATAAAGGTAGAAGGTGGAGCCTCAATATAATGGTGGAAGAAAGGCCTTTATAAAAGGAAGTAGGGATTCAAGTCTCATAAAGAGCTTACAAAAATTATGGTACTTATAGCTTTCATCTCTCATTGCCCCTATCATAAGCATCTTGAAGTGATTAAGGTTAAAGTGAACAAACTATGGTGTACATGCTTGACAAAGTATAAGTTAGAAATCTCATGCCCCTTGTATACGAGGGCTGCTCCTCATGCTACTCAAGTTTAGTCACCGGTAAGTTCTTGTCATTGTAAGTATATGTGTATCATAGAGAACCGCCAATGGGGTACCCCTTTCCCGATGATACGGAAGAATCCCCATATCAAAATGACAAGGCAAGCAGACAATGAGCATCTTAGCAATCTTCTTATTTACCATGTGAATATGGTGCTTTTTTCTCTCTTTCCTCTTTTCATATCTCATTTTTTTCTCTTTTCTCTTTTTTTTCTCAATATAGGACTCTTTTTTAATAAGAAGAATGCTTTATAGACAGCTCATTATGGTTATGCTGTAGGTTTCCACCATGTCAGCATGGATTAGACCAGCGGCCCAGGCGTTTCTCTAACACATATACATAACTCCATGGACTTACAAGCACCCCTTTCATTTCACACCAACGACATCCATATACAAAAGAGCATGATATCAACTAGGTACAAGTATCAAGTGCAATGTTGAAAGCGTTCCCCATAAAAGCATGGTTCTGCTAATTCCCAACAAATAAGTGCAAGCATATACAACATAGACGGCACAATGGTTCAAGTTTATTAAGGGCAAAAAAAAGTAAAGTCTGCCATCAAGTTCGTGAGAGCTTTAATCACTAGTTTTCTCATAACAAATTTAATTTGGAAGGTAAACAAAAGCATGAATATACTTGGAATAGCTTAAGCTAGTAGGTAGGTATGGTGGACTCTTTGGAATAACTTGGTTTAAGGAGTTCGATGCATGAGTGGAACTCATACTTGGTTGTGGAGGCTAGCAAAAGACTGGGAGCGACAAACTAAGAGAGCAATAATGGCCATAATCATGCAGAGCGACAAAACATCATTGATCAAAGCATTAAGTGATACTAGAAGTTGAAAACTAAAGGATCGTAAAGGCTATGGTGACTTGAGATAGTCATAACATGGTGTGAGCATGCTCCAAGTCAACCCAAATAAAGTATCAAAGGAGAATACCACTATACTATGCTTTAATATGCTAAAACAACGCATGATTCATCCAAGGCACATTAAGGAATCTCAATTGTTTATAAAAAGTCATGCTACAAGAAAGAATACTACACATAAAGCCAAAACAATATCAAGCATGGCATGACAAAGCATAGGCCACAGTCAAAAACGAGCTCTTTTTACCACATAAGCATGAACTTTCCTACTCTTTTCCAAACCAAACCAAACTATTTGAAAACCAATATATGAAAGAGGGGGTACAACCAATTTATTCAGAAAACTAAGCAAACAAAGAAAACGAAAATGAAAAATCAGACGCTCCAAGAACAACAGAACTGTGCATGAAACAATAAAAATGAAGCGTTTGGAAGAAACCTGAGATTTTTATTGATGAAGAAGGGGATGCCTAGGGAATCCCCAAGCTTTGACGCTTGTACTTCTTGGATATTTCTTGGGGTGACATGTGTGGCATCCCCAAGCTTGAGCTTTAGTCCATCCTTCATTTCATTACTCATTCCTTCCATACACCTGAAATTTTTCTTTCATACAAAACTTCACACAATCTTTATTAGCAACATTAGTGCACTCAAGATAAAAGGTCTTAAGGTTCACTTCTAACACCAAATAAACTTCCATTAGAACACTAGATACTGTAGCACTTCCCTCAAAAATCTCAATTCTCCAAAAGAACTCAAAAAGGAACCAACAAGAAGCAAATGCAGAAAATGGCAGAAATCTGTCAAAACAGACCAGCAGGTAAATACGAATTTTTTCGAAGACCTTCTGTTGCTCAAATCAAAAAGTGTTAAACTAACTAAAGTTAGATAACAACCTGGGTCAGAAGCACAAAACTTCACGCCTCAAAACGACGTCCAGAGATTTTACACGAATTTTTACGGTGAAGCATAGAAATCTGTTTCGGGACAGCAACTTTCCCAATCATTACTTCTCTCTCATTAGAGGTTACTCTTGGCACAAAAAGAAAATAAAAAGGATAAGGAGAGGTTATTACAGAGGTAATAACTTCCAAGACATCTAAAACTTTTGGGTTATCTCCCAATAAGTACTTTTCTTTAACGCCTTTGAGTTAGGCATAAGAAGCAAGAAAGAATCAAGTGTTCTCAAATGAAGAAGCATTAAGACCAAATTTTGTTTTCATAGGAGAAGCAAAAGAAATCTTATCTCTCTTCCTAGGGAAGTGTTCTATACCTTTCTTGAGTGGGAGTTGATATTTAATGGTGCCTTCTTTCATATCAATAATGGCACCAACAGTTCTAAGAAAAGGTCTTCCCAAAGTAATAGGACAAGAAGCATTGCATTCAACATCCAAAACATAGAAATCAACGGGGACATAGGCATTGTTAACCACAATAAGAACATCATTAAGACTCCCCATGAGTTTCTTTTTAGCATTATCATCAAGTGGGACATTCAAATAACAATCTTCAAGTGGAGACAAATCAAGCATATCATAAATCCTTCTAGGCATAATAGAAACACTACTATCAAGATCACATAAACCTTTGAAGTCAAAGTCATTCACTTTCATATTAATGATGGGTTCCCAACCATCTTCTTGTTTTATAGGAATAGAAGCTTTATGTTTCATCTTTTCTTCTTTAATCTTTATGAGAGCATCAGTAATGTGTTTTGTAAAAGCCATGTTCATAGCACTAGCATTAGGACTTTTAGCAAGCTTTTGTAGGAACTTAATAACTACAGAGATATTGCAACCATCAAGATCAAAATCAAAATCATCATCTAAAGTAGTAGAACTTTTACTAGCCTCAACACTAGTGGTGGTAATAATAGAAACACTAATGTTTCTAGCAATTTCATCTTCTCTTTCCCACTTAGCATGTAATTCAGCTAATAGTCTAACATTTTCATCAATTCTTACTTGTATAGCATTAGTAGTTGCAAAGGGATTATTATTAGTTTCAGGTTTAGCAACCATTTTATTAATCAATGAAGATTGAGCTTCAGATAGAGATGATATATTCCTTTCAGCATTAGAGAGTTTCAATTGTAAACTAGGAATTTCCCTATTTAGACTCTCAAGTTGATGGCTAATGTTCTTCAAGATGGTAGATTGTTCCTCCATAGTTTTAGTGAATAGTTTATTTTGCTCATATTGCATTTGAATGAAGTTTTTAGTGGCTCTTTCAACTTCTAAAATTCTTCCTTCACTAGGTAATCCAGGTTTACCATTATAGCCATAAGTATTATTAGGAGGGTAGGGCCTATAACTGTTATTACCATAAGCATTGTTGCCAAAATTGTTATTTCTTATGAAGTTCACATCAACTTGCTCTTCTTGAGCAACCAAAGAGGCTAAAGGAACATTATTTGGATCAATATGAATTTCCCATTAACAAGCATAGACATAATAATATCAATCTTATCACTCAAGGAGGAGGTTTCCTCAACATAATTTACCTTCCTACCTTGTGGAGCTCTCTCAGTATGCCATTCAGAATAATTAACCATCATATTGTCCAGAAGTTTTGTTGCAGCACCCAAAGTAATGGTCATAAAGGTACCTCCAGCAGCACAATCCAATAGATTCCTTGAAGAATAGTTCAATCCTGCATAAAAAGTTTGGATGATCATCCAAGCAGTCAGTCCATGAGTGGAACAATTCTTTACCAAAGATTTCATTCTTTCCCAAGCTTGAACAACATGTTAATTATTATATTGTTTAAACTTCATTATTTCAATTCTCATAGATATAATCTTAGGAGGAGGATAGTATTTTCCAATGAAAGCATCTTTGCACTTAGTCCAAGAATCAATACTATTCTTAGTTAAGGAATTCAACCATTCTTTAGCTTTTCCTCTCAAAGAGAAAGGAAACAATTTCAGCTTAATAATATCACCATCTACATCCCTATGCTTTTGCATCTCACAAAGTTCAACAAAGTTATTTAGATGGGCAGCAACATCTTCATTACCAATACCAGAAAATTGTTCTCTCATAACAAGATTGAGCAAAGCAGGTTTTATCTCAAAGAATGTATCTTCAGGCATAGGTGGAGCAATAGGTGTGCTCATAAAATCATTGTTGTTGGTGCTAGTGAAGTCACACAACTTAGTATTTTCAAGAGTAGTCATTTTTTGTGTGTTTTTGATAAAGAAAGCAAACTAGTAAAACTAATTTTTTTTTGTTTTTTGATAAAGAAACAACCAAACAAAGCAAAAAAGAAACTAAGCAAAACGAAAATAACAAAGTAAAGAGATTGGTTATGAGGGACTCCCCTTGTGAAGATGTCCTTGACTCCCCGGCAACGGCGCCAGAAAAATGCTTGATGGCTCGGTGTTGATGTAGAGCTCGTTGGGAACCCCAAGAGGAAAGTATGATGAGCACAGCAACAAGTTTCCCTCAGTTATGAAACCAAGGTTTAATCGAACCAGTAGGAGAAAGGAAACACCCCAACGGTGTTGCTAGCTGAGCCTTGGCAGGGCACACTACCGGTGCTAGTAGCAACGTGGAGACCTGCACAACACAACCACAGAAATTTGTCCCCAACTTGCGATGACGTTGTCAATCTTACCATGTTTTGCTGAAAACAAAGGATTAAACATATCGAATGGAAGGAATTAATAGTTTGCAGAAAGTTAACACAAAGCAGTAACCAGTTTGTAGATTGTATGTAAAAGAAAAGCATCGGGATCCATAGTTCACTAGAGGTGGCTCTCCTTAAGATAGATAACATGCTGGGTGAACAAATTATAGCGGGGCAATTGACAAACATCGAGAAAGCAATAGATGCATATACTAATCATCTTGACTCCTTTGGAACTTGATTGGGCATTACAACATTATACATAGACCGCCATCCAACTGCATCTATGACTAATAATCCACCTTCAGGTTATCATCCGAACCCCCTCCAGTATTAAGTTGTAAGCAATAGATTATTGCTTTACGAATTGCATGTAATGTAAAAAATATGATTGTTCTATGAACAAAGGATTGTTGTTTTCTCCCTAGTAGCAACATCACATCTAGTACCTTAGAGATTTCTGTCACTTCCCCAGATTACCAGAGGCATGAACCCACTATTGAGCATAAATACTAACTCTTGGAGTTGCTAGCATCTACTTGGCCAAGATAGCTACTAAGAACGGAAAGCATGCAAGATCACAAATAACAAAGACATGATAGAATCAATAATCAATCTGAAATAGCATCTCAATATCCATCGGATCCCTGCAAACACAACATGTAGAAATTACAAATAGATGATCTTGATCATGAACGGAGCTCACAAGATCTAAACATGATAGCACAAAGGAGGAGAACTAGCCATCTATCTACTACATGGATCTGTAGTCCAAGGATGAACTACTCACGCATCACACCTGAGGCTTGCATGGTGATGAGAAGGCCTCCAGGGTGAATTCCCCTCTCCGGCAGGGTGCTGGGAAGAGCTTCAGATCCCTCCCGATCTAGGGATGGAGACGACGGCGGCTACAAACTCTTTCATGGATTTTTGATCGGGTACTTAGGGTTTTTGTCCCGAGGGCATCTTATAGGCGGAAGGAGAGGCCGAGGGCGTGCTGGGGTCGGCCAGACCACCCCCTGGCGCGAGCCAGGCTTGGCCGCGCGGCCAGGTGGTGTGGCTGGCCCTCAGCCCGTCTCCGTCTCGTATTCTGGCATCTGATGACTTCCGGAAAAAAAGGAACTTTGGCTTTTGTCCCGTCCAATTCTGAGAATATTCATTTTGTGACTTTCCTAGAACCAAAAACTGCAGAAAACATGCAGCTGGCACTACGGCTCTTGTTAATAGGTTAGTCCAAGAAATCGTATGAAAAGTACTCCAAAGTGTGGACAAAACACAAGAAAGTGGATAAAACTAAGCATGGAACATCAAAAATTATAGATACATTTGCAATGTATCAATGTCGTTCTGGCATTTTTGTATCAAGGGGAAGTTTGACGTTTATCGATTGAAGAACACTGCCTAGAGGTACGAGGCCATTTGCAAGTTAACATGGATGAATGGACGGGTCGAGGTACATTGTCCATGGAGGATCACAGCAAGAGCCTTACCTGCATCGAAGACAATTAGGGTACTAGGGCAATGAATGCAGCAAACCATTAGAACTTTCTCTCTTTTCACTCTATAAGTACAATTGATGTGCGATATCTTTCCGAGAACTAGTCGACTCTTCTTACCTTTTAAATGAATCTGTGTTGCAGGTGAACAAAATGGGCCCTCCACACATGTGTCCGACATGCAACAAACTGAAATCCTCAATGGCTGATATGGAGTGGGTGGCTATACAAGCTATGTCCATACTAAAGGATAACCCTAAGGATACCGCGAAGAATATTCAGACTAGCCTCAGTTCTAAATACAACATTGTCCTACCGTATTACACGATTTGGAAAGGTAAAGATAAATCTCTAGGGGTCTTGCACGGGGATTGAACCAATAGCTTCAGGATGTTGTACAACTTCAAGGCAGACGTACAAGCTAGGTGTCCGGGGAGTGTTGTGGAGATTGACACAGAATCAGTATGTGGTAAAATATACTTCAAAAGATTTTTCATGGCGCTTAAACCTTGCATCTAGGGATTCAAGGACGGCTATAGGCTGTATCTGAGTGTACACAACACTATCCTAACTGGCAAATGGAAAGGTTGTCTGCCATCTGCCACAACAGTTGATGGTCACAACTGGATGTTCCTAGTGGCATTTGGGCTGTTTGAAACAGAAACGGAGGAAAACTGGGTCTGGTTTATGAGGCAGCTCAGGAGATTAATAGGCCACATGGATCCATTGGCTATATCCATGGATGCATGCAAAGGGCTGTAGAATACAGCGTAGGAGTTGTTCCCGCGAGCTGAAGGTAGAGAATGCCATGCCCATATGATGCTCAACTTGTACTCACAGTACGCAGGCAGTGTATTTCGTTACATGTTTCCTGCTGCTAGAGCTTACAAACCTAGTAGAAGCGAATATTTTATGAGCAAGATTTTTGCGGAATCCCCTGAACTTCCAGAGTACTTAGCCATCCATCATTCGCAGCTATGGAAGAGGAGTCAATTCAACCCTGACATCAAAGTTGATTACATAAACAACAACCTTGCAGAATGCCTGAATAACTAGGTGAAGGACATAAAAGTGCGTCATGTTCATATCTTGATGGACAGCATACGTGGTATGATCATGAAGCTGTTAAAGATGAGGAGAGATATCGGTAGGAGACTTAGATGACATATGCTACTGCCAGTTGTACAATAACTGCACAAGATAAGCCGAGGACTCGCTCATCTTAAGGTTCTCATGTCAACCAGCAGCAGCTGTGAGGTGGTCGATATGTCCAAGAGTGGCAAAAGGGATGTTGTGAACATCCAACTGCGAGTATGCACCTACTTAGAGTGGCAGCATACCGGGAAACCTTGCAACCATGCCTTGGCCTTCTTGGTGAAGAAAAGAACTCTACCATATTTGCATCTATATTTTTCAGACTACTACTCTATGGAAAAGTTTAGAGTTGCGTACGCTGGATCCGTCGAGCCATGTACAGACCCATCTCAGTGGCATCAAGTCCAACTGAATTTCGAGCTTTGCCATCCAGTTACAAAAAGGGCAGAGGAAGACCTCATGTGAATAGGTTTAGGAATTTTCTTGAGAAAAAGGGTTCGGCTTTCTGTGCTACCAAGAAGGGCAAAAACAGATGCAAGACCTGCCATATTATAGGCCATAGAGCAGCGGGTTGTCCCCTTAATGCTCCCAAACCTAGGTATGAGATGGTACATTCACAAAAAATGTTTATAGTTTGTAGGTATAAGGTAGTAATCCATGTACTGTTTTTATAGGAAGCGCAAGGTAAGAAACAAGACAGCCGACTCAGTGATTTTGTTGCGGGAAGAGAACCAAAACGAGTGGAGTGATGATGCTGGACAAGATTCTGGTGCTGATTTGCCTGACTTCCCTCGACCCGGATATGTAGGGTACGTGAAGGTAAAAAAATTGGCACCCAGGAAGAGGAAGAAGGCAGGAAATGAAGAAGGCAATGGACGTGAAGGCAAGAGGAAGAAAGTTGGCACCCAAGTAGAGAAAGAAGGCTAGCGGTGTAGAAGCCTAATAATGTAGTGAACTTGAACCTATATATGTAGTTCGGTTAAACTCTAGAGCTGTGTGCATGGAACTTGTCGGGCGAAACAATCTGCCTCCCGTACTCAGAGTAAAATGTATTGCGACTTGAGGATTGGATACGGCCGAGGCCACTAGTTGAATCCAAAATTGTGACTGTGCCACTACTCTCTGAACAATCACACCACGGGGACCGCGATAGCTGAGCGGTTAAGGGGTCTCCAAAATCGATGGGTGTTAGTGGCATAGACATGAATTATTTATAGGCGCTTAATAAATCCCTGCTATTGGCATTACACTTATGATAAGGTTCTGAGCTGAAAAACAAGTTCTAAGCTGGCTGCTACACTCCACGAAGCAGCAACTTATTTCAGCTGCTGTACAAATGACATGGCAACATAAACTGCAAAGGCAATAGATAATGCCTAGATAATGAGGAAATTGGTTCCACTATCTCGCCTAATCTTGAGCCCGTCTGTCTCACCACCTCCCTGCTCCTGCGTCCCCTGCAGCTAGCGAAGCTCGCGGATCTCTCGCTCCAATGCACGAATCTCCTCTTTCTTGTCCCACATAGCATCACGCAGATCCTGAACAAGCTCTTTGTGAAAACCTGTCAGTGGCTTTTCGATCCACACAAACTTGTCACAGCTAGTTCCCCTCCCTCCCTGCGAGTAGATCAAAGGAAACAAAAAAAGAATTATATTACGCTTTCCGGATCCTGGTTACCATTGTACCTATAGTAGGAGCTTACCGCTCTAATGCTATAGTTGCTGAATTTTCCTGCAGTATTTTCGTCGGTCAACGAAATCCATCTCGGCATCTTCTCACTACACAAACACAACATATTGGGGTAGTAATCGTAGGGCGCCCTCCGGTACCTGATGGGGGCACTCGCCTGACGGCATTGAGCCAACCCTAATTCTGCCCGAGACGAACTACATGAGCTGCAAGCCATGAGCGAGGGGAGAGAGGGCAGAGGAAACATCAGCCTTTGGATGTCAGGGTAGTGGCACGGTGAAGCGTGATTTATCCCCACTTAATAACTCGGGCAGAATCCTAGCGTCCACATTCAGCTGACAGGTGGGGACCTAGCATGCGGACTTGTCAACCAAACCTCACGCCTTCGTGGTTCAAAGGCCCTCTTGCGCGCGTTGGACGAAATTGTTTGGCACCTTGCCCGCGAACATATCACTAGGAGGCCTTACTCAGGAACCAGATACGCCTGGCTCATACTCCTAGTCCCTCGGAAGTTGTCATGGCTCGCGCCGGCAGATCCATCCGCTCCACCGCTCTCGGTCGGGCTTGCCGTGGCGGATCCACCCCAAGATCCTACCGTCGCAGTATCAAATGGCCATGGTTTCTTGAGCAGAGCAACGATGCTACATCTCCGAGCTCGCGCCCTCCTAAATGTAGAAGGACTGATGCGCCGTCGAGATTGAGCAGGAGCCGCCGGGCGTGACGGGGCTCGGTCCACACCAACCCCATCCCCTTTGTCATTGTCGATTCCAATGTGGAGGACGATGGGGATGAAGCTATGCAAAACGCCATTGTTGCCTCCTTGGCGAAGGGAAAGCCACAGACGGGAGTGGATGTCGCTAGGAAGGGCACGACGGTGTCACCAATCGAGGTGGACTCCGACGACAGCGATGTGATGTGGGTTTAGATGTTGTTTAGGATGGTTGCAATTTTGGTTGTGTTTAGTGCGAGTACAATTATTGTAATGGGTTTGTCGAGCTATATTGAGAAATATGTGCAATAGCAGCGTGTAAAGTGCTTCCACTTTATAAATGTTGTTTGTGCCATTTGTATGTTGCATTATTAACATAGATTACATGTAAACAATCTAATGAAAATCAGATTACAAACATCAGACGGTAGTGGCAGGATGGAAGAGAAGTGGGGACAGTGGCTTCAAGGGGAAGGAAGAGAAGTAAGGGGGACGTGACACTGGAAGGTGGGCCCACGGAACACGTGACACTGACATGTGGGAGCACACGGTATTGCCAGTATTTCTAGAGCAAGCGGACTTTGCAACGTGACAACAACAAGCTGATTGGACTAATAACTTGTTGAATTATTAAGGAGTACTAAAAAACTACAACTAGGGTACATTCGCACAACACGTATGCTCTATGCACCTGAGAAGAATCGCTTAAGTCTAACATTAATGACAACATAAGTACTGCATTTCCCTATCAGTCTTCTCGATACAAATGTAGAAATGCATCTGCCTGTTCGGTCTAGCACCGACAAGGTACTAAGATGGCACACATAGGATCAACCTTAGGTCTGCATACTCCACCTCCCGTAGCGTCGAGCAGCTCTGCGCCTTGCCTAGCACAAGAATGCTATCAAACGACGGAGGCTGAGCGTTCTCCCACATGCGCACCTTGTATAGGGGCCATGCGCACGAGACCGACCTGACACATACCGCACACACGAAGGTGGGCCCAGCTCTGGTTCCCGGAACACCGGTGGTGATGGACAGGACGAAAATAGAGCCACCCCCCTTGGAAAATTAGCCGGCGGCGTGCCGAGTTAGTGAACGACACCTGCTCTAGGAGAAGTTGGGCGTGGCCATACAAGATCCTAATCACTTCGATCAAGTGCTCCTCTGCAAGGTGGGCGACAAGCTCTGCCGGTGGGCCGGTGTTGTTGTAGCCTGGCTCCGTGCAGGAACACGCGTCGTGCGGGCACGCGAGCTCATGGAGCGGGAGCTCGTGGTAGGAGTAACGGCGAAAGCATCCTGGGTGGGAGCACACGAGCGGGAACATCACTGCAAAGTTACGCGTGAAGATCTCCAGATTCTTAGGCTGTAGCATCTGCCACATCTGAAGTTCGTCGAGAAATCGGATAAAAGATCAATAGTTAGATCGGCGAATAGCAGGAATATGTAAGATAAATTCAAAAGCTTGTAAAATGTTTTCTTAGCATGAAGGTAGTGACCCGAGAATCATCGGCTGTCGTCCGGTGTCAACATCCAAATTTTTAAGTCCAGATGCCTATTATGCCGTACATCGCAATCCCAGGATTACCATTTTTGCGAGACATAACAGAAGTGGTACCATAGTACATCATCCATTACAAACCATAATAAGGTTCTGACAAATAAAGGATCTCACGATCCAGTCCGTAATACAACCAAAGCAACGGAAAGTAAACGTAGCCAGGCTTCATCTTCAAGATCACAGGCAATGCTGACGATGGGAGATGTCCTAGTTGTCATAGACTTCCTGCTGTCCATCTTCCGGGTAATCCTCCTCATAGTCTGCCATGGGAATAGCTAGGGACAATGCCATGAGTACTCTTTAAGTACTCACAAACTGACACTAGTCTAGGTAAGTTAAAAGCTAATAAGAAATCTTAAGCTTGCGGTGATCCAGCATACCACTACATGATGTAGTACACTATAGTCGTTGACATAACACCAATGAAACACCGTTCACTAGTATTACATCCCTCAGAGTGGTACAACAGAAACATAGTAGGTTCAAGACATGACTATAGATTACAACTCGACTCTTTACAAAAGATCCAGAGAACACTCTAGGTTAAAAAGAGAGAAAGAACTTCTTAAAGAAGAACCAGAAATAATAACTCAGAAATATCTAGTAACTAAGACCAGAATATAAAGTATTTGGCTTGCCATTGCTGCTATTGCAATGCTCTACAGAAATAGGTTTTATGGCTAGAGAATCTACTCCTATCTAAACCGATACTTTATCTTCGCTTCAGCTGATGTATATGTTGACTTCATTGACTTTATTGAAGAACTTGAGTTGTCGATGATGGTTTCTTGAGCTGAAATTGATGTTGACATCGTCTTCAATGGCTTAGAACCTAGCAAGGGTTAAGAAGGTACGGTTGAGTACGAGCGTACTTAGCAAGTTCACTAAAAAGGAGTGTATGATGCACTATCTCTACAGCCATAGACCATAGGCCGTAGGAAATGGAGGTTTTTGTAAACATTTCTTCAAAGGTTGCTTTTATTCTGAAAACTATGTCTGGCAGCCTTCACAGGTTGACCAGAACCTTTGTGGGGTTCCTTTCCTGCCGCGTTCGTAGCTCCTTCCGGCAACAGGGAGTAACATGTCACAATTCTTACACTCTGCAGAGGTGCATCACTTTTCCCACAGGAGACCTTAGCTTTGTTGCACAACCGGGCAGCTTATTCCCGTCCACAATTCCTTTATGTGGGCCCCATCCTAAGATCCAAGCCAATCGCTGCCCTCTCCATGACCCCATATGTTTGCATGATCCTTCGGGGCTGACTCCACCTCCGTTAAGCCCCTAACTAGGGTAGGCTACAACCATGGTGAGTTCTAGAAGACTCTATGAGCTGGTGATGCCCCTGGAGGTCCGGCTATACCTCCGGCAGCCACTCATAAATAATCTAGACACCAAAATCGTGGGGCCTAAGGGTGCCCACCCATATGTTGGATCCGCACCGGGAATCCCAATGTCATGATAAGGTCATGTTGCCCCCATATGAAAGGAAGAAGATACAGCTGACTTCTCTGTCCCATTCCAAATCTCATGGTTGACGCATAATATACGGTGCTAGAATCACTGGCGACATTGGTTGTTAAGTCCTAGATGATACATTACTGTACAATGGCGTTTCCATTGTTAGTAATTATAGATTAGCTGATCACCCTGGATCAGTAACCAATATTTCCAGTTAATTGTGAAAATAGTGTTTTTGACCTTTTTGAAATGCAGGTGATGACACAGTTGAGTTACAAGCATAGAAAATAATCAAAGGACATGATAAAGTTGTGAACTTGCCTTTTGTGATTGCAAGATTATGCACTTACGGTCTTTAAGACAATCAAAGATCCAAATTCTATAAATAATATCATTGGTTCGGTAAGGACTAATGTTTAAAGAAGCAAGATGCAACAGTGCATAAGTAATGTAATGCAATTTGATAAACGCGAAATCCCCAAATAGTCGTATCTAATCTAGGGTTTAGAGTTTATGATGAGTTCTTTGGAATGTGTTGCACTTTTATACCAGTTTCACACTTGTGCTTCTTATTAAGTCTTGTGAGAGTGTGTGTGAAACAATAAGTAAATACAACAAGCAGTATACAATACTAAAGCATTTAAATGGATCATGGTATCTATAATATTTCTTAAACAAGATTAAGAATCAATTAGAGCTTTTAAAGAAGTGTTTAAGGATTACTTTTAATGTTTCTTAAAAGAATAACTTTCGAGGAAAATATTACTTTACAAAGTAAATGCATTTAAACTTAAAGTTAACACTTTAAGGTTTTCCTATTAGCTAAGTTTATTAAAGAGGAAAACATTACTACATTAAACAAGAATAGGGTAACTGGTGTTTCTTAAAGTTATAGGTAAATAGAATTACTTTGAAATTTTGTTTAAATCTTTAAGCGGTGTTCTCAAGCTGGGGAAATAATTAGTAAATAAAAGTTTGGCGACATTACAAGTGCATAGGATTCTTGTGATAGACGATATACCATTTTAGTTGATTTTATAATTGGTAAAAATCTTTTAGGAAAACTAAAATACCCTTAATTTGAGATGATAGTTTTAGTAGTTACATTTTAAAATGGTTTGACCTATTTTAACTTCACTTAAACATTAATTGACTTGTTATTACATTTTTAGACTCAAAACAAATAATACTAAAAGTAATAGTAAATTTTTATGTGTTTTTAAGGAATTAAAATAAAAGAAAAGGGTTAAAATAAGATTTATTAGTCCTTTACCTTTTATTGAACTTTAATGGTGAGAATTTATATTTTTAGTGTGTAGATTTCATTTTTGTGATCATTTTGGTATATTATAAGTATTTTTGTGATTTCTAAATAATAAGATATGATTTTTACAAGTTTTAATCACTTATAAATACTAAATAAATAGTAAATACTTAATTAAGTAATATAATATTTTAAGTTTATATTTTTAAATTTTAGTTCTTATGTTGCCAAGAATTTAGTATATTATTTATATTTTTCTTATTTATCAATATTAAAATATGAATTTGCAAAGTATTATTACTTATAATATATTTACTAAATAATTATTATTTCAATAATTAACACAATAATATTTCATAATAAGTTTATAATATAGAGTTTATTTTTCTGAACATTTTGATATATTATAAATATTTTTCTGAATTATAAAATAAATGATATTCAATTTTTAAGATTTAACTATTTTCCTAAATTCCTAAAATGTATTTATATTTAAACCTATATTGTTTTATCTATTTACTAACAGAAGAAACTTTTCACACCGGGTCCTAATGTACCTAGGGTCACAGACAGGTGGGGCAATTGCCACGTCGGTGCCACGCGAGCAGAGACTGGTCAAACTAGCTGAGGTGGCCGAGGATGACGCCAGCATGACATCATGGTGACATCAGCGATAGCTTCCACCACCAAATCGAGGTCACCGACGATGATCCTGACTTCCCCGGATCGTGAGAGGGGTTCTACTGGAAACACAATGACACGGGGATCCTATTGGTACAAGCGATACTCGTTTTGGTCACCAGAAGATGGCTATCGACGGCGAACAACGGCGGCGGTGTCGGGTGTTCGTGGCAGGATCGATTCAGGAAGCAAACAAACAAATAAAGGGCACTGGGAGAATCTCCAGCTCACTAGGATTGCAGTGAAGCGGTTGGCGTAACCGGAGGTGGTCAGAATCGACGGGAATCGCGGCGGCCGACGTTAGGGCAGAGGTGGCTATGCCGGCGCCCGGGGCTTCCTCGGCTTCTGTGGAGTGGGGCAATCGAACAACAAGACACCGAGGAGCACCGTGGTGGTCTCAGATGGTCTTGGGACGGTTGGGTGCGACAGTGATGAGTGGCTCCGGCGAGCTAGGTTTTGGTATAGAGAGAGAGAGGAAGAGAGCGAGTGAAGGGGAATGAGGATGAGGATGAGCGAGAGCGTTGCGGTGGCGTACTTATCCCCTCCTGGTGAAAGCAACACGAATCTAGAAAAGACCTACGTCACAGCGCGGCGGCGGACGGCGGAGCTCCGGCCAGCGAGCTGCCTGTGTGCGTATCGGTGACGACAACAACCGTTTTGCAAGAAACCCCCTGGCCAAAACTCTGGCTCAACCCGCGGTCCTTCTTCAGTCCCACCGGTCAGTCAGAGAGTGAGAGGCTAGATGGGCTGGTACTGGGCTGTAGCGGAGCGAGTGAGGAATTCTGGAGGGCGCACGTGGCGGCAGTTATGCGAGAGATAAAATGGGCCGTGGGCCGAACGACTGGCTGCCTTATTCCTTTTTTATTTTAATTTCAGTTTCTGTTTTCTTTGCTATTTATAAATTCACTTCAAATTTGATCTCTACAAAGATTTAAACATCCACAGAATTGCAGGTTTATGCAAATTGTTGTATGAAGCAATTATAACCTTTTTATTTCTACTATTAATTGTATATTATACATTCATAACTATATGAACAGTTCTAGTATTTAGTAAAGTAAATATAATTTTGGGTTTTAGGGATTTGTTTCTTATAATTAGATTTGCATAA
The DNA here is from genome assembly GCA_910589775.1 of Avena eriantha. Lineage (NCBI taxonomy): Eukaryota > Viridiplantae > Streptophyta > Magnoliopsida > Poales > Poaceae > Avena > Avena eriantha. The sequence goes on along the minus strand of OU342742.1, from coordinate 480,456,435 downwards.
AAATGATTTTGTCACCACTTGATAATTATAAAGGTAAAGATTTAAAATGGTGAGAAATATATATGTAATTCTATCCTTACTTAGCCTCACTTACGAATTGATATATATATTATAGTGCTTTCAGCCTTGTGGTTCATAATAGGGTGATTTATATTTCATGGTTCTCCATATTTGGTAATTTTCCAAATCCAATTCTACTTGGTTTGAAAACTTTAGAATTACCACAGAACACTTTTGGTTAGGTAATAATGAACCCATAAAAATCATTGGTAGAGAAATACTAAGGTTTATTCAAATACATGTACATAGGGTTTGAGAGGATTTAATAACCCATATTCAATTATAGATAGGGACAAGGATCAAGGTTTAGGGATACTACTTCTAAATCTATGAGTGGGTTTGGTATCTCCACATAGAGTAAGATGGTAGAACTGCTTCACTTAAGTGATCTTGATGGTATAAGAGACTAGGTCTTTATTAGGGTTTAAGATAATCAGGTAGACAAGGCTTCTCAAACACTCACCTAGTTTCTACTTATCTCTTAGACATTTCATTTGACTAAGAGAGACTATCCATTGGCTTCTTAAAGATAGGAATTGTTTTAACTAATTTGTTTACTCTAGGGTTTTAAACAAGGAGGTAGACATGGTTCTGTTATGGTTTAATATGATCTTGGGTAAGGCTTCTAAAGAATCCTTACCTTAATACCTCACTAAGGATATCTTGAGATAAGGAATTCCTTTCCTAAATATACTCTATATTTCTCTCTTATCTTATTCACAAAGATCACATCTTCCTGAATAAGACAATCATACGATTCCACCATATCCATCATCACATGATGACATGGTCATGTCACTTCAACAATACTCCATTCTTACCCCTAGTATATAACTCCTCTTAATTAACTACCATTGATACACCTATCAATGTGGCTACTGCTAACTCCATCTACTAACTTCCTGAAATCCATCTAGTAACTATATCCAAGGCTTACAAGATTACAATCCTCATCGTAGATAACAAGGGATATCAATCTTCTAGAATAAGTATGGTTCTTCACCCATAATACAAGTTTGTTCTTGTATTAGCTTGATCAATCTACTATGCCTCCAACTACTTCATAAATTTTATTTTATATACTTCATCATACTCTAGCTTGACTTCTCATGTTCAAGATAGATGATTCAGCATACCAGGCTTTACCTGATTTGGTATACTCACAATCTTCAACACCTAGTCATCTACTCCCTCCGTCCCAAGGCTTAAGGCGTATAATTTTTTTTAAAAGTCAAGCTACTTAAAGTTTGACCAAACTTTTTGAAAAAACTATCAAGAACTATGATATTATAAAGATACCACGTGATAATATGTTTCATAATGTATCCAAGGGTATATATTTCATTTAGTTAATATTAATATATTTTTTCTAAAAAATTGGTCAAACTTTACATAGTTTGACTTTTTCAAAAAATTATATGCCTTAAGCCTTGGAACGGAGGTAGTATTCCCAAGTGACTTGAGAATAATGACCACCATTATTTGATCAAACCAAGCTTAGTCTTCTATTTGTCTGATCAAGATCTATACTCAACTAAGTAGTAAACTTGTATTAGTCTCTCTATAGACTTATCTTGTTAAGCAAGCTTATTCTAAGTCTATATCCACTTGTCCTAACAAGATTGTTATCTAATGTACTAATACAACTAGCTTTCTTATAGCTCCTCAATTACTAGCTCAACCCTTGAGTTTAGGTACTGCATCTAGTTAACTCATGAGTGAGTTAACTCCTCCAACATCAAATGGTTTGATCAACACTAAGGATCTCATTCCATTGATGATGGTACACTCAACCATATCTAGTTCTTCCTTTAGATTAATTTACTTAAGGTATTTGAAAGGTCAACACAATAGGTCAAAGGCTACGAGTCAATAAGTTCTAGGTCAAGAATTGATCACACACATTGATGATCAATAGACACTAGGATTTGGTTAAATAGGATGGTCATATATTAACATGACACTAAGGTTATGTAATGGATGGTCTTGACTTGACTTCCTTTTCCACCCTATTTGTAATAAGAGTCAATGTTTAAGAACTACCATGATACCCATGGTAGAAGTAATTAAGGCAATCAAGTGTTTCCAGATTTAGTTATAGAGTTTCTTTTACTTAAGTTATATACTTAACTTGGTATACAAAGTTTATGGTAGGTAATATCTTAATATCATCTTTAGAATATTAAGTATTCATCCTTGAGTTGTTGTATGGAATACCATGTAATGATCTCTAGAATAGCAAGTACTCCTTATTAAGTAGTGTTTTGTGACTTAGTTTTATTACATTTGATCTACCCTTAGATCAAATTATATTCCCCAAAGATAAGGTTTTACCAAAGGTCATATTGAAACTTATCGCAGTCAACTTGATGATCTACTTCAGTTCCACCAAGTTAAGAGAAGCTTCAACCACTTTGACAAGTTTTATTTAAAAGCGCAAAAATTATCCGGATTTTCTATGCATGAATGCAATGCACACACCTGTGTTTAGCTTATTTCTAAGCTCTAATGATGGGATGTTACAGACTCTCCCCCTTAAAATAAACTTTGTCCCCGAAGTTCGTACTCTCTTTCATTTTGGAATGAGGAGTTGACTTGTATTGATCACACCATTTCTCAATTCCATTGTGATCACAGTTGGGGATAATTGTGGTATCCCGTATCTAGATCTGTTTCCTTGAATCATCTTCATTCCGACATATCCACTGCCATGTCCTATATGTAGTATAACTCGTTCAACTACGATCTCTTGGGTTATGTGTTCAAAGTGCTACTTAGAATTGGTTTGGGACACATTTAGTCCGTTCCAATCAGGCTTTCCTACTACTATACACCGGTCTGCTTTGGAATACTCTCTTTACATTAAAGGATAACTTTACCAGCTGTTTCCCCTTTATAACTAGTCCCGGGTTAAGCAGTTATATCTCCTTCGATCTTTCATCCGGACATAGTATAGAGAGTACTCTTATACATATGTCTTCTTAAAACCTTATGAGAATAAGGATTAATCTCATCATAGTTTAGTACTTCTTCTCCAACCTTTAGTCAGAAAGTTGGACAACAACACTTTAGTGTTTATTGTTTACTCTCCCCTTTGGGGTTTCCTATTGGTCTCTAAACTTCGTGTATAATACCCTTTAACTCAATAGTAAGGATATTGGTCTTTGTCTAACTTATACTATATCTCTATAAGGCTTCACGAAAGAATTTTCGGTACACCCACACAGTTGTGGATTTCCGAAATGAATCTTCCAACACTATTTATCTTACTCTTAACCTTGTGGACATTTTCGCTTTGGTACGCCCGATTTCGCGAAGCATCTCGAAAGACGATCTTTAATTTCATACTTCCTTAGGTCTAACTTAACTTAGGGCAAGTTTTGTACTCTTTAGATTACACAAATATAACCTAATTAGCTAAACCGCTAGGATACCAGCTACGGATACCAACTACGGATACTAGCTGTGGATCTTCCTAGGTGTATGAATTACCCTATGGTTTTTGAATTCTTACTGGCATCCTCTGTGAGTTTGTCAGAGCTTGAATACCAGTTTTGTTTCAAGAATTCTTCTTTGCACTGATTCATGATACTTCCATGAACCTGGTACAACTACTTCATTAGCTTCTTAGCAACATCACCTATCTTAAGTGAACTTGAGTTCATTCTTCATGTTGCTCTCCCCATTTTTCTGCAATAATAATCCTTCTTATTGCCATCTCATAGTGAGTTGGGGTTGATCCATCCTTCAAAATAGTGTTGATACTCCTTATATTTGGCTTCCTTCTTCTTGGAAGTCTTCGTCTTGATCTTCAGAACTCGTCACTCCCTTACACGAATTCCCTTTTCTATCTAGGTCTATAACATCAAGTGATAACTTGATGATGCAACATGCATTTTTAGATCAAGTCAAACTTCATGCACAGATCTAGTCAACCAAGAAGATGCAAGAAAAACCAAAAATCCGAATGTGGTACATATAACACACATCATTCCAATCCTGGAATATAATAGTTGAGTATAATACCTCTAGAAGTCAGGCTTAGCTGTGTAGTATATGACACCTCCTAATATAGGTTTACTTGGTGATACTTAGCACTTAGGGTGAAACTATATTTTGTCTCAATATTTACCCAAATTGCTCAGCTGCAATAGGATAATTTGAAGCAAAGTGGTCTCACTTTCGTTCTGACTAACCTCTTACCTTTCTTTCGGGACTACTAAAGACTACCAAATTTCCATTCTATCGTAAACTATCCTCACATGATCTCTCAAAACTACTAACAAAACTATAGTTACTACCTTAATCCCAAAATTATTGTAATATTATAATATCTATGACTTTTATCATAGACCTACACTGTTCTTTACTTACTGTTACTACAAGATTATTTACTAAGTACTTGTCCTAATTACATGCTTATCATGGTCTTGGAGCTATTCTCGCCATGAACTTGTTGAGATTTACCTAGTCATCATGATTAAAGAGCTAATCTCACCATGATGACTCTTTTCTAAGCTTACTATAAATGATTCTTAACCAAATTCTACTCCATCACATGTTATTCTCAAGTGAATGCCACATGATTTACTTCCAATTGTATCTATACATACTCTGATGGTCTACCCTGTATGGTATAGCGGTATTAACTAGTGATAAGATTCTTCTACTTCGCAGGGGTTCTAAATTTAGACTTCATCACTAATACTACACAACATGATATCCTAATCCTAGTCTTAATCTTCTTTGATACTTTAACTTACTTGAGATATTTTAGTGGTGTTATACCTATTTAGATCTATACTAACATAACATTTCTCTAGAGAAGACATATAACTAATCCTTAAGAAAAATGATAAGAACATCCAACTTAAGTGTGACAAGATTATCCTCAAGTGGATATTCATCACAAGTTTTGGTTTAGATAAGATGGATCCTATAGTCACTATCCAACCTACAGATCTTCCTAAAAGAGTTTTAATCCTAAGGTCAAAGCATATGCTCTGATACTAGCTGCGGTGACCCAACATACCACTACATGATGTAATACACTATAGTCGTTGACATAACACCAAGGAAACACCGTTCACTAGTATTACATCCCTCAGAGTGGTAGAACAGAAACATAGCAGGTCCAAGATATGACTATAGATTACAACTCGACTCTTTGCAAAAGATCCAGAGAACACTCTAGGTTAAAGAGAGAGAAAGAACTTCCTAAAGAAGAAACAGAAATAATAACTCAGAAATATCTACTAACTAAGACTAGCATCTAAACTATTTGGCTTGCCATTGCTGCTATTGCAATGCTCTATAGAAATAGGTTTTATGGCTAGAGAATCTACTCCTATCTAAACCGATACTTCATCTTCGCTTCAGCTGATGTATATGTTGACTTCATTGACTTTATTGAAGAACTTGAGTTGTCGATGATAGTTTCTTGAGCAGAAATTGATGTTGACGTCGTCTTCAATGGCTTAGAACCTAGCAAGGGTTAAGAAGGTACGGTTGAGTACGAGCGTACTCAACAAGTTCACTAAAAAGGAGTGTATGATGCACTATCTCTACAGCCATAGACCATAGGTCGTAGGCAATGCAAGTTTTCGTAAACATTTCTTCAAAGTTTGCTTTTATTCTGAAAACTATGTCCGACAGCCTTCACAGGTTGACCAGAACCTTTGTGGGTTCCTTTCCTACCGCATCCGTAGCTCCTTCCTGGAACAGGGAGTAACATGTCATAATTCTTACACTCTACAGAGGTGCGTCACTTTCCCACAAGAGACCTTAGCTTTTTTGCACAACCGGGCAGCTTATTCCCGTCCATAATTCCTTGATGTGGGGCCCAGTCTAAGATCCAAGCCAATCGCTGCCCTCTCTGTGACCCCATATGTCTGCACGATCCTCCGGGGCTGACTCCACCTCCGTTAAGCCCCCAACTAGGGTAGGCTATAACCATGGTGAGTTCCCGAAGACTCTATGAGCTGGTGATGCCCCTGGAGGTCCGGCTATACCTTCGGCAGCCACTCATAAATAATCTAGACACCAAAATCATGGGGCCTAAGGGTGCCCACCCATATGTTGGATCCACACCGGGAATCCCAACGTCACGATAAAGTTATCTTGCCTCCATATGAAAGGAAGAAGATACAGCTGACTTCTCTCACCCATTCCAAATCTCGTGGTTGATGCGTAATATACGACGCTAGAATCACTGGCGACATTGGTTGTTAAGTCCTAGATGATACATTACTATACAAAGGAATTACCATTGCCAGTTATTATAGATTAGTTGATCACCTTAGGTCAGTAACCAATATTTCCAGTTAATTGTGAAAATAGTGTTTTCGACCTTTTTGAAATGCAGGTGATGACACAGTTGAGTTACAAGCATAGAAAATAATCAAAGGACATGAGAAAGTTGTGAACTTGCCTTTTGTGATTTGCAAGATTATGCACTTACGGTCTTCAAGACAATCGAAGATCCAAATTCTTCAAATAGCATCATTGGTCTGGTAAGGAATAATGTTTAAAGAAGCAAGATGCAACAATGCATAAGTAATGTAATGCAATTTGATAAATGTGAAATCCCGGAATAGTCGTATCTAATCTAGGGTTTAGAGTCTATGATGAGTTCTTTGGAATGCGTTGCACTTTTATACCAGTTTCACACTTGTGCTTCTTATTAAGGCTTGTGAGAGCGTGTGTGAAACAATAAGGAAATACAACAAGCAGTATACAATACTAAAGCATTTAAATGGATCATGGTATCTAAAATATTTCTTAAACAAGATTAAGAATCAATTAGAGCTTTTAAAGAAGTGTTTAAGGATTACTTTTAATGTTTCCTAAAAGAATAACTTTCGAGGAAAATATTACTTTACAAAGTAAAAGCATTTAAACTTAAATTTAACACTTTAAGGTTTTCCTATTAGCTAAGTTTATTAAAGAGGAAAACATTACTACATTAAACAAGCATAGGGTAGCTAGTGTTTATTAAAGTTATAGGTAAATAGAATTACTTTGAAATTTGGTTTAAATCTTTAAGTGGTGTTCTCAAACTGGGGAAAGAATTAGTAAATAAAAATTTGGTGACGCTACAAGTGCATAGGATTCTTGTGATAGACAATATACCATTTTAGTTGATTTTATAATTGGTAAAAATCTTTTAGGAAAACTAAAATACCCTTAATTTGAGATCATAGTTTTAGTAGATACATTTTAAAATGGTTTGACCTATTTTAACTTCACTTAAACATTAATTGACTTGTTATTACATTTTTAGACTCAAAACAAATAATACTAAATGTAATAGTAAATTTTTATGTATTTTTAATGAATTAAAATAAAAGAAAAGGGATAAAATAAGATTTATTAGACCTTTACGTTTTATATAACTTTAAAGGTGAGATTTGATATTTTTAGTGTGTAGATTTCATTTTTGTGATCATTTTGGTATATTATAAGTATTTTTTGATTTCTAAATAATAAGATATGATTTTTACAAGTTTTAATCACTTATAAATACTAATTAAATAATAAATACTTAGTTAAGTAATATAATATTTTAAGTTTATATTTTTAAATTTTAGTTCTTATTTTTCCAAGAATTTAGTATATTATTTATATTTTTTCTTATTTATCAATATTATAATATGAATTTGCAAAGTATTATTACTTATAATATATTTACTAAATAATTATTATTTCAATAGTTAACACAATAATATTTCATAATAAGTTTATAATATAGAGTTTATTTTTTTGAACATTTTGATATATTATAAATATTTTTCTGAATTATAAAATAAAAGATATTCAATTTTTAAGATTTAACTATTTTCCTAAATTCCTAAATGTATTTATATTTAAACATATATTGTTTTATTTATTTACTAACATAGGAAACTTTTCACACCGGGTCCTAATCTACCCAGGGTCACAGACAGGTGGGGCTATTGCCACGTCGGTGCGACGCGATTGAAGACTGGTCAAACTAGCTGAGGTGGCCGAGGATGATGCCAGCATGACGTCATGGTGACATCAGCGACCGTTTACACCACCAGATCGAGGCCACCGACGGCGATCCTGGCTACCCCGGATCACAAGAGGGGTTCTACTGGAAACACAACGATGCAGGGATCCTATTGGTACAAGCGATACTCGTTTTTGGTCACCGGAAGATGGCTATCGACGGCGGACAACGGCGGCAATGTCGGGTGTTCGTGGCGGGATCGATTCAGGAAGCAAACAAACAAATAAAGGGCACTGGGAGAATCTCCAGCTCACTAGGATTACAGTGAAGCGGTTGGCGTAACCTGAGGTGGTCGGAATCGACGGGAATCGCGGCGGCCAGCGTCAGGGCAGAGGTGGTAATCCCGGAGCCCGGGGCTTCCTCGGCTTCCATGGAGTGGGGCAATCGAACAAGAAGACACCGAGGAGCACCGTGGTGGTCTCAGATGGTCTTGGGACGGTCGGGTGCGACAGCGACGAGTGGCTTCGGCGAGCTAGGTTTTATAACAAAGAGAGAGGAAGAGAGCGAGTGAAGGGGAATGAGGATGAGGATGAGAGAGAGCATTGCGGTGGCATACTTATCCCCTCCTTGTGACAGTAGCACGAATCTAGATAAGACCTACATCACGGCGCGGCAGCGGACGATAGAGCTCCGGCCAGCGAGCTTCCTGTGTGCGTATCGGTGACGACGATGGCTGTTTTGCAAGAAACCCCCTGGCCAAAACTCTGGCTCAACCCGCGGTCCTTCTTCGGTCCCACCAGTCAGTCAGAGAGTGAGAAGCTAGATGGGCTGGTACTGGGCCATAGCAAAGCGAGCGAGGAATTCTGGAGGGCGCACGTGGCAGTAGTTATGCGAGAGAGCAAATGGGCCGTAGGCCGAACGACTGGCTACCTTATTCCTTTTTTATTTTAATTTCAGTTTCTGTTTTCTTTGCTATTTATAAATTCACTTCAAATTTGATCTCTACAAAGATTTAAACATCCAGAGAATTGCAGGTTTATGCAAATTGTTGTATGAAGCAATTATAACCTTTTTCTTTCTACTATTTATTGTATATTATACATTCATAACTATATGAAGAGTTCTAGTATTTAGTACAGTAAATATAATTTAGAGTTTTAGGGATTTGTTTCTTATAATAAGATTTGCATAAAAATGATTTTGTCACCACTTGATAATTATAAAGGTAAAGATTTAAACTGGTGAGAAATACATATGCAATTCTATCCTTACTTAGCCTCACTTAAGAATTGATATATATATTATAGTGCTTTCAGTCTTGTGGTTCATAATAGGGTTATTTAAATTTTATGGTTCTCCATATTTGGTAATTTTCCAAATCCAATTCTACTTGGTTTGAAAACTTTAGAATTACCACAGAACACTTATGGTTAGGTAATAATGAACCAGTAAAAATCATTGGTAGAGAAATACTAAGGTTTATTCAAATACAGGTACATAGGTTTTGAGAGGATTTAATAACCCATATTCAATTATAGATAGGGACAAGGATCAATGTTTAGGGATACTACTTCTAAATCTATGAGTGGGTTTGATATCTCCACATAGAGTAAGATGGTAGAACTTCTTCACTTAAGTGATCTTGATGGTATAAGATACTAGGTCTTTATTAGGGTTTAAGACAATCAGGTAGACAAGGCTTCTCAAACACTCACCTGGTTTCTACTTATCTCTTAGACATTTCATTTTACTAAGAGATACTATCCATTGGCTGCTTAAATATAGGAATTGTTTTAACTACTTTCTTTACTCTAGGGTTTTAAACAAAGAGGTAGACATGGTTCTGTTATGTTTTAATATGATCTTGGTTAAGGCTTCTAAAGAATCCTTACCTTAATAGCTCACTAAGGATATCTTGAGATAAGGAATTCCTTTCCTAAATATACTCTATATTTCTCTCTTATCTTATTCACAAAGATCACATCTTCCTGAATAAGACAATCATACGATTTCACCATATCCATCATCACATGATGACATGGTCATGTCACTTCAACAATACTCCATTCTTACCCCTAGTATATAACTCCTCTTAATTAACTACCATTGATACACCTATCAATGTAGCTACTACTAACTCCATCTACTAACTTCCTGAAATCCATCTGGTAACTATATCATAGGCTTACAAGCTTACAATCCTCACTGTAGATAACAAGGGATATAAATCTTCTAGAATAAGTATGGTTCTTCACCCATAATACAAGTTTGTTCTTGTACTAGCTTGATCAATCTACTATGCCTCCAACTACTTCATAAAACTTATATTATATACTTCATCATACTCTATCTTGACTTCTCATGTTCAAACTAGATGATTAAGCTTACCAGGCTTTACCTGATTTGGTATACTCACAAGTCTTCTTCAACACCTAGTCATCTATTCCCAAGTGACTTGAGAATAATGACCACCATTATTTGATCAAACCAAGCTTAGGATTATATTTGTCTGATCAAGATCTATACTCAACTAAGTAGTAAACTTGTATTAGTCTCTCTATAGACTTATCTTTTAAGCAAGCTTATTCTAAGTCTATATCCACTTGTCGTAACAAGATTGTTATCTAATGTACTAATACAACTAGCTTTCTCATAGCTCCTCAATTACTAGCTCAACCCCTGAGTTTAGTTACTGCTTCTAGTTAACTCATGAGTGAGTTAACTCCTCCAACATCAAATGGTTTGATCACCACTAAGGATCTCATTCCATTGATGATGGTACACTCAACCATATCTAGTTCTTCCTTTAGATTAATTTACTTAAGGTATTTTAAAGGTCAACACAATAGGTCAAAGGCTATGAGTCAATAAGTTCTAGGTCAAGAATTGATCACGCACATTGATGATCAATAGACACTAGGATTTGGTTAAATAGGATGGTCATATATTAACATGACACTAATGTTATGTAATGGATGGTCTTGGCTTGACTTCCTTTTCCACCCTATTTGTAATAAGAGTCAGTGTTTAAGAACTACCATGATACCCATGGTAGGAGTAATTAAGGGAATCAAGTGTTTCCAGATTCAGTTATAGAGTTTCTTTTACTTAAGTTATATACTTAAGTTGGTATACAAATTTTATGGTAGGTAATATCTTCATATCATCTTTAGAATATTAAGTATTCATCCTTGAGTTGTTGTATGGAATACCATGTAATGATCTCTAGAAGAGCAAGTACTCCTTATTAAGTGGTGTGTTGTGACTTAGTTTTGTTACATTTGATCTACCCATAGATCAAATTATATTCCCCAAAGATAAGGTTTTACCAAAGGTCAAAGTGAAACTTATCGTAGTCAACTTTGAAAGTTTTATTTAAAAGCACGAAAATTATCCGGATTTTCTATGCATGAATGCAATGCACACACCTGTGTTCAGCTTATTTCTAAGCTCTAATGCTGGGATGTTACAAAGCTCTAGGTTTGTTTGCAAAAAAGCCAGATATACTTCATAAGGGTTTTCAAGAGAAAGACCTAATTTAGTTATCTATATCACTTAAGGGGGAATCTAGTTTTCATGTCCACAACTCTGTTGTGGTCAAGTCAAGGTCATCTTTCAAGTCACAAATCATTTTGAAAACATCTGACAACGGAACAATATGGCCACTCCAACTGTCCATACCCGCGGACGTGGCTATTCGAATATTTTGACACTCTGCAGAGATTGTACACTTTCACCACAGAATTCGATATACATTAGGAATAATCCTGAATCATCATACTTGGTATGCTGATAATCAATCTTAACCTTTCAATTACACATCCTAGTATAGGCACCTCCCATATGAGATTGGCCTCCCAACAATGACCATCTGTCATCTTGGGTACTGCATAGGTGGACATTCATCACGAGGTAGCCTCAGCTCAACCTCTTCCGCAAGGGAACCCATACTAAGACATATAAACTTCCAGTCAAGCCCCACCCAACTCAGGTATTGTGGTTGTACGATAAAATTGGAATGGTATCGCATCCGATCCCAACCATCAATTTTTATAAAGGGTCAAGGCTCATGCCTCAACATTTTCATCATCAACCATTGTGTTTCTCAACACATGTCAAAACATTTCAATAGAATGAATTATTGTTGGTGGGATAACCCCGGGTAGGGTCATGCCGGGGTATAAAGGATGAGTTAGCCAAGGTTCGGCAAGGCCAAAGCGAATGCTGGCCGGGTCACCTAAAGGCAGGCCGGATCACGGAGTAACCCGGACCAGGGGGCGTTCACCTAACTAAGTCTCAACCGATTTAAGTAGTAAGTCCGAAGTGCTTGTTCGCTTGTATGCAGGAACAGGGGTGCCCGGATCATCTATGATCCGGGTCATGTTTGGCTTCTAGGAGAAGGAAGGAATCTTGCTGGTCAAAAGAAGCCCCGATATGTACTACCTGAGCGAAGCAAGCAAGGACAGGACCACCGGGGCGTGGCCGACAAGGGTGACGATGCCCATGTCAGTTGACGCGGGCGCCGCAGAGGCTCACGTAGTTAAAGCATGTGTGACGCGGGGGAAAAAGCACCCTGGTTGGCTTGCCACTTTGGGAGGGGCATATTCTTAGGAATATGCCTCCACGTATGCCCTAGGCAGAAACCGAGCCTCCTCTATAAAAGGGGGGCTAGGGCTTCTGTAGAAGGGGTTGGTCTTTCTACTATTCTGTTTTGGCTAGGGTTTCTGGTGTGATCTGTGGGTGAGAGTAAGAGAGCTCCTTCTTCCTCCTCTCGCCAATACAGCTCTAGGAGCACTTGTAATCTTGGAAGGAAATCAATACAAACTTCTGTGTGGAGAATCACTCCACTATCCCTCCCTGGATTGCCCTAGCGTGTATTAGTCCCCACCTTTAGCCTATCCATGGCATCTGCCGTGACACCACCACGACAGTTGGCGCCCACCGTGGGGCTAGCGGCGCTAGCAGGGGTCAAGATCCGGACAGGAAACATCATTGGCACCGGCGAACGCATCGTCTCCGGGCTCGTTCAGCGCTTTGGAGCGTGGGACTTTGTCAACGACAACGCTGGCTGCTTCGGCACACGCCCTCTTCTGTGCAATGGCCTCTTCGTTAGGCTCGACGCGCACAAGGTCTACGTTGCTGTTGATGTGGCAGGTGTTCATCCGCATCACGTCGTCAACGCGGGGAGCCTCCCCTCACCGTGGTCCCCAGGACGCGTATCGCTCGCTCCCCGGACCATGCAGAGGTGATGATTACTGCGACAGGTGCGGGCGTGAGCAAGGATCCGGCGCCAGATCCGGAGGTAATGCCTAACGCACCGAGGAAAGGTAGAGGTCCTCCACTAGAGAGGCCAGAGAACGTGTCGAGGGAAGCAATGGATAGCTTGGCAAACCCTGTAGTAGCAGCGGTAGATCCGGCTCGAGCGCAGGCCGAGCTGGAAGAAAGTAGGCAGAAAATCCTAGAGGGCGCAAAAAAGATAGCTGCGGCACATCAGTCGTTGAATATGACGCTGCGCGAGTACGCAAAGGCGAACAAGGTTGACGCTGTAAAAGTGAAGGGGTGAAATCTCATGAGAGAGATGAACAGAGAGGGTGATACTGGAATTGAGGTATCAGAAAACTGTTTGTCCATGGGGCTACCGAGGTACAGTACCCCGGCAAAGAACCTCAGAGCAGCGGATGCAGCTGCATCCGAGTTGGAGGGTCTAACGGGTGAAGCCCGGCAAAGACAACAAGATAGGGTTAACGAGCTGGTTCGGATTGCGAACAGGCAAAACGAGGAACTGCTCAGGGCTAACCCGGAGAGAGCTGGAGCCTCCAAGATCGTCCATTCGGCGGTGGGTAACCCGTAGAAATCCGCTGGAGCCGCATCGTCTCCTCATGGTGGTCCAAGGAGAGAAGAGGTGGTATCCTCGGCCAAACGGAACAAACAGATCGTCCCGTATGACCCGACGCGGGCAGGGAAAGGAAAAGAAACGCAGAAAAATGATGATCGACGGAGTGTGAGCCGAGGTGAAGCTGGCCGAGGTAACCGCGACCAAGGCAATGCCGGTCAAGGGAACGTTGTCAACGGCAATGCCGGATAGCGAAACTCGGCTGGAGAAGGACAACCGCAGCAGCGGAATATACCAAGGCAAGAGCAAAGTGCCGGCCGAGGTATGCAACAGAAAGGTGCTCCAAGAGAGCAAGACAGGTATAATGATGGAGACTCGGAAATGGCAAACGCGGGATACCCAAGGGCAGACTGTCATGTGATAGGGTCAAGATTGGGGAGCAGGGATTTGATGCCGGATGACGTCTTGTTCGACACGAGGGACAACTGCCGAACTGAAAATCTGGAGTTCGAAGTGGTGAACTTAGAAAGCACGTATCATGCGTTACTCGGAAGGCCAGCGCTGAACAAGTTCATGGCAAGTTGTCATATTAGCTACTTGAAGACGAAGTTGCCCGGGACAAACGGGGTGATAACCATTGCAGGGGATTTCCGACGTTCCATGGAGTGTGCGTCCGCCGGGTCAAACTTAGCCGAGTCACTTGTGATTGCGCAGGAAAAAAGGAAAATTCAAGAAGTGGCGGCATTGGCTCAGTCCGCGCAGCAGTATATGCCGACGCTGAGTAACCCGCATGGAAGTGTCTCCTTCTAGGCCACGAAAGATACCAAGAAGGTTCCTGTTGATGACATGTTCCTAGAGCGCACCGTAACAATTGGTGCTGGGTTAAATGATAAATAGGAAAGCGAGCTCGTCAGCTTCCTCCGTGAGAATCGGGACATTTTTGCTTGGTCCACATAGGACTTGCAAGGTGTTCTGAGGGAGTTGGCCGAGCACTCTTTGAATGTGAGACCCGGAGCAAAGCCGGTGAAGCAACCTCTCCGCCGCTTCGCCGAAGATAGGAGGAAAGTCATCGGGGATGAGATAGCTCGGTTGCTAACTGCAGGATTTATCATGGAAGTCCTTTACCCGGATTGGCTGTCTAATCCGGTGCTGGTGGAGAAGAAGAAGGATGACCCGAACGTGGCAGTGGTTTGGCGCATGTGTATTGATTACACGAACCTGAACAAGGCGTGTCCGAAAGATCCATTTCCGCTACCAAGAATAGATCAGGTCATAGACTCAACTGCTGGATGTGAACTGTTGTCATTCATTGATGCATATTCTGGTTTCCACCAGATACCTCTGAATCCAGATGATCAAATAAAGACTGCGTTTATTACCCCGTATGGGGCTTATTGCTATTGCACCATGCCGTTTGGTTTACGTAATGCAGGGGCAACGTACCAAAGATGTATGCAAAAATGTTTGCACGACCAATTAGGTCAAAATGTACAGGTGTACGTGGATGATGTGGTTATCAAGACCAAGGAAAGCAAAACGCTCCTTGACAATATCAGGCAAACGTTTGCGAACCTAAGGAGGTTCCGGATGAAACTTAACCCGAAAAAATGTACCTTCGGTGTCCCGGCTAGGAAATTGCTCGGTTTTCTTGTTTCCAGCCGAGGTATCGAGGTTAACCCAACCAAAATCCGGGCCATCGAACGAATGGAACTGCCGAAGTGTCTTAACGATGTCCAGAAGTTCACAGGTTGCCTGGCCTCGTTAAGTCGGTTTGTATGTCGGTTGGGAGAGAAGGCATTGCCTCTTTACCAACTCATGAAAAAGTCGGATAAGTTCGTTTGGACACCGCAGGCCGATGAAGCCTTTACCCACCTGAAGAAAATGTTAGCCACGGCACCAGTGCTAGCCTCACCACTATCGAAGGAGCCAATGTTGTTCTATATAGCCGCAACCAACCGAGTTGTAAGTGCAGTGATAGTGGTGGAGCGCGACGAGGAAGGTAAGTCGGTGCAAAGGCCAGTATATTACTTGAGCGAGGTGTTGTCTGCCTCAAAGTAGAACTATCCACATTACCAAAAGGTGGCATATGGCGTGTACATGGCCGCCAACAAACTGAATCACTACTTTGAGGAGCATCCTATCCGAGTCATATGTGAGGCCCCCATATCCGAGATAATGAGTAACAAGGATGCGAGTGGCAGAATTGCAAAATGGGCAATTGAGCTAGCTCCTTATGCGCCACAATACGACAGAAGGGAGGCCATCAAATCTCAAGCTGTGGCGGACTTTTTCGTGGATTGGGCCGAGGTACAATACGAACCGCCACTTCTAGACCCGAACTATTGGCGAATGCACTTTGACGGATCAAAAAACAAAACCAGGCTAGGTGCTGGAGTTGTACTCACATCGCCAAAGAAGGACCAGTTGAAATATGTGCTGCAGATCCATTTCACCGCATCAAACAATGTCGCTGAGTATGAAGCGCTTGTGCATGGGCTTAAAGTAGCAAAAGAGATTGGCATACGTCGGATCATATGCTTTGGCGACTCGGATTTGGTGGTGCAGCAAGTGTCCGGAGTGTGGGACGCCCTTGATCCAAACATGGCACTATACAGATTTCATGTGCAGAAGATATCTGGTTACTTTGAAGGATGCGAATTTCATCATGTACCCCGGGTGGAAAATGAGGCTACCAACATGCTGTCGAAGCTCGGGTCAACCAGACAAGCAATTCCACCGGGTGTAGCATTAGAGCACCTCAGGAAACCATCCATCAGGCCATCCCCAGAATCCGAGTCGATCTATGTCCCGGAGGACACCAAATCCAGAGCTGTGCCCATGGACGTTGACACGGGAAGTGGTGCGCGAAACCCGGGGACTGCCTCGGCAGACCCGGGGACTGCTCCGCAAGACCCGAGGACTGCTCAGTGTGATCCGGTTGAAGTTATGCCAGTGGATCAGATGGAGATAGACGAGGATGTATTCCCTGTGCGAACAATACCAGCTTGGGCACTACCTATATTTCAATTCCTCAAAGATGGAATGTTACCCTCTGAGGAGGTGCTGTCTAGGCAAACACAGAGGAGGGCAAAGGCCTACACGATCATCAATTCCGAACTATACAAAAGGAGTGTGACCAATTTCCTCCAGAGATGTGTTGACCCGGAAGAAGGGCTTGACATCCTCTGAGATATACATCAGGGGGAATGCGGGCATCATGCCTCATCCCGAGCCTTGGTAGCAAAAGCTTTCCGGCACGGATTCTACTGGCCAAACACCTTAGAGCAAGCGGAAGATCTGGTGAGAAAGTGTAATGGTTGTCAGAGGTACGCTACCAAGACACATATGCCAATGTCGGAACTCAAGACCATACCAATCACTTGGCCATTTGCCATATGGTGCTTGGATATGGTTGGCCCATTCAAACCAGCAAGGGGAAATATGACTCACATTCTGGTAATGGTGGACAAGTTTACGAAGTGGATTGAGGTAAAGCCTATAAGAAATTTTAATGGAGCTACGGCCGTAACGTTTCTCAAGGATATCATCTTGAGGTACGGTTATCCTCACAGTATCATAACTGACAATGGCACAAATTTTGTGGAAGGAGCATTTGCGCGTTTCTGCCGAGATAAGAAGATCCGGATGGACGTAGCCTCGGTAGCCCACCCTACATCGAACAGACAAGTGGAAAGATCCAACGGATTAGTATTATCCGGAATAAAACCCCGGCTCATTGAGCAGCTGCAAAGATCAGCGGGGTGCTGGATAGAAGAACTACCAGCGGTACTATGGAGTTTAATAACAACTCCGAATCGATCAACAGGCTATACGCCGTTCTTTATGGTATATGGGGCAGAAGCTGTATTACCAGCCGACATCGAGCATGATTCGCCTAGGGTCACCCAATACACAGAAGCCGAAGTGCAAGAAGCCCGGCAAAATGATGTTGATCTGCTGGAAGAAGCGAGAGAACTGGCATTGTCTAGATCCACCATATATCAGCAAAATCTCCGACGCTATCATAGCCGGAAAGTGTGCCCCCGGGTCTTTCGGGAAGGCGATCTGGTGCTCCGGTTGGTACAACGTACTACGGGCATGCATAAGTTATCCCCCCCATGGGAAGGGCCATTCATCGTGAGCAAAGCATTTCACAATGATTCTTACTATCTTATAGATGCAAAGCCATAGGAAAAGAACAAGGCGGACAGGTCCGGAGAGGAATCCAAGCGACCATGGAATATAGCTCTACTTCGTCCTTTCTACACTTAGCTAAGAAGTCTATGTATCCGAGTTATTTCATATGTCAGTATGTATGTCGGCAATGAGCTTATCAATGAAATGTTGGCACCTCAATCAGTAACTCGGGGACTGCCTTAATAATGTTTGTTGTTTTTTGCGCGTTAGCTGGAATAACTTGTTCTACGTAGCTCGGATTAGTAGTGTGTGAGCACCAAAAACCCAACTCTTCGACTTGCTGCTGTCCAACAAGAATTGGCTTCATGGCAAGCAAGAGAACAAGTTTGGAATGGCGTAGCACATGAAAAACGGCCAAGGGAAAGAATTTATTCGAGCCAACGTTTGTTTTTCGGACTAACCCTGTACTTATTTTCAAGTTATTATGCAGTTTTATTTTTGAGCTAAGTCTAAAAGTTTCCTAGTATTGTTAAAACAATTTTTGAAGCTCGGATTCGTAAGTTGTAAAACCGAATCAAGGTAGACACGAACCGAGCCAAAAGATTGAACGAACAAGAAAAAGAAACTCAGGGACTACGTGCAAGTTAATCCGGCATAAGCACTTAGTAGCAAAATGTCACATGTGTTCAGAATACAACTCCACCCGGCATACCGGGGATCTGATAAATTTTTGAGTTTTTTTTGCTCAAGGAGCAGCAGGAGGAAGTTTGGCATCATGTTCACCCTCTTCGATATCCGAGGCATCGTCCTCCCCGTCCTCGTCTGAATCATCCTCAACATTCTCAACCTCTTCGTCGCCAGCGACTTCCAGGAAGCTCGGACCCTCAGTCCATTCGTGAATGGGGGCATATTCGATGAGGCTGTGGGCGCAAGCCTGGCGCCGAGCTACCCACTCCGGGTTGTCTGTCCACTTGGATCCTGTGCGCAGGCGGGTGAGGAGGCTGAGATCTATCTTCTCATACCACGTCAGAATGTGGTGAAGGATGGTATCAGCCGCGGCACGTCCAGCGGACTCTCTCCAGAGGTCGAGCTGGGTCTCGATTTCCGAAAGCTTTTCGGCGAGATGTGTAACTCTCTCCGGAGCGTCATCAGCGGGCCAGAACGTGTTGAAGACTAGGACTGAAACGTCAAGGAGATCTTTGTCGTAGTTCTTAATGATTTCCACGCGAGAGGACAGGCTGACCAATAGGTCCTCCATGTCTAAGGGAATGCTCTCACCGTCAGGAGCGACGGGAGTACCCCTCTCTCGGCGGAAATTGGCAACAACAGCACTCACAATAGCAGTAACCTCTGGAAAGTGGCCTGAGAAACAAGGCAAAGGACGAAGCTGAGAAAACAAGACGTACGAAGTAACCTAGAGAAATAAGGCGGATAAGGCAAAAGAAATTACGTGAGATGTGGCTGTGAATCCGGGTCAGTTCCTTGGTACAATCATCACGCCTCTTCCGAAGCTGCTCAAGCTCAACATTCGCCGACTCAAGTTTGACCTCGGCCTCCTGAAGAAGCTCATGGTCCTTAGCAATTTGGAGGTTGAGGCGCTGACGCTCTTCAGTGTAGTCCTGGCCAGCCTTTTTTAGCTCGGCTTGGTGTTGCGCCTTCATCTTCGCCATCGCAGCCTTGAGCCTGGCAATATCATCGTCTTTGGTCCGGAGAAGGGCGAGCTCATCATCTTTTTTCTTCAGCTCGGCTTGATGCTACCCTGCTTGTTCGAGAAAATGCAGCATCATATCAGGCACGGGCACACTATCTTCAAGCGATGTTGAAATAGTGTGTTGGCCCGGCGGTGCCGAGGTATGAATGTTTGCCGAGCCAAGGAGGAAAGGAGATAGAAAGCACGGTGAGGACAGACAAAAAGGACGTACCCTTGATCTGCTCCAAGTTCTTCCGCATTATCTTGTTCTCAGCCTCCACCCTAGCTGCAGAAACCGAACAATCAAATTAGTTCGACAAAGGAGGTTGAAGGAAAATGAGGAAGTGATAAGGAAGAAATTTACCCCTTTTCTCGTATTCCACGATGAGTGCAGCCTGTTTTGTGCGTAGATTCTTGTGGGTATCCAGCAAGCGTTGGAATTCCGCACTCCGGCAGTTAGTGGTCACCTGAAAGGAGTTCAAAGGCATAGGTTAGCTTGGTGCATATTCGAAGTGTACTAAAATCCGGGCCAAGTGGAACTTAACCCGTCTCTAGGTGTGTGCATATTCGAAATGTACTACAATCCGGGCCAAGTGGAACTTAACCCGGCTCTAGGTGTGTGCATATTCGAAGTGTACTACAATCCGGGCCAAGTGGAACTTAACCCGGCTCTAGGTGTGTGCATATTCGAAGTGTACTAAAATCCGGGCCAAGTGGAACTTAACCCGACTCTAGGTGTGTGCATATTCGAAGTGTACTAAATCCGGGCCAAGTGGAACTTAACCCGGCTCTACGTGTGTGCATATTCGAAGTGTACTACAATCTGGGCCAAGTGGAACTTAACCCGGCTCTAGGTGTGTGCATATTCGAAGTGTACTAAAATCCGGGCCAAGTGGAACTTAACCCGGCTCTAGGTGTGTGCATATTCGAAGTGTACTAAATCCGGGCCAAGTGGAACTTAACCCGGCTCTAGGTGTGTGCATATTCGAAGTATACTAAAATCCGGGCCAAGTGGAACTTAACCCGGCTCTAGGTGTGTGCATATTCGAAGTTCTCATGGAGCTACGTTAGTTTTCTAAAAGAGCATCCAGCCGAGTAACAAGTTACTCCCCCGGAGGCTCGGGGACTAATGGTTATTATCTACAACTTGTAAAGGGGAAGTGACGTACCTCCATCATTCGTCCAGCGAGGTTAATTGCCTTTGCGGCTGTGTTCATCTGAGCGGAAAACTCGGCAGGGCCGAACTTCTCCGGAAGATCAGTGTCTTGAACTACCTCCGCCTTATTCCAATTCATGATGAATTCTATCAAGCTCGGAGGGTACCGTTCACCACTGGGCATATGGGGCGCCACCAAGCCCTTTGCATGCGCTTCTTTCCTTTCGATCAAGGCAAGGGCTGGGCTGGTGTGTAGAACCATTTGTTGTGCGTCAGTTGGCTCGGCAGGCGCGTCCTTCGCTGCTAGTGCTTTCTTGGGAAGCATTGACACGAGGGTACGCTGCCCGGCTTCGACGGATGGTGGCTTGGTTGTGTCCGGAGCCTTCATGTCCTTGGCTTGCTGGGAAGAGGAAGCCGTTACAGCGGTTTTCCCCTTAGGAGCGGCCAGGGTAGCTCCTCGCCGAGGTTGAGAAGACTCGGACGAGGCAGAGGAGCTAGGCGCTGGTGCTCTTGTTGCTGGACTTGGTGCCGCTGCCGATGTTTTCGCAGCCGGAGTAGGTGTTGATGCCGGAGTTGGAGTTGATGCTGGTCTGGTTGCTGGTACTGGAACTGGTGCTGGGGCCGAGGTAGCCTCAGTGGCTGCTGGTCGCGGCGTTGCCGAGGTGGTGGATGCCGTCGCCTCGGTCGGGCCAGTCTCCCCCGCTCCAAGGTTACCCTCCTCTTGCCGAGGTTGAGCAGAACCCGGAGCGGCCGAAGAACCCTCTGGAATTGGGCTCAGCGGACGTGATTCGTCATCACGACAGGGAGAAGGGCTAGGTTGGAGGGGTGAAGAGATGCTAGATCCACTTTGAGGCACCTCCACCGGAGCCCTACAAAATCAAAAAAGGTCAGAAGAAAAATTACAACGAAGTAAGGAAGAACAAGTTACAGAAGAAAGAATGACGTACGCATCCGAGGTCTAGGCCTCCTTAGGTTTCTGAGCCCTCCGTGCTGGGGCCTTGCCTGCTGGCTTGGAGGCTGTCTTGTCCCCGGACTTCTTATGCCTTTTAGCCGGCTGGGGAGGTCAGGAGGAAGAACTTGAAGAAGCCCCACACTTTTTCTTCGATGCCACCGGAACAGGTTCGCCAGTAGCGAGGGGAGGATCCTCGTGGATGTGACCACCGGGGTGAGCTGATGGCGGAAAAGCAAAAGAAAGGGGGACAGCCTCAACAGGTTCAATCACCTCGACATCCGAGTCATCTTCATCATCGGGCCAATCTCTAATAGAAGAGGATTTACCCGTGGGTCGTTTCGTGGCGTCGGTCATTGGGAGGAACATCTCCTGGTCCGGCTCCTCCTCATCCGGGTTCTCCTGGTCCGGCGCCCACTTAAGGGTCGGATCGGTGCCGTCCTCGATGGTCTGCTGAAGAAATTGCTGAGGAAAAAATGAACGAAAGAGTCAAAAATGCAACAATAACTGACATATAATTGGCCCGGAGTAAGTTCGCAACATGAAGCTTACCACGGGAGGAAGCCTATCGCAGCAGTAATGCTCCATTCCCCAAGTCCACTCGAAGGAGAAGTCCTTGTGGGTGGTAAAAAGAGCCTTAACCCGGCGATAAATCTCCGTGTTGCTCAGCTCGAAGGAGGAGGTCCGGTTGGGATCGCGGCCGAAGCTCATGTGGCACACCTTGTGGGTGCGCTTCTGCAGGGGGAAATCCGGTTGCGCACGAAAGTGATCATGGCATCCTCGTTGCGCAGCCCGAGCTTCTTCAGCTCCGTGAACATCTTGTTGACCTGATTGGCCAAGGCAGTGGGCTTCTTGGGGATCTCATCCCACAGATCCGGGTTAGGTGGACCCGGAGTGTAGGGGAGCAACCGGATCAAGTCTTCAGTGCCCGTATTCCGGACATAGAAGAAGGTCCGGGCCCATCCTTTGCAGGACTCTAGCCCGGTGACCCGGGGGAAAACAGAAAATCTCCGGGGTGAGATGGAGGCTGCTCCGAATTGAGTGAGTTGTTTGTCCTCTGGATCAGCATGGATGTTGGGAATGACATTGCGACGAAGGCCGAAGAACCGGATCCATAGCTCCTTCGTGGGCCATAGTCCGGCGTAGCCTTCGATCGTAGAAGCAAAGGCAGAGAGAGAGGTGATGTTGTTGGCTGGAAGATGGTGCGGCTGGAGCTGGTACGTACCGAGCCAATCCCGGAAAAAATCACTCACCGGCAAACCGAAGCCCCGTTGGAAGTGGGGCAAGAACACGACGAACTCACCCGGATTGGGTGAGGGGGCCAGTTCGTTAGAAGGGAGACGAGCGGCGACGCCGGCGGGGATGCGCCTGGTTCGGTAAAGCCAGTCAAGATCATCCTGACAGACCCATGACCCGGCCCACGCGCCGCGGTCCGCCGCCACGGCGTCCTCCTCCATCTCCTGCTCAGCAACGATGAGCTCCTCTTCAGTCATCAGGTCTTCGCAGCCCTCACTGGCGCTAGCGGCGGCGGGGGGCAAAGGCTAGGATTGGCGAGGACCCGTGGCAAGGAAGTTGTGCAGCGGTGGCCGCGACGCAGAGGCACGGGAAAGCAGTGCGGTGGCTGCGATGCAGAAGAGCAAGGGAAAAGCGCGGCGGCGACGCTGCTATTTGGAGCACTAGCGGCGGCGCAGTCGCAAGGAAGAGGAAGAAGAGGAGCAACGGGCAGAGGGGCGCAGAAGGAGAAAAATCCTAAGGGATGCGCCCCTCCGCTATTTAACCACACCCTCGGGCGGTGAGTGGGATCGTGTACTACGGGTCGGCCACACGTTGTGGCCGTGTATCACCTGCCCGTACCAATCAGCGGGAAGCCACACAGAGGGCCACAGAGCGGAGAAGATCCCATGATGTGACACTGTGATGCGAGAAACGAAGAGGCAGGCATGACGTGGCCCGCGCACAGTGATAACTGACAATTACTGTGGCGGTTACTGTGCAGGCCCTTAAAATAAGACGACATAATGATTACCTTTCACATGGGCTAGCGTACGAGAGAAGGAAACAAGACCCGGATGAAACTGTGGTAACCCGGCCGGCAAGTGAAAACTTGGAATGTGCGAAGGGAACGTAAATCCATCTAATCCAAGGTAAAGAGGTAACTCGGCAATAAGGACAGGAGCACAGAATAGAACCTGATGTGGCCTTAGCGGCCAAGGCAGCTAAAACCGCACCAGCTTTGGGGACTAATGTTGGGGGGATAACCCCGGGTAGGGTCATGCCGGGGTATAAAGGCTGAGTTAGCCAAGGTTTGGCAAGGCCAAAGCGAATGCTAGCCGAGAGTCACCTAAAGGCAGGCCGGATCATGGAGTAACCCGAACCAGGGGGCGTTCACCTAACTAAGTCTCAACCGACTTAAGTAGTAAGTCGGAAGTGCTTGTTCGCTTGTATGCAGGAACAGGGGTGCCCGGATCATCTATGATCTGGGTCATGTTTGGCTTCTAGGAGAAGGAAGGAATCTTGCTGGTCAAAAGAAGCCCCGGTACGTACTACCTGAGCGAAGCAAGCAAGGACAGGACCACCGGGGCGTGGCCGACAAGGGTGACGATGCCCATGTCGGCTGACGCGGGCGTCGCAGAGGCTCACATAGTTAAAGCATGTGTGACGCGGGGAAAAAGCACCCCGGTCGGCTTGCCACTTTGGGAGGAGGCATATTCTTAGGAATATGCCTCCACGTATGCCCTAGGCAGAAACCGAGCCTCCTCTATAAAAGGGGGGCTAGGGCTTCTGTAGAAGGGGTTGGTCTTTCTACTATTCTGTTTTGGCTAGGGTTTTTGGTGTGATCTGTGGGTGAGAGTAAGAGAGCTCCTTCTTCCTCCTCTCACCAATACAGCTCTAGGAGCACTTGTAATCTTGGAAGGAAATCAATACAAACTTTTGTGTGGAGAATCACTCCACTATCCCTCCCTGGATTCCCCTAGCGTGTATTAGTCCCCACCTTTAGCCTATCCATGGCATATGCCGTGACACCACCACGACAATCATCATTCCAAGGTTTTCATAATCATTTTCACCAAGTATTCCCATCTAAAGTGATCAAGTTTTATGCTTAGAACTAACCACTATAGTTGAGGGTATTCACTATTGGGGGTGCTAATCTGGTACAAGTATCCAAGACTAATCTGGTATGAGGGAAAGTAAAGCTTGGAGTAAAAACTGGGAATTGGTAAAGTTGCAAAACCAGGTATGCCTAGTGCATCTGGTATGAGGGGCTTGCATATATAGTATGCATAGCTCTAGCTTGCATTTAGTGCTGGATTGCCTTGAGTAGAGCAGTTGTTGCAGTCGTTGCAGTTTTCCTCCTCCTCCTCGAAGTACTCCTCTTCGTTGAATCCCTGGTCGGTACTAGCGTCTATAAATACATCCAATGTAGACAATCACCAAACAACACTTCACTACTCCTATTTAGCACACAAGGCTCATACTAGATGATCTAATATCATCTCAATCATTCCATGTTATAATGGCTCATTTTTGTTTCTCTTTAATGATAAAAGTAATCTCTACTCATTGAAATTGTTTAAGATTTAATATTCTCCAACTAGAATATAGGTTCATATGGACCATGTCCTCACCATATATTCTCAAGCTTGGGAATGTGATATAAAAGGGTGGTCATGCATTACAAGATTTAATATTACTATTTAATAAGATTTAAAAGACTAGAAAAGCCTATATAGCTTTCTTTTAATACTAGTCCAAGTTTAATATCTATAGAACCAAATGTTTTTACATATTCTGGTAGAGCATGCCAAATTTGATTTTTGAGTGGTGGAATCATCTCAAAAGCATTTATAGTTTATTTTTAAAAAATGTTTGAAGTGCCCATAGTCTCTGTCTTGTTATTTTTGGTATAGGTGATCTATAATTCCAATTGGTTTGAATCCAATGCGAGTGATTAGATAATTTCAATAACTTTCCAACAAAATTGGAATCACACATTTTGGTTTAGTGAATCTCTTTGAATTAATTTTTGAATCTACTGACAGAATCTAGTTTTAACTAAAATGGAAAAAGACTATTTGAATGGGTGGGCTCTGCGCGGGAAACTAAACGGGCCGGCCCAACTGCACAGCACGGGTGCAGCTGGCTACTGACAGATGGGTCCTACTCGTCAGTGAATTAACTAACCCAAAACGGTAAGTTTCAATCTTAGCCCTACGATTAGAACACAATCTAACGGCTAAGGTTCATCTTCTACATCGAACAGCTCGGGCGAGAACTGAACCCTAACATGGTGGTGGGGGTCGCGTGAGGCTCACCTAGGCTCCAGCTAAGGTCAGTGATCGGGACGAATGGGGTTGTCGTCGTCGGCGGTTCGAGGCGCGGTCACGGCGGCTCCTAGGGTGGTGGCAATCAACAGGCTCCTCCCACCTCTGCAGCGGCGAACTCCGACTAAATTCTGGCGATGTGGTGCTCGCGTTGCTCCGGGTAAGGGACGATGAGGTTCTGTGGTGAGTGGGGAGTGGAATAGTGTGGATATTGAGGGCTGGGGTGGCCTCTATTTATACACCTAGTGTGGCGGTTGGGTGGCATGGTCGGGGTACTCCGGCGAGGCTGCTACAGGTTGCAATCGTCACAGCGGAGGGCATGGGTCGAGGCGGTGGACTATGGCGGTCGTCATGGAAGTGATGGCACGGCAAGGAGCGCTCTGCATTGGCCAGGGTACGTCGGTGCTCTGGGCAGGTATACAGGCGTTCGTCACTGGGTACGATAGTCATGGGGCGTGAGACGATGAACGGTCATATCTAGCGGCTCACTAGTGACATGGCGAACGCAGGTACGGGCGGAGAGAGTGAGGCGTGACATGTGCGAGCGAGGCAGTTGAGGCGCTCCATCGTGCTCTTGGCATGGCCAGGGGTTAATTGGGCAGAGCTGGTCTGGCTCCTTCTCGCCTCGCCGTTGGTCCAGGGGTGGGAAGTGGGTGGCGGTGAGGTCACGCCTACCTCGTGGGGGTCGTGGTAGAGGGCGGCACAGCACGCAGCGACTGGCTCATGCACGGACCGGCATGGATGGCTCGTCATGGGCATGCCACTGGTGCAACAGTGGGCAAAGTGCTCTCCACTTCATGGCAAAGTAACAGGGGTGATCTAGGACAATTCACTAGGTTGATTGCAATACAAATTGTGAGCAATTGACAACTCCAAATAGTGAATAGTTGGTGAGGTTGTACTGTGCATGCCAAGTGTTCGACACAATGTCCGCATGAATTCATAATTCGAATTTTTGAAAGATTTTTGGTGAGTGATCTTGTTGTTTGCTTGGTAGACTATGGTTGCTGGGATTTGTCAAGTGGAATTGATTTGTGTGGTTTTTTAGAAAGTGTGATCTATACATATGATCTTGATTCAATTGTGTACTGCCTCTTAAATAGATTTGAATTTAGTTTTTGCCACTTTGTAAAGTTTGCTTGGATTCACTTTTACTTGGTCTAGCAAGGGGTAAAAAGAAATGGAATTGTTTCTTTTGAAAATTCTTTACTAGGAACACTCAAAGTGGTCTAGTGGATTAGTTTGGCCAAAATGACCATTTGCTTATAGATATCTTATTTTTGATTTTTCTTTATTTGATTCTACTTGGAAATGATCTAGATGAGGTAGTATTCATCTTTAAACCATTCTTTATCATTTGTAGAAATCAAACATGGCCATTGCCATCATTCATACACTAATGCAAATCACACATACACTCATATCCATTTTAATAATAAAAGTTTTTTTAACCCAAACTTGGGTGATTAGAGCTTGATAAGCTTGATTAATATTTTTGGAATGTTACAAACCTTCCCTCCTTCAACAGAATCTCGTCCCGAGATTCAGGAAAAACTAGGAACTAAAGAGATTGGGATACTCAGTCCTAATGTAATCTTCTCGTTCCCAGGGGGTTCTTCTTCGGTATGGTTACTCCACTGGATTTTGATGAACTTGATACTTCTGGTCCGGGTGGTTCTAAATGCTTCTTCCAAAATACGGATGGGCACTTCACGTTAGGTTAGATCCTCATTGATATCTATGGCTCTGTGATTGATGTTTTTGAACACTTCGGTCTTCTTCGGAACTTCTAAGCATTTGCGAAGTAACGAGATATGAACCACATTGTGAACGGCTGACTGATGTCTACGCACTTCTATTCTTGTAGACAGTTGCTGGGCCTCCAAGTGCAGAGGTTTGTAGAACAGCAGCAAGTTTCCCTTAAGTGGATTACCCAAGGTTTATCGAACTCAGGGAGGAAGTGGTCAAAGGTATCCCTCTCAAGCAACCCTGCAATCAAGATACAAGAAGTATCGTGTGTCCCCAACACACCCAATACACTTTTCAGGTGTATAGGTGCACTAGTTCGGCGAAGAGATAGTGAAATACAAGTGGTATGGATAATTATAAGTGGTAGCGGTGCCAGAAAAGAGCTTGACGAGTAGGAAGAGACTAAAGGCAATCTGAAATAAAGATGGAAGCAAGTAAACATGTAACAGATCTAGTTGCAAACGGTGTGTCAATGCTTAGAAACAAGGCCTAGGGATCATACTTTCACTAGTGAGCACTCTCATATAAATATCTTATCTTCATGATACTACTCTGAACTACTCTCCAGTTGGACACTCTAATCCATGGTAGGGCTATAACAACACTCCTCAAAGTTCGCTTTCCCCATCTAGATAACCCCACACTTTCACCTTGAGCGCTAGATGGTTCCAACAAACACCATAATTTCATAGAGACATCCAACTCCAAATATAACTCAAAACAAGTATTTGTAATCTCTAGCCTAAGTGCCACCATGGGGTGCACGCTATCACTTTCACACACATGGGGAGAGAAAGAGATCTACTCAAGAAAGGTAGATCTACTTGATTACAAAGCTCATGATCACAATATGATCATGCATAGAGAGAGAGAGATGAACACATAGCTATCGGTAGAACCCTTAGCCTCGAGGAAGATCTACTCCCTCATCATCATGGGAATCAGCAACGACGATGGAGATGGTGGTGGAGATCGATGGAGATGGCTCTGGGGGCACTTCCCACTCCCGGCAGGGTGCCGGAATAGAGACTTTCTGTCCCCCGAATCTCCCCTTCGGTGGCGTCAGCGTTGTGGAACTTTTCGTGGCTAGAGGCTGGATTGTTTAGGGTTTTCTCATCGGGAGGCTTCTTATAGGCAAAGGGGCGATGTCAGAGGGTGGACCAGGGGCCCACACCACCTGGTGGCGTGACCAGGGGACCCGCGCCACCACATGGTGTGGCCAGGGGACCCGCGCCACCACATGGTGTGGCCAGCCCCTGGCTCCTCTCCATCTCGTCTTCTGGCTCCGTGGGTCTTCCGGTGAAATATCGACTTTGGATTTTGTCTGCTCCAATTCTGAGAATATTCATTTTCTGGCTTTTCTGGAACCAAAAGCAAAAGAAAACAGGCAACTAGCACGGTGGCATCTTGTTAATAGGTTAGTTCCAGAAAATGTGTAAAAGTACTCCAAAGTGTGGACAAAACATAAGAAAGTAGATATAAAACAAGCATGGAACATCAAAAATTATAGATATGTTAACAACGTATCAACATACCCAAGCTTAACTCATGCTCGTCCTAGAGTAGGTAAGTGATAAAAAGAAAGAATAATTTTTGAGGTGACATGCACCATCACTTTTAACATAGCATGAAAGATGTAGTTCTAACAATAAGACATAGCAACTATGATGTAACATGAAAAGGTACAAACAAAAGATTCATGAATAACAATGCTTTGCAAGATGTTTGTTTGTTTCACATATAGAAAACATAATAAGAATGGTATTCAGCGTGTCCCTCATAGTGTAGGAAAACATAAATGCATAGGACACCTTCAAAGTTCATAAGGGTGACTAGATACAAATAGTTTAAGAACAAGCAATATCAAAGTTATGAATCAATCAAAAAGTCTTGGGACAATGCACATTAAACTAAGAATGGCCACTATGCTCTCTCAATAGGTGCATAAAGATAAAAGATGGAGACTCAACATAAAATCAAAAGAAAGGCCTTCATAGAAGGAAGCATGGATTCAAGTCTCATAAAGAGCTTCCAAAAATTATGGTACTTATTAGCTTTCAGCTCTCATTGCCCCTATCATAAGCATCTTGAAGTGATTAAGGTTAAAGTGAACAAACTATGGAGTATATGCTTGACAAATTATAAGTTGGCAATCTCATGTCCTTTGAATACGAGGGCCACTCCTCATGCTCCTCAAGTTTAGTTACCGATAATTTCTTGTCATAGTAAGTACATTTGTATCATATAGAACCGCCAACGGGGTACCCCTTGCCCGATGATACAGAAGAGTCCCCATATCAAAATGACAAGGCAAGCAGACAATAAGCATCTCAGCATCTTCTTATTTACCATGGGAAAATGGTGCTTTTTTCTCTCTTTCCTCTTTTCTCATCTTTTTTTTCTTTTTTCTCAATCTCTATCTCTTTTTTATAAGAAGAATGCTTCATAGATTGCTCATTATGGTTATGTTGTAAGTTTCCACCATGATTAGGCATGGATTAGACCAGCCGCCCAGGCGTTTCTCTAACACACATACATAACTTCATGGACTTACAAGCTCCCCTTTCATTTCACACCGACGACATCCATAAACAAAAGAGCATGATATCAACTGGGTACAATGTACAAGTGCTATGTTGAAAGTGTTCCCCATGACAGCATGGTTCTACTAATTCCCAACGTATAAGTGCAAGAATATACAACATAGATGACACAATGGTTCAAGTTTATTAGGGGCAATAAAAGTAAACTGTGCCATCAAGTTTGTGAGAGCTTTAATCACTAATTTTCTCATAACAAGTTTAATTCAGAAGGTAGATAAAAACATGAATATACTTGGAATAGCAAACGCTAATAGGTAGGTATGGTGGAATCTTTGGAATAAGTTGGTTTTATTTGGAGTTGGATGCATGAGTGGAACTCATACTTGGTATGGAGGCTAGCAAAAGACTGGGAGCGACCAACTAAGAGAGCAATAATGGCCATAATCATGCAAAGTGACAAAAAATTATTAATTAAAGCATAAAGTGATATTACAATCCGAAAACTAAATAATCATCGAGGCTATGGTGACTTGGGATAGTCTTAACATGGTGTTAGCATGCACCAAGTTAGCCCAAATAAAGCATTTAAAGGAGAATACCATAATATTATGATTTTAATATGCTAAACAACGCATGATTCTTTCAAGGCACATTAAGAAATCTCAATTGTTTATAACATGTCATGCTACAACAAGAATCACTAAGCATAAAGTCAAAATAATATCAAGCATGACATGATAAAGTCTAAGCCACAATCAAAACAAGCTCCTTTTATACCACTTATAAGCATGAACTTTCCTACTCTTTTCCAATCCAAACCAACTTAATTGAAAGAACTCACAAAGATAATAATAAATAAAGATCAGTGAGCTTGTCTCACAAATCCAAAAGGAAGAACTAAAAAGTTCTAAGCTGAAAGCACAAGAAAACTAAGGCTAAACCCAGTGCTAGCAAAAGAGAACACTCACAAAACAATAAGAATGAAAACTAGAGTGTTCTAAACAATGAAAGCAGAGTGTGTCTCTCTCCAAAAGAAGTGTTGGGATCCAACCAACTTATTGTAGCAAACCAAGCAAATGAAAACTAAGAAAGAAAACGAAACGCTCCAAGAACAACACAACTGTGCATGAAACAATAAAAATGAAGTGTTTGGAAGAACCATGAGATTTTTATTGATGAAGAAGGGGATGCCTTGGGCATCCCCAAGATTTGACTTTTGTACTTCTTGAATATTTCTTGGGGTGACATGGGTGGCATCCCCAAGCTTGAGCTTTTGTCCATACTTCTTCTCATCACATTACTCTTCCCTACACTCAAAAATTTCCTTCATACAAAACTTCACACAATCTTCATTAGCAACATTAGTGCACTCAAGATAATAAGTCTTTTGGCTCAGTTTCAACACAAGTAAAACTTCCCTTAAAACACAAGATACTGTATCACTTCCTTTAAAAAGTTCAAATGATCAAAGAGAACTCAAAGAGAAAGAGATTAAGAGACAAATGCAAATAATGGCAGAAATCTGTCAAAACAGACCAACAGGTAAAAACCAATTTTTTCGAAGACCTTCTATTGCTCAAATCTAAAAGTGTTGCACTATCTAAAGTTGAATAACAACCTGGGGCAGAAGCACAAAAAATCACAGCTAAAACCGACGAACAGAGGGTTTTCACGAATTTTTACAGCGAAGCACAAAAATCTGTTGACAGCAACTTTCCCAATCATTACTTCTCTCTCATTAGAGGTTACTCTTGGCACAAAAACCACACAAAAATGATATGGAGCGGTTATTATAGAGGTAATAACTTCCAAGACTCAACTAAAACTTTTGGGTTCTCTCCCAATAAGTACTTTTCTTTAACGCCTTTAAGTTAGGCATGATAGTTTGAGAAGATGCTCACATAAGAAATATGAGTTGAAGTAAAAGAGACCATCAAGAAACAAATATGGAAAATAAATTAAGTCTAACCCACTTCCTACAAAAAATAATCTTGTAAAGAAACAAGTCATGAAAGCACAAAGCAACAAGCATAGGAAAGCAAAACAAGTGCAACTTCAAGACTTTCAACATAAAGAGGGGAAACTTAATATTATTGAGATGCATAAAACCATCTTTCCCTCTCTCATAATAACTTTCAGTGGCATCATGAATAAAATTAACAATATAACTATCACATAAAACATTCTTATCATGAGCCACATGTATATAATAATTATTACTCTCCATATAAGCATAGTCATTCTTATTAATTTTGGTGGGAGCAAATTCAACAAAATAGCTATCATTATTATTATCATCACCATAATCATCAAATATAGGAGTGATGGCTCGTGGATGATGAGCTTGTTGGGGAACCCCAAGAGGAAGGTATGATGAGCACAGAAGTAAGTTTCCCTAAGTTATGAAACCAAGGTTATCAATCCAGTAGGAGCAAGGAAACACCCCAAAGGTGTTGCTAGCTGAGCCTTGGCAGGGCGCACTATCGGTGCTAGTAGCAACTTGGAGACCTGCACAACACAACCACAGAACTCTGTCCCCAACTTGCGATGAGGTTGTCAATCTCACCGGTTTTGCTGAAAACAAAGGATTAAACGTATCGAATGGAAGGAAGTAATAGTTTGCAGATATTAAACACAAAGCAGTAAACAGTTTGTAGATTGTATGTAAAAGAAAGGACCGGGGTCCATAGTTCACTAGAGGTGGCTCTCCTTAAGATAGATAACATGTTGAGTGAACAAATTACAGTGGGGCAATTGACAAACATTGAGAAAGCATACAAGCATATACTAATCATCTTGACTCCTTTGAGACTTGATTGGGCATTACAACATTATACATAGACCGTCATCCAACTTCATCTATGACTAATAATCCACCTTCAGGTTATCATCCGAACCCCCTCTAGTATTAAGTTGCAAGCAACAAATTATTGCTTTACGAATTGCGTGTAAAGTAAACAATACGATTGTTCTATGAACAAAGGATTGTTGTTTTCTCCCTAGTAGCAATAGCACATCTAGTACCTTAGAGATTTCTATCACTTCCCCAGATTACCAGAGGCATGAACCCACTATCGAGCATAAATACTAACTCGGTGAGTTGCTAGCATCTACTTGGCCAAGATAGCTACTAACAACGAAAAGCATGCAAGATCACAAATAACAAAGACATGATAGAATCAATAATCAATCTGAAATAGCATCTCAATATCCATCGGATCCCCGCAAACACAACATGCAGAATTACAAATAGATGATCTTGATAATGAACGGAGCTCACAAGATCTAGACATGAAAGCACAAAGGAGGAGAACCAGCCATCTAGCTACTACATGGACCCGTAGTCCAGAGATGAACTACTCACGCATCACACCGCAGGCTTGCATGATGATGAAGAAGGCCTCTAGGGTGAATTCCCCTCTTCGGCAGGGTGCTGGGAAGAGCTTCGGATCTCTCCCGATCTAGGGATGGAGATGACGGCGGCTACAGACTCTTTCGTGGATTTTTGATCGGGTACTTAGGGTTTTGGTCCCGAAGGCAATATATAGGCGGAAGGAGAGGCCAAGAGGATGCTGGGGTCGGCCAGACCAACCCCTGGTGCGGTCCAGGCCTGGCCGCATGGCCAGGTAGTGAGGCCGGGGCTCACAGACCGATTTTTGGAGTTTTCAAAAAAAATCTAAAAATGCGGACTAGAAAATTTCGTTTAACTAATGAAAGTTTAATTGAAAATTTCATACGTAAATGGCCTTAACATGAACTAATATCCATTTGAATTAAACTTTTTTTTGCTTAATTTGTTCTGCGAGTACGATTGAATTTTTGTTGGCTTTGGCATATTAAAATATGCTCCTTTGAATTTGTTTTGATTTATTTCTCTTTATTTTGCTTCTTTAAAAAAATCCAATGGGATTGATCTTGTAGACATGCACGTGTGCATGTCGCGCCTTTAGCTGGCCTTCTCATCTACGTTGCAGGACCCAGCCGTATTCTCTCTCTTAATTTTCTTTCTCTCTATTTCCTAGCATCAACGATGATAGCACCCCAAGGCCTTTGTTAGTTTTCTTATTAGTTGAAGGGTCACACCGCTCCATCAGCCCTCTACACACTTCTATTCTTGTAGATAGTTGTTGGAACTCCAAGTGTAGAGGTTTGTAGAACAGCAGCAAGTTTCCCTTATGTGGATTACCCAAGGTTTATTGAACTCAGGGAGGAAGTGGTCAAAGGTATCCCTCTCAAGCAACCCTGCAATCAAGATACAAGAAGTCTCTTGTGTCCCCAACACACCCAATACACTTGTCAGGTGTATAGGTGCACTAGTTTGGCAAAGAGATAGTGAAATACAAGTGGTATGGATAATTATAAGTGGTAATGGTGCCAGAAAATAGCTTGACGGGTAGGAAGAGACTAAAGGCAATCTGAAATAAAGATGGAAGCAAGCAAACATGTAACAGATCTAGTTGCATATGGTGTTTCAATGCTTAGAAACAAGGCCTAGGTATCATACTTTCGCTAGTGAACACTCTCATATAAATATCTTCTCTTCATGATACTACTCTAAACTACTCTCCGGTTGGACACTGTAATCCATGGTAGGGCTATAACAACACTCCTCAAAGTTCACTTTCCCCATCTAGATAACCCCACACTGTCACCTTAAGCGCTAGATGGTTCCAACAAACACCACAATTTCATAGAGACATCCAACTCCAAATATAAATCATAAAAAGTATTTGTAATCTCTAGCCTAAGTGCCACCATGATGTGCATGTTATCACTTTCACACACATGGGGAGAGCCAGAGATCTATTAAAGCACTTGACAAGTAAGGTAGATCTACTTGATTACAAAGCTCAAGATCACAATATGATCATGCATAGAGAGAGTGATGAACACATAGCTACCGGTAGAACCCTTAGCCTTGAGGAAGATCTACTCCCTCATCATCATGGGAATCAGCAACGGCGATGGAGATGGTGGTGGGGATCGATGGAGATGGCTCCGGGGGCACTTCCCCGTCATGACAGGGTGCCGAAACAAAGACTTTCTATCCCTCGAATCTCCCCTTTGGTGGCGGCGGCGCTGTGGAACTTTTTGTGGCTGGAGGCTAGATTGTTTAGGGTTTTCTCATCGGGAGGCTTCTTATAGGCAAATGGGCGATGTCAGAGGGTGGACCAGGGGCCTAGGGTGGCGCGGCCAGGGGGACCCGTGCCACCACATGGTGTGGCCAGCCCCTGGCCCCTCTCCGTCTCGTCTTCTGGCTCCATGAGTCTTCCAGTGCAATATCGACTTTGGCTTTTGTCCGGTCCAATTCCGAGAATATTCATTTTCTGGCTTTTCTGGAACCAAAAACAGAAGAAAACAGGCAACTAGCACTGTGGCATCTTGCTAATAGGTTAGTTCTAGAAAATGTGTAAAAGTACTCCAAAGTGTGGACAAAACATAAGAAAGTAGATATAAAACAAGCATGGAATATCAAAAATTATAGATACGTTAGCAACGTACCACTGACATCTCTTCAGGTAGTTCCAATTGATACGATACTTCTCCTGTGTGATTCAAAATTTTGAAAGGTCCAATATATTTGGGGGCTAACTTTCCTTTCAGATGAAAACGTTGCATTCCTTTCAATGGTGATACTTTGAGATACACAAAATCTCCGACATCGAAGGTCAGGTCTCGACGTCTTTTATCTGCATAACTCTTCTGTCTGGATTGAGCGGTCTTGAGGTGCTCACGGACTTTGTGAACCTTCTCTTTAGCTTCTCGTAGGATGTCGGGTTCGAAGATCTAACTCTCTCCTACTTGAGACCAATTCAAAGGGGTACGCCACTTTCTGGGACCATTTGCAAACTGGCTTGATAACTATTGTTGCATGAGAATTCTACGAAAGGCAGACAATCTTCCCATTTGGATCCATACTCTAGCACACAAGCTCTCAACATATCTTCTAAGATCTGGTTGACTCTTGATACGTTGCTAACGTATCCATAATTTTTGATGTCCCATGCTTGGTTTATATCTACTTTCTTATGTTTTGTTCCAGCTTTGGAGTACTTTTCATATGATTTCTTGGACTAACCAATTAACAAGATGCCACAGTGCCAGTTGCCTATTTTCTGCTGTTTTTGGTTCCAGGAAAGTCAGAAAATCAATATTCTCAGAATTGGACCAGACAAAAGCCAAAGTCGATATTTTACCGGAAGACTCACGGAGCCAGAAGATGAGACAGAGAGGGGCCAGGGGCTGGGCACACCACCTGGTGGCGCGGGCCAGGCCAGGCCGTGCTAGGGGGTGGTGTGGGCCCCTCCGACACCCCCTCGGTCTCCCCTCTCTCCTATAAGTGCCTCCCGATGCATAACCCTAAATAATCAAACCTCCAGCCACGAAAAGATCCACAGCACCGCCGCCACCGAAGGGGAGATTCAGGGTACAGAAAGTCTCTGTTCCGGCACCCTGTCGGGACAGGGAAGTGCCCCAGAGCCATCTCCATCGATCTCCATCACCATTGCTGATTCCCATGATGAGGAGGGAGTAGTTCTCTCTCGAGGCTAAGGGTTCTACCGGTAGCTATGTGTTCATCTCTCTCTCTCTATGCATGATCATATTGTGCTCATGAGCTTTGTAATCAAGTAGATCTACCTTGCTACTCAAGTGCTTTAATAGATCTCTGCTCTCCTCATGTGTGTCAAGTTGATAGTGTGCACACCATGGTGGCACTTAGGCTAGAGATTACAAATACTTGTTATGAGTTATATTTGGAGTTGGATGTCTCTATGAAATTGTGGTGTTTGTTTGAACCATCTAGTGCTCAAGGTGACAGTGTAGGGTTTTCTAGATGGGAAAGATGAACTTTGAGGTGTGCTGTTATAGCCCTACCATCGATTAGAGTGTTCAACTAGAGAGTAGTATCATAAAGAGAAGATATTTATATGAGAGTGTTCACTAGTGAAAGTATGATCCCTAGGCCTTGTTTCTAAGCATTGAAACACCGTTTGCAATTAGATCTGTTACATGTTTGCTTGCTTCCATCTTTGTTTTAGTTTTACTTTAGTCTTTTCCATGCCATCAAGCTATTTTATATCACCGTTACCACTTATAATTATCCATACCACTTGTATTTCACTATCTCTTCGCCAAACTAGTGCACCTATACACCTGACAAGTGTATTGGGTGTGTTGGGGACACAAGAGACTTCTTGTATCTTGATTGCAGGGTTGCTTGAGAGGGGATACCTTTGACCACTTCCTCCCTGAGTTCGATAAACCTTGGGTGATCCACTTAAGGGAAAACTTGCTGCTGTTCTACAAACATCTGCACTTGGAGGCCCAACAACTGTCTACAAGAATAGAAGTGCGTAGACATCAAGCTATTTTCTGGTGCCGTTGCTAGGGAGGTAAGGTAAAAGGTACTCACATCCTCCGATGTGAGTGCTCGAAGTTATTTCCTTTAGATTCTGCAATTTTGTCATTTTGTTTCTTGTTTTCACTAGTTAGGCTAAATGGAAAACAACAACAAAATTAGAGAGATTTATAGTATTTATCTTGAGTTAGGACATGAAGTGTTTGAAGAGAAAATTAAAAAACCTATGGAACTTTATTTGCGTGCTAATAGCAATGTTATTAGTATGAATTCTTTGAACACCATTATTGCTAATGCTATGGAAAAGTCGAAGCTGGTTTTGATGAGCATGATATTTTTAGTCCCCCAAGCATTGAGGAGAAAATTTACTTTGATGATACTATGCCTCCAATATATGATGATTACAATGATGAATATGATATTTTCAGTCCACCTACTATTGAGGAAGAAATTAATTATGATTACAATATGCGTCCTATATTTGATGATTATGGTGATGAGAATAATAATGATAGCTATTTTGTTGCTTTTGCTCCCACTGCAATTAATAAGAATGACTATTCTTATGTGGAGAGTATTAATTCTTTTATGCATGTGGCTCATGATAAGAATGTTTTATATGATAGTTATATTGTTAATTTTACTCACGATGCTACTGAAAGTTATTATGAGAGAGGGAAACATGGTTTTATGCATCTCAATAATATTAAGTTTCCCTTCTTTATGTTGAAAGTCTTTAAGTTGCACTAGTTTTGCTTTACTATGCTTATTGCTTTGTGCTTTCATGACTTGTTCTTTACAAGATTCCTATGCATAGGAA
Source organism: Avena eriantha (assembly GCA_910589775.1). NCBI lineage: Eukaryota > Viridiplantae > Streptophyta > Magnoliopsida > Poales > Poaceae > Avena > Avena eriantha. The sequence goes on along the minus strand of OU342742.1, from coordinate 480,417,841 downwards.
GTGGGTTAGACTTAAATGTGTTTTGAATTTGCTTCTTGATGCTCTCTTTTACTTCAATTCATATTTCTTATGTGAGCATCTTCTCAAACTATCAAGCCTAACTTAAAGGCGTTAAAGAAAAGTACTTATTGGGAGATAATCCAAAAGTTTTAGATGAGTCTTGGAAGTTATTACCTCTGTAATAACCGCTACTTATCCTTTTTATTTGATTTTTGTGCCAAGAGTAACCTCTAATGAGAGGCAAGTAATGATTGGGAAAGTTGTTGTCCCGAAACAGATTTTTGTGCTTCACCGTAAAAATTCGTGTAAAATCTTCGTACGTCCTTTTGAGGCATAATTTTTTTTTTCTTCTGCCCCAGGTTGTTATCTAACTTTCGTTAGTTCGATACTTTTTGATTTGAGCAACAGAAGTCTTTGAAAAAATTCGTCTTTACATGCTGGTCTGTTTTGACAGATTTCTGCCATTTTCTGCACTTGCTTCTTGTTGGTTCCTTTTTGAGTTATTTTGGGGAATTGAGCATTTTGAGGGAAATGCTACAGTAGCTTGATTTTTAATGGAAGTTTTATTGGTGTTAGAACTGAACCTAAAGACTTATTATCTTGAGTGCACTAATGTGGCTAACAAAGATTGTGTGAAGTTTTGTATGAAGGAAAATTTTCAGGTGTATGGAAGGAATAATGTAATGAGATGAAGAATGGAGTAAAGCTCAAGCTTAAGGATGCCACGTGTGTCACCCCAAGAAATATGCAAGAATTACAAGCGTCAAAACTTGGGGATGCCCAAGGCATCCCCTTCTTCATCAATAAAAATCCCAGGTTCCTTCCAAACACTTCATTTTTATTGTTTCATGCACAGTTGTGTTGTTCTTGGAGCGTCTTCTTTTTCGTTTTTGTTTTGGTTTTTCATTTGCTTTGTTTTCTTAGTTTGCTGAATAAATTGGTTGGACCCCCTCTTTCATACATTAGTTTTCAAATAAGTTTGGTTTGGATTGGAAAAGAGTAGGAAAGTTCATGCTTAAGTGGTAAAAAGAGTTTGTTTTTGACTGTGACCTATGCTTTGTCATGCCATGCTTGGTATTGTTTTGGCTTTATGCTTAGTGATTATTGCTGTGGAATGACTTGTTATAAATAATGGAGATTGCTTAATGTGCCTTGGAAGAATCATGCGTTGTTTTAGCATATTAAATCATAGTATTGTGGTATTCTCCTTTGATGCTTTATTTGGGTTGACTTGGCACATGCTCACACCATGTTATGACTATCCCAAGTCACCATAGCCTTGATGATACTTTAGTTTTCAACTTGTAGTATCACTTTATGCTTTGATTAATGATGTTTTGTCGCTCTGCATGATTATGGCCATTATTGCTCTCTTAGTTTGTCGCTCCCAGTCTTTTGCTAGCCTCCATAACCAAGTATGAGTTCCACTCATGCATCCAACTCCTTAAACCAAGTTATTCCAAAGATTCCACCATACCTACATATTAGCATATGTTATTCCAAGTATATTCATGTTTTTGTTTACCTTCCGAATTAAACTTGTTATGTGAAAACTAGTGATTAAAGCTCTCACGAACTTGATGGCACACTTTACTTTTCTTTCCCTTAATAAACTTGAACCATTGTGTCGTCTATGTTGTATATGCTTGTACTTATTTTTTGGGGATTAGCAGAACCATGCTGTCATGGGGAACGCTTTCAACATTGCACTGGTACTTTGTACCTAGTTGATATCATGCTCTTTTGTCCATGGATGTCGTTGGTGTGAAATGAAAGGGGAGCTTGTAAGTCCATGGAGTTATGTATATGTGTTAGAGAAACGCCTGGGCCGCTGGTCTAATCCATGCTGACATGGTGGAAACCTGCAGCGTAACCATAATGAGTTGTCTATGAAGCATTCTTCTTATAAAAAAGAGTCTGATATTGAGAAAAAAGAGAAAAAGAAAAAAAACAGATTATGAAAAGAGGAAAGAGAGAAAAAAGCACCATATTCCCATGGTAAATAAGAAGATTACTAAGATGCTCGTTGTCTGCTTGCCTTGTCATTTTGATATGGGGATTCTTCCGTATCATCGGCAAGGGGTACCCCGTTGGCGGTTCTCTATGATACGCGTGTACTTACAATGACAAGAACTTACCAGTGACTAAACTTGAGTAGCATGAGGAGCGGCCCTCATATTCAAGGGACATGAGATTTCTAACTTATACTTCGTCAAGCATGTACACCATAGTTTGTTCACTTTAACCTTAATCACTTAAAGATGCTTATTCTAGGGGCAATGAGAGCTAAAAGCTAACAAGTACAATAATTTTTGGAAGCTCTTTATGAAACTTGAATCTCTACTTCCCTCTATGAAGGCCTTTCTTTTACTTGTATGTTGAGTCTCCACCTTCTACCTTTATGCACCTACTTTGAGAGCATAGTGGCCATTCTTAGTTCTATGTGCATTGTCCCAAGACTAGTTGATTGATGCATAACTGGATATTGCTTGTTTTAAACTATTTGTATCTAGTCACTCTTATGAACTTTGAAGGTGTCCTATGCATTTATATTTGCTACTCTATGAGGGACAACCTGAATGCTCTTATGCTATGTTTTCTTTATGTGAAACGAACAAACATCTTGCAAAGTATTGTTATTCATGAATCTTTTGTTTGTGCCTTTTCATGTTGCAACATAGTTTCTTTGTCTTATTGCTAGAACTTTGTCATTCATGTTATGATTGAAGTACTATAATCCCAGCTTTGAATGTTTTATAAATACTTTGATCAAGTTTATGGTGGTGCATGTCACCTCAAAAATTATTCTTTCTCTTTATCAGTTACCTACTCGAGGACGAGCAGGAGTTAAGCTTGGGGATGTTGATACGTTGCTAACGTATCCAAAATTATTGATGTTCCATGCTTGGTTTATATCTACTTTCTTATGTTTTGTTCCAGCTTTGGAGTACTTTTCATGTGATTTCTTGGACTAACCTATTAACAAGATGCCATAGTGCTAGTTGCTTGATTTCTGATGTTTTTGGTTCCAGGAAAGTCAAAAAATCAATATTCTCGAAATTGGACTGGACAAAAGCCAAAGTCGATATTTTATCGGAAGACTCACGGAGCCAGAAGACAAGACGGAGAGGGGCCAAGGGCGAGCCACACCACCTGGTGGCGTGAGTCAGGCCAGGCCGCACCAAGGGGTGGTGTGGGCCCCTCCGGCACCCCCTCGGTCTCCCCTCTCACCTATAAGAGCCTCCCGATGCATAAACCCTAAATAATCAAGCCTCCTCCACGAAAAGATCCATAGCACCGCCGCCACCGAAGGGGAGATTCGGGGGACAGAAAGTCTCTGTTCCGGCACCCTGCCGGAACGGGGAAGTGCCCCCGGAGCCATCTCCATCGATCTCCACCACCATCTCCATCACCATTGCTGATTCCCATGATGAGGAGGGAGTAGTTCTCTCTCGAGGCTAAGGGTTCTACCGGTAGCTATGTGTTCATGTCTCTCTCTATGCATGATCATATTGTGATCATGAGCTTTGTAATCAAGTAGATCTACCTTGCTACTCAAGTGCTTTAATAGATCTCTGCTCTCCTCATGTGTGTGTAGTTGACAGTGTGCACACCATGGTGGCACTTAGGCTAGAGATTACAAATACTTGTTATGAGTTATATTTGGAGTTGGATGTCTCTATGAAATTCTGGTGTTTGTTTGAACCATCTAGTGCTCAAGGTGACAGTGTGGGGTTTTCTAGAAGGGAAAGATGAACTTTGAGGTGTGTTGTTATAGCCCTACCATCGATTAGAGTGTTCAACCAGAGAGTAGTTAAGAGTAGTATCATAAAGAGAAGATATTTATATGAGAGTGTTCACTAGTGAAAGTATGATCCCTAGGCCTTGTTTCTAAGCATTGAAACACAGTTTACAATTAGATTTGTTACATGTTTGCTTGCTTCCATCTTTATTTCAGTTTTACGTTAGTCTTTTCCACGCCATCAAGCTATTTTCTATCACCGTTACCACTTATAATTATCCATACCACTTGTATTTCACTATCTCTTCGCCGAACTAGTGCACCTATACACCTGACAAGTGTATTGGGTGTGTTGGGGACACAAGAGACTTCTTGTATCTTGATTGCAGGGTTGCTTGAGAGGGGATACCTTTGACCACTTCCTCCCTGAGTTCGATAAACCTTGGGTGATCCACTTAAGGGAAAACTTGTTGCTGTTCTACAAACCTCTGCACTTGGAGGCCCAACAACTGTCTACAAGAATAGAAGTGCGTAGACATCAACTCTTTCAGTTTGTCCGTCGGTTTGTGGATGATAAGCGGTGCTGAAATGCAGTTTGGTTCCTAATCCTTCTTGGACTTTCTGCCAAAATCTGGAGGTAAACTGGGTTCCTCGATCCAACACTATGGTCTTGGGGGTTCCATGCAAACTAACTATTCTAGCGATATACAACTCCGCTAGCTTTGACCTTTGGTAGGTTGTCTTGACGGGTATGAAATGGGCTACCTTAGGTAATCTATCGACTATGACCCAAATAGAGTCATTGCCCCTACTAGATGTAGGCAAATCGGTGATAAAGTCCATTCTAACGGAATCCCGTTTCCATTCCGGAATCTGCAATGGTTGCAAAAGTCCTGTGGGTCTCTGATGTTCTGCTTTGACTCTCTGACAAATATCACACTTGGCTATGTAGCTTCCGACTTCTCTCTTCATTTTGTGCCACCAAAATTGCTCCTTCAAATCCTGATACATCTTCGTTCCTCCCGGGTGGATAGAATAAAGAGTATCATGAGCTTCCTTCATAATGACTTGTTTCAACTCTGAATCTGCTAGAACACAGATACGGCCTTTGTACCACAAAGTTCCTTCTTCATCTTCGGTGAATCCAGGTACTTTCCATGTTCTAATACGACGCTTGATTCCATCGATACTTGTGTTTCCTTTCTGAGCTTCTTTTATCTGACTAATCAAAGTGGGTTGGAGTTCTATGCTAGCTAAGAATCCTTCGCTAACTAGCTCCACTCTGAAATTCTCCATCTCCTCATGCAGACTTGGTTGGGCTTCCTTAATCATGGTATTTAATCTACACGGCAATCTGCTAAGAGCATCTGCTACCACATTGGCTTTGCCGAGGTGATAGTGAATGTCAAGGTCATAATCCTTGATTAACTCAATCCATCTCCTTTGCCTCATATTCAACTCCTTCTGGGTGAAAAAATACTTCAGACTCTTGCGATCTGAATAAATCTCACATCGATTACCCATGAGGTAATGACGCCATGTCTTCAAAGCTAAAACTACGGCAGCTAGCTCGAGGTCATGGGTGGGGTAGTTCTGTTCATACTGCTTCAATTGTTTAGACAGATAGGATATAACTTTGCCTTCTTGCATCAACACACATCCGAGACCAATTTTGGATGTGTCACAATACACATCAAAAGGATTCTTGATATCGAGCATGATCAAAATTGGCGCTGTAACTAATCTCTTCTTGAGGTCTTGAAAACTTCCTCCACATTTGTCAGTCCATTCAAACTTCTTATCTTTCTTCAACAACTGGGTCATCGGTCTTGCGATGCTTGAAAATCCTTCAACAAACTTGCGATAGTATCTGGATAATCCAAGAAAAGCACGGACTTCTATTTGGGTGGTTGGGGCTTTCCATTCGTCAACATCTTTGATCTTGGCAGGATCAACAGCGACTCCTCCTGTTGACAGGATATGTCCTAGGAATCCTACTTCTCTTAACCAAAATTCACACTTACTGAACTTGGCATATAACTGATGTTCCCTAAGGGTTTCAAGGATAGTTCTAAGATGTTGCTCATGGTCTGCTTCTGGCTTGGAATAGATCAGAATGTCGTCGAAAAAAACAACGACAAACTTATCCAGAAAATTCATGAAAATCTTATTCATGAGGTTCATGAAATAAGAGGGGGCATTGGTTAATCCAAAATACATGACATTGTACTCATACAATCCATATCTGGTGGTGAAGGAAGTCTTTGGGATATCTGTTGCATGAATCTTCAATTGATGATAACCAGTTCTAAGATCAATCTTAGAAAACACCCTGGCACTAGTCAGTTGATCAAACAAATCTTCTATCTTTGGCAAAGGGTATTTGTTCTTGATGGTGACATCATTCAGCTTCTGATAATCCGTGCAAAGACGGTTGGCACCATCCTTCTTATCAACGAACAAAACAGGTGATCTCCATGGTGATGCACTTGGTTGAATCAGTCCTTTTCTTAGCATATCATCAAGTTGCTTCTTCAGCTCCACTAGTTTAGATGGGTTCATACTATAAGGTCCCTGAGCTATGGGTCAGGTTCCAGGGATTAGTTCGATGATGAACTCGATATCCCGATCTGGGGGCATACCGGGCAATTCATCTGGGAATACATCGGGGTATTCCCCGACTACTCTGACTTGGTCAATGATGGTCTTGGATAGACTCTTGTTGCACTTGAATTGACGGGGTAAGGTCTCAGATACATGTTCTACTGATACTCTGGTGCTACTGGTCATTGTTATGGCTTTCTTAGCACAGTCGATTAATCCTTGATGTTTCGACATCCAATCCATCCCTAGCACTACTTCCAAACCTTTGGTTCCAAGTACTATTAGATTGGCATAAAAATCTATCCCATGTATTCTGATAGGTACGGCTTTGCAAACTTTTCTAGCTTTGGTGGTTGAGCCAGAGATTTGAACTATCATAACATGCTTCAGATTTGTTGGTTGAATCTTACTAGTGCATGCAAAATCTTCTGTAATAAACGAGTGCGATGCTCCAGAATCAAACAACACTCTGGCTAATACTAAGTTAACAGAAAACATACCCATCACGACATCTGGCTATTCCTGGACTTCCTCAGCATTCATGTGGAACAGGCGGCCATTACGGTTGTGCGGGTTTCCTGGGGCGAATCTATTTCCAGGCTGGACAAGACGTTGCAGCTGGGCAGGTGCATTCACATTGGTTATTGAAGCAAGCTTCTTGGGACACTCGTTGGAGTAGTGACCCGTGACTCCACATTCAAAACAAGTGATCATTGACTTGTCTTTCCCTGTGACAGGCACATCATTGCTTCCATTCCTTGGGGCAGTATGGTTGTTGTTGTTGTTGGACTTGGGTGGTGCACGGTTGAAATTCTTGGAGCTGCCGGGGTTGTTGTTCTGGTTTCCTCCGGGCCTTGGGTTTCCTCCTCCATGGTTGGGATAGTTTGGGTGGTTCATTGGGGGTCTGTTGTTGTTTCAGGGTGCATATCCTGCAGACGGGTTGGGGCAATACTTCGGGGTATGGTGGGGTCCTAGTTGGTGCATCATTTGACGCTTGCGGTTCTCACTAGCCTGGTTAATCTTGCCTTCCATCTGAATGGCAGAATCCACTAGGGCTTCTAGGTCATCAAAGGGAATATTGACTAACAATGTCTGCATCTCATCATGTAGACCGTTCAGGAATCTTTCTTTCTTCTTGGCTTCTGTGTCAATCTCATCAGGGGCATAACTAGCTAGTGACAGGAATTTGTCACGGTACTCAACTACTATCATCCGTCCTTGCTTCAGTTCTTGAAATTCATCTCTCATCCTCTTGATCAAACCTGGGGGCACATGGGTTTTGCTGAACTTGAGTTTGAACTCCTCCCAAGTCATCATCTGACCTCCATGCATTGTTCGGGTACTATTCCACCAACATATGGCATAGCCGGACAAATAGTGGGTAGCAAATAGCACCTTCTCATTTGCATCAACTCCTGCAACTTCTAGATTGTTTTCCATGGTCTACAGCCAATCGTCTACATCTAAGGGCTCTTCAGACTTGCTAAACATGGGTGGGTTGGTATTCTGGAAGTTCTTAAGTTTGGATCCATGGTGATCTTGGTTTCCATGGCCTTGATTATTATGGGACATCTGGGCTATCTGTTGAAGAGTGGCTAAGTTGTCTTGACGTTCAGCCCTACCAGCTTCACGATCAGAAACTAGCATTTGCAGAATCTGCAACATTGGGTCCTGAGATGAACTGCTTCCTCCGGGATTTCCACGAGTCATCTGAAGATTGAGATAGATAGTGAGACAAGAGGGAAATTTTCTAGGGTTCATGGTTTTGTTTTCAAAGCTTTTAAACTTTGAGTTTGACTCAGGTTTTGCAAACTAACAACTTCTTTTCATTCATTCATTCATTCATGGAACACCATACAAACACACACCACAACACAAATAGAAAACATATGGTTTTAGGAACCAGTCTGTGAAACTATGATACAAAGGGACCGGGTACATCTCACACCTACGATAGTGCTCAGGTGCGACTAATCATCATTTATGAAGTCAGCATCATCATCAGTGTAGGGGATATAATTTCCGGGTATCCTCACAGTTCCTCACTGACCAGGGTGGCCCACTTCGGGTTAGAACTTTGCTTCATGGGCGGCCCAGTCAGGGAGAAAACACAGAGTCCAGTCCGGCTACAGGAAGGCCCAGAAGACTTATCGACTTAGGCCCATAGTGTTACTTGTAGTTCAAGATGTACTCTGTAACCGACTCTTAGTCGTAGCCGGATAGATCTCTCCTGTAAACCCTAGGACAGATATCTATATAAGCCGTCCTAGGGAGAGCCTTTAGGGAAACACTCAATAGTCTACAATCTCAACTCACACAGGCGAACCCTTGTAACCCATATTCCGGCTCTGCCGTATTACTGGATTGCTAGCAGGAGTAGGATCCGTCCAAAGCCAGCGGATTCGAACCTGGGTAAACTTGTGTGCTCACCGTCTCGGAACACCGTACGTCTCACACCCCTCTCTTCCACACGCCTCAAGGACCCCCTCATGGCATAATTGTCATCAATCCGACGACAGTTGGCGCCCACCGTGGGGCAAGTGAGCTTCGGATCTGCGTTCCGAGCGGAATCTGCAAGAATCAGAATCGGTGAGACTATCGCCGTCAGTCGCATCCTCTACGCCAACGACGTCCCTCTCATTGTTCTCGACGAGACCTGGATTCCGGCTAGGGAGGCTGTAACCACCTACACAATCATGTCCTTTGGCGATATCGATATTTACATCGGTTTCGCTCAACCTGTCCCACCCACCCCAGCGGTGATGATAGAGGCAGAAGAATTTTCTGGCTCCCCTTTGTCCGCTGAGGCGGCAGAGTTCCAGATCTCAGAAAATCCTAATCCCACCCAGCCCGCACCAGTTGCCGAGATAGTGGAGAAATCCGAACCTGAAGCAGACCTAGCGGTCCAAGTCGAATCTAGAGTGGATCTCCTTGGAGAGACTGAATCCCAGATTGACCCACCCACTAAAGTCGAAATCTAGGAGGAGCATAGCAACGACACTAATTCCGGCTCTGATGACGCCGGGACAGACAGGACTTTCATAAGGTACACGCCGCGACGTATGATAATGCAAAACTCAGGCGTGGACGCAATTCTCGAGACCATCAAAAGTTTCGACGAAGCTGATCGCGAGAGCTGCAGGTACCTCAGGAAGCACACGTCGCACTTCGTCGGATATGTGGGATCCAGATCCGGCTCTGCCGGTGATGGAGACAACACTGACTCTGTGCTGGAGGCGATCGGATCAAACGTCGACGTACCCGCATCCTCGGATGAATCGATGATGTCGGCAGATTTCCGAAAGTTCTTCGCAGAATATGAAGAGGAGTACAACTCCAAAACTTCAGAAGAAGAAGAAGCCATGGATGAAGGATCCGGGGAACACTCTCCCAAAGCGCAGGATGACATGGAAATCGGAGATAATCCCAAAGTCCAGATGTCCGAAAGTACCGATCAGAGCTTGACTCCGGGAAACGGACCCAAAGCCATCTTTGCTACCGGCGCTACCAAGAAGGCAAAGAAGAAGAACATGACCCCGGCAAAATACCCTCTGACAGAGGAGGTGATCGCCGAGGAATATGAGGAAGACTCGGATGGATCACTCATCCCAGATGAGCCGAAAAAATAAGAACCGGTGGATGGACACGTAATCACTGAAGGTGCGCGTAAATTCATCGATGCTGCATTAACCACACATATTCCTACAGCTGCAGAACTTACTGCTACAGAACTGGACGAGACGGCACAAGCCCTAGAAGCGCGTCGTCAAGTACTCCTCGATGAAGCCAAAAACATTGAGGAGGAAAAGAAACGCATAGCATCTGCGGAGAAGTACAACTCCAGGCAATACCAGAAGACCAGGAAACGTCATACCAATGACAACCAATTCCCGCAGATTCACGTTGTCCTTTTCGGAGAAGAAATGGGGAAGCCTCGGAAAGATAGCAAAGGGGATTGGGTATATCCAACCCCAGTACAGAACATCGTGGCGGCCCGAGAAATTTTATCGGCTAATCTAGGCCCGGAGGAGATCCGGTTGGGAATCAAACTACTCAACAAGGGACTAGAGTAGCAAAAGGTCGCCATGGCTGGAAGTCAAAAACTGGTCTCGGATTCTGACCAATGTCGCACGGATCCGGCATGGGCCAATGTAAGACCCCAGCGCGTACCGAAGCAGCACCACCGCCCCGATCATCGGGAAGACAATTACTCAAGAACAGGATCTTCAATACAGCACCACAAATCTGCCTGTAACTGGCGTAGCGTTAACCCAGTTGCAGAGCAAGAAGCAATTGCTGCACTGAATCCGAGGAACCTGCCCCCGCGAGAGTCGAAAGACCGCAGGGACGATGATAAAGAGAAACGTCGGGAGGAGGACCGACAAAGAATGCCACCTCCTAGACATGCAAGCCGTCTGGATGACGGACGAAGGAGTGACAGATACCGTGTCGAGACAAGCCGGTAGGGGGCTCGTCACAATGAAGAACCTCCCCGGAACCGGAATAATGACGCTCTAGACGGAGGCCGGCGATCAGCTGGAAAAAACCCAGCTGCTCCACCCTCTCCACCAAGTAGCCATCACAACGGCTCTCAAGGGGGCCAGGGAGGGCGTCATGGTGGAGGTGGTGGTGGCAGAAGCCGAAGTCCGGCTCCAAGGCACCGCAGCCACAACCGAGACTCGGGACGATCTCTATCCCCGAATACGCAAGGCACAGGATCAACTCCAATATAGAGGCACGACACTACGAAAATGATGATATCTACGTGGGCCCAAATTGCTTCGGACCACGCATCAGAGCTACAAGATTCCCAGAAGGATTTGCTATCTCACGATATATCCAAGCCTACGACGGCATTGCTCGGCCAGATACCTGGCTACAGGATTTCTTCCAAGCTTGCTGCATTGCCAAAGGCGGAAACAGCCTGGTCGCAACCTGATATCTCCCACTCATGTTGTGGAAGACGGCACGATCATGGCTTAATGAACTTCTGGAGAACACCATCCACAACTGGTATGACATGCAAAGCGCGTTCTTTCAGAATTTCGAAGGCACATACCGGAGGCCCTATACGGTTGGAGACCTACAGCGTTGCACCCAGAAGGCCGGAGAAACTTGCCGGGATTACCTCACACGATGGATCGACACAAAGAACTCCTGTGAATGAGTAAATGATCAAACTGCGATTGAAGCTTTCATTGCAGGTCTCCCAATTGGTCTACTGCATCATCGCTTGAAGTGTGACAAGGTCACTGATTTGGGAGAGATGGTAGAAACAGCTAGCAAGTATGCAGATGCTGACGACGATGCAGAGGGATTACTCAATGCCCTGGTTGTGCCACAGTCGGCAAAACAACCAAAGAACCAAGCTCAGAAACGCAAGAATACCTCGGAAGAGAAACCCAACGCGGAAACGGCAGTGGTCACTGCTACTTTTGGGTCTGGAAGACAAGGAGGACACAGCAGAGGCTGCGGGCATGGCCGTGGGACTTCGAGAGTTCAAGGTAGAGGAGACCAGCAACCAGGCAAAACGTACACTTGGGCCGACATTGCCAATAACCCATATGTACATCATTTAGATGCCAATGGGGGCTCGTCCCACACCAACGCCGAGTGTCGTTTCAATGATGACATCAAAAGAGATGACACCGCGGGCTACAAAGCTAAGCACGAGAAGGGAAAGAAGAATCCCGAAAAAGATAAAGAGACCAAGGAAGATTCCGACATGTAGGAAGCTGATGCTTCAAATCCCAAGCCGGAGGGGAAGAAAAATTTTCCGACCAAGAAAGACACTTATGTCACCTTCCTCGGATCTCAACCAGCAAAGGTCAAGAAGGCAGTTCTACATGAGATCAATGCAACAGTCCCGGCTGTCCCCCAATTTTTGGACTGGTCGGAAGTGGCAATCATATTTGACCACGCTGATCATCCACCTAAGTTGCACAAGCGAAGAAAATGCGCCTTAATTGTCAATCCACTTATTGACGGTTATGGTTTCTCCAAGACTCTCATGGACGGTGGCAGCAGTATCAATATTCTGTATGTCGAAACACTACGCCGGAGACTCAGTTGAATCACAGCTCTGTGATCTTTCACGGAGTTGTCCCATGAAGACGGGCTAATTCCCTAGGATAAATCACTTTGGATGTTACCTTTGGAACTCCAAAGAACTACCGGACGGAGGCACTTTCTTTCGAAGTGGTCCCGTTCAAGAGCGCGTACCACGCTATATTCGGATGTCCGGCTTACTGGGCTTTTATGGCTTGTCCGTGTTACATTTACAATATGATGAAAATTCCAGGTCCCAACGGCGTAATCACCATTAGGGGAGACCCGAAGAAAGCACGAGACTGAGAGGATGTAAATGCCACCTTCGCTGAAGCCGTGCTGCACGCCCAGGAGTACCAGGAGATCAAGAAGAGCATAGATCCGTTCGAGATGCCCGCAATGAAGAAGGAGGTGACAAAGCCAAATCCGGAGTTCAAGGCATAAGAAGAGACGAAGAAGACGCCGTTGAAGGATGATGACCCCTCCAAGGTGACCCAGATAGGCGTAGGCCTAGATAGCGCATAGCAAAGCGCGCTCGTCAAGTTTCTCCAAGCAAATCAAGATATCTTCACATGGAAGCCATCTGACATGACCGGAGTACCTAAGGAACTTGCCTAGCACTCTTTAAATGTAAACCCGAATGCTAAACCCGTCAAACAGTCCTTACGACATTTCGGTGATGAAAAGCGTAAGGCAATAGCTAAGGAACTAGCATGGCTCGAGTTAGCCGGATTCATAGAAGAGGTCATCCATAATGAGTGGTCGGCCAATCCTGTAATGGTCCCTAAAAAGGACACCACTGATTTAAGGATGTGTGTTGATTATACTGCCTTGAACAAGGCTTGTCCAAAAGATCTGTTCGCTCTGCCTAGGATTGATCAAGTTATCGATTCTACGGCAGGCTCAGAACTCCTCTGTTTTCTCGACGCATATTCTGGTTATCACCAAATCCGGATGAAGGAATCTGACAAAGTCAAAACTTCATTCATAACCCCCTTCGGAACCTTCTGTTTTGTTACGATGTCCTTTGGTCTAAAGAACGCAGGAGCTACGTACCAGCGCATGATGCAGCGTTGCCTCCACGACCAAATCGGACGCAATGTGCATACGTGGATGATATTGCGGTGATGTCCAAAAATAAGGAAACGTTGATTTCTGACTTGGAGGAAATGTTCGCCAATCTATGAAAATACAACATCATGCTTAATCCGAAGAAATGCTTCTTTGGAATCCCAGCCGGAAAATAGTTAGGTTTCATCGTGTCTCAAAGAGGCATAGAGGTGAACCGAGACAAAATCAAGGCTATACTCAATATTTCTAGGCCAACTCGCCTGAAGGACGTACAAAGACTAACTGGTTGCATTGCTGCAGTCAGTTGATTTGTAAGCCGGCTTAGTGAAAAAGACCAAGGATTTTGTATGGACCGACGAAGCTGAAGCTGCGTTACAAGACCTTAAGAAAGTACTCTCATCTGCTCCTATCCTTGCTGCACCGAAACCACAGGAACCGATGTTGCTTTATCTTGCTGTGACAAATAAAGTCGTTATATCATCATGGTGGTGGAGCGACCGGAGGAAAATCAGGAACACCTGGTGCAGCGTCCGACTTACTTTGTCAGCGAGGTCCTGACAGAATCAAAACAGTGGTATCCGCACTATCAAAAGTTGGCTTACGGTGCTTTCCTAGCATCTCGTAAGTTACGACACTATTTTCAGGAGCATCCAATTACCATGGTGAGCACAGGTCCCATGAGAGATATAATCAACAACGGTGACACCATAGGACGCGTCGCCAAATGGGGCATAGAGCTTTCAGCTTTTGATATTGAGTACAAACCTTAGACAGCAATCAAATCCCAAATCCTTGCCGACTTTATTGTTGATTGGACAGAGACGAAGGAGAATATGACCCTCCCAGAGTCGGAATATTGGACCCTATACTTTGATGGGTCTAAGGCTCGAGGGGGCTCGGGGGCTGGCGTGGTGCTCAAATCACCCCAAGGAGATAAACTTCAATACGTGTTGCAGATCCACTTCACAGCGACGAATAATATTGCTGAGTATGAAGCACTGCTGCATGGAATCTGGATTGCTAAGGATATCGGCATCCGACGTTTGATGTGTTATGGAGATTCAGATCTTGTTGCTCAGCAAGTGTCGGATATTTGTAATGCAAATAAACACATGGCAGCATATAAAGCTGTCGTGGATGATTTATCTAAATCGTTCGAAGGGTTTGAGGTTCAACACATCCCTCGAGCAGAAAATGAGGAAGCAGATGCATTATCTCGGATAGGCTCTGCATGGAAAGAGGTCCCGGATGGCGCTTTTTTAGAGCACCTCAAAGTTCCCTCGATAAAGGGAGTGGATGAGGAATATCCGACCAAATCTGCTCACCTCTAATAGCAGTACTGGCTGTAATTCCCAGTTGGACTCAACCCTACCTTGATTATCTGGTAGATGGCAAATTGCCCGAAGACGAGGTTCTGAGCCGGCAGATCGTCCGACGAGCAAAAACCTATACTATAGTTAAAGGTGATCTCTATAAGCGGAGTGTTTCTGGGGGTTTTCAGCGCTGCGTATCTTCGGAAGAGGGAATGGAAATCCTAAGAGAAATCCACGAAGGCGAGTGTGGTCACCACGCTGCAGCCAAATCTTTAGTGGCAAAAGCTTTCAGACACGGTTTTTTCTGGCTTACAGCCAAGGCAGATGCCGAACGGCTGGTCAAGACGTGCAAGGGCTGCCAAAAGTACGCCAAGCAAGCTCATGTTCCGGCAGATCAGCTACGAACAATACCTATAACATGGCCTTTTGCTGTCTGGGGGCTTGACATGGTAGGACCATTTAAACGAGCTCCAAGTGGATTTACTCACCTCTTAGTGATGGTGGATAAATTCACCAAATGGATTGAGGCTAAACCCGTCACTAGTTGTGATGGAGGAACTGCCAAAAGATTTGTCGAGGATGTTATAATCCGGTATGGTTATCCGCATAGCATTATCACGGACAACGGGAGTAATTTCTCTATGCGAGAATTGGCCGAATTCTGCAACGACCAAAATATCCGGCTTGACATTGCGTCAGTCGCACATCCATAGGCTAACAGACAAGTTGCAAGAGCAAATGGTTTAATCCTACAGGGCCTAAAACCGAGACTCGAAGCACCACTACGACATGCTGCGGGGGCTTGGGCAGAGGAATTACCCTCTATAATATGGAGTTTACAAACAACTCCGAACAGGTCAACTGGATACACACCTTTCTTCTTGGTCTATGGCGCAGAAGCAGTTCTTCCTAGTGATTTAATTCACACTTCTCCTAGAGTGGCCGCGTATATCGAAGAAGATGCTGAGATTTCTCGACAAAATGATCCCGACTTAGTCGAAGAAGTTCGTGTCGTTGCTGAAATGAGATCAACAGCCTATCAGCAGAAGCTACGCAAGTATCATTGCCAGATAGTCCGAAACAGATCTTTCAATAAAGGCGATTTGGTTCTCCGGCTTGTGCAACAAAGAAAGCACAAACTTTCCCCAGTATGGGAAGGGCCCTTTTTAGTTAGTCGAGTATTACACAATGGTTCGTACTACTTAACTGACATGAGGCCAGTCAAAGAAAGACCTGCTACTAAGAAGAGAAAGAGAGTTGGAGGTAGTACAAATCAGGATGAATTAGACAGACCGTGGAATATTGCTCAGCTACATCCCTTTTATTCTTAGTTTATCCTTCTTTGTAACCATATATATGTACATGTTCTGTGAGAAATAAAAGTCTTGGTTGCCTCAAGTTTTTTCTGAGAAGTTTTTACCATCTTACTTCTGAATGATCATGTCATAGGCAAAAATCCCAAAATACTTGAAAGTACTTTATGCTCATGTTTGTTCTGGTTTAGATTTCCGATTCCAAAAATGCTACCTTTGGGTATAACTCTAAAGTTTCTAGTCTATACTTTGGTTATTTATCTGATTGCTGGATGCGGGTATTTTCTAAGTAGTGAATTGCTGGTACTGGAAGCCAGCTTTGTTTCCGAGTTTAAATTGGTTTAGCAATTGAGCTCCGTTGCTCGGCAAAGTTTCCATGCAGAAGGTTTAGCCGGCTCACGAAAGGGACGAGGCGGAAAGCTAGATAAGCGATAAGTATAGATGGAAAAGTATAAGTGCTTATGCAAACATTTTAGGCACACAAAAATTTAAAGTCAAAAGTGTTGAATAGATCAAAAGCTTAGCACTAGCAAAAGTATTATACTGCATATTTTACAGACCCATAATGTTTCTCAGAATAATACATTTGTTTCTGGTAATCTATGATGCAGGAGGAGAGGAAGGAGCTGCCGGCTCGCTGGATACATCGCCTTGATATCGTTCCGAGATGTCCGCATCCGACATGGTGTGGTCATCATCGGAAACTTCGGCTGCTTCTTCAGGAGGCGGAAGCGGCGTGTCCACGCGGGTGAAGAAGGGAGTGTCATAGCTGGTTAAATCAGCTATACGACACCCATATCCGGCGCAGGAGTCCATGATTGCCTTGATGTCTTGCTGCTGTCCGTCTTCATCCACCTTGCAGTACCCTCTGGTCACTTGCCAGATCTCCATGCTTCCATGGTGGCTCATGACCATGGTGAGAGCGTTCTGCGCTGCGGATCGCGTGTAGGACATGTTCCAATCCTGGACAAGTTGCGGCATTTCCTTCGCCTTGTCCCGCACCTGAAAATCCGACATGCTATGCATGTCTGGAATCTTGAGAGCTTCGCCAATATCCTCAAGGGATTGGCAGAAGTCATGAAGCAGATCACCGACTTGGGTAAGCCGGTGGGTGCGAGGCTCGGCAGAGGTGCAGTCCGTCAAGTTCAGAGGACCTATTCACATAACACAAAAATGGTTAAGAAAATCCGACATTGAAAGAAGACGAAGAAAATAGACAAGTCAGACAGATGGAACATACCGAAGATCACGTCATCAACTTTGGTCTTCTCCTCCCGAAGACTCCGGAGTTCAGCCCGGAGCACCTCGGAAAGGTCCTTATCTCTACAAAGGTCCTTATCTCTCGCAGAGGCACATCTAGCCGCCCACCGCTCCTCTGTCACCACCCCGTAACCAGCCGCACTGGCTAACACCGCAGCGCGCGCGCCCGCGACGTGAGTTCAAACCCCGCGCGCCGCGCCCCGCGCCGGTCGATCTCAGACCTGTCCATGGTTTAGAGGAAACAGAAGCACAGTACCGCGGCCCCCTTTTTGCAGAAAACCCCCTTTTTGATTTCTCGCTCAACCCGCAGTCCGCCGAGCCCACCAGCCAGCCTCTGTGGAAATTTTACAAAGAGCACCCCGTTCTTTCTTCAACCCTAACCCGCGATCCAGCTTGCCCCGCTTGTCAGCCCCTGCAGATCCAACCGCTGTCACGTGGGCCTCTAGCCGCTGGCCCCACCTGTCAACCTCAGTGGCTGGCTAAGCCACGGTAGAAAAGAGTTTCCCACGCGCGTGGCCCCAGTCAGCGGCTGGCCCACCCGTCAGTGCCTGTGGCTGGATCTGTCTGAGTACAAAATGGATTTCTGCTTTGCTGTTTAATTTAAACCTTTTCAAAATTGAATTAAATTCAAATTCAAATCAGATTTAAATAACTTTTCAAATATAAATCCAAATAATACAAATGACATATGTTTTGGAATCAGAAAAATGTGAGGAATTCAAATATGCCATTCAAAATAATGTTTGAACACTTTAAATTTTCGAGATGATTAAAATTACAATAAAATGCCCTTTTCCTTAATTAATTAATAACTTTCATTCTACAACTCCAAATTTGACAAATAATATGTCTAAATCGATCAGCGCGATGAGCCCGTTCTATCTATGTAGTCCTTGTTCTGATTTGAAGCATGAATCATGTTATTATTAAAAATATGAACTGTTTATGACAATAAAAATTGGACTAAATAAATAATAAAATGCTTTAATTCTTGCACCACACCTCACCCTTGCCATGCTACTTTAATGCCATGTTAATTGTGCATCATTCATCATGGCATGCTTGTTTGGTTGTCGCATTTTAATTCATAAGTTTGTGCACTTTATTTATGTTGGCCCTTGTTTGTTTGGTTCTTCTTCAAATAGACGGCCAGCAGGAGAATTATCAGGAATCACAGGAGTACTACCCAGATCCATCTCTCGTTCCAACTGAGCTGCCAGGCAAGCACTACCACATGCTTGCATACATACAGTACCTATTGCCTCTATCTTATTCTTGCATCATTGAGTCGCGATTGCATTAAATTGAATCCCAAGTACTGCATAGCTTTTACTTTTAAACCCCACCAAAGCTTGTTCCTCCATCCCATGAGCCATTACTACAGGAGTTGTTTGAGCCATGCGAGTCGTAGAAAATCATGTGTAGGGTATGTGAGTGTCTGATGAATAACGAGGTACCTAAATAATATAACCTGAGTAGTAATGGGATAACTAATGAAAGAGGCACCGGTGAGCAATATCTGCTATTTGGTTTTTCATGCCCACTTGTGTCCCGTAGGACCCCGAGTACTTGATTCTTGTTCCTTGTTTATTCGCACTATCCACATCCGGGAGGCCTTATGGACCCCCCTGAGCCAGAGCTTGATTCATTCTTATTTCTTGGGGCCACGATTAGTTTGGGGCTTTATTACTATCCTGTACTTATGCCATGTTACTGCTTTATTTAAGATTGTGCGAGGAGCACCTGTACGGTTTTGGATCGCGCCACATTTTCGCGGTATCGACAAGCCCAGTCACATTTTCGGGTTCCTAGTCGTTTACAGCCGTCGTCGCAAACCCTGGGTCCATCTCGGAGCCGGCCAACTTCGTTGCGGGTAGCTTATTGGGGTGGCCCCCTGAAACATTTCTGAATCCTGGGATCGCTTTGTCGTGAATACCTCGTTGGGTTTTGATTTGGTTTTTCCGAGGTTGATCGAGTGTGTGTTGCTATTCGTGCACCCCTACAGGGTAAATCTTTCTGAAAGCCGTGTCCGCGGTTATGGACGACTTGGAGCACAGTTTCTCGATCATAGACAAGTATAACTAAAGTACCGCTTTTAAATTGGCTAAGTACTTGACTAGTAAATAGTGCAATACTCATGGAACGGTTAATAAAACTGCCAACGGATGATGGGGGTTGTTCGTCCGCTTCCTCGTTGGTAAGCGAGGAGGAGGATGGATCTGTTAATTATACTGTTATAACTGTTGTTCTTAATTCACGGACTTCCGTCTATCATTGGTTAGGCGGAAGGTTAGCGAGTATCTGTAGAATTGCTAGGTATTATCTTTTGCTGCAATTGCGTCACCCCAGGTTGTGTCCCCTTTAGTGGCATAAAGACTTGCTGAGTACCCCTAGGGTCTCACACGATAAATTGTTTGATTCAGATGAACAGGTGTACCCGCAAGATGGATACTGGGTGGAAGAGACAGATGATGTTGGCAACGATCATTCGGTGTAGAGATTCCGGGAACGGGGATCCGTGAGATCTGTGGGCGGGATGTGTTTATTTATGGGGCATCTTATGCCGATTTTCTTCTTATCCGTACTCGGATCTTGTTTTCCGCTTCCGCCTGATACTCTGATGTGTGATGTATGAGGAGCTATCCTAAATTATTATATCTATCTAGGACATTTGAATCTTGCCGTATGGCGTTGCAATATTTCTATTTCTTTTAGATGGAATGGCTCTGAGGACTGTTGTATGTGGCTTGCATACATACTCATTTGTGTATGTAGTTGATCCCTTCGCCTGCCGATTATGCCGCTCGTTCTTGTCCCAATGTCTGAAAGTGGTTAGGACGGCCGAAAGGTCTACCGTGAGTGGCCCTGGGCCCCACCGTACTATTTTAACCACTTTCGTTCATCCAGGCATGTAACTAAGAGCGTAGTTCCCCGAGGTAGTTACAATTGGTATCAGAGCCATCCCGCCCTTCAGGGTCTCAGCCAAAATGGTCGTTGTCAGCCTAGCAAATATTTTGGTAGTTATGTATACTAGGGAAAAACAAAACGTGAGAGTAGGATTGCTTCCATTTTTCTTCTTACCCACCCACCCTTTTCTGGTAAGGAAGTGCAACGTTTTCAATCCTCTTCTAAAATTCAAACTAGGATTCACGTGTTCTGGGTTCCGTAGTACCATAGGTTGTGTGTGTGTGTGTGTGAATTCCTTGTATATCTGTTGCATCCAAATGTTATCACTATCTGCCTTTTGGTTATCAACTGTTAGTACATTCCATACCGACAGGCCTTTGTAAACCGACGCGATCTATTATGATTCGTTGTATACCGATGCGATCTATCTTACTCTTTGTTATCCGACGTTATCTTGTTGGGGTGTTCTTTTTCGTAGTTACCAATCTTTAGGTTCATCTTAAGAAGAAGGTGTTGGGGATATGTGTTTTACTGATTCATGTGTGGAGTAATGATTTGAGTGCGGAATGGAGTCGTGACCATAACACTACTTTTATCATTTTCTTTTGTATATTGAACTAGTAGAGTCACTAATCTTGATTCGTTAAGTGGTTTTGCACATATAGTGGTATTTTAATGCCAAAATTTGCGGAAAATTTTTCTTTGTTAGTTTGTATACCACACTCCTTGTTTAGTCGTGTGCGTTATGCTTAATATCTTCTAGTTGCCTTGAACTTTGTTGATATTTTAATATCATCTCAATGAATTGCATCCTTTAATCTTGGTTAATTCCATTTTGGTACTATTTTGGATTATTATCATTCTCCATTATAGTACTGACTTGTGTTTTATATCAATCACAGGATGGCACCACCACGCCGTTCTGAGGAGGACATACCACCTGAACTTGGGGCTGCTTTGGCAAGTATTGCAAATGCTTTGGGCACTATGCAGCAGAACCAGCAGCGCTTCGAGGAAAGTGTCAGGAGGAATGAGTTTGTTCCGCTACCTCCACCTCCCAAGCGAGGAGACATCAAGAGTTTTCTCAAGTTCAACCCACGCCAATTTGAGGTGTCTGATCAGCCACTTGATGCGGATGATTGGCTTCGTGAAGTGTCAAGGTTGCTGATGGCTGCGGATGTTCCCGAGCAAGAATGGGTCAAATGTGCCACTCACCTTCTGAAGGGAGATGCAGCTCTCTGGTGGGAAAATTACCTCAAGGCAGATCTTTCTGGTTTTCAGCCTACTTGGGAGCGGTTCACTGCTGCTTTCAAAGAGCAATATCTATCAGAAATTGTCATGGAAAGGATGAAGGAAGTGTTTCTCAACCTCAAGCAGGGCACTGATAATGTCAACACCTACATCAGGAACTTCATGAACCTTTCTCGTTATGGTGGCGATGAGATCTCTGATGACAAGAAGAAGCAAAAGAGGTTTCGGCAAGGCCTCAATGCTTCCATCAAATATGCAATCACTCATGCAAGGCCGGCATCTTTTCTGGAACTTCAACACACAGCTCTGCAGGAAGAAGCAAGTAGGCAAGTGTTTGAGGAGTCAAAGAAACACAGCCGTGATACAGCAAGCTCTTCTGCTATGTCATCTTCTTCTAAGCGTCGTGTCTGGGTTCCTAACACCCCACCGTCGCTCCCTGCTCCACCAAGACCGTCGAGCTACGCACCAAGGCCACCAAACTCCTTCACTGCGGCTCCCAGGGGCTACAACCACAACTACCCTGGAGCGCCTGGCGGAGTCCCTGGTACGTTGCTCCACATCCACCTGGTGCTTGCTATACTTGTGGAAACACTAGGCATCAACACTGGAATTGTCCAATGAACAACAAAGCTCTTCCACCACCACCTCCAAGACCTGCGGCAAGTGCTCCTATGATTCGTGCACCTCCACCTCGGGCTCTCAACATCAACACCAAGCCTGGGTCTACGGTTGCTCATGCCAACTGTGTCAACGTCGCTCAAGCTGAGCATGCACCTGTAGTTGTCATGGGTATGCTTTCTGTTAACTCAGTTCCTGCACGAGTTTTATTTGATTCTGGTGCTTCACATTCTTTCGTGTCATATAAATTTGCGGAGAGTAATGGGTTACCTTCTGATGCTTTACCAACTCGCCTTATGGTGCAATCTCCTGGTTCAAACATGAGGGCTTCTAAAATCAGCCGTGACAATCAAATTGAGATTGGTGGCTCTTCGTTTCCGGCTTCCTTAATTATTCTGGGCAATTCTGATATTGATGTTATCTTGGGCATGGATTGGTTGACAGCAAATGCAGCTGTGATTGATTGTGCTGAACATTCGGTTTCTCTGAAAATTCCTGAAGGCCATATAGTCTATTCTCCAAGTCTGACTCCTGCAATTCAGCTTTATTCTTTGGCGGCTCTGAATGATGATGCTATGGAAGGTATTCAGAGTGTTCCTGTAGTCTGTGAGTTCCCAGATGTTTTTCCTGAAGAGTTACCGGGTATGCCTCCGGATCGTGAGGTTGAGTTTGTCATTGAACTTGAACCTGGTACCGCTCCTATCTCCAAGCGGCCTTATAAAATGGGTCCTGCTGAGTTGGTTGAACTCAAACGTCAGTTGGATGAACAAGAGAAGTTGGGTTTCATTCAGCACAGTACTTCGTCTTGGGGTAGTCCAACCATCTTTGTGAAGAAGCGAGACAAGACTGATAGACTTTGTGTTGACTATCGGGAACTCAATGCTAAAACAATCAAGAATAAATATCCCCTTCCGCGGATTAATGATCTCTTCGATCAGCTAGCTAGAGCTTTGGTATTCTCTAAGCTTGATTTGAGATGTGGTTATCATCAAATCAAGATTCGCAAGGAAGATGTTCCTAAAACAGCATTCGCCACCCGTTATGGCCTGTATGAGTACACGGTCATGTCTTTCGGTCTCACCAACGCACCTTCCACCTTCTCGAGGCTTATGAACTCGGTTTTCATGGAGTATCTTGATAAGTTCGTTGTGGTCTATCTGGATGACATTCTAGTCTATTCTAAGTCAAAAGAAGAACATGAAGAACACATTCGGTGTGTCCTAAACAAGCTTCGTGAGAACCGCATGTATGCAAAGTTCTCCAAGTGTGAGTTTTGGCTGCCTCAAGTCACCTACCTTGGTCACATCATATCTGCCAAGGGCATCGCCGTCAACCCAGAAACTATTAAGACAATTATGGACTGGCTTCCACCCATAAATGTCAAAGAAGTCCAGAGTTTCCTTGGTTTGGCCAGTTACTGCCGTCGCTTCGTTCAAAATTTCTCAAAGATTGCGAAACCTCTTACCGATCTCCTCAAGAAAGGCAAGAAATACCTTTGGACTCCTGCATGTCAAGCAAGATTTGAAACACTCAAAGAGAAGCAAACTTCCACACCAGTCTTGGTCCCTCCAGATACATCAAAGCCTTTCCAGATTTTCTGTGATGCTTCATTGCAAGGATTGGGTGCGGTCCTTATGCAAGAAAAGAAAGTTGTTGCTTATGCAACTCGTCAGTTGAAGACGCATGAGATCAACTATCCTACACATGACCTCGAACTCGCAGCAGTTGTCTTTGCTTTGAAAGTATGGAGGCATTATTTGCTTGGCAATCGTTGTGAGATCTTTTCTGATCACAAGAGTCTGAAGTATATCTTCACACAGCCTGATCTCAACCTTCGCCAGAGGAGGTGGATTGAAACAATCAATGATTTTGATTTGACCATCAATTACACTCCGGGCAAAGCCAATGTCATGGCCGATGCTCTCAGCCGAAAAGCTTATGTCAACAATCTCATGGTGGAAGAACAACAGCCTCTCTTGTGCGAGGAATTCCGCAAACTCAACCTTGAAATTGTGGATCAAGGTTATCTTCTGAACCTTCTAGCAACACCTCTCTTGGAAGAAAAGGTCCGTTCCATTCAGCTTGGTGATCCTTACACTAAAAAGATCATCTCCAACATTCAGCTTCCGAAGTATGAGTCTTTCAACGTTGACGACCAAGGCACTCTTTTCTTTGAACACTGGATGTTTGTTCCGAACTACCCGGGTTTAAGAGAGCAAGTTCTCAAGGAGGCGCATGATTCTGTTCTTTCTATCCACCCTGGCAGCAGTAAGATGTATATGGACTTAATAAACAATATTGGTGGCCTGGTTTGAAACGATATTGTGCCAAGTATGTCTCGGAGTGTGATGCTTGTCGCAGAGTTAAAGCTGTCCATCAGAAACCTTCCGGTCTTCTACAGCCATTGAAGCCTCCAGAAATGAAATGGGAGAAAGTAGAGATGGACTTCATCACTGGTTTTCCAAGGTCGCAGAAGGGAAACAATGCAATCTTTGTTGTCATTGACAGGCTTTCCAAAGTAGCTCATTTCTTTCCAGTTAAGGAAACAATTTCTGCAATTCAGTTGGCTGAGCTTTATATCAACAGAATTGTCTCTCTGTATGGAGTTCCTCTCGAGATCAGTTCAGACCATGGAAGCATCTTCACTTCCAAGTTCTAGGGAAGTTTCCAAAATGCTTTGGGAACAAAATTAAACTTCAGCACAGCTTACCACCCTCAGTCGCAAGGACAAGTTGAAAGGATCAATCAGATTCTGGAAGATATGCTCCGTGCTTGCGTTATCTCTTTCGGCATGAAGTGGGAAGAATGTCTTCCTTATGCTGAATTCTCTTACAACAACAGTTTCCAGAAAAGTCTAAAGATGGCACCATTTGAGGCTCTCTATGGTCGCAAATGCAGAACTCCGATTGGTTGGTCGGGCGCAGGTGAAAGAATATTGTTTGGCCCTGACATTGTAACTCAAGCGGAGGAGAAAGTTCACATCATTCTTGAAAATCTAAAGATTGCTCAAAGTCGCCAGAAAAGCAATTATGAAAGAAAGCACACGGACATGGAGTATGTCCCTGGTGATCTCGTTTACCTTCGTGTCACTCCCATGAGAGGCACACACCGCTTTGGTATCAAAGGAAAGCTGGCTCCTAGATACATCGGTCCTTTCAAAATTCGTGGAAGAAGAGGAGAAGTTGCTTATGCTCTTGAGCTCCCTGAACAACTCAAAGTCCATGATGTTTTCCACATCTCTCAACTCAAGAAGTGCTTCAAGGATCCCGGCAGGACCGTGGACCATGAACTCATCAATCTCCAAGAAGATCTGTCTTATCAAGAACACCCCACAAAAATTCTTGAAGTCGCAGAAAGAAGGACTCGCAACAAGTCCATCAAGTTCTGCAAGGTGCAGTGGTCGCACCATTCCGTTGATGAAGCCAATTGGGAACGTGAAGATGAGCTCCGTGCCAAGTATCCTACCCTCTTCGAGTCTTCTTCTTCTTCTTAGAATCTCGGGGGCGGGATTCCTGTTTAGTGGGGGGGAGTTGTAGCATCCCAATTGTCTAACAATTGCAATGCTACTTGGTCTAGTAATATAATGGCTACTTCCTACATATAACTCCACCATCCCATTAACCATGAGCTTGTATTTCTTTTCCTTTTGATAATCATTCTAGCTCATGTGGGTTGGGGTGGATCCAAGTCTAACATTTCTTTGCTTGGCCTTTTTCTCCAGTTCTTGGGAATGCATAAGAATAATGCCATATCATTATTTTTGTTCTCACAAAATAAATCATGGCATTTATTATTTTGCATGGGCCATGCAACCTTCATCACCACCTTTTATCTCTTTGGTTTTCCTTTTGTTTTATTGGATTTTTTTTCTTTGTGGATCATCTCCATCCCTTACACCATCCCCATATTCCCATCCACATCATTTTCTTTTATTTTTATTTTCTCCATGTATGATCCAAATGAGGCCTCTTCCCATAACCCTTTTCTTTCTCTTTTCTTAAATTCTCCTTCACCTCATTTAACTTAATCAAGCCTCACTCTACCTCTTGGTTGATCTCATAAACACATTTTAAAACCTAAACCACCTAGTAAAATCTAACTTAACTTTCCTATGTCTATTTTTTTTCCTCTAACCCTAATTCTACACTAAACCCTAACCTCAACCTCACCTCTATCTCTACCACTCTCTCTACCATGCTGACCACCTGGCCACCCTCTCTCCCTGGCCCACACCCCAGCCACCCCTACCCTAACCCTAACAAAACCCTAACCCGAGCCCCACCTAGCTAACCCGAGCTACCCCCTCCCTTCTCTCTCTTGTCTCTACCGCCGTGCTATCCCCACCCAGCTGCTACCCCACCTGCAGCCCCACTCCCTGCCCTGCCTGGCTGCCCAGGTCGAACCCCAGCTCGACCACATGACCAGGGAGAAGGAGGAAAGAGCCGAGGCTACTTTTCCCTGCCCCGTGCCCACACGCCATCTCCTCCCTCTCTCTCGCTTGCCCTCATCCACACGGCTCTCCTGCATCACCCATATCCAACCCCAAGCCCTGCCTCTCCTCCCCGTCTTCTCCATCGTGGCCAGGACCTGCCGCCGGTCACCGCCAGTACCGCGATGCCCCTTCGTTCTAGCCGGCCAGCACGACGTGGGGGTGGTCAGAGAGATCGTGGACAATCCCCTACATCGCCCTGCACACGCCGACACGAAGGAGGAAGCCCCAGGACCGCCAGCATCCTCGTCGCTCTGCCGAAACCCTAATTCCCCGGCCTCTGCGTCCTCGTCGTTGCAGCGTCTTCCAGGCCGATTCGTCCACACCGACCTCCCCTCGGTGAGCCCCTCTTCCTCCCTGACAACCTCCGCCTCGCTATCGCCGCCTGGCGCCACCGTTCGTTTCGCCGAGCGCCGTCAGTGCACGGTATGCGTTGTCGTTTGCTCCGTGCCGCGCCTCGTAGAGGCACATCTAGCCGCCCGCCGCTCCTCTGTCACCACCCCGTAACCAGCCGCACTGGCTAACACCACAGCGCGCGCGCCCGCGACGCGAGTACAAACCCCGCGCGCCGCACCCCGCGCCGGTCGATCTCAGACCTGTCCGCGGTTCAGAGGAAACAGAAGCACAGTATCGCGGCCCCCCTTTTTGCAGAAAACCCCCTTTTTGATTTCTTGCTCAACCCGCAGTCCGCCGAGCCCACCAGCCAGCCTCTGTGGAAATTTTACAAAGAGCACCCCGTTCTTTCTTCAACCCTAACCCGCGATCTAGCTTGCCCCGCTTGTCAGCCCCTGCAGATCCAACCGCTGTCACGTGGGCCTCTAGCCGCTGGCCCCGCCTGTCAGCATCAGTGGCTGGCTAAGCCGCGGTAGAAAAGAGTTTCCCACGCGCGTGGCCCCAGTCAGTGGCTGGCCCACCCGTCAGTGCATGTGGCTGGATCTGTCTGAGTACAAAATGGATTTCTGCTTTGCTGTTTAATTTAAACCTTTTCAAAATTGAATTAAATTCAAATTCAAATCAGATTTAAATAACTTTTCAAATATAAATCCAAATAATACAAATGACATATGTTTTGGAATCAGAAAAATGTGAGGAATTCAAATATGCCATTCAAAATAATGTTTGAACACTTTAAATTTTCGAGATGATTAAAATTACAATAAAATGCCCTTTTCCTTAATTAATTAATAACTTTAATTCTACAACTCCAAATTTGACAAATAATATGTCTAAATCGATCAGCGCGACGAGCCCGTTCTATCTATGCAGTCCTTGGTCTGATTTGAAGCATGCATCATGTTATTATTAAAAATCTGATCTGTTTATGACAATAAAAATTGGACTAAATAAATAATAAAATGTTTTAATTCTTGCACCACACCTCACCCTTGCCATGCTACTTTAATGCCATGTTAATTGTGCATCATTCATCATGGCATGCTTGTTTGCTTGTCGCATTTTAATTCATAAGTTTGTGCACTTTATTTATGTTGGCCCTTGTTTGTTTGGTTCTTCTTCGAATAGACGGCCAGCGGGAGAATTATCAGGAATCACAGGAGTACTACCCAGATCCATCTCTCGCTCCAACTGAGCTATCAGGCAAGCACTACCACATGCTTGCATACATACAGTACCTATTGCCTCTATCTTATTCTTGCATCATTGAGTCGCGATTGCATTAAATTGAATCCCAAATACTGCATAGCTTTTACTTTTAAACCCCACCAAAGCTTGTTCCTCCATCTCATGAGCCATTACTACAGGAGTTGTTTGAGCCATGCGAGTCGTAGAAAAGCATGTGTAGGGTATGTGAGTGTCTGATGAATAACGAGGTACCTAAACAACATAACCTGACTAGTAATGGGATAACTAATGAAAGAGGCACCGGTGAGCAATATCTGCTATTTGGTTTTTCATGCTCACTTGTGTCCCGTAGGACCCAGAGTACTTGATTCCTGTTCCTTGTTTATTCGCACTATCCACATCCGGGAGGCCTTATGGACCCCCCTGAGCCAGAGCTTGATTCATTCTTATTTCTTGGGGCCACGATTAGTTTGGGGCTTTATTACTATCATGTACTTATGCCATGTTACTGCTTTATTTAAGATTGTGCGAGGAGCACCTGTACTGTTTTGGATCGCGCCACGTTTTCGCGGTATCGACAAGCCCAGTCACATTTTCGGGTTCCCAGTCATTTACAGCCGTCGTCGCAAACCCTGGGTCCATCTTGGAGCCGGCCAACTTCGTTGCGGGTAGCTTATTGGGGTGGCCCCCTGAAACATTTCTGAATCCTGGGATCGCTTTGTCGTGAATACCTCGTTGGGTTTTGATTTGGTTTTTCCGAGGTTGATCGAGTGTGTGTTGCTATTCGTGCACCCCTGCAGGGTAAATCTTTCTGAAAGCCGTGTCCGCGGTTATGGACGACTTGGAGCACAGTTTCTCGATCATAGACAAGTATAACTAAAGTACCGCTTTTAAATTGGCTAAGTACTTGACTAGTAAATAGTGCAATACTCATGGAACGGTTAATAAAACTGCCAACGGATGATGGGGGTTGTTCGTCCGCTTCCTCGTTGGTAAGCGAGGAGGAGGATGGATCTATTAATTATACTGTTATAACTGTTGTTCTTAATTCACGGACTTCCGTCTATCATTGGTTAGGCAGAAGGTTAGCGAGTATCTGTAGAATTGCTAGGTATTATCTTTTGCTGCAATTGCGTCACCCCAGGTTGTGTCCCCTTTAGTGGCATAAAGACTTGCTGAGTACCCCTAGGGTCTCACACGATAAATTGTTTGATTCAGATGAACAGGTATACCCGCAAGATGGATACTGGGTGGAAGAGACAGATGATGTTGGCAACGATCATTCGGTGTAGAGATTCCGGGAACGGGGATCCGTGAGATCTGTGGGCGGGATGTGTTTATTTATGGGGCATCTTATGCCGATTTGCTTCTTATCCGTACTCGGATCTTGTTTTCCGCTTCCGCTTGATACTCTGATGTGTGATGTATGAGGAGCTATCCTAAATTATTATATCTATCAGGACATTTGAATGTTGCCATATGGCGTTGCAATATTTCTATTTCTTTTAGATGGAATGGCTCTGAGGACTGTTGTATGTGGCTTGCATACATACTCATTTGTGTATGTAGTTGATCCCTTCGCCTGCCGATCACGCCGCTCGTTCTTGTCCCGATGTCTGAAAGTGGTTAGGACGGCCGAAAGGTCTACCGTGAGTGGCCCTAGGTCCCACCGTACTATTTTAACCACTTTCGTTCATCCAGGCATGTAACTAAGAGCTTAGTTCACCGAGGTAGTTACACATAAACCCGGATTGTATATCCTACTTCATGCTTGGAGGCTAGAGGATATGATATAAAGTACAATAAAAAAACGTGAGTTGGAATTCTGATGTCTACGCACTTCTATTCTTGTAGAAAGTTGTTGGGCCTCCAAGTGCAGAGGTTTGTAGAACAGCAGCAAGTTTTCCCTTAAGTGGATCACCCAAGGTTTATCGAACTCAGGGAGGAAGTGGTCAAAGGTATCCCCTCCCAAGCAACCCTGCAATCAAGATACAAGAAGTCTCTTGTGTCCCCAACACACCCAATACACTTGTCAGGTATATAGGTGCACTAGTTCGGCGAAGAGATAGTGAAATACAAGTGGTATGGATATAAGACAACCGTGCTAGAAAATAGCTTGATGGCATGTGGTTGACGTGGGAAAAGACTAAAGGCAAACTGAAATAAAGATGGAAGCAAGCAAACATGTAACAGATCTAGTAGCAAATGGTGTTTCAATGCTTAGAAACAAGGCCTAGGGATCATACTTTCACTAGTGAACACTCTCATATAAATATCTTATCTTTATGATACTACTCTTAATTACTCTCCGGTTGAACACTCTAATCGATGGTAGGGCTATAACAACACACCTCAAAGTTCATCTTTCCCATCTAGAAAACTCCACACTATCACCTTGAGCACTAGATGGTTCCAACAAACACCACAATTTCATAAAGACATCCAACTCCAAATATAACTCATAACAAGTATTTGTAATCTCTAGCCTAAGTGACACCATGGTGTGCACATTGTCAACTTCACACACATGGGGAGAGCAGATATCTATTAAAGCACTTGAGTAGCAAGGTAGATCTACTTGATTACAAATCTCATGATCACAATATGATCATGCATAGAGAGAGAGATGAACACATAGCTACCGGTAGAACCCTTAGCCTCGAGAGAGAACTACTCCCTCATCATGGGAATCAACAATGGTGATGGAGATGGTGGTGGAGATCGATGGAGATGGCTCCCGGGGCACTTCCCTGTCCCGGCAGGGTGCCGAAACAGAGACTTTCTGTCCCCCGAATCTCCCCTTCGGTGGCGGCGGCGCTGCGGAACTTTTCGTGGCTGGAGGCTTGATTATTTAGGGTTTATGCATCGGGAGGCTTCTTATAGGCGAAGAGGCAAGGTCGGTGGGCGGCCAGGGCTAGCCCGCGCCACCACATGGTGTGGCCGCCCTGTGGCCCCTCTCCGTCTCGTCTTCTGGCTCCGTGAGTCTTCTGGTAAAATAGGAACTTTGGCTTTTGTCCCGTCCAATTCCGAGAATATTCATTTTCTGACTTTCCTGGAACGAAAAACAACAGAAAACAGGCAACTGTCACTCTGGCTTTTGTTAATAGGTTAGTCCAAGAAATCATATGAAAAGTACTCCAAAGTGTGGACAAAACACAATAAAGTGGATAAATCCAAGCACGGAACATCAAAAATTATAAATACATTTGCAATGTGTCAACATCCCTAAGCTTAACTCTTGCTCGTCCTCAAGTAGGTAAGTGATAAAAAGAAAGAATAATTTTTGAGGTGACATGCACCATCAAAGACTTGATCAAAGTATTTGTAAAACATTCAAAGCTGGGATCATAGTACTTCAATCATAACATGAAAGACAAAGTTCTAGCAATAAGACAAAGAAACTATGATGCAACATGAAAAGGCACAAGCAAAAGATTCGTGAATAACAATGCTTTGCAAGACGTTTGTTTGTTTCACATAAATAAAACATAGCATAATAGTATTCAGCTTGTCCCTCATAGAGTAGCAAATATAAATGCATAGGACACCTTCAAAGTTCATAAGAGTGACTAGATACAAATAGTTTAAAACAAGCAATATCAAGTTATGCATCAATCAACTAGTCTTGGGACAATGCACATAGAACTAAGAACGGCCACTATGCTCTCAAAGTAGGTGCATAAAGATAGAAGGTGGAGACTCAACATAAAAGTAAAAGAAAGGCCTTCATAGAAGGAAGCAGGGATTCAAGTCTCATAAAGAGCTTCCAAAAATTATGGTACTTATAGCTTTTAGCTCTCATTGCCCCTATCATAAGCATCTCGAAGTGATTAAGGTTAAAGTGACCAAACTATGGTGTACATGCTTGACAAAGTATAAGTTGGAAATCTCATGTCCTTTGAATACGAGGGCCGCTCCTCATGCTACTCAAGTTTAGTCACCGGTAAGTTCTTGTCATCGTAAATACATGTGTATCATAGAGAACTGCCAACGGGGTACCCCTTGCCCGATGATACGGAAGAATCCCCATATCAAAATGACAAGGCAAGCAGACAACGAGCATCTCAGCAAAATTCTTATTTACCATGGGAATATGGTGCTTTTTTTCTCTCTTTCCTCTTTTCATAATCTCTTTTTTTCTTTTTTCTCAATATAGGACTCTTTTTTTATAGAAGAATGCTTCATAGATAGCTCATTATGGTTACGCTGCAGGTTTCCACCATGTCAGCATGGATTAGACCAGCGGCATAAGCGTTTCTCTAACACATATATATAACTCCATGGACTTACAAGCTCCCCTTTCATTTCACACCGACGACATCCATATACAAAAGAGCATGATATCAACTAGGTACAAGTACCAAGTGCAATGTTGAAAGCGTTCCCCGTGACAGCATGGTTTTGCTAATTCCCAACAAATAAGTGCAAGCATATACAACATAGACGACACAATGGTTCAAGTTTATTAAGGGCAAGAAAAGTAAAGTGTGCCATCAAGTTCGTGAGAGCTTTAATCACTAGTTTTCTCATAACAAGTTTAATTTGAAAGGTAGATAAAAACATGAATATGCTTGTAATAGCAAATGATAGTAGGTAGGTATGGTGGACTCTTCGGAATAACTTGGTTTAAGGAGTTGGATGCATGAGTGGAACTCATACTTGGTTACGGAGGCTAGCAAAAGACTGGGAGCGACAAACTAAGAGAGCAATAATGGCCGTAATCATGCAGAGCGACAAAACATCATTGATCATAGCATAAATTGATACTACAAGTTGAAAACTGAAGGATCATAAAGGCTATGGTGACTTTTGATAGTCATAAAATGGTGTGATCATGCGCCAAGTCAACCCAAATAAAGCATCAAAGGAGAATACCACTATACTATGCTTTAATATGTTAAAACAACGCATGATTCATCCAAGGTACATTAAGCAATCTCAATTGTTTATAACAAGTCATTCTACAGCAAAGAATACTAAGCATAAATCCAAAACAATATCAAGTCATGGCATGACAAAGCATAGGCCACAGTCAAAAACAAGCTCTCTTTACCACTTAAGCATGAACTTTCCTACTCTTTTCCAATCCAAACCAAATTATTTGAAAACCAATGCATGAAAGAGGGGGTCCAACCAATTTATTCATGCAAACTAAGAAAACCAAGCAAACAAAAACCAAAAACAAAAACAAAGATGTTGCAAGAACAACACAACCTTGCATGAAACAATAAAAATGAAGTGTTTGGAAGAAACCTGGGATTTTTATTGATGAAGAAGGGGATGCCTTGGGCATCCCCAAGCTTTGACGCTTATACTTCTTGGATATTTCTTGGGGTGACACGCGTCGCCCCAAGCTTGAGCTTTAGTCCATCCTTCATCTCATTACTCATTCCTTCCATACACCTGAAATTTTTCCTTCATAGAAAACTTCACACAATCTTTATTAGCAACATTAGTGCACTCAATACAATAAGTCTTTGGGTTCAGTTCTAACACCAATAAACTTCCATTAAAATACTAGCTACTGTATCACTTCCCTCAAAAAGCTCAATTTCCCAAAAGAACTCAAAAAGGAACCAACAAGAAGCAAATGCAGAAAATGGCAGAAATCTGTCAAAACAGACCAGCAAGTAAAGACTAATTTTTTCGAAGACCTTCTATTGCTCAAATCAAAAAGCGTTGAACTAACGAAAGTTATATAACAACCTGGGTCAGAAGCACAAAAATGCATGCCTCAAAATGATGTTCATAGATTTTACACGAATTTTTATGGTGAAGCACGGAAATCTGTTTCGAGACAGCAACTTTCCCAATCATTACTTCTCTCTCATTAGAGGTTACTCTTGGCACAAAAACTACACAAAAATGATAAGGAGAGGTTATTACTGAAGCAATAACTTCCAAGACTCATCTAAAACTTTTGGGTTATCTCCCAATAAGTACTTTTCTTTAACGCCTTTAAGTTAGGCTTGATAGTTTGAGAAGATGCTCACATAAGAAATATGAATTGAAGTAAAAGAGAGCATCAAGAAGCAAATTCAAAGCATATTTAAGTCTAACCCACTTCCTATGCATAGGAATCTTATAAATAAACAAGTCATGAAGGCACAAAGCATAAAGCATAGGAAAGCAAAACAAGTGCAACTTCAAGACTTTCAACATAAAGAGGGGAAACTTAATATTGTTGAGACACATAAAATCATGTTTCCCTCTCTTATAATAACTCTCAGTAGCATCATGAATAAAATTAACAATATAACTATCACAAAAAACATTCTTATCATGAGCCACATGCATATAATAATTATTACCCTCCACATAAGCATAGTCATTCTTATTAATTATGATGGGAGCAAATTCAACAAAATAGCTATCATTATTATTCTCATCACCATAATCATCAAATATAGGAGGCATATTGTAATCATAATTAATTTTCTCCTCAATAGTAGGTGTACTGAAAATATCATATTCATCATTGTAATCATCATATATTGGAGGTTTTGTATCATCATAAGCAGTAGAATAGCTATCTTCCAAAGTTGGGGAACTAAATAGATCATTTTCATAAAAACTAGCTTCCCAAAGCTTAGACTATTCCATAGCATTAGCAATAATGGTGTCCAAAGAATTCATACTAACAAAATTGCTACTAGCATGCAAATAAAGTTCCATAGGTTTTTTAATTTTCTCTTCAAACACTTCATGTCCTATCTCAAGATAAATGCTATAAAGCTCTCTAATTTTTTTGTTGTTTTCCATTAAGCCTAACTAGTGAAAACAAGAAGCAAAAAGACAAAATTGCAGAATCTAAAGGAAATAACTTCGAGCACTCACACCAGAGGACGTGAGTACCTTTTACCTTACCTCCCCGGCAACGGTGCCAGAAAATAGCTTGATGTCTACGCACTTCTATTCTTGTGGACAGTTGTTGGGCCTCGAAGTGTAGAGGCTTGTAGAAAAGTAGCAAGTTTTCCCTTAAGTGGATCACCCAAGGTTTATCGAACTCGGGGAGGAAGTGGTCAAAGGTATCCCGTCTCAAGCAACCCTGCAATCAAGATACAAGAAGTCTCTTGTGTCCCCAACACACCCAATACACTTGTCAGGTGTATAGGTGCACTAGTTCGGCGAAGAGATAGTGAAATGCAAGTGGTATGGATATAAGACAACGATGCTAGAAAATAGCTTGATGGCGTGTGGTTGACGTGGGAAAAGACTAAAGGAAAAGACTTGGGAAAACAAGGCCTAGGGATCATACTTTCGCTAGTGAACACTCTCATATAAATATCTTCTCTTTATGATACTACTCTTAACTACTCTCCGGTTGGACACTCTAATCGATGGTAGGGCTATAACAGCACACCTCAAAGTTCGCTTTCCGCATCTAGATAACCCAACACTGTCACCTTGAGCACTAGATGGTTCCAACAAACACCACAATTTCATAAAGACATCCAACTCCAAATATAATTCATAACAAGTATTTGTAATCTCTAGCCTAAGTGCCACTATGGTGTGCACACTGTCAACTTCACACACATGGGGAGAGCAGAGATCTATTAAAGCACTTGAGTAGCAAGGTAGATATACTTGATTACAAAGCTCATGATCACAATATGATCATGCATAGAGAGAGAGATGAACACATAGCTACCGGTAGAACCCTTAGCCTCGAGAGAGAACTACTCCCTCATCATGGGAATCAGCAATGGTGATGGAGATGGTGGTGGAGATCGATGGAGATGGTTTCGGGGGCACTTCCCTGTACCGGCAGGGTGCCGGAACAGAGACTTTCTGTCCCCTGAATCTCCCCTTCGGTGGCGGCGGCACTGCAGAACTTTTCGTGGCTGGAGGCTTGATTATTTAAGGTTTATGCATCGGGAGGCTTCTTATAGGCGAAGAGGCAAGGTCAGTGGGCAGCCATGGGGCCCACACCACCTGGTGGCGCGTCCAGGGCTAGCCCGCGCCACCACATGGTGTGGCCCCTCTCCGTCTCATCTTCTGGCTCCGTGAGTCTTCCGGTAAAATAGGAACTTTGGCTTTCGTCCCGTCCAATTACGAGAATATTCATTTTCTGACTTTCCTGGAACCAAAAACAGCAGAAAATAGGCAACTGGAACTGTGGCTTTTGTTAATAGGTTAGTCCAAGAAATCATATGAAAAGTACTCCAAAGTGTGGACAAAACACAAGAAAGTGGATAAAACCAAGCATGGAACATTGAAAATTATAGATACATTTGCAATGTATCAAATTCCGACTTACATGATGTTCATGGGTGAGCTTGCTCAGACACATGTTCACCTCGGTGGTAACCTTCTCGGCTAGGGTGAGTGGAATAACCGGAGGTGGTGGAAGCACACTAGCTCTAAGTCCCTCATAGCGAAGGCGGAGTTGTTCAAGAAGGTCGGAGTATTTGATCTCTTCGCCTCTTGTGCTTCTTCCTCGGCAGAGAGATTTCTCTTCTCCAGGCATTGCCAGGCTAGCCGCTAGAACTCCTCCGCAGATTTTCGGGACAAGCCAAGTTTGGCAAGCCCCGGATTGTTAATGAGGTTTTCGGTGAAGGTCTCTGCCGAGGGATCATTACCCGAAGAGGGTTCACCCTTATCTAAACCTGACTCACTTATGGTGACATCAGTCTGCGATTCAAGGATTGCTGGCTCGGTTGAAGGAGCCAGATCTTCTGCGACAACTAGTGATGGAGTAATCACCGGTGTTGTAGAGGGTTGAGGGGCAGGAGTCGGAGGAGCCACGACAGGAGAAGCTATGGTCAGCTTCGTCTGCCGCAAGGGCTTCAAAGAAGTTCCCTTCCCCTTACCCTTGATGAGCTGCTTAGCTCTGAGAATGTAATAAAATGGAAAACATTACATCTCGGAAGAAAATTTGAGTAAGGTACAAAGGCAAAAGTTATGTTGAAAGTTACCTCTTCACAACTGGCACCTCCTTTGTGCCAACAGCCACTGTCGAAGCTTTGCGTTTCTTGGGCACAATGTCCGGCAGTGGAACCAGTTCAGCCTCCTGATAAAACTCTGGAGGATATCCCTCGAGTGGAGAAAGTTTCGACTCGGGGAGGTCGGCAACCTGAAAAGAAAGAAAACATCTCAGTATTGCGAAACAATTTAAAGGTGAAACACATAGAAAGGGTTTATTGTTAAAAGCTTACCGGCACAGCAGATATTCAATCCGCCTCTTGGCGAGAAGCAGATCATCACTGAGAGCCGGAGCAGCCTCGTCCCAAGATAGTTGAGGCGTGGCGGCTCCGTCGATGAAAGCCGGCAAAGCAGTGGCTTTTCCGGGAGCAGGAACATCCTTGTGGTAAAAGAAAGTGGCCGGCCATTGTTTGACCGAATCACTAGCTAGAATCTTAGGATATGCGCGCTCACGCCTAACTGAAAAACTAATTGTACCGGTAATATAAGGATTACTGGCGGTGATAGAGTTTCTCCGGACATGGAAGTAGTACCGAAATAAAGTAAGACTCGGCCTAATGCCAAGAAATCCCTCGCACAAGGCCGCGTAGGCGCTCATCTATAAGATGGAGTTGGGAGGAAGATGGTGAAGTTGAACACCATAATGATCTATCACCTCGGAAAAGAATTCCGAGGGAGGGAAAGACAAACCTTTGTTGAGGTGGGTGCCAAAGTGTACCCGCTCGCCGGCGCGCGGGTTGGGGATGGTTTCATCGGAACCACTCCGCCAGTCACCGGCGCGGAGGAGCCCTTCAGACTCCACGCCGCGGAGCTTCTTGTCGTCCAGCAAGCAGGGGATCCAAACCCAGCGATTGCTTTCCTTCTCTGCTGCCGCCGTTTCCGTCGACGCTACCATAGCCAAGCCGTATGATGAAGACGAAGCCATTCTTCCGGTGCGCCAGTGACCTTAGATTTGTGGTGCTAGGAGCTTTGGAAGCAGGGGAGCTCTGTGCGCGAGGGAGAAGTGGACGAGGAGAAACAGTAAGGGGAATAGGTGAAGATGGGAGAAAGAGAATCCTCACCCCTTATATCCACATAATCGCACCAAGATTCGTGCAAATGGCACTATGTAACCGCCACGCATCGTGGAAGGAACTGGGAAGGACCCTCACGATGATTACGTCGCCTCGATCTCCGCGTATGCATTGAAACGGCGCCTTAGTTCCGCGAACGGCGGACCCACCAACGGTCGTGCTGATAGGATGTTTGTCAGATGACGTGACTTGACCATGACTAGTGTCAAATAACGTCAGAGACCAAGTTCCGGCTTAGTTTGAAAATCAAGCTGGGAAATCCGAGTAACCTGTTGATAGGTCTGACTTATTTTTAAGACCTGGATCGTATTTTTTGTTGTGAAGTTTTAGGAACCATTCAAGATTCTGCAAGCCGAAGATCAAGCTAGACAATGAATCCGACTTTGGATCTTGGAGGCTTCCGGGGGCTGCTGTTGGGGATATACTTTCCGGGTATCCTCACAGTTCCTCACTGACCAGGGTGGCCCACTTTGGGTTAGAGCTTTGCTTAACGGGCGGCCCAGTCCGGGAGAAAAGACGGAGTCTAGTCCGGCTACGGGAAGGCCCAGAAAACTTACCGACTTAGGCCCATAGTGTTACTTATAGTTCAAGATGTACTCTGTAACCGACTCTTAGTCGTAGCTGGATAGATCTCTCCTGTAAACCCTAGGCTGAATATCTATATAAGCCGTCCTAGGGAGAGCCTTTAGGGCAACACTTAGTAGTCTACAATCTCAACTCACATAGGCGAACCCTTGTAACCCATATTCCGGCTCTGCCGTATTACTGGATTGCTAGCAGGAGTAGGATCCGTCCAAAGCCAGTGGATTCGAACCTAGGTAAACTTGTGTGCTCACCGTCCCGGAACACCGTACGTCTCACACCCCTCTCTTCTGCACGCCTCGAGGACCCCCTCCAGGCATACTTGTCATCAATCCGACAACAATCAGTGTGGTACTCCATGGCCTTTTCCTCCAGGTAGTCATTGGCATCACTAAGGTAAGAGTGAATATCCCCTCGGATGTCTCCACCTTCCTCCTCCTGCTGATCCTCTAGCTGGATCTCGTTGTGGATGGTCTCCTCCAAGGTTGTTATCTTCTGACGAAGACGGGCGATGGTACGATCCTTCTTATCACGTTGTTGACGAAGAGACTTGTGATCCTTGGCGAGCATGGTGATGGTTTGCTTCCTCTCAATAGCTTCAGGATTGCTCTAGTTGACGTGATCACGGGCATTGTCTAACTGCTTTTGTGTCTCATGGAGCATGAAGTCCATGTGATCCATGTAATGCCTTAGTTCTGGATGGGCTGGCACGGATAGAGGTTGTCCTAAAGAGTCACGTCTTGCATAGTGTGCAAAACGGGTTCCAATGATCTGATTTATGTCCTGGGCACATAAGCGAGCAAGAGCTTCTTGCATCGCCATAGCTAATCCATCTAGCCAATTGTTCTCTCGAACGCTGAATTGGATCTTGTCGGAAAGAGGTGGCTCCATCCTGCCTCCCAGGTCGATAATGATCAACCACTGTAGCTCTCCTCCTACGTGATCGTTGAGTTGTGCCCCGAAGAACTCTGGGTGCGGGCGTTCGAGATACTCGGCGAGTGCATCTAGATCCCTCTCAATGATCAAGTGGCCTCCATTGCCCAGCTGATAGAACTTAGTGTATTTAACTTCCATCTACAAGAGTTAAGATGAGTAAGTTAGTGGAGTTTTTCAAGTGTGTCAAATTTTAGGTAGATTTGTAAGAGTTTTGAGTAACAAGTGATCTCTTTTTGAAAGAATCTTGGGGATAAGAATGAGAATAGGTTTTTGTAAATACTTACTTTCTTTGTTTTGAAGCTAGGTTTTTTAGGCGTCCATTCTAACTAGGGTCTCCTATGGTCAGGATGGCTCTGATACCAACTTGTCAACACCCGGATTTTTAAGTCCAGATGCATGTTATGCCGTACATCGCAATCCTAGGATTACCATTTTTGAGAGACATAACAGAAGTGGTACCACAGTACATCATACATTACAAACCATAATAAGGTTCTTACAAACAAAGGAGCTCATGATCCAGTCTTCAATACTCTAACTCCCTCGGAAGTTTTCATGGCTCGTGCCGGCAGATCCATCCGCTCCATGGCTCCCGGTCGGGCTCGCGGCGGCTGATCCACCCCAAGATCCTACCATCACAGTATTAAATGGCCATGGTTTCTTGAGCGGAGCGACGACGCTAAGTCTCCGAGCTCGGCCCCTCCTACCAGTAGAAGGACTGATGCGGCGTCGAGATCGAGCAGGAGGCGCTAGGCGTGACGAGGCTCGGTCCACGCCAACCCCATCCCCTTCGTCATTGTCGATTCCGATGTGGAGGACTGATGACCCACAAGTATAGAGGGTGTATCGCGGTATTTTCGAGGGAAGTGAAACCCAATTTATTGATTCGACACAAGGGAGCCAAAGAATACTTACAAGCCTAAACAACTGAGTTGTCAATTCAGCTGCACCTGGAAACAATCTTGCTCACAACAGTTTATCTGTAGCAACAGTTTTGTAGTAGCAATAGCAAAATAACAGCAGTAGTAAAAGTAAGACAGTAGTAACAATTGCAGTAAACGGTAGGATTAGAGCGCGGTAGGCATAGGGATGGATGGACGAGCGTTGCATGGACAAGACAATTCATATAGAAATCATAACATAAGGCATTTGCAGATAAATAAGATAAAGCATCCAAGTACTAAATAATCATAGGCATGTGTTCCATATATAGTCATACGTGCTCGCAATGAGAACTTGCACAACATCTTTTGTCCTGCCAGCCCGTTTGCAGCGGGGCATCAAGGGAACTACTGGCAATTAAGGTGCTCCTTTTAATAGAGCACCGGAGCAAAGAATTAACACTCCATGAACACATGTGATCCTCACATCAAAGCCATTCCCTCCGGTTATCCCGATTTCTATCACTTCGGGGCCTTTGGTCCCGGACAACAACGTGTTTATACAACTTGCAAGTAAGACCATAAACAATACTATCATAATGAATCAATAACATGTTCAGATCTGAAATCATGGCACTCAGGCCCTAGTGGCAAGCATTAAGCATAAAAAGTCGCAACAAAGTCAAAAAGCACTAATAGAAGATACTAGGCACCATGCCCTAACAATCCGATGCCATTACATGAACGTTCTCATCCAATCCCTACCATCCCCATAGCCTACAGCAGGGGATTAATCACTCATAGATGAGGAAACATGGATGGTCGATGGAGAAGCGATGGTGATGATGATGGCGATGATATCCTCCAATTCCCCGTCCCGGCAGGGTGCCAGAACGGAGTTTCTGGTTCCGGATCGTGGAATCGAGTGGTGGCGGCGGAGCGGAACTCTTTCTGGAAAAACGTTGACCCCCATGAGTTTTTAGGTCAGAAGGCAACTTATAGGCGAAGAGGGAGGACGAGGGGGTGTCTGGGGCGGCCAGACCACCCCCTGGCGTGGCCAGGCCTAGCCCGCGCAGCCAGGTGGTGTGGCTGGGCCCCAGGCCCACTCCGTCTCATATTCTGGCTCCATGAGTCTTTTGGTGAAATAGGATTTTTGGCATATTTTCCGGGATTTTTCCTGATAGTTGATTTTCTGCACAAAAACTAGACACCAAGGTAATTCTGCTGAAAACAGCATCAGACCGTGTTAGTTGTATCCAATTCACACAAGTTTAGAGGAAAAACAATAACAAAAGTGTTCGGGAAAGTAGATACGTTTTGGACGTATCAACTCCCCCAAGCTTAGCTTATTGCTTGTCCTCTAACTGAGTGCGATAAAAGAAACTTTCATAAACACATTTGCTTCATATGATGTATATATTCTCAGCATGTGATCAACTACTTAGGCAATTCATAATAAGGAGTATGCAACTAAGTTTACTTAATAGGCATTGCAAACTATGAAGAGATTCCAACTCAAAAATAAGAAGTAGCATGAAACATAAACATAAGCAACACTACAAGGCTCATAACAAGGTATGATAGAGTGGTATCTCGCTTGCCTTTGATTGTGAATGCCAAGGCACCTTGAAGTTCTAGTGAAGACTTGAATCAAAGATATCAAATATACAAGCATCAAAGTCATAAAACAATTAATCTAGTATTGAGGCAAGCACATCATACTAAGAATGACAACTATGCTCTCAAGAAAGTGCTCATAGAAAAGGTGGTGACTCAACAAGGAAATGAAATAGGTTTTGAATAGTTTGAAAGGCTTCCAAATGCTGAAAGTATGGTACTCATTAGCTTTGAGCTCTCATTGCCCCTATCATGAGCATCTTCAATATAGTTAAGGTGAAAGTGAGGTCCAATCTGAGTTATATGCTTGACAGACTATAAACTAGAAATGTCATGTCCCTTGAGTACAAGGGCCGCTCCTCATGCTACTCAACTTTAGTTATCAGTAAGTTCTTTTCATAGTAAATACGTGCGTATCATAGAGAACCGCCAATGGGGTACCCCTTGCCCAATGATACGGAAGAATCCCCATATCAAAATGACAAGGCAAGCAGACAATGAGTGACATGGGTATACCCTACGGGTACTCGAGCTTGGTATATACGGTCTAAATACGTAAAAGCCTACGGTGTCGCCAAGGCCCAAATGAAGGACTCGAGTAACCTATGGACTCTCGATTGCTTGAAGAACAAGAAGAAGCTAAAGATAGAAAGTTTGAAGGGGAAAACCCTAACTTGTAACCGACTCGACCTGCTACCCGAGACCTAGCATATCTATATAAAGGCTAGGAGGGGGCAGCGAGGAGGACACACACGCAATCCTAGTTTCCACAACCCTCGCCAGATTGCATCTGCGCACCATTGTAATCTTCGATTCCTTTGATAATTCCACAAGCAGACAAGCAAGAGTAGGGACCTCTACGAGGCTTGAACCTGGGTAAATCTTTGTCCCCTGTGTGCTTGTTTGCTAGCCGATAGATGTTTCCAGTGCTCCCTCCTAGCCTTTGTAATCTTCGATTCCTTTGATAA
This sequence comes from Avena eriantha, assembly GCA_910589775.1. NCBI lineage: Eukaryota > Viridiplantae > Streptophyta > Magnoliopsida > Poales > Poaceae > Avena > Avena eriantha. The sequence goes on along the minus strand of OU342742.1, from coordinate 480,374,659 downwards.
TTCCACAAGCAGACAAGCGGGAGTAGGACCTCTACGAGGCTTGAACCTGGGTAAATCTTTGTCCCCTGTGTGCTTGTTTGCTAGCCGATAGATGTTTCCAGCGCTCCCTCCTTCTCCAAACCCCAAGTCCATAACAATGGGCATTGATGAGTTAAACCCTCGTCAATTAGCGCCGTCTGTGGGAATTGGGAGTGCTGATGATGTGGCTTCTTCGGCCCCATCAACCGCGATCTACAACTCTGCAACAGCAGAGATCCGCCAGCTCTTCGGCGCGTTCGACTTCACCATCGACACGCCGGCAACTCGCCCGGCCTTCGAGTCCGTGGGCGACGGGATCAGCCTGGCGATAGGGAGCTTCCGCTTCTAAGTCGGTCAGATGGGCACGCTTCGCATGCCTGATCAGCCGACGGCACCATCGATTGCCCTAGCATCATGGTTCCCTCCATCAATCGGCACCCTCAGTGAGCTCAACGCCCCGACAACAGTCGAGAACACAGTCAGCGACAGCAGTCGCGACTCCAATCTGAGCGATCTGGCCACTAAAGATGGAACCTACGGTTCCGGATCTGAGAGTTGTGGAAGCAGCAGCTTCCCCAATCACTTCATGTGCGTCGTCATCAACACAGGCGATACCTCTGCCAACCGCGACAACGGTGGCAATTGCGGTAACGGAACCGACCCTCCCAACGTTGGCAACAGTGGCAATGGAGGCAACGGCGGCAACGGTGGCAATCGCACCCCTGTTGACAATGGAGGAGCAGTCGAACCTCCAACCATATTAAACGAGCAAACTAGCGAACGTGTCGTGATCAGGCTCAACGAGCAAGAATGGGCTCGCTGCCGTGAGGCCCTACGAGGCGCTCCTCTACCCTTCGGATCCCCGCAAGAACTGTTGATGGGCTATCACTGGCTCCTGAAGGAAGAATTCAAGCGCCAAGTACAAACAATCGCGCAACTTGAGGCACGCAAAAAGGCAGCAGATGAGTCGAGCCTTCGTCGTGCTGGGCTCTCCTCCCACGGAGGATCCTCCTCAAAGGGCAACGAGTACCTCGCTAAGAAGAGGCAATCTCGGATGGCCCATCTCACCGAGCAAGAATGCATAGAAGCTGCAAAGGTCCTCGACTTCAGCTCTATGACAGTCGACACACGGGGCAACGTGGTCCCCAAGACGCCGCAGGCTGCGGTGACAGCGGCCACCATGTACCTCCTTAACAACCAGCCACCTGTTGGAGATCCCCGAGCCACCATGCACCGATCTACGATTGCGGGCTTGGGACTAATCAAGGCCGCCCTCGACAAGGAGCCAACACTAGAGCCGAAAAAGGGCAAAGCGCTAGCAAAGCGCAACACCTCGCCCTCGTCCAGCGATGACAGTCACGACCTGTCTCGACACCGCCACTCACGGTGACACGACCGCGACTATGATGCACGCGACGACCTCACGCAGCGCAAAATTGGCAAATCCAGGGTGCGACGTGCTCGGTTGGCTGACTCGGAAGAGGAAGATGTGGAGCTCTGTGGTGCCAGATGCTTCAGCAGATCCATTAGGTAGAAGCGAATGCCTAAGGGGTTTAAACTCCCATCGGAGAACTCAAAGTTTGACGGCCTATAGGACCTGAAGATCTGGCTAGAGAACCACATCTCCTCCGTCAGGCTCCACGGCGGCAGTCGAAGCACGGCCACGCAATGCTTACAGCTACAGCTGCAAGGCGCCGCTCGAGCATGGCTCAACAACCTCCCACGCGGATCCATTCGCAGTTGGGATGAGCTGGTTTACAGCTTCGTGCGCAATTTCAAGGGCACATACAAGTGGCCTGCATCAATCGAAGAGCTAAGATGCTACCAGCAACGATCGGGCGAATCGTTACGCTCCTACATCCAAAGGTGGTCCATCATCAACAACTCCGCAGAGAACATCTCGGAGAATCGCGCGATTGACGCATTCAACGGCGGCGTCCGCTGCCTAGAACTCAGGGAGGAGCTGGGCTGCTCAAATCCCAAGACCATCGACCACCTGATGGAGATCGCGAATCAGTGGGCCGATGGAGAAGATTCGGTGAAGAATCGCGTTCACTCCGACGAGGAGGCGGAACTCGAGCGCAGACGCGATCGCCGAGGTAAGCGCCGCATGCGCATCTACGATGACCGCGACGACGTCAACATGGTCGCGGCTGGCTACGCTGATAGACGCGACGATAACCGTAACAACGGATACCGTAGTGGCAGATACCGCGACTCCGGGAAAACCACGCAAGTGTGGCAATGCCGCACTCGCGATGAGGCACCCGCGACCTCCATTGAGGACAAAATGTCCGGGCCATGTACGGTACACTTCTACATCGATAAGCATGATGGAAAGAAGAAGTCCAGCCACTTCCTCAAGGATTGCCGCGAGTTCCTCAAGCTACATGAGGGATTGGTTCGGATGAACCGCAATGCAGTCGAAAGAGGCTACGGAGCAGCTCCAGGTGCCGTGGCACATGGCGCTCCACCACCACCACCTAGGCCACCCCCAAATGCAGCTGCGCCGGACCAGCACCACGGAGGCGAACCATACCCACGAACCATGGGCACCATGATGATCCAAAAGGGACGCCCCTCGAATCGGGTGCAGAAGGCCATCACTCGCCAAGTCAACTTGGCCACAAACTCGCCACCATCCACTACTGAGTACCTCAGCGGCAGCGAGTCCTGCATCACCTTCGACAAATGCGATCATCCGCCTCAAGTACCTCGTCCAGGCCATTGCCCCCTCGTACTCGAGGCGCAAATCGGAGGTTTCGACATGAGCCGCGTCTACATGGATGGCGGGAGCGGCATCAACCTTATATTCGCGAGTACCTTGCGAGCAATGAGGATCCCTCTAAGCTGCCTGGAGGCCTCGGACACAACATTCCTCGGCATCGTCCTAGGGAAAGGCGTATACCCCCTGGGCAAAATCAACCTCGACATCATATTCGGCACGCCGAAGAACTTCCGGCGTGAGCGCATTGACTTTGAGGTCATCGACTGGCCCTCACAGTACACTGCATCCTCGGGTGCGTCGCGTTTGCTAGGTTCATGGCAGTGCCCCACTACGCCTACCTGCAGATGAAAATGCCAGGTCCCAATGGCGTCATCACGATCAACGGGAACTTCGACAGATCTGACAGTTGCGACAGGGAATTCAACAAAATTTCCCAGTCCTTCGGCATGCAGGAGGAACTCGTGAGACTAAAGGAGTCGACAGACAACAGTCTGCCTCCCCTGAGCCGGCCAAGTTCACCTGATCTCTCCTTCGACTCATCGGTGCACACAAAGAAAGTGCAGGTCCACCCATCGGATCCCGCCAAGACGGCCCTCATCACCAACAACTTGAGTCCCGCATAGGAACTCGCGCTCGTCGAATTCCTCTGTGAGCATTGGGAAATTTTCGCCTGGTGTCCTGCGGACATGCCAGGAGTTCCCAGGGAATTCGCCGAGCACGCACTCAACGTTAACCCCAACGCAAGGCCAGTCAAGCAAACAATTTGGCGATTGTCTGAGCCACGAGCGTAGGCAGTTGGAATGGAGATCAACAGACTCCTTGACGCCAAGTTCATACGCGAGATCAAGGAAAGCACTTGGCTCGCCAACACGGTGCTGGTACCAAAAAACGACACGGATATCCTGTGGATGTGCGTGGACTGCACCTCTCTGAATAAACACTGCCCAAAGGATCACTTCCCGTTGCCACGCATCGACCAGATCATCGACTCCACCGGGGGATGCGAGCGCCTCTGCTTCCTCGACGCCTACTCAGGCTATAATCAGATTCGAATGAAGGAGGAAGATCAAGAGAAAACAGCGTTTACAATGCCCTTTGGTGTGTTCTGCTACAACACAATGCCCTTCGGGCTAAAGAACGCGGGAGCCACCTACCAGCGGTGCATGCAGTCTTGCCTCAAGGAACAACTGGGTCGCAACATTCAAGTCTATGTCGACGACATAGTAATCAAGACCAAGGAGGAAGCCTCCCTAATCGACGATTTGTGCGAAACCTTCGCCAACCTCGACCGCTACCGGATCAAGCTCAATCTAGAAAAATGCGCCTTCGGCGTGCCATCTGGGCAACTACTCGGGTACCTCATCTCCACGAGGGGAATCGAGGCAAACCCGAAGAAAATAAAAGCCATACTGGCCATGGAGAAGCCGAAAAACATAAGGGGCGTTCAACAGCTGGCTGGGAGAATCGCGGCCCTTAGTCGATTCATCAGTCGGATGCATGAAAAGGCGCTGCCCTTCTACCAACTCCTCCGCAAAACTAAAAAATTCGAGTTGACCAATGAAGCGCAAGAAGCATTCGAAGACCTCAAGCGCCTGCTATCCACTTCGCCAGTACTGGTGACCCCACGAGAAAGGGAACCACTGTTGCTATATATCTCCGCCACCAACCAAGTGGTCAGCACAGTGCTCGTCGTCGAGCGAGCTGAGGAAAACAAGGTCCACGGCGTAGAACGCCCAGTATACTACCTCAGAGAGGTCCTCACGCCAACAAAACAGCGGTACCCGCACTACCAGAAGCTGGCGTACGGTGTCTTCATGACCCCCCGACGACTGCGCCATTACTTCCAGGAACACCCAATCGTGGTAGTCAACGACGCCCCGTTGGGGCATATCCTCAACAACCCTGACGCCACGGGACGAGTCGCTCTTTGGGGAATAGAATTGTCTCCACGAGACATCACATACGAAAAGCGTGACGCAATCAAGTCGCAAGTTCTCCCTGACTTCCTCGTGCACTGGATGGAGAACCAGCTCCCGGACAAACCAGACATGTCCTACCTCTGGACAATGCACTTCGACGGGACCAAGCGGAAGGACGGAGCACGCGCAGGTGTCATACTGACATCACCTCAAGGGGACAAGTTGAAGTATATCCTGCGAATGCAGTTCACAGCCTCCAACAACGAGGCTGAATACGAGGCCCTGTTGCACGGGATGAGGATGGCAAAAGCCTGCGGCGCCAAGAGGCTCATCATATACGGTGACTCCAAGTTGGTCGTCAACCAAACAATGCATGAGTGCGACGCACTGAATGACAACATGACCGCGTACCGCGACCTCTACGACACACTCGAAGGAGACTTCGACGGTTGCGAGCTGCGGCACGTAGGTTGCGAAAGCAACGAAGAGGCGGACGCACTCGCCAACATAGGCTCTACCTGCGCCCCCATACCACCCGGGGTATTTCTCGAGCGCATTTGCGAACGCTCCATCAAGCCAAAGGCCGCAGAGAAGAAAACAAGCGCAGCAAGGGACTCGGGGGCTACGCCGCCCAATGAGTCAATGTCACTCGATGACTCGGAGTTGGACACAGGACTCGAGGGACCAATGAGCGTCATGATGATTGAGAAATCATGGACGGAACCGTACATCATGTACCTCCTTAGCAAAAGGCTCCCGGACGATCCAACTGATGCACGGCACATCGCGCGGCGATCCAAGGAACTCGATGTTATCAACGGCAAACTGTATAAACGCAGCATCACAGGAGTACTCCAACGATGCGTCTCCACGGCCGATGGAAGAGCTGTTCTCCTCGACATCCATGAGGGGACCTGCGGGCACCACGCCGGCAGTCGTGCCCTTGTCGCCAAAGCTCTACGAGCTGGATTCTATTGGACTACGGCCATGCGCGATGCCAAGGACATCGTCCAAAGATGCAACGCTTGCCAACGATTCGCGGACAAGCCGCACTTACCGGGTGCAGAACTCCGGCCAATTCCATTGGCCTGGCCCTTCGTGCAATGTGGACTCGACATGGTTGGCAAACTCCCAAGGTCCTCACGAGGAGGCTACGTCTACCTCTTGGTCGCAGTCGACAAATTCACCAAGTGGATTGAGGCCATGCCAGTGAGCAACCAATCAGGACACAGCGCAGTTAAGTTCTTCGAATCCATTGTCTACCGCTTCGGAGTATCGCACAACATCATCACCGACAATGGGACGAACTTCACATCCAAGGAGTTCCAAGAATTCTGCGAGAACCTGGGGATCAACATCAGCTACGCCTCAATAGCACATCCACAGACCAACGGTCAAGTGGAAAAAGCAAACGGGCTCGTCTGCGGCGGCATCAAGAAGCGACTCCTCCGGCCACTCGAACAAGCCGCGGGTTGCTGGCCAGACGAACTGCAATCCGTACTCTGGAGTCTACGCACAACTCCAAACAGTGCCATGGGATACACGCCATTCTTTATGGTGCACGGAGCCAAGGCAGTACTGCCTGCCGAGGTACGGTACAAGGCGCCGCGTGTGGTCGCTTACAGCGAACAAGAGTCATCCCTCGCACTCGAAGACTCCATCGACCTCCTTGATGAGGTAAGAGAAATCGCCACAGAAAGATCAACGATCTACCAGCAGAACCTGTGCAACTACCACAGTAGGAGGCTACGCCCCAGATCCTTCGTCGAAGGCGACCTGGTCCTGCGACTGAAGCAGCAGGGGCATCTCAAGCTCGAGTCCCCCTGGGAAGGACCATATGTGATTACAGAAGTAATCCCAGGTGGCGCCTATCACCTTCAAGATTTAGAGACAGGAGTCGCATACTCCAACCCCTGGAATGTCGCACAGCTGCGACGCTTCTACCCCTAGTCGCTTTTTTACTTTTTACATTACAAATAAGGCTACTCAGCCAAGGCTACTTAGCCACACATTGTACCTCGCACTGTCCTTCGAATAAATAAAGCTAAGTGCCCCAAAACTCTGTGTTCTCTTTTATTTTTCCAATTTATCAACTCGGGGGCTGCGCCACCCTATATACATATGTTCTACGAATCAACACGCGATATCCTGAATAGCTGGCACATCAATCGAAACCCTTGACACAACATCAACCCAGCCGCAACGCACCTGACAGGTTGACAAGGGACTGAGGTAAGAGCATGGCCAGGCTAACGAAAAGGACTCGCATAGTGCAACGCACTTCATGCTAACAAAGCTCTCTATACATATTCGACAATAAATTATATACAACATTTATACGAACTTTACGACACGAGTACACTTATGTGCAGGATACAAACTAAGCTACTACTGCAGCAAGAGAACGTTGGTTTGTGCCTCAAAAAACTCGACGATCTCTTCTGTTGGGCGATCCACAGCCTGGTAGTGTGGCACCATATTCCAGGCAGAACTTGCTCGTGGCACAGGTGGCCCAGCCGCAATTGCCACAACATCTACGTCAGGCCTATGCAGTCGCACCAACGATAGAGCGGCTTTGGCACCAGCCACCAACTGTTGCCTCACGCACTCGTGAACCGCGGTCAGGTCTTGAAACTTGGCAAGGAGGGCCAGCAGGCTTGATGGAGTAACATCCAGCGGAAAGATCGTCTGATAAATGTTCTTCAAACATGACTGGGACTTCTTCAGAAAGTGCAGCACTCGCGACGCGCGATCCTACAGGGTCGCCAGCGCAATCGCACGATCATGATCTACCTAGAAGTATCCACTCTCTTGAAGTTGCTCCTGGGTAAGATCATGCATACGAATGGCAGTTCTATCCTTCTCATCCTGCGGATGACGCGCGCTGACAACTACACGAAGCAGCAAACAACAGCATAAGTACAGCGCACCATCGCGTGTGACTACAAGGAAAAGATAAGATCAAGCAAACTAACACTTGAATTGGTCGCCCAGCTGCGTCACCTCGCCAAGCAGATACTGCTCTCGGGCGGCGGCTTTCTCCGCCTTTGACTTCCATACATCCGCTTCCCGCGGAGCACGGGCAACTTACGCTCCAGCTGCTTCACGTGGTCACGCAGTCGCGAAAGCAGCGACAGTTCATCTACCCTGGAGCGCGGCGGTGCCAAAGTATCATCAAGAGGCGGCGAGTCCTGAGTTTCCCTCAAAGGATCACTTGATGTACCCTACCACAAGCCAAGATAGAAACAAAATAAGACGACCAAATCAGCACAAAGACAAAAGATTCAAGTGCATTCAAGACTAGCAAAAGTATCAGCAGATACACTCGCCAGCAGGCATGTTCTTAACAAAGGACATAAACTAGTTAACTATTACAAATCTACTAAGGAGCGATTGGCTTCTTCGACTTCGACGGCTTCGGGGGCTTCATCGAGTCCGTGGCAGTATCAGATGCCACTGACTTTCCACCAGCCCCTGATGCCGCAGCTTTCGCCGCCTTCTTGGCACATTGCAGCTCCTCAGAATACTTCGCAACTGTGTTTATCAGCTGACACCCATATTTGCCACAGGCAGTCGCAAAAGGAGCAAAGACTACCTGCTGGCCGTCCGCGCTAATAGGCATCGCCTTCGACACCGTGGCAGGATCAATCTCGACTCCGTGGGCTTGCACCATGGCAAGTGACATGGACGCGCCAGCCGCGCGGAGTGAGTTCTTGAAGCTGGAAGGCACACCCCCGGCGAGTGACTCCACCATCTCGTCTATGTTCTCGACTAGCTCCGCCTAGGGCATCAGCTCCTCCCGAAGGCGAATGAGTACGCCTTTGGCCTTGGAGAGCGTATCCTGAACGGCGGTGATGCGGTCTTCGACTGCTGACAGTGCACCCGCCAGAGCATCATTGCGACGAAGGGCCGTCGAAGCTCAAATCGCCAGCATCTGTACATAAATCCACACATGGACAAAGCATCAGCGCCACCGGCAAAATAAAAATCGAGCAGAGAAGGATAACGATATCCACAGCAAAGTACCTGAGAGGGCCTTGGCAATTGAGAAAAGATGTTCTTCGAACAACTTCTCCCTGGCTGCGAAGGAGGCACGCAGATCCTCTTCGCGCCTTTGCGCCTCGTCACGCGCCACGATTGCCTCATCGTGACCCTTCACAGCCGCGGCGAGGGTTTTCTCCATGGTGGCAGCATTGCGCAGGAGGGCGTTATGTTCAGCTACAAAACAAAAGGGATTGACTATCAGTCGACCATATAAAAAGGAGAAGAAGAAGAAGAAGAAGAAGAAGAAGAAGAAGAAGTGCAGGACACTCACTCTCAACCACGCGATGACGCGTCTCCAGCATTGCATGCTGGCGGCCCATCGCAAGCACTTGCTCTGCCAAGTGAGCGGCTTCCTTCACAAGGATCTATCGCACAACAAGGGATCAGCAGAAGCAATAGATAACATCGACTGCAACATTAAAAGAAGAAAATTTACACTTACATGATCCTCCAGTGACTCTGAAGTTGTCTACTGAACCGTCATCCGGGCAACCATTTGATGCTCCCCTGCATGAGGAAAACTAGAAGAGTTGTGCCAGGAGTGGGCCACCAATGGAGGAGAAGGAGCGCGCTCGACCTCTTTCTTGGCCCATGAGGTCACGACTCCTGATTCTTTCAAAAATTGGACGTCGCCAGAAGATGACGACACCTCTTGACTGCAAAGACAAAATCAACATCAAGAACAAGACAAAAATCCAGAGACGAACCAAAAGGGCAAATCCAGAGAAGAACAAACAAACTAGAAAACTTACCAATCAAACTTGTCAAAGTCAAAAGTGGGCTCCCCTGACTCTGACGAGGACTCCTTGGGAAATCGCATCTTCTTGCGAGAAGATGGTGCCACGGTGCTCACAGGAATGGCAGGTATCGGCGACTCTGCACCAACACTTGTACCTTCCGAAGTCGAAGGAGACGACGCATCGGAATCCTTGCTAAGCGAACGCTTGCGAGTATCCGGACTACCGGACTCGGGGGCTTCCTCCTCCACATCAGATGGGATGGTCGACTCCGACTCGTCCTCTTCCAAGGCTTCGCGAGGGATAGTCCCCTCAGGAAGAGGGGGCATACAAGGTGACATCGCCCAATCCTGCATACAGACAACAAATTCAGCAAAAAGCAAGTAAACAGTAGAGAAGCAATCGACAAACTTAGCTACTGCGTAGCACAACTATACCTCGGGAGGAGGGTTAATAGCATCAAATGGAGGAACAACTGGCTCACTGGGGAGCACATCCTTGACGGTGTACTTGGTGACCAGTCGAACCCTCTTGTCCACCTCACTCGCGGACATGCCATCGGCAGACACGCGAGTGGCATCGTCAGCGCCAGCCCACTTAAACATGGGGTGGACTATGGCCTGCAAGGGCTGGACCCGACGGTGCAGCCACGTGCGAATGAGAGCGCAGCCTCCCTCCTCTTTGCCTATGCGACTCTCGAGGTCGCAGACGCGCTCGTACAACACATCTGTCTCCGCGGACTCGCCAGGCATGACTACATTTTTCTAGGAGCGCATCCTCTTGCACGGCGTCACGGGATCGAAGGGAGCGAGTCTGAAGTGCTCACCGTTAGCCTTCTCATCGTGGATGTAGAACCATTTGTCCCTCCACCCTTGGACGGACGTCATGAGCTTGATATCGAAATAGGTGGAGGATGGGTCGACATGGATTCCGCAGCCACCTACATCGTAGACTAAAGAGCCAGACGCAGATTGGCGCTTCAACTTGTAGAGGCGCTTGAAGAGGCCGAAGTGCGGCTCGATTCCGAGCCAGCACTCGCAGAGGGTGATGAAGGAAGAGATATGGAGGATAGAGTTCGGGGACAGCTGATGGAGCTGAAGCCCGTAGAAACAAAGGAGTCCCCTAAAAAAGGGGTAAAGGGGCAAGGAGAGACCGTGAATGATGAATGCTAAAAACATCACTCGAAAACCAGCGGGAGGAGAAGGAATTGTCTCACCGCCGGGTACGCGCGCGTCGGCGACTGCGGCAGACAGCACTCCGTCTTGGCGAAGAAGACGGAGATCAGATGACTTGATGATGGAGGGGAGCCACGCACCATTCGTGACGCGGGTGCCCCCGCCTTTCTTCTTCCCACCGGCAGCGGTGCCGGTGCCCGCAGCGGCGGAGCCGCCTTTCTTCTTTGCCACAGCAGCGGTGGCCACGGAATCGGCCCCAGCACCTCCCTTCTTCTTCCCCATTGCGTGGCGGCGATGCGACCGAAGGAAGTAGCTTGGAAACGAGCAGAGCTGGTCTAGCGTCGTGGACGAAACGAGCGCAGAGAAAGCAGAGGAGTAGCGGCAATGGCGATGGAAGCAAAGGATGAATGAGAGCAGATGAGAAATTACCGTCGCAGCACTGCTACTTAACCCCTAGAAGATGCAATCCAATGGCTCAGAAAAACCCTACTGGACGCGTGGCAAACATCGTGTTGGACACGTGGAGGAGTGGAAACGCGAACCGTCCCTCCACTGCTCCCATTACGCGTGGAAATCGAGGAGGCGCAGTTAAAATAAAAGATTACGCACGCCCAATCAAATCAAAGTCAGAGGGTGGGACCCACTGCTCGTCACGTCCCGTCAAACTCACTCACGCGGGCAACTGAGGTCATGAAATCGTCAGCACTGACGTCATCAAAGCTATGCAGCAGAAGACTTCGACTACTTTAGTCCTTGCTCGAGTCTTCGACTCCACCAAGCACTCGGGGGCTACTCCCATAGGGAGTGTTGGTCGCGCACCCTATGATTTTTTCTCTTCTTTTTGTAGGAACATGGACAATCAAAGGCAAACCCAACCACTCGAAATACGGTTCGACTATGGACATGGGTTACTCCCATAGGGAGCGCTGGAAACAAATTCGACTGAAATAAGCAAGCAAAAGACGACAGCAGTCGACAAAGTTCTTTAGTGCCTACCTGAGTCTTCGACTCAACCAGGCACTCGGGGGCTACTCCCATAGGGAGCGCTGGTCGCGCACCCTATGATTATTTGTACAAAAAACTGTGTGTTGATAACATCCACACTCGAAGCTCATGGCGACAACGCCTCATAAATTTTCCCTACAAAGAGACTGCGTCTCCTGGGTCACCTGAATTGTCTCCGCGATGATAAAATTCAGATGTCGCGCTTGCAACGTGAAGGTAAGACCTGAATAAGGCTTGGCAACGCATTAGCTATGAACTACTAGAAATGTATCCGTGCCTACAGGTATGATGAACATGCCTTGACGGACGCGTCGAGTGCTCACACCCATATAACTGGAATTCGACTCCTGTAAGACCTCCGCGGCTTGAGTCGAATTACACTAGCACTTTTCCGGATTCGAGTCCGGGGACTCGAGTTCGAGTAGATTGCATTGTTTTACCCTAAGGTAGTTAACTGATACCGATACATCGGTTAAATCAGGCACGCACATCAACAATCCCTATGACACAAACAAAGCAGTCGAAAATATACTCTTTCCGATCTTCATATTTACCATGGGAAAATGGTGCTTTTTTCTCACTTTCCTCTTTTCTCATATCTCTTTTTTTCTTTTCTCAATAGCTATCTCTTTTTTTATAAGAAGAATGCTTCATAGATACTCATTATGGTTACGCTACAGGTTTCCACCATGATTAGGCATGGATTAGACCAGCGGCCCAGGCGTTTCTCTAACACACATACATAACTCCATGGACTTACAAGCTCCCCTTTTATTTCACACCGACGAAATCCGCAAACAAAAGAGCATGATATCAACTGGGTATATATTTATAGGTGTTGAAAGCGTTCCTCATGATAGCACAGTTCTGCTAATCCCTAGCCTATAATTTGCAAGCATATAACTTTCATAGACAGTCACAATGGTTCAGGTTTATTAAGTGCAGGAAATAAAGTGTGCCATCAAGTTCATGAGAGCTTTACTAACTAACTTTCTCATAACAAGCAAACATTTTATTCGGAAGAAAACAAGGCATACTAAATATGCACGGAACAACAAATAATGCTAATAGGTAGGTATGGTGGACACTTTCGGCAATTTTGGTTTTAGGGAGTTGGAAACGCAAGTAAAGCATACTCAGTGCAAGTGAAGACTAGCAATAGTAAGGGAGCGACAAACGAGAGAGCAGTAATTGTCATAATCATGCTTGCAACAAAATAGGACAAATCATGGCATGAAAGTGATTCAAGACCCTCGAGGAAAAATAATTCATCGAGGCTTAACTGATTATTTCAGTCATAGCATGTGTGAGCATGTGCCAAGTCAATTCGAGTGAAACACTCAGAGGAGGATACCACAGTGTCATACCAAGTTATGAATAGAATAATGCAAGCAAACATTCATATGACATGCTACAAACTATTAGCAAGCTGGAACTAATCATATGAAAGCAAGAACTACTAAGCATCCATGAATGTAGCACCCTCGTAAAACCACTACTAGAAAATCGATGTGTTTTGTCTTTATGCATCACCATGATCGCATGCTCATGTCATCATGCCACATTGCATTTGAGCATCGTCATGTCATCCTGCATTTTGTTTGCCTAAAACTATTTTATAAAAGCCTATCTTTGTTTTCTAAATATCCCCTTCTTTATTTCAAAATACAAACCCTGGTCTTTTTCAGATCTTTTATTTATTTAAAAACTATTTATAAAATCCTTTCTAAAATTAAAATAAGTAAAATAAATATTTTTGTGGGGGAGGCAGTCAGCCACCAGGCCCAAGGCCCAGCAGCCAGCTACCTACCACCCCACCAGAAAAACCCTAACCACCTGGCCGCCACTCACCTGACCACCCGCCGCCGCCACAACCACTCGCGCGCGACCAGCCCCTGTACCATTTCCGCCCCAGCCCGCACGTCGCCACGCGACAAGCCCTAGGCCCCACCCGACGTGGCCTCGCGTCAACGCAACGTGACCCCGCTCCCGTCCTCACGCATCGCTCGTCCCCTCCACACCTTCCCTGGACGTAACCGAACCCGTGTGGGTCGTTCCCCAAGTACCATCGCGACCTTCCCCTCCTGCTGCCATGGTTCCCCCTTCGATGGAGCCACAACCACCAGCACCCGTCGATGTACCAGCTCCTCCATCGCCCCCTCACTTCTGCCCGAGCGCCTCCCTCCCAGGTGATCCGCCATCCGCGCCGCCAGTGAGCTCCTCCGCCCCGGCCCTGTGCGTCTCCCGGCGTCGCCTCTCCTCGGCCACGCAGCGCCGACGCCCCCGTCGTCCCGAGCCGGCCCCCGCTTCCCGACCTCTTCTCTGCGTGGTCCGCATCTCGAGGCCCGGGCGCCCTCCCACGCAACCAACGCCTTCCTCGTCTGCAAACAGAGCGTCGTCTTCCCTGTTGTCTCCTTCCCGGACCGTGACCCTGCCTCTTCAGACCTCCGTCGCGCTGCCTCGGCCACTGAAGCCCGGCGTCCCGCCTCTCTCTGCGCTGTCGTGCGTGGCCGCCCTTCCCGCTCGCCGTCGCCTCCCCCTCTGCCTGCCGTGCACGGCCGTGCCCTGGAGTGCCGCCGTCCTCTTCTCTGTTGCGTCCCCGATGTCGTACGTGAGCACCGCTATCCCGGGTCGACCACGCCCCGGTCCTCACCTTTGTTCCGGCCGCACGCCGCCAGTGCCGTCCGCCGTCCGCCCTTCTGCATCCCGTGCTCCCATTGCTATAGGCCAGCGTCGCCTTCTTCTGGTCACGCGCTTGTGCGTCGTGGTAGTTGTTTCGTTTGTCGGTGCGGTTATTTGCGGCTTGGCTTATGCTGCTGATGACCTAGGATCTGCGGATGGCTGCTCTACTGCAATCAGGCAACATTGATAGACTTATCTGCGGCTAGCAAGGCAAGTTCTACAACATGTTCTGCAGGCGCCTCTTTGGGACGATGGCCTCTCGGGTTCCACGCTACCAAGATCTTCCCGTGAACCATTCGCTATCAAGACCTCCGTGTTTGGGTGTTGTTCGCAACCGATCCTCGAAGCCACAAAAACCCAAGTGCTTCTTCATGGACCCAAAGGACGCCGAACGCCAAGATGTCCTCATGGATCCTGCAGCCTTGTTCCCCGAGTCCGAAGACCGATCCCGGTAAGACCGAACCTGAACCACATCGATCCAAGATTGCCAAACGCCAATGTGTGATCCCCTTTCCGAGACCCTTATTTTTATAATATGACATTCATCTGTTGCATATTAAATTGTTCATGATGGCATACATATTCATGTGTTGGGGGTATTTTATCGACTCACCTAATAATTAAATATGGAGACCATATGCGGGCTTTTCTAGTCTTGTATTGGCTCCGTTTAAATTTGTGTAGCGAACCGATACCATATTTTGCCTTGTTAAGACCACATTTAAAATGCAGGGTATTTAAACAACATAAACCATCTAATTAATTGTCGGGACCCCGATTCCGCTTAATATTGCCTAGTCGCATCGCATCTTTGCCATGTCATACATCATACATACATCATGTCGGATCTTCTGCCGTAGTATTAAATAGTGCATCCGATGTTTCTTCTAGTGATTTGCTTCTTCACGGATTAGGCCGTTGAGTGGTTGCGAGTATCGACAAGTCCTTCGGATAATGAATCTTCGGCTATGTTTTCCAGGCGAGCATTCTCCCCTTTCTACCTATTTTGCATTTATAGTCTTTATTTCCTCTTGTTGATCTATTGATATCTGTGTCGCGATGCTTTAGTATTTTGTACCAGATATATCCCTTGCAGCCTTTATATTGCCTTGGACACATCCTATTGCCTGTTGTTTGATAGATAGTAAGTCTTGCGAGTCGTAGTCGCTTGCTCACGTGTTGTTTCGCGTCGTTGTCGTTCCACCATTGACGGAAGGTTGGCTTATGCTTAATGGTGGAGATGCTTTACGGTGGAGAGGATCATGACTTTAAATACAACTATTAAATTGCTGGGATAACTAATGAAAGGGGCACCGGTGGGCAATATATGCTATTTGGTTTTTCATGTCCACTTGTGTCCCGTAGGCCCCGATTACTTGATACCTGTTCCTTGATTATTCGCACTATCCACATCCGGGAGACCCTATGGATCCCCCTTACCCAGAGCTTGATTCATTTCTTATTTCTTGGGGCCACAAACTAGTTTGGGGTTTTATTACTATCCTATACTTATGCCATCCTTTACTGCTTTATTTACGATTGTGCGTGGAGCACATGTACTGTTTTGGATCGTGACACGTTTTCGCTGTATCGACAAGCCCAGTCACACTTTCGGGTTCCCAGTCATTTACCGTCGTCTACACAAACCCTGGGTCCTTCTCTGAGCCGGCCAACTTCATTGTGGGTAGCTTAGTGGGGTGGCCCCCTGAAATATTTTATGAATCCTGTGATTGCTTTGTCGTGAAAGCCTCGTTGGGTTTTGATCTGGTTTTTTCGAGGTTGATCATGTGTGTGTTGCTATTTGTGCACCCCTGCAGGGTAAATCTTTCTGAAAGCCGTGTCCACGTTATGGACGACTTGGAGCACAGTATCTCGATCATAGACAAGCATAACTAAAGTAGTGCTATAAATTTGACTTAATATGTGACTAGTAATCAGCTTCACTACAATGGAATGGATAATAAAAGTGCCAACAACTGGTGGAACTGGGGTGTATCATGTCATGTTATACCTGCCTAGTAAGTATTGCAACTATAACGGAATGGTTACCTAAAATTTCCCACTACTTTCGAAATCAGGATGACGTGTGTTATCTATATCTGACTAGTAAGTGCTTCAACTAAAATGGAATGAATAAAACTGCCAACTGTGTGAGTTCCTCGGTTTGACTTCCTCGTTTGGTCTCGAGGGGGGAATACCAGGATGGGTATGATTGGTGTTAGTATCAGGTGGTTTTGAATAGGTCTTTCTTATCCCTCTCTAATAGCCGACAGTTGAATCGAGTCTCTATAGATTGTTTAGTGCATGCTGCGCTGCCGCTTCAGTCCACCATACCTATGTAGGCGAGAGCCGCCAAATTCTAGCCTCGCCGTGTACTGGCCTCAGTACTGACGCTCCTCTTTTTCATTTGCCCTTTGTCGACACCCCTTTTGTTTTAGCAGGTTTGAGATCGATGTTGTTCGCAGGGTTACCCTTCCGGCTTGGCCTAGGCAGGGTTATGGACGCCATTGGTTATTCTTCAGGACTCTTAGTCCAATTTGCTTCTTATCCGTACTAGGATGTTGTATCGTTTTCAAGGTGATTTGTATATATGTATTCTTGACTCATGGAGTCATTGTTGCATATACATGTTCTGTGGGTTCCATCGTGGACTAATGTGTAATGGTATTACTTCATTTTCCACCTGCACGCAAGTGCCTGGTGGGCATCTTTGAATCGTTTCTATGCGGGTTTGGCGGGAAGCGCTAAAACTTGCATAGGGCCGATTCGAGGGTGTTACAATGAATAACATACACCCTACATGAACAGACTAAGCATGCCCACAATGATGAGTATATGTACAAAAACGAAAACAAATAGAGTTCATTACCAGCCTCTTACCACACCTCAAGTTGTCATTAATCCTCATTATTGCCCTTCTCTTGTGTGGCTTGAATAATAACATGAAACCAAATTCCACTGAGGACTGCTGAACCCTGCAACAAAACTCACAAAACCAAAGAAGAACAACAAATATTTTCGGTGTTTTCGATTTTTTAAACAAGAACCAAAAAGGAAGAACAAGGAAAGCAAAATCTTTTTGGGGTTTTCAAATAGTTCAAACAAAGCAAAAAGGGAAAAGCAAACCAAGGCAAAAAGAAGAAGAAACAACAGAAATATTTTTGGTCTTAGCAAAAGCAAAGAAAGAACGAAAACTAAAAAGAGAATGAAACATGAATATACAAAGTACCGACGCAAAATGATATGGAGATGAAGTGCGATGTCGGTGTACCTCCCCCCAAGCTTAGGCTTTTGGCCTAAGTGGGTGTAAATCCAAATATGAGTAAGGATTCCAAGCAGGCGGGTCATTGTAAGAATGATCGTAGTTAGGCCCTTGGGAAGAAGAAGCTCCCCAATCATAGGTAGGCTGCTGATATGAAGACTCCCCATCATTCGAGGGCTGGATCGAATCATCTGTGACCTCCCTCCTAGTATCCTGCTCCTGTTGGGAGAGCTCTCCCAAGTATGTATCAAGCTCTTCCTCAGTGTGTGACCATCCTACCCTGGTATCAAGGTTAAACAAAACAGGTGCAGGCAGAAGAACAAATCGCTCTGACTTACTCCTTCTCCAACCAGCCTTAAGAAAGGTTATTTCATAAGACAACTCACTCAAATTAGCCCAACAAGAAACAAATTTATGCTGTATCTTGGAATTAAGATCAAGCCTTTCTATGGGAAACTGTAGGTCTAGATGATGAGGCACTAAACCATGCAACTCTAATAAACGAGAAGCAATGAGGCCTCCACAAATTCCACCTTTCTCGCGGTTAGCAGCAAGACGGAAAGCTATCAAGGCACCCAAGTTATAAGTTCTATCTCATTTTAAAGCAGCTGAGATGAATGCTAGATCATACGAGGATAGTTTATTAGTAGTTTTCCTAGCGAGAACACACTTGGCGATAAAGTAAGCAAAGTAGCGAATAGATGGGAGATGAATGTTACGGATTTTCCCACTCTCCTTTGAGAAGCTGCTCCCTTGGCAAATCTCCGCATACAAGTCCATGAGTGGTGCAGGACGCTCTTTAATCCTTCCACATGATCCCCACTGAGGTACCTTAATAGCTGCACAAAAGTCATCAAGAGGAAGGTCAACAACTATATTGTAAATTTTGTAGTGGACCATGGGGTTAGGCAAAGATTGACTAAATTGAAAGTCCTGCACCATAGACATAGTTAGTTTCACAAATTGACAAGGTTCATCTTCCAAAAAGTGCTCCAATCCTGCATTAGCAACCAAAGTATGGAAATCCTGGGAAATTCCTGCAGCCCTCATGAATTCGTAGCATGGATAGATGGAAGGAAAAAAACTTCCTCCTCTCGGTGGTCCTTCATAACCTCAGACACCCTCAGTTCATGTTGGTTGAGTTGATGCTCATTCATCTTCTATTCTGAAATTTAAACATCCATTACACAAGTGGTTGCAAAGTGAATATATAATGGAGGGCACTACTCATAAGGACTTGTAGAGGCCTAAACATGCATCAAAACTGTATCTCTAAGCATTGAACAATCTCTCATAACTTGTCACCTACAACAGCAAAATACTCAAGATATAAACCACTAAACACAAATCTACTTGGACAAGCGGAGGAGTCACATACTGGAGAGAAAATGCTCCAAATTTCAGCAGCAAAGATGGGATGAGCAAGGAGATCGAAAAAATCGAGGGCAAGAACAGCAAGAACGCGATTTCGAGCAATGAACTGGTGTTTTCTCGGGAGAGAGCAAAAAGTGGGAAGTGAGAGAGTGAGTGGAGGGCCAGGGGTGGCCCACACCATGGCCAGGCACGCCCCTAGGCTAGCCGCGCCACCAGGTGGAGTGCCTGCCTGGTGGGCCCCCTGGCACCTTCCAGGCACTCCTCTGCCCCTTTTTCACGTAAAAATTTAATATGAATTTTCTGGAATTTTTCGAGACACTTTATTTTTAAGCAATTTTCAGGTATAGATGAATGATTTTCTGACAGAAAAAAGTTTGTGGAATGACGCAATGACAAAACAAGGCTAAAACTTCAAAAGTTCTAAGACACTCTAACAAGCAAGCAACTAACAACAGAAAAGTAAACTAAACAAAAGCAAAAACTAAAATGGATAGAATAGAAGTAAGCGGAGATAATCATGGTGAAAACATTGTTTTGTTCAATGAAATCCTTTTGTTAACAAGGTTGATCAGGTCTTGTTACCAAAACAATTTTATATGAAACAAAACTTTGTATTCCACTAATGATTATGTTACCTCAACCTTGATAGCAATGGTCCCAATCATAATAGTTTCAAATTTTTCTCTTGGTATGGGACAATATATTTCTCCAACTTGAATGCCCTCAACATGTTCAATTGAATTTAAACCATAAGTCTTATCAATCTTCTTGGGGAAATAGACAGTATGCTCTTTGTCATTAACATTAAAGGTCACCTTTCCTTGATTACAATTAATAACAGCTTATGCAGTATTAAGAAAAGGTATCCCAAGAATAATAGACATATTATCATCTTCAGGCATTTCAAGCACAACAAAATCAGTTAATATCAAGCAATTATGAGCCACTTGAACAGGTACATCCTCACATATACCAACAAGAATAGTGGTAGATTATCAGCCATTTGCAAAGATGTATCAGTTGGTATTAGTTTTTCCAGTTGAAGTCTCTTATAGAGAGAAAAAGGCATGACACTAACTCCTACTCCCAAATCACACAAAGCAGTTCTAACATAACTATTTTTAATAGAGCAAGGAATAGTTGGAATCCCTAGGTCTCCAAGTTTCTTTGGAACCTCACCATTAAAGTAATAATTAGCAAGCAAAGTAGAAATTTCTTCATTAGGGATCTTCCTTTTATTTGAGACAATATTCTTCATATACTTTGAATAAGGAGGCAATTTAATAGCATCAGTCAAAGGAATTTGCAAGAATAAAGGTTTCATCCACTCACAAAACTTATTATAGTGTTCATCTTCCTTTGACTTGTGTTTCTTATCAAAGAAAGGCATAGGTTTTTGGACCCAAGGCTCTCTTTCACTACCATATTTCTTGGCAACAAAATCTTTCTTTAGTGTATTTAGTATTCTTAGTGTGCTTTTGTCAACACCCGGATTTTTAATCCTAGATGCCTGTTATGCCATACATCGCAATCCCATGATTACCATTTTTGCGAGACATAACAGATTGGATATCTCAGTACATCATCCATTACAAACCATACTAAGGTCTTACACGAATAAAGGATCTCATGATCCAGTCTTAATACAACAAGCAGCAGAATAATTAATAAGTGTAGCGGTGGGGTCCATCTTCAGAGTCATAGGCAATACTGACGATGGAAGATAGTCCTAGTTATCATAGCCGTCCTGCTGTCCTTCATCTCGGTAGTCTCCTTCATAGTCTGGCCACGGGAATAGCCAGGGACAAAAGCCATGAGTACTCTTTAAGTACTCGCAAACTATCACTAACAAGTAAGATAGTTCTAGTAGGATTGCTAACTCTAAGTTCATTTGTAAAGTTAAGTTTGAAACCTAAGCTGAGTTCAGAAACAAAGAAAGATAAAATAAAGTTTGAAAACACCTAAGTGGGAATTTAATTGTCATAGTCACAACTCTGTTGTGGTCAAGTCATGTCACAATTCATTTCATAAGTTGTTTTGAAAACATCTGACAACGGAATAGTATGGCCACTCCAACTGTCCATAACCGCAGACACGGCTATTCGAATAGTTTGACACTCTGCAGAGGTGGTACACTTTCACCACAAGGTTCGATACATCTATCAGGTATAACCCTAAATCATCATACTTAGTATGCAGATAATCAGACATAACATTTCCTTTACACACTCTAGTATAAGCACCTCTCCTATGAGCATGGCCTCCCATCTAAAGTGAATCAAGTTTTGGTTTAGCTCTAAACTACTAAGTTAAGAGTGTTCACTAATATGGGATGCTAATCTCAATATCATGCCATAGAATGACATCTAAGTCTAACTAGATAGGTCAAGTTTTATACTTTTTATGCTACCGTAAAACAAGTAAAGGACTTTAATAAGGTAAAGAAAGTAAAGCTTGGAAATAAAACTTGGGGTAGGTAATAGTCAAAGTGGTATAACCAAAGCATGACTAATGCATCTTGCTTAGGTTATCTAGCTTAATTTTAGCTTGCTAACAATAGCTTGCATTGGTTGGTGCAGTGGTTGAAGTTTTCTTCCTCGTCCTCTTGGTAGAACTCCTCCTCCTCGAAAGCTTGGTCGGTACTATCGTCTATAAATACATACGGGATACACAATCACCAGACAGTACTTAACAAGTCTAGTTAGCACACTAAGGCACACATTTGTGATATATTATCATCACAAGCATCACAAGGTTTAATTAACTAGCTTCATTCTTTTTATTTGAGAAAAGTAATTTCTACTCATTGAAAAATAACTAAGATTTAATATTCTCTAATTAAAATATGGTATCATGTGGACACATGTCATCACCACATATTCTAACATATGGGAATGTGATTTAAAGGTTGGATCATATTTTAATAAGTTTAAGTTTAATATTTAATGATTTAAAGTGACTAGAAATGCCTAAATGGCATTATTTTGGTACTAGTCTAAAGTCACTACATGCAAACCTTAATATTATTACATATTCAGATAGGTATGGTTAAATGTGACTTTTGAGAGTTGGAATCAACTCAAAAGCTATTATGGTTTATTTTATAAAAATGTTTGAATGTGCAAAAGCTTTTGTCTTGTTATTTTTACTAGGGGATATCTCTAAGTCTAAATGATTTAAATTCAACGAGCTTGGATAGAGACTTAAATTATCTTTCCAACAAAATTGGAATCACCAAATTTGGATTTGTAAAACTCTCTGAATTGATTTTTAAACTAAGGGACAAAATTGATTTTAAGTCTAAATAGAAAAAACCTAATTTGAATTAACTGGGTCAGCGTGGGAAACTAAATGGGCCGGCCTAGTGACGCTTAGCGGCTCTACGGGCAAATAACAAGGCGGGTCCACCTATCAATGGCACTTAAAACCCGAAGCGGTACGGGGCGATCAGGACCACACGATTAGAACACGATCTAACGGTCCATGGTCGTCGTCGATGACGGACTCGTCGCCGGTGAGACTGAACCCTAAGCGGTCGGTGGGGGTCTACTGGGGACGTACCAAGGCTCCAGCTAGTGCGTGAAGGCGGGCAAACGAACTGGACGGCAACGCCGGACTCAGGCGAGGTCGCGGCAGGGGCTGAGGTGGACGAAATCGACAACCATGTCTCCTCCTCTACAGCGGCTACCTCCGGTGGAATTTTGGCGATGTGTTGCTCGAGCGGCTCCGACGAGAGAGGGGAAACAGTCAGTGGAGAGAGGGGAGTGAGATGGTGTGAAGAAATGGTGTTGGGGAAACCTCCTTATATAGGCTCGACGGTGAGGCAGTGAGGTATGGGTGCGGCCTATCGGTGACAGCGATACAGGAAGTTACCGGCGTGGGTGAGGTAGGCGGATGGTGGGCGGTCTGCTGGCGGTCCTCTAAGGCATAATGTCGATGCTAGGGGCGGTGCCTAACGGTCGGGAGCTTTCCGCGCTTTGGGAGACAGAGTCGGTGCTCGATGGTGCTCCTGGCGACTGTGGGTCACGCGGTGGTGCACGGCCGTGTCTGGCGGGTTGAGGGGGTCGAGGCGAAGCGGCGTGCACGGTTTGGTGTCGAGGCGCGGTCTGTGGCGTGCTGGCGGCGATGGTGCTCTGGCGTGCGCTGCGCATGGCGCAGAGAGAAAGGGCGACGCTGCTCTGCGGTGGTCCAGTGGCTATCTGTGGCCGTGGGGTGGACCATGGGTGGCGGTGAGGTCACACCTCACTCCCTGGAGCAGCGGAGAGGGGCTGGTGGTCTGCTGTGGCTCAGGCACAATCAGCCGACGATCATGGCTTCGGGGCGACGTGGTACTGGCGCCAGGGGCTAGGGTAGAGGTTGGTTTTGCTCTGGTTGGGCCTGGGGGAGACCAAGGTGATCAATGTGCATCAAATGGCTCGACAAGATTTGCTCCAAAATAGTGTTAGTTAGGCCATAATGATTCTGCTCACAAGGTGTTCGATCAAATGGCGGCATGAACAAAATATTTTAATTTTTGGATGATTTTTGGTGGAGTTGTTTATCTTATGCTTAAGCATCTAGGTTTTCTTGGGATTTTAAAATGGAGTCCATTTGGTTGGTTTTTGAAATAGTGTGATCTTGATACATACACTAGATTCAATTTTCAATTGTCATTTAAAATTAGAGTTTGAATGTTTTTGGGAGATCACAAAGTGGGCATTGGTACATCACTACTTGTACTAGCATCGGGTGCAAATATCCACAATTTTCTCTGTTAGGATTTGAGTGCTAGGAATAGCCAAAGTAGGCTAGGCGGTTAAAATGGCCAAAGTGACCATTTCTTTATTTAATTTTTTTGATTTCTTTTTCTTTGGGATTTGCTTGGGGATGATCTAGATGATGTGTAATTCACCTTAGAATCATTTTACAACCAATAGATCACTCAAACATGGCAATTCAAAACAACTCCTATTTTAAATGCACACACATATGAATGCTTAAAGATTTTAAATGGAAAAGTTTTTGTTAACCTTAAATTTGGTAGATTTGATCTTGATTAACTTTGGATTAAGTTTTGGGATGTTACAAACCTTCCCCCCTTAAAAAAATCTCGTTCCGAGATTTAAGAAAGAAAACTAGGAACTAAAGAGATCTAGGAACTCAGTCCTAATGTAATCTTCTCGCTCCCAAGTGGCTTCTTCTTCAATATGGTTTCTCCATTGAATCTTGAGAAATTTGATACTCCTGGTCCTAGAGGTTCTGTATGCTTCCTCTAAGATACGGATGGGCACTTCACGATATGTCAGATCCTTGTCGATATCAAGAGCTCGGTGATCGATGTTCTTGAAAACTTTGGTCTTCTCCGGCACTTCTAGGCATTTGCAAAGTAACGAGATATGGAACACATTGTGGATGGCTGACATCTCTTCTAGCAGTTCCAGTTGATAAGATACTTCTCCTCGGCGATTCAGAATCTTGAAGGGCCCGATATATCTGGGGGCTAACTTTCCTTTCAGACTAAAATGTTGGGTTCCCTTCAATGGCGAAACTTTGAGATACACGAAATCTCCGACATTGAAAGTCGGGTCTCTCCTTCTCTTGTCAGCATAACTCTTCTATCTGGATTGGGCGGTCTTGAGGTGCTCATGGACTTTGTGAACCTTCTCTTCGGCTTCTCGGAGAATGTCGGGTCCAAAGATCTGACTCTCTCCTACTTGCGACCAATTCAAAGGGGTACGGCACTTTCTTCCGTATAGGAACTCAAATGGTGCCATTTGCAAACTGGCTTGATAACTGTTGTTGTATGAGAATTCTGCAAAAGGCAGGCAATCTTCCCTTTTTGATCCATACTCTAACACACAAGCTCTCAACATATCCTCTAGGATTTGGTTGACTCTTTCAGTCTGTCCATCGGTTTGCGGGTGATAAGCGGTGCAGAAATTTAACTTGGTTCCTAATCCTTCTTGGACTTTCTGCCAAAATCTTGAGGTAAATTGGGTTCCTCGATCTGATACTATGGTCTTGGGGGTTCCATGCAGACTAACAATTCTAGCAATGTACAACTCTGCTAGCTTAGAATTCTGGTAGGTTGTCTTGACAGGTATAAAGTGAGCTACCTTAGACAGCCTATCAACGATGACCCAGATTGAGTCGTTTCCCCTACTAGAAGTAGGCAAACCGGTGATAAAGTCCAGTCCGATGGAATCCCATTTCCATTTCGGAAACTGCAGTGGTTGCAACAGTCATGTGGGTCTCTGATGTTCCGCTTTGACTCTCTGATAGATATCACACTTGGCGATGTAGCTCTCGATTTATCTTTTCATCTTGTGCCACCAGAATTTCTCTTTTAGATCCTGATACATCTTTGTTCCTCCGGGGTGGATAGAATAAAGAGTATCATGAGCTTCTTGCATGATAACTTGCTTCAGTTCCGAATCTGCTGGCCCATAGATACGGCCTTTGTACCACAGAACTCCTTCTTCGTCTTCGGTAAATCCAGGTACCTTTCCTGTACCAATACGATGTTTGATTCCGTCGATACTTTCATTTCCCTTCTGGGCTTCCTTGATTTGGCTAACCAAAGTGGGTTAAAGTTCAATGCTAGCTATAAATCCTTTGCTAACAAGCTCAGTTCTAAACTGCGCCAACTCCTCATATAAACTTGGTTCCTTCTCCTTGATCATGGTGTTTAGCCTACACGGTAATCTTCTAAGGGCATCCGCTACCACATTGGCTTTGCCAGGGCGATAGTGAATGTCAAGGTCATAATCCTTGATTAACTCTATCCATCTTCTTTGCCTCATATTCAACTCCTTCTGAGTGAAAATATACTTCAAGCTTTTGTGGTCTGAGTAAATCTCACATCGATTACCCATAAGATAATGACGCCATGTCTTCAATGCCAAAACTACGGCTGCTAATTCAAGGTCATGGGTCAGATAGTTCTACTCATGCTGCTTTAGTTGTCGAGACAGATACGCGATGACTTTGCCTTCTTGCATCAATACACATCCGAGACCAATCTTGGATGCATCACAATACACATCAAACGACTTCTTGATATCTGGCATGATCAATATTGGGGCTAAAATCAATCTCTTTTTCACCTCCTTGAAACTTGCTTCACATTTGTCGGTCCATTCAAACTTCTTGTCCTTCTTCAACAATTGGGTCATGGGTCTTGCTATGCTCGAAAATCCTTCTACGAACTTGCGGTAGTATCTCGCTAATCCGATAAATGCACAGACTTGGGTTTGAGTGGTTGGGGCTTCCCATGCTTCGACATCCCTGATCTTGGTGGGATCAACAGCTAGTCCTCCAGGAGACACGATATGTCCTAGGAATCCTACTTCTTTCAGCCAAGACTCACATTTGTTGAACTTGGCATACAACCGATGCTCTCTAAGGGTTTCAAGGATGATTCTCAGATGTTGCTCATGCTCTTCTTATGACTTGGAGTAGATAAGGATATCGTCGATAAACACAACGACAAACTTGTCTAGAAAATTCATAAAGATCTTATTCATGAGATTCATGAAATAATCAGGGGCATTGGTTAATCCAAAGGACATGACCGTATACTCGTATAAACCATAACGAGTAGTAAAGGCGGTCTTCGGAATATCCGTTGCACGAATCTTAAGTTGGTGATAACCAGTCCTAAGATCAATCTTAGAGACCACATTTGCTCTAGTCAACTGATCAAATAGATCCTCTATGTTTGGCAAAGGGTACTTGTTTTTGATTGTGATGTCATTCAGCTTCTAGTAATCTGTGCACAAACGGTTGCTTCCATCTTTCTTGTCGATGAATAGCACTGGCGATCTCCATGGCGATCCGCTTGGTTGAATCAAGCCTGTTGCCAACATAGCATCCAGCTGCTTCTTCAATTCCACTAACTCTGAGGGGTTCATGCTATAGGGTCTCTGGGTTATGGGTCCGGTTCCGGGGATTAGTTCGATAATGAACTCAATATCCTTATCCGAGGGCATACCTAGCAATTCATCTGGGAATACGTCGGGGTATTCATAGACTACTCTGACTTGGTCTATGGTGGGTAGGGCTAGACTCTTGTTGCACTTGAATTGACGGGGTAAGGTTTCAGATATATGCTCTACTGAGACTCCCGAGCTACTGGTCATGGTGATGGCTTTCTTGGCACAGTCTATCAGTCCTTTATGCTTTCACATCCAATCCATTCCTAGTACTAATTCCAAACCTTTGGTTCCAAGTACTATTAGATTAGCATAAAAATATATCCCATGTATTCTGATAGGCACAACTTTGCAAATTTTTCTAGCTTTTGTAGTTGAACCGGGTATTTAAACTATCATGACATGCTTCAAATTGGTTGGGTGAATCTTACTAGTGCATGCAAATTCTTCGGTGACAAATGAGTGCGATGCTCCAGAATCAAACAACACTCTTGCTAAAACTGAGTTGATAGAAAACATACCCAGCACTACATCTAACGCTTCTTGGGCTTCTTCGGCGTTCATGTGGAAGAGACGACCATTGCGGTTGTGAGGGTTCCCTGGGGCGAATCTTCTTTCTGGTTGAACACGACGCTGCTGTTGAGCTGGGGCATTCACATTGGCAGTGGCGACAATCTTCTGGGGACACTCATTGGAATAGAGACCCTTCACTCCACATTCGAAACAAGTAATCTGGGACTTGTCTTTTGCTGCCACGGGCACATCATTGCTTCCAGTTCTGGGTGCAGTGTTGTTGTTGTTGTTGTTGCTCTTGGGAGGTGCACGGTTGAAATTGCTGGCATTGCTGGGGTGTTTGTTGTTTCCTCCGGACTTCACATTGCCTCCGCTGTGGTTGGGGTAGCTTGGGCGAGACATTGGGGGTCGGTTGTTCCTTGGTGCATATCCCGCAGAGGAGTTGGGACAGTACTTCTGGTGACTGTTGGATCTAGCTTGGTGCATCATACGACGTTTGCGGTTGTCATTTGCCTGGTTGATCTTCCCTTCCATTTGAATGGCAGAGTCGATTAGCTCTTCGAGATCCTCGAAACGGATGTTGACGAGGACATACTGCATCTCATCATGCAGTCCGTTCAGGAATCTCTCCTTCTTCTTGGACTCTGTGTTGATCTCATCAGGTGCATACCTGGCAAGGGACAAGAATCTGTCACGGTACTCCACTACAGTCATTCTGCCTTGCTTCAACTCTCTGAATTCATCCCTCATTCTGGTGACTAGACCTTGTGGCACGTGGGTGCGACTGAACTTGATTTTGAAGGCTTCCCATGTCATCACTTGACCATGGTTCATTGTGCGGGTGTTGTTCCACCATGCTCTTGCATCTCCTGCCAAGTAGTGGGTGGCAAAAAGAACTTTCTCGTTGTCATCAACTCTGGCTACTTCTAAGTTGTTCTCCATTGTCTGCAACCAATCATCTGCATCTAGTGGGTTCTCCGAAGTGCTAAAAATTGGGGGATTGGTATTCTGGAAGTTCTTCAGTTTGGCTCCTTGATGATCCTGATTTCCATGGCCTTGGTTGTTTTGGGCCATCTGGGCGATCTGCTGCAGTGTTACTAGGTTGGCTTGGCGCTCTGCCCTGCTAGCTTCACGTTCTGCAACTAGCATCTGCATAATCTGCAGCATCGGGTCCTATGATGAACTGCTCCCTCCGGGGTTTCCACGAGTCATCTGAAGATTGAGGTAGATAAAGGGGTAAGAGGGAAAGTTCTAAGGTTCATGGTTTTTATTTCAAAGCTAAAACTTTGAGTGCTCTAGTGCAAGCTACGATACAATGGGACCGATACTCCTCACTCTACAATAGTGCTCTAGTGCATCTACTCATCATCGATGAAGTTGGAATCATCATCGTCGGTGTAGAAGTCCACGACATCCTCCTCCAGAAAGTCATCATCATTGTTGAGGTAAGAGTCCATATCTCCCTGGATGTCTTCACCTTCCTCTTCTTCGTCTTTTGCTGCGAGTTGAGCTTCTTGCTCCTTGATGGTCTTCTCGAGGTCGGCCACTTTCTTGCAAAGACGGTCGATGGTGCAATCCTTCTTTGCGCATTGATGGCGAAGAGACTGACGATCCTTGACGAGTAGTGAGAAAGTATGGGCCTTCTGGGCAGCAACGACGAGGTTGTGGTTGGCGAACTCCCGAGCATTGTCCAACTCCTTCTATCAGTCATATAGAAGGAAGTCGAGATTCTCCACTTGACGCTTCAACTCCGGATGACTTGGCATCTCCATGGGCATTCCCATAAAATCACGCCTTGCATAGTGAGCAAAGCGGGTTCCTTGGATTTGGTTGACACTCATGGCACATAGACGTGCGAGAGCTTCATGCATTACCCGGCTAATCCATCTAGCCAGTTGTTCTCTCTCACAGAGAACTGAATCCTCCCGAACGTTGGTGCTTCTATCTTACCTCGAAGATCAGCGGTGACTAGCCATTGTAAATCTCCTCCTGGGGGTCAGGAAGTTGAGCTCCCAGAAACTCCAGATGTGGGCGTCCCAAGTACTCCGATAGTGCATCAAGATCCCTCCCGAAGATCAGCTGGCCTTCGTTGCCCAACTGGTAGAACTTGTCGAACTGAGTTTCCATCTATAAGAATTAAGGATAAGAAAGTTAGGGAAGTGATCAAGTGTGTCAAATTTTATGCAGTAATGTAAGAATTTGGAGGAACATTAATTTTTGAGAGAAACAATTCCCAAGGGTAAGAGAGGAAATAGTTTTCATAAATACTCACTTGGGTGTTTGAAACTAAGTTTTTGTTTGGACGTCCATTCTAACTAGGGTCTCCTATGGTCAGGATGGCTCTGATACCAACTTGTCAACACTCGGATTTTTAATCCCAGATGCCTATTATGCCATACATCGCAATCCCAGGATTACCATTTTTGCGAGACATAAAAGATTGGATATCACAGTACATCATCCATTACAAACCATACTAAGGTCTTACACGAATAAAGGATCTCATGATCCAGTCTTAATACAACAAGCAGCGGAATAATTAATAAGCGTAGCGGTGGGGTCCCTCTTCACAGTCACAGGCAATGCTGACGATGGAAGATAGTCCTAGTTATCATAGCTGTCTTGTTGTCCTTCATCTTGGTAGTCTCCTTCATAGTCTGGCCATGGGAATAGCCAGGGACAATAGCCATGAGTACTCTTTAAGTACACGCAAACTATCACTAACAAGTAAGATAGTTCTAGTAGGATTGCTAACTCTAAGTTCATTTGTAAAGTTAAGTTTGAAACCTAAGCTGAGTTCAGAAACCAAGAAACATAAAATAAACTTTGAAAACATCTAATGGGAACTTAATTGTCATAGTCACAACTCTATTGTGGTCAAGTCATGTCACAACTCATTTCATAAGTTGTTTTGAAAACATCTGACAACGGAACAGTATGGCCACTCCAACTGTCCATAACCGCGAACGCGGCTATTCGAATAGTTTGACACTCTGCAGAGGTGGTACACTTTCACCACAAGATTTGATACATCTATCAGGGATAACCCTGAATCATCATACTTAGTATGCAGATAATCAAACATAACCTTTCCTTTACACACTCTAGTATAAGCACCTCTCCTATGAGCATGGCCTCCCAACCATGACCATTTGTCACCTTGGGCACTGCATAGGTGGACAACATTGAGAGGTAGCCTCAGCTCAAACCTCTCCCGTGAGGGAACTAATACTAATGCATATAAACTTCCGGCTAAGCCTTACCCAATTCAGGAATTGTGGTTGTACGGTAAAATTGGAATGGTATCGCATCCGAACCCAACCATCAGTTTTGTAAAAGGGCTAAGGCTCATGCCTCAACATTTTCAACCTCATAAACCATTTGTGTTTCTCAACACATGTCAAAACATCTCAATAGAATGACTCATCATTCCAAGGTTTTCACAATTCATTTTCACCAAGTATTCCCATCTAAAGTGAATCAAGTTTTGGTTTAGCTCTAAACTACTAAGTTAAGAGTGTTCACTAATATGGGATGCTAATCTCAATCTCATGCCATAGAATGACATCTAAATCTAACTAGATAGGTCAAGTTTTATACTTTTTATGCTACCTTAAAACAAGGAAAGGACTTTAATAAAGTAAAGAAAGTAAAGCTTGGAAATATAACTTGGGGTAGGTAATAGTCAAAGTGGTATGACCAAAGCATGCCTAATGCATCTTGCTTAGGCTATCTAGCTTAATTCTAGCTTGCTAACAATAGCTTGCCTTGGTTGGTGCAGTGGTTGAAGTTTTCTTCCTCCTCCTCTTGGTAGAACTCCTCCTCCTCGAAAGCTTGGTCGGTACTATCGTCTATAAATACATACGGGATACACAATCACCAAACAATACTTAACTAGTCTACTTAGCACACTAAGGCATACATTTGATGATCTATTATCAACACAAGCATCACAAGGTTTAATTAACTAGCTTCATTCTTTTTATTTGAGAAAAGTAATTTCTACTCATTGAAAAATAACTAAGATTTAATATTCTCCAATTAAAATATGGGATCATGTGGACACATGTCATCACCACATATTCTAACATATGGGAATGTGATTTAAAGGTTGGATCATATTTTAATAAGTTTAAGTCTAATATTTAATGATTTAAAGTGACTAGAAATGCCTAAATGGCATTATTTTGGTACTAGACCAAAGTCACTGCATACAAACCTTAATATTCAGATAGGTATGGTTAAATGTGATTTTTGAGAGTTGGAATCAACTCAAAAGCTATTATGGTTGATTTTATAAAAATGTTTGAATGTGCAAAAGCTTCTGTCTTGTTACTTTTACTAGGAGAGATCCCTAACTCTAAATGATTTAAATCCAACGGGCTTGGATAGATATTTAAATTATCTTTCCATCAAAATTGGAATCCCTCAATTTGGATTTGTAAAACTCTCTGAATTGATTTTTGAACTAACGGACAGAATTGATTTTAAGTCTGAATAGAAAAAACCTAATTTGAATTAACTAGGTCAGCGCGGGAAACTAAATGGGCCGGCCCAGTGACACTCAGCGGCACTTAAAACCCGAAGCAGTACGGGGCAATCAGGACCACACGATTAGAACACAATCTAGCGGTCCACGGTCGTCGTCGACGACGGACTCTTCGCCGGCGAGACTGAACCCTAAGCGGTCGGTGGGGGTCTACTAGGGACGTACCAGGGCTCCAGCTAGTGCGGAAAGGTGGGCAAACGAACTGGACAGGGACGGCGGACTCAGGCGAGGTCGTGGCAGGGGCTCAGGTGGACGAAATCGACGACCACGTCTCCTCCTCTACAGCAGCTACCCCCGGCGGAATTCTGGCGATGTGCTGCTCGAGCGGCTCCGGCGAGAAAGGGGAAACGGTCAGTGGAGAGAGGGGAGTGATATGGTGTGAAGAAATGGTGCTGGCGAGGCCTCCTTATATAGGCTCGACGGTGAGGCAGTGAGGTATGGGCACGGCTCGTCAGTGACGGCGATATAGGCAGCTACTGGCATGGGCGAGGTAGGAGGACAGTGGGCGGTCTGCTGGCAGTCCTCTACGGCGTAATGGCGATGCTAGGGGCGGTTCCTAACGGTCGGGAGCTTCCCGTGCTTTGGGAGATAGAGGCGGTGCTCGACGGTGCTCCTGGCGACTGTGGGTCGCGCGGCGGTGCACGGCCATGTCTAGTGGGTTGAGGGGGTCGAGGTGGAGCGGCGTGCGCGGTTTGGTGTCGAGGCGTGGTCTGTGGCATGCTGGCGGCGATGGCGCTCTGGCGTGTGCTGCGCATGGCGCAGAGAGAAAGGGCGGCGCTGCTCTGGGGTGGTCCAGTGGCTATTTGTGGCCGTGGGGTTGACCGTGGGCGGCGGTGAGGTTACGCCTCACTCCCTGGAGCGGCGGAGAGGGGCTGGCGGTCTGTTGTGGCTCGGGCACGATCGGCCGACGATCATGGCTTTCGGGCGGCGTGGTACTAGCGCTAGGGTCTAGGGAAGGGGTTGGTTTTGGTCTGGTTGGGCCTGTGGGAGACCAAGGTGATCAATGTGCATCAAATGGCTCGACAAGATTTGCTCCAAAATAGTGATAGTTAGGCCATAATGATTCTGCTCATAATGTGTTCGATCAAATGGCCGCATGAACAAAATATTTGAATTTTTGGATGATTTTTGGTGGAGTTGTTAATCTTATGCTTAAGCATCTAGGTTTTCTTGGGATTTAAAATGGAGTCCATTTGGTTGGTTTTTGAAATAGTGTGATCTTGATACATACACGAGATTCAATTTTCAATTGTCATTTAAAATTAGAGTTTGAATGTTTTTGGGAGATCACAAAGTGGGCCTTGGCACATCACTACTTGTACTAGCAAGGGGTACAAATATCCACAATTGTCTCTGTTAGGATTTGAGTGCTAGGAATAGCCAAAGAAGGCTAGGTGGTTAAAATGGCCAAAGTGACCATTTCTTTATTTAATTCTTTTTTATTTCTTTTTCTTTGGGATTTGCTTGCGGATGATCTATATGATGTTTAATTCACCTTAGAATATTTACAACCAATATATCACTCATACATGGAAATTCAAAACAACTCCTATTTTAAATGCACACACATATGAATGCTTAAAGATTTTAAATGGAAAAGTTTTTGTTAACCCTAAATTGGGTAGATTTGATCTTGATTAACATGGATTAAGTTTTGGGATGTTACGGCTTTTTAGGTTCTTCTTCAGCTTTTTCTTTATCAGGAACATCATTTTCTTCATTACCACTTTTAGTTTCAGCATCAGAGACAGATATACTATTAGGATCTTTAGCAGGTACACAGGGTTCTACAATAGTTTTATGTTTATTTTTTATTTTCTTATGAGTAGTACCACTATTTTCAGCTTGTTGAGAATCCTGCTCAATTCTTTTGGGATGCCCCTCAGGATATAGAGGATCCTGGGTAGCAGCACCACTTCTAGTTCTAATTTCATAAGCATGTTTTTCTTTAGCAGCATTAACTAGCAAGTCTTTTTGCACTTTAATAAGTTGATCTATTTGAGTTTGAACCATTTGAAAATGTTTAACAAGAATTTTAACATCATTAGAGGTTCTTTTCGCAATATCTTTCAACTCAACAATAGCTCTAGAGTTTTCCATTAGATGATTTTGCACCCTTTTATTAAAATTATCTTGCTTAACAATAAAAACATCAAATTCTTCTAAGCATTGATCAGGAGGTTTAGAGTAAGGGATATCACCTTCATCAAAGTGTTGGAGAGAGTCTACCTCAATAGTGGGTGAATGGGGAATTGGCTTACATAATTCTTCTATAGGAGGTAAATTCTTGACATATGCACCTTTAATTCCCTTCTCCTTAAGACATTTCTTAGCTTCCTTCATCACTTCATCATTCAGTTCAATAACTCCCCTCTTCTTAGATGTTGGTGTAGGCACAGGAATAGTTGGTTCAGGTATAGTTGTCTCAGGTATAGCTGGTTCAGGAGGAGTCCAATCTTCATAATTCTTGCTTATTTTAGCCATTAATTCCCCAACTTCCTTGGGAGTCCTATTCCTGAAAACACAATCAGCACAGCTATCCAGGTATGTCCTAGATTCTTCAGTTAGTCCATTATAAAATATATCAAGAAGCTCATTCTTAGGTAATGGACATCCGGCCTGTGCATGAACCAAAGCAAAAAACCTTGCCCATGATTCAGGCAATATCTCTTTTTCTCCCTGTTTAAAATCAAAAAGTTCCTGCAAAATAGCATGTCTAGCACTAGGAGGAAAATATTTCTGCAGGAAATTACTAATCAAGCAATCAGGGCTATCAATAGATCTAGGAGGTCAATTACTAAACCAACTTTTAGCTTCTCCTTTTAGTGAAAAGGGGGAAATTTTAGCAACAAAGTAGGTGCGCATCTTAATATCATCAGAAAACAGGCCACTCATGGTAGAAAGCTCAGTCATATGTGCTACCGCACTTTCATTCTTAGTCCCACAAAAAGGTTCTTTCTCAACAATAGCTATGTAGGATAGATGAAGAGAGAAATCATAATCTTTATCTTCAATGTTTATGGGAGAAGCAGCAAACTTAGCATTAGGGGACAATTTGGGTTTTATAGTACGCCTCTCAAGGAGACTCTTAGCAGCACTCCTATCATGGGTGTTTTGATATTCTTTAATAAATTCATCAGTCATAACCGTCTTCAATATCATAGCTCTCTCTAGGCTCAGGTGAACTAACAGGTGTAGTAGTGTCTTCATTAGGAGTTTTAGTATTTCCAGGTATAGTTCTAGCAATCGTAGCATCTAGGAAAGGACCTAATGAACCACTCTTATCAAGCACATTAGAAGCAGCATCATAAGTATCAGAAGTTTCAGATTCAACAGTAGTAGCAGTGTGTGTAGCATGTGTATGTGGTGGTGTAAGGAACTTACACATAACAGACGATGAATCAAGAGCAACAGAGGTGTTCAGAACCGTACCTCCTCTTGTAGTGGATGGTAAAATAGGAACCTTGCCATCACGAGACTTACCCATGATGGATGGGTGGCAGCGAACAATAATGATTCCAAGTGGACTTGATAAATAAAGCTATGCTCCCCGGCAACGGCACCAGAAAATAGTCTTGATGACCCACAAGTATAGGGGGTGTATCGCAGTATTTTCAAGGGAAGTGAAACCCAATTTATTGATTTGACACAAGGAAAACCAAAGAATACTTATAAGCCTTAACAACTGAGTTGTCAATTCAGCTGCACCTGGAAACAATCTTGCTCACATCAGTTTATCAGTAGCAACAGTTTGTAGTAGCAATAGCAAAATAACAGCAGTAGTAAAAGTAAGACAGTAGTAACAATTACAGTAAACAGTAGGATTAAAATGCGGTAGGCATAGGGATGGATGGACGGGCGTTGCATGGACAAGACAATTCATATAGCAATCAGAACATAGGGCATTTGCATATAAATAACATAAAGCATCCAAGTACTAAATAATCATAGGCATGTGTTCCATATATAGTCATACGTGCTCGCAATGAGAACTTGCACAACATCTTTTGTCCTGCCTACCCGTTTGCAGCGGGGCCTCAAGCCATTCCCTCCAGTTATCCCGATTTCTGTCACTTTGGGGCCTTTGGTTCCATACAACAACGTGTGTATACAACTTGTAGGTAAGACCATAAACAATACTATCATAATGAATCAATAACATGTTCAGATCTGAAATCATGGCACTCGGGCCCTAGTGACAATCATTAAGCATAACAAGTCGCAACAAAGTCAAAAAGCACTAATAGAAGATACTAGGCACCATGCCCTAACAATCTGATGCCATTACATGAATGATCTCATCCAATCCCTACCATCCCCATAGCCTACAGTGGGGGATTACTCACTCATAGATGGGGAAACATGGATGGTCGATGGAGAAGCGATGGTGATGATGATGGCGATGATCTCCTCCAATTCCCCGTCCCGGCAGGGTGCCAGAACAGAGTTTCTGGTTCAATCGCTGAATCTAGTGGTGGTGGCGGAGCGGAACTATTTCTAGAAAAACGTCGACCCCCCTGACTTTTTAGGTCAGAAGGCAACTTATAGGCAAAGAGGGAGGACGAGGGGGTGTCTAGGGCGGCCAGACCACCCACTGGTGCAGCTAGGCCTAGCCCGCGCTGTCAGGTGGTGTGGCTGGGCCCCAGCCCCACTCCGTCTCGTATTCTGGCTCCATGAGTCTTCTGGTGAAATAGGATTTTTGGCATATTTTCCGGGATTTTTCCTGATAGTTGATTTTCTGCACAAAAACTAGACACCAAGGTAATTCTGCTGAAAACAGCGTCAGTCCGTGTTAGTTGTATCCAATTCACACAAGTTTAGAGGAAAAACAATAGCAAAAGTGTTCGAGAAAGTAGATACATTTTGGAAGTATCAAGGACTATAGCGATGAAGCTGTGCAGAACGCCATTGTTGCCTCCTTCGCGAAGGGCAAGCCACGGGTGGGAGTGGATGTCGCTGGAAAGGGCACGGCGGTGTCACCAATCGAGGTGTACTCCGACGACAACACTGTGATGTGGGTTTAGATGTTGTTTAGGATGGTTGCAATTTTGGTTGTGTTTAGTGCGAGTACAATTATTGTAATGGGTTTGTCGAGCTATATTGAGAAATATGTGCAATAGCAGTGTGTAAAGTGCTTCCACTTTATAAATTGTGTCTGTGCCATTTGTATGTTGCATTATCAACATAGATTACATGTAAACAATCCAACGAAAATCAGATTACAACCATCAGACGGTAGTGGCACGATGGAAGAGAAGTGGGGACAGTAGCTTCGAGGGAAAGGAAGAGAAGTAAGGGGGACTCGACACTGGAAGGTGGGCACACGGAACACGTGACACTGACATGTGGGAGCACACGGTATTGCCTGTCTGTCTAGAGCAAGCGGACTTTGCAACATGACAACAACAAGCTGATTGGACCAATAACTTGTCGAATTATTAAGGAGTACTAAAAAACTACAACTAGGGTACATTCTCATAACACGTATGCTCTACGCACCTGAGAAGTATCGCTTAAGTCTAACATTAACGACGGCATAAATACTACATTTCCCTATCGGTCTTCTCGATACAAATGTAGAAATGCATATGCCTATTCGGTCCAGCACCAACAAGCTACTATGATGGCACACATAGGATCGACCTTAGGTCCGCATACTCCACCTCCCGTAGCATCGAGCAGCTCGGCGCCTCGACTAGCACAAGAATGCTATCGGACGACAGCGGATGGGCGTTCGCCCACATGTATAGGGGCCATGCGCACGAGACCGACCTGACGCATACCGCACACACGAAGGTGGGCCCAGCTCTGGTTCCCGAAACACCGGTGGTGATGGACAGGACGAAAATAGAGCCGTCCTCCCTTGGAAAATTAGCCGGCAGTGTGCCGAGTCAGTGAACAACACCTGCTCTTGGATAAGTTGGGTGTGGCCGTACGAGATCCTAATCACTTCGATCAAGTGCTCCTTTGCAAGGTGGACGAAAAGCTCTGTCAGCGGGCCGATGTAGTTGCAACCTGGCTCCATTCAGGAGCATGCGTCGTGCGGGCACGCAAGCTCGTGGAGCGGGAGCTCGTGGTAGGAGTAACGGCGAAAGCATCCTGGGTGGGAGCACATGAGCGAGATCGTCACCACGATGTTGTGCGCGAAGATCTCCAGATTCTTAGGCTATAGCATCTGCCACATCTAAAGTTCGTCGAGAAATCGGATAAAAGATTAGCAGTTAGATCGGCGAATAGCAGGAATATGTAAGATAAATTCAAAAGCTTGTAAAATGTTTTCTTAGCATGAAGGTAGCGACCCGAGAATCATCGGCTGTCGTCCGGTGTCAACACCCGGATTTTTAAGTCCAGATGTTCGTTATGTCGTACATCGCAATCCCAGAATTACCATTTTTGCGAGACATGACAGAAGTGGTACCACAGTACATCATCCATTACAAACCATAATAAGGTTCTTACAAAAAAAGGATCTCACGATCCAGTCTTTAATACAATCAAAGCAGCAGAAAGTAAATGTAGCCATGCTTCATCTTCAAGATCATAGGCAATGCTGACAATGGGAGATGATCCTAGTTGTCATAGACTTCTTGATGTCCATCTTCCGGGTAATCCTCCTCATAGTCTAGCCATGGGAATAGCTAGGGACAATGCCATGAGTACTCTTTAAGTACTCTTTAAAAGCTAATAGGAAATCTTAAGCTCTAGGTTTGTTTGCAAAAAAGCCAGATTTACTTCATAAGGGTTTTCAAGAGAAAGACCTAATTTAGTTATCTATATCACTTAAGGGGGAAACTGGTTTTCATGTCCACAACTCTATTGTGGTCAAGTCAGGGTCATCTTTCAAGTCACAAATCATTTTGAAAACATCTGACAACGAAACAGTATGGCCACTCCAAGTGTCCATAACCGTGGACGCGGCTATTCGAATAGTTTGACACTCTGCAGAGATTGTACACTTTCACCACAAAATTCGATACATCCATCAGGAATAATCCTGAATCATCATACTTGGTATGCGGATAATCAATCTTAACCTTTCAATTACACACCCTAGTATAGGCACCTCCCCTATGAGTTTGGCCTCCCAACCATGACCATCTGTAATCTTTGGTACTACATAGGTGGACATTCATCACGAGGTAGCCTCATCTCAACCTCTTCCGCAAGGGAACCCATACTAAGACATATAAACTTCCAGTCAAGCCCTACCCAACCCAGGTATTGTGGTTGTACGATAAAATTGGAATGGTATCACATCCGAACCCAACCATCAGTTTTTATAAAGGGTCAAGGCTCATGCCTCAACATTTTCATCATCAACCATTGAGTTTCTCAACACATGTCAAAACATGTCAATAGAATGAATCATCATTCCAAGGTTTTCATAATCATTTTCACCAAGTATTCCCATCTAAAGTGATCAAGTTTTATGCTTAGAACTAGCCACTACAGTTGAGGGTATTCACTATTGGGGGTGCTAATCTGGTACAA
The DNA here is from genome assembly GCA_910589775.1 of Avena eriantha. Taxonomy (NCBI): domain Eukaryota; kingdom Viridiplantae; phylum Streptophyta; class Magnoliopsida; order Poales; family Poaceae; genus Avena; species Avena eriantha. Next base: position 480,335,249 of record OU342742.1, on the reverse strand, counting down.
GTATCCAAGTCTAATCCTAAGATATTGATAGGATCCATTCTATTTTCCACTAGTCATAATTCGTTAACTAAGTAATAACTATAGTAAAGGGGAAAGTAAAGGTTGGAGTAAAAGCTGGGAATTGGTAAAGTTGCAAAACCAGGTATGCCTAGTGCATCTGGGATGAGGGGCTTGCATATATAGTATGCATAGCTCTAGCTTGCATTTAGTGCTGGCTTGCCTTGAGCAGAGCAGTTGTTGCAGTCGTTGAAGTTTTCCTCCTCCTCCTCGAAGTACTCCTCTTCGTTGAATCCCGAGTCGGTACTAGCGTCTATAAATACATCCAATGTACACAATCACCAAACAACACTTCACTACTCCTATTTATCACACAAGGCTCATACTAGATGATCTAATATCATCTCAATCATTCCATGTTATAATGGCACATTTTTATTTCTCTTTAATGAGAAAAGTAATTTCTACTCATTGAAATTGTTTAAGATTTAATATTCTCCAACTAGAATATAGGTTCATATGGACCATGTCCTCACCATATATTCTCAAGCTTGGGAATGTGATTTAAAAGGGTGGTCATGCATTACAAGATTTAATATTACTATTTAATAAGATTTAAAAGACTAGAAAATCCTATATAGCTTTCTTTTAATACTAGTCCAAGTTTAATATCTGTAGAACCAAATGTTTTTACATATTCAGGTAGAGCATGGCAAATGTGATTTTTGAGAGGTGGAATCATCTCAAAAGCATTTATAGTTTATTTTAGAAAAATGTTTGAAGTGCCAAAAGTCTCTATGTTGTTATTTTTGGTATAGGTGATCTATAATTCCAATTGGGTTGAATCCAACGAGAGTGATTAGATAATTTCAATACCTTTCCAACAAAATTGGAATCATGCATTTTGCTTCAGTGAATATCTTTGGATTTTTGAATCTACTGACAGAATATAGTTTTAACTAAAATGGAAAAAGACTATTTGAATGGGTGGGCTCTGCGCGGGAAACTAAACAGGCTAGCCCAACTGCACAGCGCGGGCGCAGCTGGCTACTGACAGATGGGTCCTACTTGTCAGTGACTTAACTAACCCGAAACGTTAAGTTTCAATCTAAGCCCTACGATTAGAACACGATCTAGCGGCTGAGGTTCATCTTCTACGTCGAACAGCTCTGGCGAGAACTGAACCCTAACGCGGCGGTGGGGGTCGTGTGAGGCTCACCTGGGCTCCAACTAAGGTCGGTGATGGGGGCGAATGGGGTTGTTGTCGACGGCGGTTCGAGGCGCGGTCATGGCGGCTCCTGGGGTGGTCGCAATCGATGGGCTCCTACCTCCTCTGCAGCGGCGAACTCCGGCTAAATTCCGGTGATGTGGTGCTCGCCTTGCTCCGGGGAAGGGACGGTGAGGTTCTATGGTGAGTGGGGAGTGGAATGGTGTGGAGATTGAGGACTCGGGTGGTATCTATTTATACACCTAGTGTGGCGGTTGGGCAGCATGGTCGAGGAACTCCGGCGACACTGCTACAGGTTGCAATCATCACGGCGGAGGGCATGGGTCGAGGCGGTGGACTATGGAGGTCGTCATGGAAGTGATGGCACGGCAAGGGGCGCTCTCCATTGGCCGGGTTACATCGGTGCTCTGGGCGGGTACGTAGGCGTTCGTCACTGGGTACGGTGGTCACTAGGCGCGAGACGGCAAATGGTCATGTCTAGAGGCTCACTAGTGACACGGCGAACGCGGGTACAGGCGGAGAGAGTGAGGCACGACGTGTGCGAGCTAGGAGGTTGTGGCACTCCATCGTGCTCTCGGCATGGCTAGGGGTTAAATGGGCTGGTCTGGCTCCTTCTCGCCTCGCTGTTGGTCTAGGGGTGGTTAGTGGGTGGCGGTGAGGTCACGCCTACCTTGTGGGGGTCGTGGTAGAGGGCGGCGCGGCACGCAGCGACTGGCTCATGCACGGACCGGCATGGACAGCTCGGCATGGGCATGCCACTAGTGCAACGGTGGGCAAAGTGCTCTCCACTGCACGACAAAGTACTAGGGGTGATCTAGGACAATTCACTGGGTTGATTGCAGTACAAATTGTGAGCAATTGACAACTCCAAATAGTGAATACTTGGTGAGGTTTTACTGTGCATGCCAAGTGTTCGACACAATGGCCGCATGAATTCATAGTTCGAATTTTTGAAAGATTTTTGGTGAGTGATCTTGTTGTTTGCGCGGTAGACTATGGTTGCTGGGATTTGTCAAGTGGAAATGATTTGAGTGGTTTTTGAGAAAGTGTGATCTATACATATGATCTTGATTCAATTTTGTACTGCCTCTTAAATAGATTTGAATTTAGTTTTTGCCACTTTGTGAAGTTTGCTTGGATTCACTTTTACTTGGTCTAGCAAGGGGTAAAAACAAATGGAATTGTTTCTGTTGAAAATTCTTTACTAGGAACACTCAAAGTGGTCTAATGGATTAGTTTGGCCAAAATGACCATTTGCTTATATATCTTATTTTTGATTTTTCCTTTACTTGATTCTACTTGGAAATGATCTAGATGAGGTAGTATTCATCTTTAAACCATTCTTTATCATTTGTAGCAATCAGACATGGCCATTGTCATCATTCATACACTAATGCAAATCACACATACACTCATATCCATTTTAATAATAAAAGTGTTTCTTAACCCTAAACTTGGGTGGTTAGAGCTTGATAAGCTTGATTAATATTTTTGGGATGTTACATCCGGGCACGACGCACGAAAGCCGACGGCGACGTCCGGGCACTGTGACGTGTGGTGGATGAGGGGGGATGTGGAGTAGACGTGCAAACACACGAGCTCTATGATATTGCTAGTATGCTATAGGGGAGTGAAAATAATACTAATACAAGTGAAAATGTAAGTGCGGCCAATCATGTCACAGAACAGCCTACTCGTGGATCACTCTTACGAAGAACCATCTTATTCGTCCACGCGCCCCAATCGAACGGTCTGCAACAATTGGATCAGACAACTAGTTCTTCAGGGGGAGGGCCTTCTAGAAGACGAGATCATATGTGGTTTGTGAAAAGAACACACATGCAATGACTCTGGTGGATCCATATGTGGTTTATGAAAAGAACATACATGCAATGACTCTGGTGGATCCATATGTGGTTCCTGAAAAGAACACACATGCAATGACTCTGTTAGATCCATGTGGTTTGTGGAAAAGAACAAACATGCAATGACTCTAGTGGATCCATATGTGGTTTGTGAATAGAACATACATGCAATAACTCTGGTGGATCCAGGTGGTTTGTGGAAAAGAACATACATGCAATGACTCTGGTGGATCCATATGTGGTTTGTGAAAAGAACATACATGCAATGACTCTAGTGCTGGTTTATGAAAAGAACACACATGCAATGACTCTAGTGGATCCATATATGGTTCATGAAAATAACACACATGCAATGACTCTGGTGGATCCATGTGGTTTCTGGAAAATAACACGCATGCAATTACTCTAGTGGATCCATATGTGGTTCATGAAAAGAACACACATGCAACAACTCTGGTGGATCCATATGTGGTTTGAGAAAGAACACACATGCAATGACATTGGTGGATCCATGTGTTTTGTGGAAAAGAACATACATGCAATGACTCTGGTGGATCCATATGTGGTTTGTGAAAAGAACACACATGCAACGGCTCTAGTGTTGTTTTATGAAAAGAACACACATGCAAAGACTCTAGTGGATCCATATGTGCTTCATGAAAAGAACACACATGCAATGACTCTGGTGGATCCATGTGGTTTGTGGAAAGAACACACATGCAATGACATTGGTGGATCCATATGTGGTTCATGAAAATAACACACATGTAATGACTCTAGTGGATCCATATGTGGTTCGTGAAAAGAACACACATACAATGACTCTGGTGGATCCATGTGGTTTGCGGAAAAGAACACACATGCAATGACTCTAGTGGATCCATATGTGGTTCATGAAAATAACACACATGCAATGAATCCGGTGGATCCATGTGGTTTGCGAAAAAGAACATACATGCAATGACTCTAGTGGATCCATATGTGATTTGTGAAAAGAACACACATGCAATGACTCTAGTGCTGGTTTATGAAAAGAACACACATGCAATGACTCTAGTGGATCCATATGTGGTTCATGAAAAGAACACACATGCAATGACTCTGGTGGATCCATGTGGTTTGTGGAAAGAACATACATGCAATGACTCTAGTGGATCCATATGTGGTTCCTGAAAAGAACACACATGCAATGACTCTGATCGATCCATATGTGGTTCCTGAAAAGAACACACATGCAATGACTCTGGTGGATCCAATGTGGTTCCTGAAAAGAACACACCTGCAATGACTATATTGGATCCATATGTGGTTTGTGAAAAGAACACACATGCAATGGCTCTGGTGGGTCCATAAGTGGTTTGTGAAAAGAACATACATGCAATGACTGTAGTGGATCCATGTGTTTCATGGAAAAGAACATACATGCAATGACTCAGGTGGACCAATATTTGGTACCTGAAAAGAACACACATGCAATGACTCTGGTAGATCCATATGTGGTTTGTGGAAAAGAACACACATGCAATGACTCTAGTGGATCCATATATGGTTTGTGAAAAGAACATACATGTAATGACTCTAGTGCTGGATTCATGAAAAGAACACACATGCAATGACTTTGGTGGATCGATGTGGTTTGTGGAAAAGAACATACATGCAATGACTCTAGTGGATCCATATGTGGTTTGTGAAAAGAACACACATGCAATGACTCTAGTGCTGGTTTAGTGAAAAGAACACACATGCAATGACTCTAGTGGATGCATATGTGGTTTGTGAAAACAACACACATGTAATGACTCTGGTGGATCCATGTGTGGTTTGTGAAAAGAACACACATGCAATGACTCTAGTGCTGGTTTAGTGAAAAGAACACACATGCAATGACTCTAGTGGATGCATATGTGGTTTGTGAAAAGAACACACATGCAATGACTCGGGTGGATCCATATGTGGTTTGTGAAAAGAACATACATGCAATGACTCTAGTGGATCCATGTGTTTCATGGAAACGAACATACATGCAATGACTCTGGTGGATCCATATGGTTCTTGAAAAGAACACACATGCAATGACTCTGGTGGATCCATGTTGTTTGTGGAAAAGAACACACATGCAATGACTCCAGTGGATCCATATGTGGTTTGTGAATAGAACATACATGTAATGACTCTGGTGGATCCATATGTGGTTTGTGGAAAGGAACATACATGCAATGACTCTTTTGGATCCATATGTGGTTTGTGAAAAGAACACACATGTAGTGACATTGGTGGATCCATATGTGGTTTGAAAAAAGAACACACATTCAACGACTCTGGTGGATCCATGTGGTCTCTGGAAAAAAACATACATGCAATGACTCTAGTGGATCCATATGTGGTTTGTGAAAAGAACACACATGCAATGACCCTAGTGCTGGTTTATGAAAAGAACACACATGCAATGGCTCTAGTGGATCCATACGTGGTTCATGAAAAAACACATGCACTGACTCTGGTGGATCCATATGTGGTTTGTGAAATGAACACACATGCAATGACATTGCTGGATCCATATGTGGTTCATGAAAAGAACACACATGCAATGACTCTGGTGTTGGTTTAGTGATAAGAACACACGTGCAATGACTCTAGTGGATCCATATATGGTTTGTGAAAAGAAAACACATGCAATGACTCTAGTGTTGGTTTCATGAAAAGAACAGACCTGCAATGACTCTGGTGGATCCATGTGGTTTGTGGAAAAGAACATACATGCAATGACTCTAGTATATCCATATGCGGTTTGTGAAAAGAACACAAATGCAATGACTCTAGTGCTAGTTTAGTCATAAGAACACACATGCAATGACTAGTGAATCCATATGTTGTTCAAGAAAAGAACACACATGCAACTACTCTAGTGGATCCATATGTGGTTTGTGAAAACAACACACATGCAATGACATTGGTTGATCCATGTGGTTTGTGGAAAAGAACATACGGGCAATGACTCTGGTGGATCCATATGTGGTTTGTGAAAAGAACACACATGCAATGACTCTAGTGCTTGTTTATGAAAAGAACACACGTGCAATGACTCTAGTGGATCCATATGTGGTTCATGAAAAGTACACACACGCAATGACTCTGGGGGATCCATGTGGTTTGTGGAAAAGAACATACATGCAATGACTCTAGTGGATCCATATGTGGTTTGTGAAAAGAACACACATGCAATGACTCTAGTGCCGGTTTAGTGAAAAGAACACACATGCAATGACTCTGGTGGATCCATGTAGTTTGTGTAAAAGAACACACATGCAATGACTCTGGTGGATCCATATGTGGTTTGTGAAAAGAACATACATGCAATGATTCTGGTGGATCCATGTGGTTTGTGGAAAATAACATACATGCAATTACTCTGGTGGATCCATGTGGTTTGTGGAAAATAACACACATGCAATGACTCTGGTGGATCTATATGTGGTTTGTGAAAAGAACATACATGCAATAACTCTGGTGGATCCATGTGGTTTGTGGAAAAGAACATACATGCAATGACTCTGGTGGATCCATATGTGGTTTGTAAAAAGAACACACATGCAATGACTCTGCTGGATCCATGTGGTTTGTGGAGAAGAACATACATGCAATGACTCTAGTGGATCCATATGTTGTTTGTGAAAAGAACACACATGCAATGACTCTAGTGCTAGTTTTTGAAAAGAACACACATGCAATGACTCTAGTGGATCCATATGTGGTTCCTGAAAAGAACACACATGCAATGACTCTGGTGGATCCATGTGTTTTGTGGAAAAGAATATACATGCAATGACTCTAGTGGATCCATATGTGGTTTGTGAAAAGAACATACATGCAATGACTCTAATGGATCCATATGTGGTTTGTGAAAAGAGCACACATGTAATGACTGTAGTGCTGGTTTAGTGAAAAGAACACACATGCAATGACTCTAGTGGATCCATATGTGGTTTGTGAAAAGAACACGGATGCAATGGCTCTATGGATCCATATGTGGTTTGTGAAAAGAACACACATGCAATGACTCTAGTGCTGGTTTATGAAAAGAACACACATGCAATGACTCTAGTGGATCCATATGTGGTTCATGAAAAGAACACACATGCAATGACTCTGGTGGATCCATGTGGTTTGTGGAAAGAACATACATGCAATGACTCTAGTGGATCCATATGTGGTTCCTGAAAAGAACACACATGCAATGACTCTGATCGATCCATATGTGGTTCCTGAAAAGAACACACATGCAATGACTCTGGTGGATCCAATGTGGTTCCTGAAAAGAACACACATGCAATGACTCTATTGGATCCATATGTGGTTTGTGAAAAGAACACACATGCAATGGCTCTGGTGGGTCCATAAGTGGTTTGTGAAAAGAACATACATGCAATGACTGTAGTGGATCCATGTGTTTCATGGAAAAGAACATACATGCAATGACTCAGGTGGACCAATATTTGGTACCTGAAAAGAACACACATGCAATGACTCTGGTAGATCCATATGTGGTTTGTGGAAAAGAACACACATGCAATGACTCTAGTGGATCCATATATGGTTTGTGAAAAGAACATACATGTAATGACTCTAGTGCTGGATTCATGAAAAGAACACACATGCAATGACTCTGGTGGATCGATGTGGTTTGTGGAAAAGAACATACATGCAATGACTCTAGTGGATCCATATGTGGTTTGTGAAAAGAACACACATGGAATGACTCTAGTGCTGGTTTAGTGAAAAGAACACACATGCAATGACTCTAGTGGATGCATATGTGGTTTGTGAAAACAACACACATGTAATGACTCTGCTGGATCCATGTGTGGTTTGTGAAAAGAACACACATGCAATGACTCTAGTGCTGGTTTAGTGAAAAGAACACACATGCAATGACTCTAGTGGATGCATATGTGGTTTGTGAAAAGAACACACATGCAATGACTCGGGTGGATCCATATGTGGTTTGTGAAAAGAACATACAGGCAATGACTCTAGTGGATCCATGTGTTTCATGGAAACGAACATACATGCAATGACTCTGGTGGATCCATATGGTTCTTGAAAAGAACACACATGCAATGACTCTGGTGGATCCATGTTGTTTGTGGAAAAGAACACACATGCAATGACTCCAGTGGATCCATATGTGGTTTGTGAATAGAACATACATGTAATGACTCTGGTGGATCCATATGTGGTTTGTGGAAAGGAACATACATGCAATGACTCTTTTGGATCCATATGTGGTTTGTGAAAAGAACACACATGTAGTGACATTGGTGGATCCATATGTGGTTTTAAAAAAGAACACACATTCAACGACTCTGGTGGATCCATGTGGTCTCTGGAAAAAAACATACATGCAATGACTCTAGTGGATCCATATGTGGTTTGTGAAAAGAACACACATGCAATGACCCTAGTGCTGGTTTATGAAAAGAACACACATGCAATGGCTCTAGTGGATCCATACGTGGTTCATGAAAAAACACATGCACTGACTCTGGTGGATCCATATGTGGTTTGTGAAATGAACACACATGCAATGACATTGCTGGATCCATATGTGGTTCATGAAAAGAACACACATGCAATGACTCTGGTGTTGGTTTAGTGATAAGAAAACACGTGCAATGACTCTAGTGGATCCATATATGGTTTGTGAAAAGAACACACATGCAATGACTCTAGTGTTGGTTTCATGAAAAGAACAGACCTGCAATGACTCTGGTGGATCCATGTGGTTTGTGGAAAAGAACATACATGCAATGACTCTAGTATATCCATATGTGGTTTGTGAAAAGAACACACATGCAATGACTCTAGTGCTGGTTTAGTCATAAGAACACACATGCAATGACTAGTGAATCCATATGTTGTTCAAGAAAAGAACACACATGCAACTACTCTAGTGGATCCATATGTGGTTTGTGAAAACAACACACATGCAATGACATTGGTTGATCCATGTGGTTTGTGGAAAAGAACATACGGGCAATGACTCTGGTGGATCCATATGTGGTTTGTGAAAAGAACACACATGCAATGACTCTAGTGCTTGTTTATGAAAAGAACACACGTGCAATGACTCTAGTGGATCCATATGTGGTTCATGAAAAGTACACACACGCAATGACTCTGGGGGATCCATGTGGTTTGTGGAAAAGAACATACATGCAATGACTCTAGTGGATCCATATGTGGTTTGTGAAAAGAACACACCTGCAATGACTCTAGTGCCGGTTTAGTGAAAAGAACACACATGCAATGACTCTGGTGGATCCATGTAGTTTGTGTAAAAGAACACACATGCAATGACTCTGGTGGATCCATATGTGGTTTGTGAAAAGAACATACATGCAATGACTCTGGTGGATCCATGTGGTTTGTGGAAAATAACATACATGCAATTACTCTGGTGGATCCATGTGGTTTGTGGAAAATAACACACATGCAATGACTCTGGTGGATCCATATGTGGTTTGTGAAAAGAACATACATGCAATAACTCTGGTGGATCCATGTGGTTTGTGGAAAAGAACATACATGCAATGACTCTGGTGGATCCATATGTGGTTTGTAAAAAGAACACACATGCAATGACTCTGCTGGATCCATGTGGTTTGTGGAGAAGAACATACATGCAATGACTCTAGTGGATCCATATGTTGTTTGTGAAAAGAACACACATGCAATGACTCTAGTGCTAGTTTTTGAAAAGAACACACATGCAATGACTCTAGTGGATCCATATGTGGTTCCTGAAAAGAACACACATGCAATGACTCTGGTGGATCCATGTGTTTTGTGGAAAAGAATATACATGCAATGACTCTAGTGGATCCATATGTGGTTTGTGAAAAGAACATACATGCAATGACTCTAATGGATCCATATGTGGTTTGTGAAAAGAGCACACATGTAATGACTGTAGTGCTGGTTTAGTGAAAAGAACACACATGCAATGACTCTAGTGGATCCATATGTGGTTTGTGAAAAGAACACGGATGCAATGGCTCTATGGATCCATATGTGGTTTGTGAAAAGAACACACATGCAATGACTCTGGTGGATCCATGTGGTTTGTGGAAAAGAGCACACATGCAATGACTCTAGTGGATCCATATGTGGTTCATGAAAAGAACACACATGCAATGACTCTAGTGGATCCATATGTGGTTCATGAAAATAACACACATGCAATGACTCAGGTGGATCCTTATGTGGTTTGTTAAAAGAACACACATGCAATGCCATTGGTTGATCCATGTGTGGTTCATGAAAAGAACACACATGCAATGACTCTGGTGGATCCGTCTGTGGTTTGTGAAAAGAACATACATGCAATGACTCTAGTTGTGGTTTATGAAAAGAACAAGCATGAAATGTCTCTGGTGGATCTTTGTGTGGTTTCTGAAAGAATAGACATTCACTGACTCTAGTTGTGGTTTGTGAAAAGAACACACATGAAATGACTATGGTGGATCCATATGTGGTTGTGGAAAAGAACACACATGCAATGACTCTAGTGGATCCATATGTGGTTTGTGAAAAGAAAACACATGCAATGACATTGGTGGATCCATGTGATTTATGAAAAGAACACACATGCAATGACTCTGGTGGATCCATATGTGGTTTGTGAAAAGAACACACATGCAATGGCTCTAGTGGATCCATATGTGGTTTGTGCAAAGAACACACATGCAATGACTCTGGTGGATCCATGTGTTTCATGGAATAGAACATACATGTCATGACTCTGGTGGATCCATATGTGGTTCCTAAAAACAACACACATGCAATTTCTCTGGTGGAACCATGTGGTTTGTGGAAAAGAAAATACATGCAATGACTCTAGTGGATCCACATGTGGTTTGTGAAAATAACACGCATGGAATGACTCTAGTGTTGGTTTAGTGATAAGAACACACATGCAATCACTCTATTGGATCCATATGTGGTTTGTGAAAAGAACACACATGCAATGGCTCTGGTGGATCCATATGTGGTTTGTGAAAAGAAAATACATGCAATGACTATAGTGGATCCATGTGTTTCATGGAAAAGAACATACATGCAATGACTCGGGTGGACCAAAATGTGGTTCCCGAAAAGAACACACATCAATGACTCTGGTGGATCCATATGTGGTTAGTGGGAAAAAACACACATGCAATGACTCTGGTGGATCCATATATGGTTTGTGAAAATAACATACATGCAATGACTTAGTGCTGGTTTCATGAAAAGAACACACATGCAATGACTCTGGTGGATCGATGTGGTTTGTGGATAAGAACATACATGCAAGGACTCTAGTGGATCCATATGTTGTTTGTGAATAGAACACACATGCAATGACTCTAGTGTTGGTTTAGTGAAAAGAACACACGTGCAATGACTCTAGTGGATGCATATGTGGTTTGTGAAAAGAACACACATGCAATGAGTCTGGTGGATCCATATGTGGTTTGTGAAAAGAACATACATGCAATGACTCTAGTGGATCCATGTGTGTCATGGAAAATAACATACATTCAATGACTCTGGTGGATCCATATGTGGTTCCTGAAAAGAACACACATGCAATGACTCTGATGGATCCAAGTGGTTTGTGGAAAAGAACACACATGCAATGACTCTAGTGGATCCATATGTGGTTTGTGAATAGAACATACATGTAATGACTCTGGTGGATCCATCTGGTTTGTGGAAAAGAACACACATGCAATGACTCTGGTGGATCCATATGTGGTTCATGAAAAGAACACACATGCAATGACTCTGGTGGATCCATATGTGGTTTGTGGAAAAGAACATACATGCAATGACTCTAGTGGATCCATATGTGGTTTGTGAAAAGAACACACATGCAGTGACATTGGTGGATCCATATGTGGTTTGAGAAAAGAACACACATGCAACGACTCTGGTGGATTCATGTGGTCCGTGGAAAAGAACATACATGCAATGACTATAGTGGATCCATATGTGGTTTGTGAAAAGAACACACATGCAATGACCCTAGTGCTGGTTTATGAAAAGAACATACATGCAATGGCTCTAGTGTATCCATATGTGGTTCACGAAAAAAGCACATGCAATGACTCTGGTGGATCCATATGTGGTTTGTGAAATGAACACACATGCATTGACATTGGTGGATCCATATGTGGTTCATGAAAAGAACACACATGCAATGACTCTGGTGTTGGTTTAGTGATAAGAACACAGATGCAATGACTCTAGTGGATCCTTATTTGGTTTGTGAAAAGAACACACATGCAATGACTCTAGTGTTGGTTTCATGAAAAGAACACACATGCAATGACTCTGGTGGATCCATGTGGTTTGTGGAAAAGAACATACATGCAATGACTCTAGTATATCCATATGTGGTTTGTGAGAAGAACACATATGCAATGACTCTAGTGCTGGTTTAGTGATAAGAACACACATGCAATGACTCTAGTGCTGGTTTAGTGATAAGAACACACATGCAATGACTCTATTGGATCCATATGTGGTTTGTGAAAAGAACACACATGCAATGGCTCTGGTCGATCCATATGTGGTTTGTGAAAAGAACACACATGCAATGACTGTAGTGGATCCATGTGTTTCATGGAAAAGAACATACATGCAATGACTCGGGTGGACCAATATGTGGTTCCTGGAAAGAACACACATGCAATGACTTTGGTGGATCCATATGTGGTTTGTGGAAAAGAACACACATGCAATTACTCTGGTGGATCCATATATGGTTTGTGAAAATAACATACATGCAATGACTCTAGTGCTGGTTTCATGAAAAGAACACACATGCAATGACTCTGGTGGATCGATGTGGTTTGTGGAAAAGAACATACATGCAATGACTCTAGTGGATCCATATGTGGTTTGTGAATAGAACACACATGCAATGACTCTAGTGTTGGTTTAGTGAAAAGAACACACATGCAATGACTCTAGTGGATGCATATGTGGTTTGTGAAAAGAACACACATGCAATGACTCTGGTGGATCCATATGTGGTTTATGAAAAGAACATACATGCAATGACTCTACTGGATCCATGCGTTTCATGGAAAGGAACATACATTCAATGACTCTAGTGGATCCATATGTGGTTCCTGAAAAAACACACATGCAATGACTCTGATGGATCCAAGTGGTTTGTGGAAAAGAACACACATGCAATGACTCTGGTGGATCCATATGTGGTTCATGAAAAGAACACACATGCAATGACTCTGGTGGATCCATATGTGGTTTATGGAAAAGAACATACATGCAATGACTCTAGTGGATCCATATGTGGTTTGTGAAAAGAACACACATGCAGTGACATTCGTGGATCCATTATATTGAGTCTCCACCTTCTACCTTTATACACCTACTTTGAGAGCATAGTGGCCATTCTTTGTTCTATGTGCATTGTCCCAAGACTAGTTGACTGATGCATAACTTGATATTGCTTGTTTTAAACTATTGTATCTAGTCACTCTTATGAACTTTGAAGGTGTCCTATGCATTTATATTTGCTACTCTATTGAGGGACAAGCTGAATACTATTATGCTGTGTTTTCTTTATGTGAAACAAACAAACGTCTTGCAAAGCATTGTTATTCATGAATCTTTTGTTTGTGCCTTTTCATGTTGCATCATAGTTTCTTTGCTTATTGCTAGAACTTTGTCTTTCATGCTATGATTGAAGTACTATGATCCCATCTTTGAATGTTTTAGAAATACTTTGATCAAGTCTTTGATGGTGCATGTCACCTCAAAAACTATTCTTTCTTTTTATCACTTACCTACTCGAGGATGAGCAGGAGTTAAGCTTGGGGATGTTGATACATTGCAAATGTATCTATAATTTTTGATGTTCCATGCTTGGTTTTATCTACTTTCTTGTGTTTTGTTCCAACTTTGGAGTACTTTTCATATGATTTCTTGGACTAACCTATTAACAAGATGCCACAGTGCCAGTTGCCTGTTTTCTACTGTTTTTGGTTCTAGGAAGTCATAAAATGAATATTCTCGGAATTGGACGGGACAAAATCCAAAGTTCCTATTTTACCAGAAGACTCACGGAGCCAGAATACGAGACGGAGGAGGGCCAGGGCCTGGTCACACACCCCCAGGCGCGGGCTAGCCTTACCCGCGCCACCAGGTGGTGTGGGGCCCTTGGCACCCCCTCGGTCTCCCCTCTCGCCTATAAGAGCCTCCCAATACCAAAACCCTAAAACGTCAAGCCTCCAGCCACAAAAAGTTCCACACCGCCACCACCACCGAAAAGGAGATTCGAGGGACAGAAAGTCTCTGTTCCGGCACCCTGCCGGGACGGGGAAGTGCCCCCGGAGCCATCTCCATCGATCTCCACCGCCATCTCCATCACCATTGCTGATTCCCATGATGAGGAGGGAGTAGTTCTTCCTCGAGGCTAAGGGTTCTACCGGTAGCTATGTGTTCATCTCTCTATCTATGCATGATCATATTGTGATCATGAGGTTTGTAATCTAGTAGATCTACCTTGCTACTCAAGTGCTTTAATGAATCTCTGCTCTCCCCATGTGTGTGAAAGTGACAGCGTGCTTACCATGGTGGCACTTAGGCTAGAGATTACAATTACTTGTTATGAGTTATATTTGGAGTTGGATGTCTTTATGAAATTGTGGTGTTTGTTGGACCTATCTAGTGCTCAAGGTGATAGTGTGGGGTTTTCTAGATGGGAAAGACTTACTTTGAGGTGTGCTGTTATAGCCCTACCATCGATTAGAGTGTTCAACCGGAGAGTATTTAAGAGTAGTATCATAAAGAGAAGATATTTATATGAGAGTATTCACTAGTGAAAGTATGATCCCTAGGCCTTGTTTCTAAGCATTGATACATCGTTTGCTATTAGATCTGTTACATGTTTGCTTACTTCCATCTTTATTTCAGTTTTACTTTAGTATTTTCCACGCCATCAAGTTATCTTCTATCACCTTTACCACTTATAATCATCCAAACCACTTGTATTTCACTATCTCTTCGCCGAACTAGTGCACCTATACACCTGACAAGTGTATTGGGTGTGTTGGGGACACAAGAGACTTCTTGTATCTTGATTGCAGGATTGCTTGAGAGGGAATTCCTTTGACCACTTCCTCCCTGAGTTCGATAAACCTTGCGTGATCCACTTAAGGGAAAACTTGTTGTTGTTCTACAAACCTCTTCACTTGGAGGCCCAACAACTGTCTACAAGAATAGAAGTGTGTAGACATCATGGATCCATATGTGGTTTGTGAAAAGAACATACATGCAATGACTCTGGTGGATCCATATGTGGTTTTTGAAAATAACATACATGCAATGACATTGGTTGATCCATGTGTGGTTCATGAAAAGAACACACATGCAATGACTCTGGTGGATCCGTATGTGGTTTGTGAAAAGAACAGACATGGAATGACTCTAGCTGTGGTTTATGAAAAGAACAAGCATGCAATGTCTCTGGTGGATCTTTGTGTGGTTTGTAAAAGAACAAAGATTCACTAACTCTAGTTGTGGTTCATGAAAAGAACACACATGCAATGACACTGGTGGATCCATATGTGGTTTGTGAAATGAACACACATGCAATGACTCTGGTGGATCCATGTGGTTTGTGGAAAAGAACATACATGCAATGACTCTGGTGGATCCATATGTGGTTTGTGAAAAGAACACACATGCAATGACTCTGGTGGATCCATGTGGTTTGTGGAAAAGAACATACATGCAATGACTCTAGTGCTGGTTTCTGAAAAAGAACACACATGCAATGACTCTAGTGGATCCATATGTGGTTCATGAATAGAACACACATACAATGACTCTGGTGGATCCATGTGGTTTGTGGAAAAGAACATAGATGCAATGACTCTAGTGGATCCACATGTGGTTTGTGAAAAGAACACAGATGCAATGACTCTAGTGTTGGTTTAGTGAAAAGAACACACATGCAATGACTCTGGTGGATACATATGTGGTTTGTGAAAAGAACACACATGCAATGACTCTGGTGGATCCATATGTGGTTTGTGAAAAGAACATACATGCAATGACTCTGGTGGTTACATGTGGTTTGTGGAAAAGAACATACATGCAATGACTCTGGTGGATCCATGTGGTTTGTGGAAAATAACACACATTCAATGACTCTGGTGGATCCATAGGTGGTTTGTGAAAAGAACATACATGCAATGACTCTGGTGGATCCATGTGGTTTGTGGAAAAGAACATACATGCAATGACTCTGGTGGATCCATATGTGGTTTGTGAAAAGAACACACATGCAATGACTCTAGTGGATCCATGTGGTTTGTGGAAAAGAACATATATGCAATGACTCTAGTGGATCCATATGTTGTTTGTGAAAAGAACACACATCCAATGACTCTAGTGCTGGTTTCTTAAAAGAACACACATGCAATGACTCTAGTGGATCCATATGTGGTTCATGAAAAGAACACACATGCAATAACTCTGGTGGATCCATGTGGTTTGTGGGAAAGAACATATATGCAATGACTCAAGTGGATCCATATGTGGTTTGTGAAAAGAACACACATGCAATGACTCTAGTGCTGGTTTAGTGAAAAGAACACACATGCAATGACTCTGGTGGATACATATGTGGTTCATGAAAAGAACACACATGCAATGACTCTAGTGGATCCATATGTGGTTCATGAAAAGAACACACATGCAATGACTCTGGTGGATCCATAGTGGTTCATGAAAAGAACACACATGCAATGACTCTGGTGGATCCATGTGTTTTGTGGAAAAGAATATACATGCAATGACTCTAGTGGATCCATATGTGGTTTGTGAAAAGAACACACATGCAATGACTCTAGTGCTGGTTTAGTGAAAAGAACACACATGCAATGACTCTAGTGGATCCATATGTGGTTCATGAAAAGAACACACATGCAATGACTCTGGTGGATCCATGTGGTTTGTGGAAAGAACACACATGCAATGACATTGGTGGATCTGTATGTGGTTCATGAAAATAACACACATGCAATGACTCTAGTGGATCCATATGTAGTTCATGAAAAGAACACACATGCAGTGACTCTAGTGGATTCATATGTGGTTTATGAAAAGAACACACATGTAATGGCATTGGTTGACCCATGTGTGGTTCATGAAAAGAACACACATGCAATGACTTTAGTGGATCCATATGTGGTTTGTGAAAAGAACAGACGTGCAATGACTCGAGCTATGGTTTATGAAAAGAACAAGCATGCAATGACTCTAGTGGATCTTTGTGTGGTTTGTGAAAGAACAGGCATTCACTGACTCTAGTTGTGGTTCATGAAAAGAACACACATGCAATGACACTGGTGGATCCATATGTAGTTTGTGAAAAGAACACACATGCAATGACACTAGTGGATCCATGTGGTTTACGACAATAACACACATGCAATGAACTCTAGTGGATCCATGTGGTTTATGAGAAGAACACACATCCAATGAACTCTAGTGGATCTATCTTGGCATAGTTTGATGTATGCCATGATGTATTTCATTGTACAAGACACTCACTTTCCATTTTTATACTACTCAGTTTTTGCCCTTAGTTTTTTGATACTACTCAGTTTTGCCCTCTCTCTCTTTTGTAGAAGCCTAAACCTGTGCTCACTCTGTCTGCTACACCCTGATTGGTTGTCACAATTGTCATGCGGATCGTGCGCACCAACCGTTGATCTTGTGTGAGCCAACAAGGATCATTGCACACATCGAGCCCTTCGTAGTACAGTGTGAGACAACACGGACGTCTCCCTCAGCGAGACTTCTACAAGAAGGAACACGATGCCGTCCATGGAAAAAGTCGTCAAGTGGTCATGTCACGTTTAATCTAGTCTGCAAAGGCTACAAGTCTACTACACGGCAACTGGTCATCCACGGCTCACAGGCTATACCATTTTTACTATGCAGCGCGCCTGCACTCTCACTTCTAGCAGGCCCCCATCGCACGAACCTTCCACGCGGTAGCCGCAACCAGAAGAGCTGCCTATTGGGGCCCTCGAGGAGGCCTAAATGTCCCCGCATTAAAAACCCAGCCTATCGGGTCCTCCATTCGCACTCATCCACTCCTCTCTTCCCTATCTAGCAAAACCCCGCAATCCTCAACGTACAGCCACGAACCTTCTCCATGAAACTAGTGCATGGGGGTGAGTGTGCGGGCATCGCCGCCGGGGTGGTGCTTCATGCGGCAGATCCGGAGGAGGATCATGCATCACAAGGAGAGGATGACGTGTAGTTCAACCCCTTGCGGGACCATGTGCTCGCCGGTGCTGACGACTTCGGAGGCCCCGATGAGGGCGTGGAGTTCGACGAACACGCTCCGCTCGTGTACCCAGAGGTACATCTATTTCTACATGTTTCATATTTTCTGCTCGAGCTTAATCTAGTCCTAGTTTCATAAAAAAATCTAGTCCTAATGATTAGATGCACTGTACGAACTAGTACATGGAGAGATCTAGTCTGTTCTGAATGAATCCACATTATTTATTTATTAATAAGTTATCAAGAACACAAACCACATTAATTTAGGAGCGAGTTGGGGAGACAGCTGCAATGAACTGCTGAACCTGTATAAATATGTTATTGTATTGAAAGTAACTTGGAATGGTGGGAGGAATATATATATTATTTTTCTCATTTCGGGTTGCATTTCATACATTATAGGTAGGTTCAAGTGAGATGGACTCTGACAAGGAGAACAGGGACAACAAGAGTCACCATGTCATGAAGAAGCTCAAGAGCGGGAGAATCCCTTTCCGCACTCGACTTGCGGAGCTCGGGCGCCCTTTCTATAAGAAAGGAGTCAACCCGGGGATTGCCAGCTTGATTCCGCATGCGGTTGGCATCGGTAAAAGCCCGGCTAGTAAACACAAGTCGGTGACCAAGGCTAAGGACGCTGCTTATGGAAAATTCCTGAGGGAGTATGTCAAGACCGGTCTGGTGTGCCCTTACTTAGGAATCAGCAACTTCTAGCTGACCAACCCGTCACTATGTTGGCCCGGCCACTAATAATGTTTAATTCTCTTACCGTTTCTAGATCCTTAAATTATGTGGTGCGTTGAAACCTCATGCTTTTCCACCGACACGTGTGTTGCAAAGTTGTTTGATCGTGCATGCTTACACTAGTGGCCTACCTAAAATCTTATAGAATCATGGGCAAACGAACTTCAATTTGGAAAATTCTAGACAAAATCACCAAATTAAAGAAAGGAAATTGCAAACTTTGTGCACTCGGTAGGCTTGAGCAGCTGCCCCAGGGTGTAGGGATGCTAGCTCCTTGTCTATGCTTACGCTTCTTAAACTTGCTAGGAATAATAATCACAAATAGATGTACACTTCCTTTTATCCTGTCACGTTACGTCGTGTCAACACCGTGCACCTGCTGCGGATCGACAACGGGATGGTGGTCTCCATGACCGGTCTCTGCCACGCCAAAGCCACGTCGCACACCCGTCCCATTGCTTACCGGGCACGACCGCCGAATTTAATCGCTAGGATTGGAAACCAACGGTGCTCGCCCGGTCAAACTTGCTTCCGCTTGGGTATGACCAGAATATTGGTAAAAACGCAGTTTAAGCATCGCCTTCCGTCTCCATAGCAAAGCACTGTGCGAAAATACCCAACTCCTTCCGCCGCCGCCGAAGCCACCACAAGAACCATCGACGCTGCCACAGGCACCGCCTCCGCCGTGCCATACCACCACAACAGATCATTCCACCGCCACGCCCAGTCCCAGCCACCGCTACCGACCCTAGGACACCGCCGCCGCATTAGCTGCTACCATGGACGCAGAGTATGGCATGTTCGGCGATGGGAGCGACTTCACTGATGAGTACACCGTTAACGCCCATGGCACCACCAAGCTGACGGTCGTCCACACAAATGCGTCAGTGGAGGTCGCCAAGGTCATCGCAATGTACGAGCGGTGGCTACAGGAGCCGATGGACAGGTACAAGATCGCCAGCCTTGACCTCAAGTATACGAGAGATAGGAAGAGGGCGGCGCTTTTGCAGCTGTCCATGCGCAACCACTGCCTCCTATACCACGTATGCAGAGCCAAATGTGTATGCCCGGAGCTTCGCGAGTTCCTACACAAGAGGGAGATCTACTTTGCCAGTGTTGACATCAAGAACGACACTCCAGCTAGAGCGGGATCTCCTCGTTCATGTCATCAATCACTTCGATCTCCAACGTTTGTGGAGGTACCCGGATGATGATACGGGGAAAGCCGGCATGGCTAGACTCGCTGCCGACATCATCGACTGCGAGTACGCTGGCATGAAGGTCGAGTTCCTGAAGCACCTACACGAGCGATGGGAGTGGAGGCACCTGAATTACGATGTGATCAAGTACGCAGCCAGGGACGCGTATGTCTGCTACGAGATGCTCAACAGGATCTGGCGGGTGGGTGAGTGTGTTGTTTACCACTACTAGTTTCGCACTCCGTTCCCAGTTTATCTCGCTTGTATTTTATCTCGCATGTATTTTCTAAGCATTCTGTGTGTAAGAACTGAGCTCGTATGATCCCTATGCTATTAGGTAGTGAACCTGTATGAATTACATTTCCCCCTTTTGTATGCTCAACATTCATACTTACAAATTCTGTATGTGCCCTTTGCATGCGCAGAATCCAGAACTAACATGCATAAGGTGGGATACAGTCATAACCAAACCCAGATTATAGCGAAGGATATAGTCATAACCAAACCCAGATTATATTTGGACAAAGGTAATACCCAACAGTTCGTAATTGCTCACATAGTGTACTTCTGAAATAACATGTTTTCATAAACATAACAAGCCCCATACAAACACAACAATCATGCACTAAAAGTCTACATCCCAGCCTGTTGGAGAAGGCAACCAATCCCAGGATGTCTTCGGTCGCTTGCCCCGACTTGTAGATTCGTCTACACTCTGGCATCTGGGGCAAACAACTTGCCTTGGTGGTGGTTCAATGGTGTAATGCCTGGAACAACAATTTACAATCTGGCGGTACAACTCGTGGCTAACATACCCGTCAATTGTAGTGTACTTCAGATTAGGTTCAGAAAGCGGCTTATCTTCCTAGTAAAATAATCGTGCCCTAAACACCTCCACCAACATCTCGGCAATTTGCCCTTCATGTCAGCGTACCACGGTTCAATGAGTTCAGCGGCAAGATCGGCCATCCCGGTCCAGCTGCCCTTCGTCCCTGGGATCTAGTAAATTTTCTAGATGTCCACTCTACACTCCTTTGGGATTTTTAATGTTGACAGTCGAGCTTTCAAGCAGTCTAGTGTCATTAGTGATGTCAACATTAGTAAATGTTATCTGTTGGTTCATGAGAAAGTCATGAAACAACAACCTAATCCTTTCGCCCCACCTGCATGAAAATGGATTCAGACAAATATTATAGCAATAACTTTTGCAAACAGACGGTTCAGTAACAAAAACGACAACAAAGTCTACCTATTCCCGTTAGCCCCCATCTCGCAAAAAGGCTGGTATACGAGGATGTGCCCCTTCGTGGAGAGTTGTACCACGGCGATCCTACGGTGATCGCGTCTATACTCGAGGTCGAGACCTACGAACCTGTTTTCTTTGAACCGCAGCCAACTCATGTAATTATTTAGAGTGTTCCTCACCGTCCAGGGGTCGGTGGTGTATACGGCATCAATCTTCTTCCCGCCATGTACTTCTATCTCGAAGTACGCAGTCGCTTGCCTACCATCATTTCGGACATCCAACAAGTCCATGACTACAGGGAAGAGGGTGATGCCGTGGCGGAGGAAATGGATGACGCTGTGGAGGAGAAAGACGATGAGGCCATGGAGGAGGAAATGAGACGGAGAAGTGAAACTGCTTACTGCGAGATTGGAACCGCCCTTACTAATATCTAGAATGGTGCACGACCGTTCGTAGTAGGTTGTAGGTGGAGAAAAACGGCGGTTTTACACATTGGTGCTAGCGCTGCCTAAAATTTGTTCCGCGCCACTTGCATGCAGTGGAATCGAGGTATGCCATGCACGATCCAAGTCAAACATAGTCAAGTTTGCGCGGGCCGACCGTCACTCACTGACAGGTGGTCCCCACACTTTTCTCACTTACGATTTATTTTTCACTTCCTCTAGACGGTTCCGGTGCGCGCCCTCAATAATTACACCCCTTCCTTGCCTTCCACACGGATGAGAACCAACGGCGGCGACAGTTCCTCACTGGGTCATTCCCTACTCGAACAAATGCCTCCCCCCTCCCTGATTCCATCCCCTCTCAAATCCATCCGCCTCCTTAGCACAACACCTCCATTAATCTACCGGATTCTAGTCTCCATTTGCCGCTATGGGTAGAGCTTGGGGTAGCAGCAAGCTGAAGCGAAAGGCAGGCGACGATGACGTGGATGGCTAGGGCGACCGTCACCGCAAGGATTGGGGATGGCCGAACCTCAGTGCCACAAACGTGCACAGGATCACCACGGGGTTGGACATCATCTCTCTCGGTCTCCTTGCTCGCTGCATCCCTGACTACCGCTTCACGATGCGGGACATAGACGAACAACTGTTCGGCACGCTAGGCCTTCTTTACCCCGATACCAACAAATGGCCAAACGACCATGATGACCACGTAAGTTCCAGTATCTTGCTTATTGGTTCAGTCATATCGTTGATTCATATGTGCTGAACTGTCATCGGAATCCTACATTCCTTTTGTCGAGCGTGTTGTGTGCACGCACGGTTTGAACAAATTGAACCATTTAAGACTATTCTGTACAGCGGAAGCTCTGCTCGTACTTGATATTCTAGTATTTTCGTAGTGACACAGTCTTAATTTAGGTAATAGACGAGTTGTCAATTTCGATTTGCAATGGAATGCCTGCTAGGTGATATTCTGTTTCCTAAAAAAATAGATTAGACGATTTAAGGCTATTATGCCCCTAGCTATATATGATCATCGCCAGGAGTTTGTTCGGGGGGAGCTCTGCTCCTACTCCATATTTTGGGTATTTTTGTAGTGACACAGGCACAATTTAGGCAATATCTGAGGAGACACTCGTATTTAGGCGATATTTTGGGTACTTTAATCTAAAGATCTAGTTCTCAAATTTTATTTGCAATGGAATCCATGCTAGGTGATTCTACCAATGCAAAAATGATGCTGCTGGATAAGTGGTTGGAATTAGTAGTGGTGAATATCAAGGAAGAAGAAGAGATGGAAATGGGAGATGACCAGAACTGGGTGGGTGGCAACGGCGAGTGGTTGGTCCTTTTATCCCAGGATGGGAGTACTTGGACTATCAAAAATGGCTACAGATCGTTGAGATTTACATTGCTATCTTTGGAGGGTGTCACACACGTCTGGTGCTGCCCCTTCTTCTATGCATCAAAGAATCAATGAATCACTGCATTCAACAATAGGTGGCCGCCGCCCATTTTCGAATTCGCTTACAGGTTCAACATGGCAGAGCTTGAGCTCCCGAAGGTACAACTCCCACATAGACCGCGGGAGGTGTGGAAGACCTGGGAGTACGACCTCTTAGCGGTGTTCGACAAGGCAATCGCATTCATTAGATGCCCAGAAGACAAGGAATGGATAGTATTGCACGATGACTTCCTGCAACCGGAGAAGTATGTCGATGCCGTCTTCACCTCCAGCTACCATTCCGACAAACCACAACGCATTTATGCGGTCACTGAACCTAGCGGCAACGTGCGTGTTTGGGAGCCTTTCATCTGGGGTTAGTCATGGTGTCATATAGCATGTAAAATCCCATTCAAAAATCTGCTTACTGACTGTAAGTAACACGCAGGTACCCATGTAGCCCCACGTGTCATTCCAGCTCCGGTGATTGAAGATGTAGTAGCAGATGCTGAACTTGGATCACGGCGCTGGTTCTTGGCACCTATCGGAGGCGACACGAAACAGGATGTTGAACTCATGTGGATTCATATCAGGAGAGCACTAAACAATGTTGGTGATACAATAGAACATATGGGGACACAACTTTCTTCATACCCATCGCTGCGGTGTCACGTTTTTTCGAGGTCCGCATGCCCATCCAAAGACCCAGTAGAGCAAGTCTGGAGCAGAGTCGACAATCTGAAGGGACAATCTGTGTTTCTTGGGATCAACTACCCTTTCTTTGTCAGAGCCCCTGGAGCTATTGAACATGTAATTGCTCAGGCAGCCCTGCCTCCTGATGCTGGTGGTGGTGGTGGTGGAGCTGATGAAGAACTAGCTGCTGCTACTCCTGGTGAAGCTGAATACTTGGTGATGCTGCTGCTAGTGAAGCTGACGAAATACTTGCTAATGCTGATGCTGGTGAAGCTGACGAAATACCTATTGAGGTTGCTGCTGGTGAAGCTGACGAAATACTTGCTGAGGCTACTGCCGGAGTCCAGGAAGAACGTGCTGGTGTTGTTGCTGAGGTGCCAACACTTCTAGTGTTGATAGTAGACGGTGTGTTTGCTGCACACACACGCACCTATCATATTGACACTCCAGATCCAACCTGGAGCCGAATCCATGTCAGGGGGAGGGGCTACAATTGGCTCATCAGTTGGGTCGTATGATTTGATGGAGAATGACAGACGACCAAACGCAGCATTCTGGTTCATTCCGACGATACCACCAGCTCCAGGGACCTAGTGCTCACACTAGCAGATCCGATGAACCATTTGTCTTTATCTTTATCTTTTAAATGATCCTCTGGTCAAGACTTAGTTACACTTATTTGTGTAAAGACTAAGCTATGCTTATTTGTGTAAGACTAAGTTAGGCCTAACTGCGTAATATTCAGTGAAGCCTAGCTTTTCTTTCCATGCCCATACCAGCAAAAATGCAGCATAAAATAGACAAAGGTAATGTGCATACTAGGCATTTTGCTTAGGATAACAACCACTTCAAGTAAAAGATACATGGTGTACGCATTTGAGCGCATCACTAGAATGTGGCACCTATTGATGATTAATGACATGGATCTAGCTTTTCTGCGTGTATTTGCATTGAATCGTTCATTGATTTGTCCACGTATTTTTGGCAATGACTAATGAACTCCACTCTCCTGGTAACATGCTTCATCAACGAGCACTTGTTGATGCAATGCAAAGTACAGAACATGGTCTTCATCGTCATTCTATTTAGGTTCTCTATGTTTCGTCATCACGGAGCTACTAATTTCAAATGAAAATCTAGTAAACAACATATGTGTACATTGTTAGAGTATGATACGGACACGGTACATACATTTTTTCTACAATCACAAGAAGAAAACTTGATGCATTTTCACCTTGTTGGCGTTGTGCCGAACTACGTGGATGTGGCTTTGGGGTTCGGATAGGAAGGCACCATGGCTGGTGCGGGTGCGGCCACGGTGACGGAAAGCTCGGATTCTGGAGGAGGAAAACAGGACCGAGCATGGTCGACACAGTGACAGATCTCACCTGGAACCAATTCTTGTCCCCGCGCCATGCCATGGGTGCGGCCATGGTGAGGGCGAGCTCCGACTCGGGATGGGGAGGAGAGCGAGGCCAAGAAGGTTCATCCATGTCTGAGCTCCGTGCCATGGCGTCATGGCCACGACCACAAATTGCCACTCTGGGGAAGAAGAAGATGCGTAATGGATGCAGGCGCCAACGCTGCAAGCCTACAAGGAGGAGAGCAGGGCTGAGCAGGTTCGTCCATGTCCCAGCTCCGCGCCATGGCCGTGACCCCACCACAAATTGCCGCTCCGGGGAAGAAGAAGATGTGTAATGGATGCAGGCGCCAACGCTGCAAGCCTACATGGCAGTCACGACGGGAGCGACATAACGGCGAAAACTGACAGGGGGACCCAACTTGACGATCGTTAGCCTGATATTTGTATTGAAACATAAAGTTAAATTTGTGCCGAAAAATACCCTCTGAGTATTTGGCATGCCAACTGTAGTCATCGCGATAGATTACAGGCAACTTGAGTACCGCATTGCCTCAACTTTCGGGTCGCAAAATGATATTCTCGAGGGGGTGATCCTAGTTGATATGTGATGGTGATGTTTTGCTGGATATCAAAGATGATGATCAATATCTTGAAGGTGTCGCTATCTTATCCCCTTTTAAAATGTTTTGATTAGACGAGCTTCTACTCTCTCTTGTTCTATAAAGAAAGATGACTTTATGCAAAATAGCCCCACCATCCATAAGTCTTACGGAGTACATCTTGTACTCACGCTTGCTTTGCTAATACTTTTGTAGCAGAGTAAGTGTTCCCCTGAAGACGAGTTTTGTACGACATCAACACCGATGGTATCTTGGGATTCCTAGCCGACATCCTGGAATATATGGGCTGGGACATCATCGTTGTGCTTCAGGTCTCTTAGCCCATTTATTAAGTTTGTTATACTTAATAGGATAATTCTCCTTACGTTATTTGATGTTTGTGATTAGTGACCTCTGCTTGTAATATTTCGGCTCTCTCCTCGGTTATGAGTTTGCTATAATTATTTTTGTGTCTTAGGGTCACTGTTGCCTTACCGATTTTTCACTGGATATCCTTGAGCTCGAGGTTAATCTTATATCAAGCTAAGGTCTGAGATTTGTTTAACCTACTCCCGGGGGGTGTCACATTTATTTATGTAATAATGAGGTTGCACTCCATCTAGTTCCGACACTTCGTTTTCCTTTTTGTTTTAATACCTTTCTCTTTCGCTAATCCTTTTTTAAACACAGTCTTCAAAATTACAAAAATGCTTTCCCTTATATCGTTTTTTCTATTAAGACTGATCTACTCCGAGTTTTGAAGGAACACATCATATGGAAGATAATTGTGAAGTCACTCGTGAGAGATATGTCCTATTTCTCCCACTTCGGAAGTTAGAATGCTTATGCTAGTTTGTAGTATTGTTAAGATGTCGTGCTAGTTGGAGTAAATCTTGAGAGTTAGAGTAAATCTTTTATTTGTATGATAGTGGGGGGCAAGGAGGAACCTGGAGGCGCCTACGGTGAGAGAAGGCCTCCCGCTCGACAAGCTCCAACGACTCACATCAACTACAGCGAGGCACTGACTGAGGCTCGAAGAGAGGAAGGCGTGCAAAGGCGAATGACAACGAGGCGGGTCCGTCCAGATGGCAACAATGGTGAGGCTTAGAGTATATTCGATTTAAGTTTTTGCTAAATTTTATTCAACTATCAACACCCGGATTTTTCATCCCAGATGCCTGTTATGCCATACATCGCAATCCCAGGATTACCATTTTTGCGAGACATAACAGATTGGATATCACAGTACATCATCCATTACAAACCATAATAAGGTATTACACGAATAAAGGATCTCATGATCCAGTCTTAATACAACAAGCAGCGGAATAAATAATAAGCATAGCGGTGGGGTCAATCTTCAAGGTCACAGGCAATGCTGACGATGGAAGATAGTCCTAGTTATCATAGCCGTCCTGTTGTCCTTCATCTTGGTAGTCTCCTTCATAGTCTGGCCATAGTAATAACCAGGGACAAAAGCCATGAGTACTCTTTAAGTACTCGCAAACTATCACTAACAAGTAAGGTAGTTCTGGTGGGAAATGCTAACCCTAGGTTTATTTGTAAAGTTAAGTTTGAAACCTAAGCTGAGTTCAGAAACAAAGAAAGATAAAATAAAGTTCTAGAATCACTTAAGTTGGGAAGCTAGTGTCATAGTCACAACCCTGTTGTGGTCAAGTTAAGATTCATCATTCATATCATAAGTCATTTTGAAAGCATTTGACAACGGAACAGTATGGCCACTCCAACTGTCCATAACCGCGGACGTGGCTATTCGAATAGATTGACACTCTGCAGAGGTGGTACACTTTCACCACAAGATTCGATACATTTATCAGGGATAACCCTGATTCATCATACTTAGTATGCAGATAATCAAATATAACCTTTCCTTTACACACCCTACTATAAGCACCTCTCCTATGAGCATGGCCTCCCAACCATGACCATCTGTCATCTTGGGCACTGCATAGGTGGACAACATTGAGAGGTAGCCTTAGCTCAAACCTCTCCCGCGAGGGAACTAATACTAATGCATATAAACTTCTGGCTAAGCCTTACCCAATTCAGGTATTGTGGTTGTACGGTAAAAGTGAATGGTAGCGGAATAAATAATAAGCGTAGCGGTGGGGTCCATCTTCAGGGTCACAGGCAATGCTGACGATGGAAGATAGTCCTAGTTATCATAGCCGTCCTGCTGTCCTTCATCTTGGTAGTCTCCTTCATAGTCTGGCCATGGGAATAGCCAGGGACAAAAGCCATGAGTACTCTTTAAGTACTCGCAAACTATCACTAACAAGTAAGGTAGTTCTGGTGGGAAATGCTAACCCTAGGTTTATTTGTAAAGTTAAGTTTGAAACCTAAGCTGAGTTCAGAAACAAAGAAAGATAAAATAAAGTTCTAGAATCACTTAAGTTGGGAAGCTAGTGTCATAGTCACAACCTTGTTGTGGTCAAGTCAAGATTCATCATTCATATCATAAGTCATTTTGAAAACATCTGACAACGGAACAATATGGCCACTCCAACTGTCCATAACCGCGAACGTGGCTATTCGAATAGATTGACACTCTACAGAGGTGGTACACTTTCACCACAAGATTCGATACATCTGTCAGGGATAACCCTGAATTATCATACTTAGTATGTATATAATCAAACATAACCTTTCCTTTACACACCCTAGTATAAGCACCTCTCCTATGATCATGGCCTCCCAACCATGACCATCTGTCATCTTGGGTACTGCATAGGTGGACAACATTGAGAGGTAGCCTCAACTCAAACCTCTCCCGCGAGGGAACTAATACTAATGCATATAAACTTCCGGCTAAGCCTTACCCAATTCAGGTATTGTGGTTGTACGGTAAAATTGGAATGGTATCGCATCCGCACCCAACCATCAGTTTTGTAAAAGGGTTAAGGCTTATGCCTCAACATTTTCATCATCATAAAACATTTGTGTTTCTTAACACATGCCAAAACATCTCAATAGAATGACTAATCATTCCAAGGTTTTCACAAGTCATTTTCACCAAGTATTCCCATCTAAAGTGACTCAAGTTTTAGTTTAGCTCTAAACTACTAAGTTAAGAGTGTTCACTAATGTGGGATGCTAAGATCAATCTCATGCCATAGAATGACATCTAAGTTTATCTAGATAGGTAAATTTTTATACTTTTTATGCTACCTTCAAACAAGTAAAGGATTTTGGTAATGTAAAGAAAGTAAAGCTTGTAAATAACATTTGGAGTAGGTATAAGTCAAAGGGTATAACCAAAGCATGCCTAATGCATTTACTTAGGTTATCTAGATTGCAAGGTCTAGCTTGCATTGTTAATGATGGCTTGCCTTGGTTGGTGAAGTGGTTGAAGTTTTCTTCCTCCTCCTCTTGGTAGAACTCCTCCTCCTCCTCGAAAGCTTGGTCGGTACTATCGTCTATAAATACATACGGGATACACAATTACCAAAAAATACTTAACTAGTCTACTTAGCATACTAAGGCACACATTTGATGATCTATTATCATCACAAGCATCACAAGGTTTAATTCACTTGCTTCAATCTTTTTATTTGAGAAAAGTAATTTCTACTCATTGAAATTAACTAAGATTTAATATTCTCCAATTAAAATATAAGATCATGTGGACACATGTCATCACCACATATTCTAACATATGGGAATGTGATTTAAATGTTGGATCACATTTTAATAAGTTTAAGTTTAATATTTAAAGTGACTAGAAATGCCTATATAGCATTATTTTGGTACTAGTCCAAGGTCACTGCATGCAAACCTTAATATTATTACATATTCAGATAGGTATGGTTAAATGAGATTTTTAAGAGTTGAAATCAACTCAAAATCTATTATGGTTGAATTTAGAAAAATGTTTGAATGTGCAAAAGCTTCTGTCTTGTTATTTTTACTAGGAGAGATCTCTAACTCTAAATGATTTAAATCCAACGGGCTTGGATAGAGATTTTCATTACCTTTCCAACAAAATTGGAATCACTCCATTTGGATTTGTAAAAATCTTAGAATTGATTTTTGAACTAACAGACATAATTGATTTTAATTCTAAATAGAAAAACCTAATTTGAATTAACTGGGTCAGCGCGGGAACTTAAATGGGCCGGCCCAGTAACGCTCAGCAGCATAGAGGGCGACTGACAAGTTGGTCCCGCATGTCAGCGGCACATAAAACCCAAAGCGGTATGGGGCGATCTGGGCCACACGATTAGAACACAGATCGACGGTCCACGGTCATCGTCGACGACGGACTGGTCGCCGACGAGATCGAACCCTAAACGAACGGTGGGGGTCTACTGGGGACTTACTAGGGCTCCAGCTAGTGCAGCGAGGCGGGCGAACGAACTGGACGGCGACGGCGAGCTCAGGCGAAGTCGCGACAGGGGCTGAGGTGGATGAAATCGACAGGGACTTCTCCTCCTCGGCAGCGGCTACCACCGGTGGAATTCCGGTGAACGGTGGCTCGAGCGGCTCTGGTGAGAGAGGGGAAATGGTTAGTGGAGAGAGGGGAGTGGAATGGTGTGAAGAAATGGTGCTGGGGTGGCCTCCTTATATAGGCTCAGCGAGGGGATCGACGGGTGTGGGCTAGCGTCTCCGACGAGGGCAGTAAAGAGGGCTACCAGCGTGGGCGAGGTAGGCGGACGGTAGGTGGTCTGCTGGTGGTCAGCTACGGCGTAATGGCGTGGCTAGGGGCGGTGGCATGTGGTCGGGGGCTTCCCGCGCTCTGGGAGACAGAGGCGGTGCTCGACGGTGATCATGGCGACTGTGGGTCACGCGGCGGTGCACGGACGTGTCTGGCGGGTTGCTGGGTTCAAAGCGGAGCTGCGTGCACGATTTGGTGTCGAGGCGCGGTCTGGGGCGTGTTGGCGGTGATCGCGCTCTGGCATGCGCTACGCACGGTGTAGAGAGAAAGGGCGGCGAGGCTGTGGGGTGGTCCAGGGGATGAGGTTGAGGGGTGGACAGGGAGTGGAGGTAGGGTTGGGCGGAGCTAGTGGGCATGCTGGTTTGGCGCGGCGCGGTCTGCTGCGAGCTGTCACGTTCGGCCGGCGGCGACCAAAAACGGGCGGCGCGCTACTGCTGCTCTAGTCCAATGGGTAGGCTGGTTAGGGGTTGGTTAGAGCTGGGGGAGACCAGGGTGATCAATGCACAAAAAATGGCTCGACAAGAATTGCTCCAAAATAGTAATAGTTAGGCCACAAATTCTCTGCCTGCCACCTGTTCGATTAAATGGCCGCATGAGAGAAAGTTTTGAATTTTTGAAAGATTTTTGGTGGAGTGGTGTAACTTATGCTTGAGCATCTAGGTTTGCTTGGGTTTTTGAAATGAAGTTCATTTGAGTGGTTTTTGAATTAGTGTGATCTTGATACATACGCTAGATTCAACTTTCAAATATCATTTAAATTTAGAGTTTGAATGTTTTTGGGAGATCACAAAATGGGCCATGGCACATAACTACCTGTACTAGCAAGGGGTGCAAAGAACCACAATTGTCTTTGTTAGCATTTGAGTCCTAGGAACACCCAAAGTGTCCTAGTTAGTTAAAATGGCTGACCATTTCTTTATTTTATTCCTTTTGATTTATTTTTCTTTGGGATTTGTTTGGGAATGCTCTAGATGATGTTTAATTCACTTTAGAATCATTTTACAACCAAGGGATCACTCAGACATGGCAATTTAAAACAACTCCTAATTTAAATGCACACACATATGAATGCTTAATTATTTTAAATGGAAAAGTTTTTGTTAACCCCAAATTGGGTAGATTTGATCTTGATTAACTTTGGATTAAGTTTTGGGATGTTACAAACCTTCCCCCTTAAACAAAATCTCGTCCCGAGATTTACGAAAGAAAACTAGGAACTAAAGAGATCTAGGAACTTTGTCCTAATGTAATCTTCCCGCTCCCAAGTGGCTTCTTCTTCGGTATGGTTGCTCCATTGAATCTTGAGAAATTTGATACTCTAGGTCCTGGTGGTTCTGTAAGCTTCTTCCAAGATACGGATGGACACTTCACGATATGTCAGATCCTTGTTGATCTCAACAGCTCGGTGATCTATGTTCTTGAAAACTTCGGTCTTCTCCAGCACTTCTAGGCATTTGCGAAGTAACGAGATATGGAACACATTGTGGATGGCTGACAAATCCTCTAGCAGTTCCAGTTGATACGATACTTCTCCTCGGCGATTCAGAATCTTGAAAGGTCCGATATATCTAGGGGCTAACTTTCCTTTCAGACTAAAGCGTTGCGTTCCCTTCAATGGCGAAACCTTGAGATACACAAAATCTCTGACATTGAAAGTCAGGTCTCTCCTTATGTTGTCAGCATAACTCTTCTGTTGGGATTGGGCGGTCTTGAGGTGCTCACGGACTTTGTGAACCTTCTCTTCTGCTTGTCGAAGAATGTCGGGTCCGAAAATCTGACTCTCTCCTACTTGCGACCAATTCAAAGGGGTACGACACTTTCTTCTGTATAAGAACTCAAATGGTGCCATTTGCAAACTGGCTTGATAACTGTTGTTATATGAGAATTCTACAAAAGGCAGGCAGTCTTCCCATTTTGATCCATACTCCAAAACACAAGCCCTCAACATATCCTCCAATATTTGGTTGACTCTTTCAGTATGTCCATCGGTCTGCGGGTGATAAGCGGTGCTGAAATTCAACTTGGTTCCCAATCCTTCTTGGACTTTCTGCCAAAATCTCGAGGTGAATTGGGTTCCTCGATCTGATACTATGGTCTTGGGGGTTCCATACAGACTAACAATTCTAGCAATGTACAACTCTACTAGCTTCGAACTCTGATAGGTAGTCTTGACTGGTATAAAATGAGCTACCTTAGACAGTCTATCAACGATGACCCAGATTGAGTCATTTCCCCTACTAGAAGTAGGCAAGCCGCTGATAAAGTCCATTCCGACGGAATCCCATTTCCATTCCAGAATCTGCAATAGTTGCAACAATCCTGCGGGTCTCTGATGTTCTGCTTTGACTCTCTGACAGATGCCACACTTGGCGATGTAGCTTCTGATTTCCCTCTTCATCTTGTGCCACCAAAATTACTCTTTCAAATCCTGATACATCTTCGTTCCTCTGGGGTGGATAGAATAAAGAGTATCCTGAGCTTCTTGCATGATAACTTGCTTCAGCTCCGAATCTGCTGGCACACAGATACGTCCTTTGTACCATAGAACTCCTTCTTCATATTCGGTGAATCCAGGTACCTTTCCTATACCAATACGCCGTTTGATTCCGTCGATACTTTCATTTCTCTTCTGGGCTTCCTTGATTTGGCTAATCAAAGTGGGTTGAAGTTCAATGCTAGCTAAAAATCCTTTGCTAACAAGCTCGGTTCTAAACTGCTCCAACTCCTCATACAAACTGGGTTGCTTCTCCTTGATCATGGTGGTTAACCTACACGGCAATCAGCTAAGAGCATCTGCTACCACGTTGGCTTTGCCGAGGTGATAGTGAATGTCAAGGTCATAATCCTTGATTAACTCTATCCATCTCCTTTGCCTCATATTCAGCTCCTTCTGAGTGAAAATATACTTCAAGCTCTTGTGATTTGAGTAAATCTCATAGCGATTTCCCATAAGATAATGACGCCATGTCTTCAGTGCCAAAACTATGGCTGCTAACTCAAGGTCATGGGTCGGATAATTCTGCTCATGCTGCTTCAGCTGTCGAGACAGATAATCGATGACTTTGCCTTCTTGCATCAATACACATCCGAGGCCAATCTTGGATGCATCACAATATACATCAAACGGCTTCTTGATATCTGGCATGATCAATATTGGGGATGAAATCAATCTCTTCTTCAGTTCTTGGAAGCTGGCTTCACCATTTGTCAGTCCATGCAAACTTCTTGTCCTTCTTCAATAATTGGGTCATGGGTCTGGCGATGCTCGAAAATCCTTCTACGAACTTGCGGTAATATCCCGCTAATCCGAGAAATGCACGGACTTGGGTTTGAGTGGTTGGGGCTTCCCATTCTTCGACATCTTTAATTTTGGCGGGATCAACAGAGACTCCTCCGACAGACACAATATGTCCTAGTAATCCTACTTCTTTTAGCCAAAACTCACATTTGCTGAACTTGGCATACAACCGATGCTCTCTCAGGGTTTCAAGGATGATTCTCAGATGTTGCTCATGCTCTTCTTCTGACTTGGAGTAGATAAGCATATCGTTGATAAACACAACGACAAACTTATCTAGGAAATTCATAAAGATCTTATTCATGAGATTCATGAAATAAGCAGGGGCATTGGTTAATCCAAAAGACATGACCATATACTCGTATAATCCATAACGAGTAGTAAAGGCGGTCTTCGGAATATCCGTTGCACGAATCTTAAGTTGGTGATAACCATTCCTAAGATCAATCTTTGAAAACACTTGGGCACCAGTCAACTGATCAAATAGATCCTCTATCTTCGGCAGTGGGTACTTGTTTTTGATGGTGGCATCATTTAGCTTTCTGTAATCGGTGCACTATCGGTTGCCTCCATCTTTCTTGTCGACGAATAACACTGGTGATCTCCATGGTGATGCGCTTGGTTGAATCAAGCCTGTTGCTAACATAGCATCCAACTGCTTCTTCAATTCTACTAACTCTGAGGGGTTCATGTTATAGGGTCTTTGGGCTATTGGTCCGGTTCCGAGGATTAGTTCGATAATGAACTCAATATCCCTATCCGAGGGCATACCGGGCAATTCATCTAGGAATACGTCGGGGTATCCACAGACTACTCTGACTTGGTCTATGGTGGGTAGGGCTAGACTCTTGTTGCACTTGAATTGTCGGGGTAAGGTTTCAGATACATGCTCTACTGTTACTCCAGAGCTACTGGTCATGGTGATGGCTTTCTTAGCACAGTCTATCAGCCCTTTATGCTTTGACATCCA
Source organism: Avena eriantha (assembly GCA_910589775.1). NCBI lineage: Eukaryota > Viridiplantae > Streptophyta > Magnoliopsida > Poales > Poaceae > Avena > Avena eriantha. The sequence goes on along the minus strand of OU342742.1, from coordinate 480,300,107 downwards.
ATACATTCCTAGTACTACTTCCAATCCTTTGGTTCCCCGTACTATTAGATTAGCATAAAATCTATTCCATGTATTCTGATAGGCACAACTTTGCAAATTTTTCTAGCTTTTGTAGTTGAACCGGGAATTTGAACTATCATGACATGCTTCAAGTTGGTTGGGTAAATCTTACTAGTGCATGCAAATTCTTCGGTGACAAATGAGTGCGATGCTCCAGAATCAAAGAACACTCTTGCTGAAACTGAGTTGACAGAAAACATACCCAGCACTACATCTGGTGCTTCTTGGGCTTCTTCGGCGTTCATGTGGAAGAGATGGCCGTTGCGGTTGTGAGGGTTCCCTGGGGCAAATCTTCTTCCTGGTTGAACACGACGCTGCTGTTGAGCTGGGGCATTCACATTGGCAGTGGCGGCAATCTTCTTTGGGCACTCATTGGAATAGTGACCCTTCACTCCACACTCGAAACAAGTGACCTGAGACTTGTCTTTAGTTGTGACAGGCACAACATTGCTTCCAGTTCTGGGTGCAGTGTTGTTGTTGTTGGTGTTGCTCTTGGGAGGTGCACTGTTGAAATTGCTGGTGTTGCCGGGGTTGTTGTTGTTGTTTCCTCTAGACTTCACATTGCCTCCGCTATGGTTGGGGTAGCTTGGGTGAGACGTTGGGGGTCGGTTGTTTCTTGGTGCATATCCTGCAGACGGGTTGGGACGGTACTTCTAGTGACTGTTGGATCCAGCTTGGTGCATCATACGACGTTTGTGGTTGTCGTTTGCCTGGTTAATCTTCCCTTCCATCTGAATGGCAGAGTCGACTAGCTCTTTGAGATCCTCGAAGCGGATATTAACGAGGACAGTCTGCATCTCATCATGCAGTCTGTTTAGGAATCTCTCCTTCTTGGCCTCCGTGTTGATCTCATCAGGTGCATACCTGGCAAGCGACAGGAATCTGTCACGGTACTCCACTACAGTCATTCTGCCTTGCTTTAACTCTCTGAATTCATCCCTCATTCTGGTGACTAGTCCCTGCGGCACGTGGGTGCAGCTGAACTTGATTTTGAAGGCTTCCCATGTCATCACTTGACCATGGTTCATTATGCGGATGCTGTTCCACCAGGCTCTTGCATCTCCTGCCAAGTAGTGGGTGGCAAAGAGAACCTTCTTATTGTCATCAACTCTAGCTACTTATAAATTGTTCTCCATTATCTGCAGCCAGTCATCAGCATCTAGTAGGTTCTCCGAAGTGCTAAAGATTGGGGGATTGGTATTCTAGAAGTTTTTCAGCTTGGATCCTTGATGATCCCGATTTCCATGCCCTTGGTTGTTTTGGGCCATTTGAGCTATCTGCTGCAGAGTTGCTAGGTTGGCTTGGCGCTCTGTCCTGCTTGCTTCACGGTCTGCAACTAACATCTGCATAATCTGCAGCATCGGGTCCTGTGATGAGCTGCTCCCTCCGGGGTTTCCACGAGTCATCTGAAGATTGAGGTAGATAAAGGGGTAAGAGGGAAAGTTCTAAGGTTCAAGGTTTTGGTTTCAAAGCTAAAACTTTGAGTTTGACTCAGGTTTTGCAACTAACTTCTTTTCATTCATTCAAGCAAAACACACTATACAAACACACACCACAACAACAACAAAAGAAAACAGATGGTTTTAAGAACCATTCTGCAAGCTACGATACAATGGGATCGATACTCCTCCTGCTACGATAGTGCTCTAGTGCATCTACTCATCATTGATGAAGTCAGAGTCATCATCGTCGGTGTAGAAGTCCACGGCATCCTCTTTTAGAAAGTCATCATCATTGCTGAGGTAAGAGTCCATATCTCCCTGGATGTCTTCACCTTCCTCTTCTTCCTCTTTTGCTGCAAGCTGAGCTTCTTGCTCCTTGATGGTCTTCTCGAGGTCGGCCACCTTCTTTCGAAGACGGTCGATGGTGCGATCCTTCTTTTCGCGCTGGCGGCAAAGAGACTGACGATCCTTGACAAGCAGTGAGAAAGTTTGGGCCTTCTGGGCGGCAATGGCAAGGTTGTGGTTGGCGAACTCCCTAGCATTGTCCAATTCCTTCTGGTGGTCGTACAGCAGGAAGTCAAGGTTCTCCACTTGACGCTTCAACTCCGAGTGACTTGGCATCTCCATTGGCATTCCCATGAAGTCACGCCTTGCATAGTGAACAAAGAGGGTTCCTTGGATTTGGTTGACACTCAGGGCACACAGACGTGCGAGAGCTTCATGCATTGCCCTGGCTAATCCATCTAGCTAGTTGTTCTCTCTTACAGAGAATTGGATCCTCCCGGATGTTGGTGCTTCTATACTTCCTCGAAGATCAGCGGTGACTAGCCATTGTAAATCTCCTCCTAGGGGTCCAGGAAGTTGAGCTCTAAGGAATTCCGGATGTGGGCGTCCCAAGTACTCCGATAGTGCGTCAAGATCCCTCTCAAAGATCAGCTGGCCTCCGTTGCCCAACCGGTAGAACTTGCTGAACTGAGTATCCATCTATAAGAATTAAGGATGAAGAAGTTAGTGAAGTGATCAAGTGTGTCAAATTTTATGTAGTAATGTAAGAATTGGAGGAACATGTATTTTTTTGAGAGAAAGAATTCCCAAGGGTAAGAGAGGAAATAGTTTTCATAAATACTCACTTTGGTTTTGAAACTAAGTTTTTGTTCAGACGTCCATTCTAACTAGGGTCTCCTATGGTCAGGATGGCTCTGATACCAACTTGTCAACACCCGGATTTTTAATCCCAAATGCCTGTTATGCCATACCTCGCAATCCCAGGATTGCCACAAGTAGCGGAATAAATAATAAGCGTAGCGGTGGGGTCCATCTTCAGGGTCACAGGCAATGCTGACGATGGAAGATAGTCCTAGTTATCATAGCCGTCCTGCTGTCCTTCATCTTGGTAGTCTCCTTCATAGTCTGGCCATGGGAATAGCCAGGGACAAAAGCCATGAGTACTCTTTAAGTACTCGCAAACTATCACTAACAAGTAAGGTAGTTCTAGTGGGAAATGCTAACCCTAGGTTTATTTGTAAAGTTAAGTTTGAAACCTAAGCTGAGTTCAGAAACAAAGAAAGATAAAATAAAGTTCTAGAATCACTTAAGTTGGGAAGCTAGTGTCATAGTCACAACCTTGTTGTGGTCAAGTCAAGATTCATCATTCATATCATAAGTCATTTTGAAAACATCTGACAACGGAACAATATGGCCACTCCAACTGTCCATAACCGCGAACGTGGCTATTCGAATAGATTGACACTCTGCAGAGGTGGTACACTTTCACCACAAGATTCGATACATCTGTCAGGGATAACCCTGAATTATCATACTTAGTATGTATATAATCAAACATAACCTTCCCTTTACACACCCTAGTATAAGCACCTCTCCTATGATCATGGCCTCCCAACCATGACCATCTGTCATCTTGGGTACTGCATAGGTGGACAACATTGAGAGGTAGCCTCAACTCAAACCTCTCCCGCGAGGGAACTAATACTAATGCATATAAACTTCCGGCTAAGCCTTACCCAATTCAGGTATTGTGGTTGTACGGTAAAATTGGAATGGTATCGCATCCGCACCCAACCATCAGTTTTGTAAAAGGGTTAAGGCTTATGCCTCAACATTTTCATCATCATAAAACATTTGTGTTTCTCAACACATGCCAAAACATCTCAATAGAATGACTAATCATTCCAAGGTTTTCACAAGTCATTTTCACCAAGTATTCCCATCTAAAGTGACTCAAGTTTTAGTTTAGCTCTAAACTACTAAGTTAAGAGTGTTCACTAATGTGGGATGCTAAGATCAATCTCATGCCATAGAATGACATCTAAGTTTATCTAGATAGGTAAATTTTTATACTTTTTATGCTACCTTCAAACAAGTAAAGGATTTTGGTAATGTAAAGAAAGTAAAGCTTGTAAATAACATTTGGAGTAGGTATAAGTCAAAGGGTATAACCAAAGCATGCCTAATGCATTTACTTAGGTTATCTAGATTGCAAGGTCTAGCTTGCATTGTTAATGATGGCTTGCCTTGGTTGGTGAAGTGGTTGAAGTTTTCTTCCTCCTCCTCTTGGTAGAACTCCTCCTCCTCCTCGAAAGCTTGGTCGGTACTATCGTCTATAAATATATACGGGATACACAATCACCAAAAAATACTTAACTAGTCTACTTAGCATACTAAGGCACACATCTGATGATCTATTATCATCGCAAGCATCACAAGGTTTAATTCACTAGCTTCAATCTTTTTATTTGAGAAAAGTAATTTTTACTCATTGAAATTAAATAAGATTTAATATTCTCCAATTAAAATATGGGATCATGTGGACACATGTCATCACCACATATTCTAACATATGGTAATGTGATTTAAATGTTGGATCACATTTTAATAAGTTTAAGTTTAATATTTAATGATTTAAAGTGACTAGAAATGCCTATATAGCATTATTTTGGTACTAGTCCAAGGTCTAATATTATTACATATTCAGATAGGTATGGTTAAATGTGATTTTTAAGAGTTGGAATCAACTCAAAATCTATTATGGTTGAATTTAGAAAAATGTTTGAATATGCAAAAGCTTCTGTCTTGTTATTTTTACTAGGAGAGATCTCTAACTCTAAATGATTTAAATCCAACGGGCTTGGATAGAGATTTTCATTACCTTTCCAAAAAAATTGGAATCACTTCATTTGGATTTGTAAAACTCTTTGAATTGATTTTTGAACTAAGGGACATAATTGATTTTAATTTTAAATAGAAAAACCTAATTTGAATTAACTGGGTCAGCGCGGGAACTTAAATGGGCCAGCCCAGTAACGCTCATCGGCGCAGAGGGCGACTAACAGATTGGTCCTACATGTCAGCGGCACATAAAACCGAAGCGGTATGGGGCGATCTGGGCCACACGATTAGAACACAGATCAACGGTCCACGGTCGTCGTCGACGACGGACTGGTCGCCGGCGAGACCGAACCCTAAACGGCCGGTGGGGGTATACTGGGAACTTACCAGGGCTCCAGCTAGTGCGGCGAGGTGGGCGAACGAATTGGACGGCGACGGCAAGCTCAGACAAAGTCGCGGCAGGGGCTGAGGTGGACGAAATCGACGGGGACTTCTCCTCCTCTACAGCGGCTACCTCCGGTGGAATTCCGGCGAACGACGGCTCGAGCGGCTCCGGCGAGAGAGGGAAAATGGTCAGTAGATAGAGGGGAGTGGAATGGTGTGAAGAAATGGTGCTGGGGTGGCCTCCTTATATAGGCTCGACGAGGAGACTGACGGGTGTGGGCTGGCGTCTCCGGCGAGGGCGGTACAGAGGGCTACTGGCATGGGGGAGGTAGGCGGACGGTGGGCGGTCTGCTGACGGTCAGCTACGGCGTAATGGCGCGGCTAGGGGTGGTGGCATGTGGTCGGGGGCTTCACGCGCTCTAGGAGATAGAGGCGGTGCTCGACGGTGATCATGGCGACTGTGGGTCACGCAGCGGTGCACGGACGTGTCTGGCGGGTTGCTGGGTTCAAAGCGGAGCTGCGTGCGCGATTTGGTGTCGAGGCGCGGTCTGGGGCGTGCTGGCGGCGATCGCGCTCTGGCATGCGCTACGCACGGTGTAGAGAGAAAGGGCGGCGAGGCTGTGGGGTGGTCCAGGGGCTGAGGTTGATCGAGGGGTGGACATGGAGTGGCGGTAGGGTTGGGCGGAGCTAGTGGGCATGCTGGTTTGGCGCGGCGCGGTCTGCTACGAGCTGTCCACGTTCGGCCGGCGGCGACCAAAAACGGGCGGCGCGCTACTGCTGCTCTAGTCCAATGGGTAGGCTGGTTAGGGGTTGGTTAGAGCTGGGGGAGACCAGGGTGATCAATGCACAACAAATGGCTCGACAAGAATTGCTCCAAAACTGTAATAGTTAGGCCACAAATTCTCTGCCTGCCACCTGTTCGATCAAATGGCCGCATGAGAGAAAGTTTTGAATTTTTGAAAGATTTTTGGTGGAGTGGTGTAACTTATGCTTGAGCATCTAGGTTTTTGAAATGAAGTTCATTTGAGTGGTTTTTAAATTAGTGTGATCTTGATACATACACTAGATTCAATTTTCAAATATCATTTAAATTTAGAGTTTGAATATTTTTGGGAGATCACAAAATGGGCCTTGGCACATCACTACTTGTACTAGCAAGGGGTATAAAGAACCACAATTGTCTCCATTGGCATTTGAGTCCTAGGAACACCCAAAGTGTCCTAGTTAGTTAAAATGGCTAACCATTTCTTTATTTTATTCCTTTTGATTTATTTTTCTTTAGGATTTGTTTGGGAATGCTCTAGATGATGTTTAATTCACTTTAGAATCATTTTACAACCAAGGGATCACTCAAACATGGCAATTCAAAACAACTCCTAATTTAAATGCACACACATATGAATGCTTAATTATTTTAAATGGAAAAGTTTTTGTTAGATTTGATCTTGATTAACTTTGGATTAAGTTTTAAGATGTTACATCAACTTTGTAAAATATAATAATTTTTTTGAATGAAATATCAAGTTTTCAAAATTTTAGCTAAACCTACAGAGGGCGTGACTTGACTAGGAGAAGCGAGTTCCAAAGGCATCCACTCGCGCTAGCACACCCCCAAACGATCGATCCGACGCTATTTCCGGACATCGTTTGGGGCTCACGACTAGAGATGCTCCTAGAGTTGAAACATGAGACTATATAATTTTATTGTATAAAATTGTACATCTAATCAGAAATTATAGTTTAATGATGTTTTCCGTTTACAAATTCATACAAAGGTTAGTAGCGAGACTATACATAATCTAAAAACAGGGCCATTCTTTTAATTTTCGTGATAGCTTGAAGATAGATGCTAGCATGCAAACACATCCGCCGATGTCTTCTAATCACACGCTAGAATACACCGAGTGGCCGGGGCTAAGGGTGTGTGTCGTGGTGGTGGCACGGCAAATACCATGGATAGGTTAAAGATGGGGCCAATGAGCGCTAGGGAAATCTAGGGAGGGATAACGTGGTGATTCCACGCACAAGTGTTGTTGTATTTGCTCTATCAATGGTGGTTATAAGTACTCCTCGAGCTATTCGTGAGACGGAGACTTGGTCTCTTACCCCCACAACTAAGCTCTAGAGTTCTATCTTAGACCGAGAAAATGATCGATCCCCTGCTATGGAGGTCCCGGTGCTCCTTATATAGGGGAGTCCGGGTTACAAAACTAGAGCATACGTGGAGACATATTCTCCGAATATGCCCCTTGGTTAAAGCTAGATGCTTCTTTATTCACTTTAACGGTTCGTTCGGACTATGGACGTAACCCTTTGCGTAATCTATGCCTTTAAGCATTACCAGACACAGGCTACGTCAACCGACACTGCTCACATCATCTTGGTCGGCCTTGCCCCACTGGTCCTTCCCTCTGCTTGCTTCGCTCATGCTACAGCTAGCAAATGCACCTTTTGACCAGCGAGAGATTCCTTCCTTCTCTTGGAAGCCAAGTGGTAGTCTGGCTAGCGCTTGGCTAACCCGGCTACGAGGGTACCTGTACAATTTAGTAAGTGAACATAGCCGACATACGTTTCATGCCGGCCGGATTAATGTTAGGCGAATGCCCCACGGGCCGGGTTACTCCGTAAGTCGACTTGCCTTGAGGTGACCCGGCCAACACTTGCTTTGACCATGCCGTAGCTCGGCTAACTCGGCCTTTATACCCCAACGTGACCCTACCCGAGGTATTCCCCAACGGTGTGTTTGATTTGCTTTCCCAAGTAGCCCGTCAAAAAATTAGATGCCCATCAAGTTTTGGTTAGTGCTTGGTTTATACTAGCCAAAAATTTTGCTGCCAAAGGATGTCCACCCCTCCCCTTGCATAGTCACATATTTTTGCCAAATAGTTGGCTAAACGTGGGCTGAGGATTCATTGATCAAAAAATTGGTAGCCAATTCTTGCCAAATATTTGGTAGTGCTAGTGTGGGGAGCAACCAAACACACCCTAAATCCACGATTCTCATTACCAATGCACCGACGTGTGTGTCAACCTAAGCATAGTGTGAGACAATCACGTCCCCACAACTTAGCACAGGTTGGTTCTCGAAATCATGTTTGGTGCTAAAATGTTACTGAAAAAACCTGAATGGAATTTCTTGTCTAAATCAAATCTGACTTGCCATAAGCATACTTCACGACTTCACACAAACTTTAAAAATAAAATTTTGTGGGTCAGAACAAACCCTTCGTCACATTGTTTAGAGATTTAGAGCATGTTTTGTTGATTATGATGGTTTTGATAACTTTTTGTTAAATGTGTGGTGGGAGATAATGTTTGGTGAACACATAATTCGCATTCATCCTGTCATATTTTAGTTTTGATGCCAAAACTATGAGGACCGGGACAAAAGGGTCAACGTATCTTTATATAGAGGGCCTAAATGTAAAGGGACTGTGACAGGTGCCGTGCGCATTTGGAAAAGGGTGAAATCCATAAATTGCATCGCGAACGCGAAGTTCCTATTCGTGTCTCCTCGTTCCTAGGTCATCCGGTTTTCTGTTTTGTTCTGGCTCCTAGTTTGTGACCTCCGCGTTCCCGCCCGTCCGCCGCCGCCGCCACCAAAATCGACATCGCGGACGTCCCCAGCGGGATCATGTCAGGTAACCCCGGCTACGCGGCAGCCCCGAAGCGACACCGAAGGCGGCGCCCGAGGGACGCGGAGGAGGGCTCCTCGTTCCCCAGGGCTCGGCCAAGAGGTGCCGAGCAGGTCGGCGAGGTGGCCGTGGTGCAAACCGTGGCTACTGATATGGATGTCGAGACGAGTACCAACACCGCAGCAGGAGGAGTGGACGGATCGTATCTCAGCGACACCCGGTAATGGCGTGGGTCGCATATTTGGTTCTGAATGTACGCAGGAAATACTTTCAGAACTGTACAAATCTTGTGCCATGCAGTATACTTTTTGTGTGATTAATATTGGTCCTCAGCTTTACGAGCTATGATTGTCATCTTTAATTGGCCTCTAGTGACCTGTATTTTGCTACACCGCCGACTACCCTGTCCGTGTTCATCGCATTATTGGGGATTTCATTAGTGTCAAGCTGTTTCCTGCCTTTGTCAGTTTGTAATGTTACGGTTATGCATATTGCAGGTTTGATCAGTGTGCTGTTTCTCCATTGTCATTGCAAGGAATCAAAGATGCTGGGTATGAAAGGTTGACCCGGGTCCAGGAGGCAACTCTGCCAGTAATTCTTCAAGGTCAGCAAATAGTGCAAACTATATTTTTTTCCCCGCTGTGTATTACCATGCCAGTCTCTTGAGAAACCCTCAAGATAATATTCCAAATAATATGTTGTCTGCAGGCAAAGACGTTCTTGCAAAAGCAAAGACTGGAACAGGGAAAACTGTAGCCTTTTTGGTATTCTTCTCCCTTTAGCACAACTAGTCAATTTGATGGTTTTCGTAGTTCATGAATTATTGCAGTGATGCTGCAGTGCGGATTAACCATTCTGACTGAGTTTCAAATTCTTACTGCTAGCTTCCAGCCATTGAACTTCTCTCTACATTACCTCGTTCTACATCGATAAATTTGCTGGTGATGCTCCCTACTAGGGAGCTGGCAAACCAAGTGGCTGTTGAGGCTAGGAAGCTTCTTAAGTATCATAGCTCACTGGACGTGCAGGTTGTAATTGGTGGCACGCGATTACCTCAAGAGCAACGAAGCATGAAATCTACACCATGTCAGGTTTGTACCCATAAACTATATCAACCTCAGTTTGTTCATATCTGGATGCAGTTTATATACTAATACTTAGTGCCGATCAAACAGATTCTTGTTGCTACACCTGGAAGGCTCATCGATCATCTTGAGAATACACCTGGTTTTTCTACCCGGATTAGAGGTGTCAAGGTTCTTGTTCTTGATGAAGCTGATCGCCTATTGGATATGGGATTCAAAAGAGATATTGAGAAAATAATTTCCTTCATTCCTAAAGAACGTCAAACACTGCTATTTTCTGCTACTGTCCCAGCAGAGGTATCTCCTTTTCTCATCCCACCTCTTTGTACCTGAAACAATCTGATCTTCTGAATGTTTACTGTTAGGTCCTTTTCTCATCCCACCTCTTTGTACCTGAAACAATCTGATGTTCTGAATGTTTACTGTTAGGTCCGTCAAATATCTCATTTAGCAATGCACAAGGATTACAAGTTCATCAATACTGTTCAAGAGGGTGATGAGGAGACACATGCTCAGGTTTAGATGTGTCAATTTCATGAGTTGTTAAGCTAGAATTTTGAAGTAAAGCTTGGCAGCTAGCTCACAAGTACCTAACATTATTGCTTATGTATCAGGTAAATCAGATGTACATGGTTGCAGCATTAGACTTACACTTCTCTATATTATATGGTGTACTAAAGAAGCATGTCGCTGAAGATGCAGAATACAAAGTAAGTTATCTCGCAAGTTTTGTTGGTTATTGTTTGGATCCCCTAACTGGCACCTTACATCTTAGGGATTTTCTGGTGTGACATTATCCATGCAAATTTGCAGGTGATTATATTCTGCACTACAGCAATGGTCACCAAGCTTGTTGCTGAAATTCTCTCCCAGCTGAAACTGAATGTAAGAGAGATCCATTCCAGGAAGACACAGTCTGCTAGAACTAAGGTCTCAGATGAATTTAGAAGGTCAAAGGGATTGATATTAGTCAGTTCTGATGTTTCTGCCCGTGGGGTTGATTATCCAGATGTTTCACTTGTCGTACAGGTAGGTTCTGTTGTCGTATAACTTATCCAAAATACGCATGTACATTTCTCATGAAGCTTATTTGCTCTTTCAGGTTGGGGTTCCTTCCGATAGGCAACAGTATATACATAGACTAGGTCGTACTGGACGGAAAGGCAAGGAAGGACAAGGCATTTTACTGTTGGCTCCCTGGGAACAACATTTCCTTAGTAGTGTTAATGATTTGTCAATAGCAGAAACGGTGGCACCTCCAGTTAATCCAATCATTCAAGCAGAAGTAAGCAGTATATACCTTTTCATTTTGCTTGGTTTGTAATCTGGCAACTTTGGTTCAAATTTTAGCTAGAAAACCTACCCCTGTCTACTTATGAAATCTCTATTTTTTGTCAGTAAAGCTAACATACTTGACACTTATGTTTCCTTGACTTGATAGGTCCAAGGTGCCATCAGAAAAGTAGAGATGAAGACCAAAGAATCAGCCTATCAAGCATGGTTAGGGTACTACAACTCAAACAAGACCATCAGTAGAGACAAGTCAAGGCTTGTCAAGCTTGCAGAAGAGTTCAGTCAGAGTATGGGGCTTGAAATTCTGCCAGCCATACCGAGACTCATTCTTCGGAAGATGGGCCTTGCAAATGTTCCTGGGCTGAGGTCTTCATAAATCTGATGCTTCAAGATCAAGCAGGACTTGTGTGCTAGGACACACTATCGGCATTTTTGAGCAACCATACTCTCACCCAGCCTCATAAACTAGCCTCTGCTGTACACGGTGCCGTGCTCTTTCTGAATCGAGCTCTTGAGTCTTGACAGGTTCCTTCATATGACATGTTCTCCGGTGTATCGTTTCTCAACCTTAACTACTCCCTCCGTACTAAAAAGATGTCTTAGATTTGTTAAAATATGGATGTATCTCTACACACTAAAACATGTCTGGATTCATTCAAATTTAGACGAATTTGTGACATCCTTTTTAGTACGGAGGGAGTACTTTTGGTCCTGAGCTATTCTATATGAAGGAAAAGAAAAGAAGGGTGTGTGTGTGTATTTGGCTATTTACGCTCTAGTGAGTGATAATAGAATGATTGATAGTATGCTCACTTTGCTACCTTTATCATTCATCAATTTGTATCATTCACGCTATTCTTATGGAATCAGAATCATATCATTATTACGAGCTTATACTCATTTCTTTAATCACTTGGCTTTGTCTTGCTGCTCTATTCTTCTTTTTTGTTGAAGGGCCAGTACCAGGCCGTGGTTACCTGTGGCTGATTCTTCTGGTTTTGCACTAGGCTACAGCCTTCGCAGCATGGCTGAATAAATGCTTTTGGTTTTAGACTTGGGTGAATTGATAAATTTAAATCATTTTCCATCTTAAAATTGTGGTTCAAATGCACTATTGGTATTTTGTGTAATTGTGTTATATGCGGACAGCATGGTGAAACGGCTGTGCATCCATCTGCTTCTTGGTCACCACCTCACGCCGCCGGGCACGCAACCAACTCCATGACAATAATGCATATCGGTGGCTCAGGCTGCTGGAACTGGCTGGGACAAGGTGGCCTGCAGGTGATTACAGTAGATGATATTTGGAAAGGAAAGCAATGGGCGAACTTGAGAGTTAACCATGGATTGGTATTTTCCATCTAGTTGCAGACGGGAGAGAGAGCAATGGGCGAGCTTTTTTGTGTTGCTTTTGGTTCATCACTGGCCTGTTTGTTGCATGTAATGCAATATTGGTCTGATTCAGAAAACGGGAAAACGCAATTACACAAAATCGCAATCTAGTAAGACGACTCTCTGAACCCTTTGTAACTTGGTTGCACCATATATAGGAAGACTTTTTTTTTTCTCTGTCGAACTAAGGTTTCATCTGAACTCTATTACAGAAGAACGTATGGAAAGTTTCCAGTGGAATACTACTAGTATATAGCGTACGTAGAAAGTGGTACTAGTAGTATGCAGGATCGGTAGATGCATCTGAACTTATGATAACCTGTCTGTCTGGTGCTCTGCGATAACATTTTCTTGACGAGGAGCAGTTAGTTAAGGGCCAAATTGGATCGAACAACAGTACTACTAGTATATAGCGTACGTAGAAAGTGGTACTAGTAGTATGCAAGATCGGTAGATGCGGGTTACGCATGAGCGTGCCTGGTCAAGTTGGTGGGAGGCTTGTTGGGGAGCCATGCCAGCGTCGTGGGCGCCTCACGGTCAACGTCACAACATTTGTGTTGGAACTTGGAACCCATAGCACGCGGGGGTGTTGGTTCGGAGACTAGCAAGGATTCAGAAAGAGCGCGAACCATACTAAAGAAGTGTCTGTCATGATACTGACACTCGGCAAAACTTGTACTATCGAGATTTATGGCAGCTGAGCCGACCCAATAATTTCGTAGCAGTGGTGGTTGCAGGTAACAAACCAACTATATTAGACTTTTAGCGCAATCTTTAATTTGGGTATAGAGTAATCATTTGGCTCAGCAATCTTTAATTTCGTAGTAGTGGTGGCCTTTTTTTTCGTATGAGGGGCTCCGGATTGATGAAAATTTTGGGAGCGCTGGCTGCTAGCGGTGCCCCCAATATAAAAATAATTAAAAAATTTAAATTCATGCAAATACATCAAATACGAAGAAATAATTAAATATTTTCAAGAAATAAATAAAAAACTAAACTCGTCCTCCTGGCGGTCCAATTTCAATAAAGTTTACATAAAAACCAACTACAGTCCAGGACGGTGGGAGACAATGTCCTCGTCTGGACGGCGCGTCGTCCTGCGGCTGCTCTCGCTAGGAGGGCGTGGGGTGGCTTCCCACGGAGGCAGGAGGTGTTTCTCTCGCCAAGAGGGCGCGGCGGCGGTTGCAATGACCCAACATACCACTGCATGATGTAGTACACTATAGTCGTTGACATAACACCAATGAAACACCGTTCACTAGTATTACATCCCTCAGAGTGGTACAACAAAAACACAACAGGTTCAGGACATAACTATAGATTACAACTTGACTCTTTACAGAAGATCCAGAGAATACTCTAGGTTAAAGAGGAAGAAATCAACTTTTTACAAAGAAGAACCAGAAATAATAACTCAAAACTATCTAGTAACTAAGACTAATATCTAAACTAATTGACTTGCAATTGCTGCTAATGCAATACTCTACAAAAGTAGGTTTTATGGCTAGAGAATCTACTGCTATCTAATCAGGAACTTCGTCTTCACTTTAGTTGATGCACATGTTGACTTCATTGACTTCCTTGAAGAGCTTGAGCTATCGAGGATGGTTTCTTGAGCATAAACGGGTGTTGACTTCGTCTTCAGTGGTTTAAAACCTAGCAAGGGTTAAGAAGGTACGGTTGAGTACGAGCGTACTCGGCAAGTTCACTAAAAAGGAGTGTTTGATGCACTATCTCTACAGCCATGAACCAAAGGTCATAGGCAATGCAGGTTTTCATAAACATTTTTTCAAAGGTTGCTTTTATTCTGAAAACTATGTCCAACAACCTTCACAGGTTGACCAGAACCTTCGTGGAGTTCCTTTCCTGCCGCATTCGTAGCTCCTTCCCGGAGCAGGGAGTAACATGTCATAATTCTTACACTTTGCAGAGGTGTGTCACTTTCCCATGAGAGACATTAAGCTTTGTTACACGGCCGGGAGTATGTCCCCGTTCAAACTTCCATGGTTTGAGGCCCAACCTAAGATCCAAGCCAATCACTGTCCTCTCCATGACCTCGCATGAAGACACGATCCCCCAAGAAGGTTTACCACGAGTACAATCCGGGTAGCCTCTCAAAGACTCTGTAAGCAGCTCTGCTTGGCAGCCACCATCAGCTATGGTGAACCTCCACCACGACAGCTATGCACAGATAATCTAGACACCTAGATCACGGGGCACTGAGGGGTCCCACCCATGTGCTGGATTCTTCACGAGAAATCTGCAGCTTCACGATAAGGTCATTCGTCCACGCAAAAGGGAGAAGATACAACTGACTTCTCCGTCCCCTTCCAAATCTCATGGTTAACACATAATATACGACGCTAGAATCACTGGCGATATTGGTTGTTAAGTCCTAGATGATATATTCCTGGACAATGGTATCCCAATTGCCAGACTTAATAGATTAGTTGATCACCCTGGATCAATAACCAATATTTCACATTATTATTGAAAATAGTGTTTTATGACCTTTTTGAAATGCAGGCGATAACAACATTTGAGTTACAAGTATTTGATATAAAATAACCAAAGGACATGAGCAAGTGTGAACTTGCCTTTTGTGATTGCAAGATAATGCACTCACGGTCTTCAAGACAATAGAAGATCCAAATTCTGTAAACAACATTATTGGTCCAGTAAGGACGAATGTTTAAAGAAGCAATATGCAAGTATCCATAATTAATGTAATGCAATTGGATAAACGCAAATACCCAGGATAATTGTATCTGATCTAGGGTTCGGAAATTATGGATGGTTTCTTTAGAATGTGTTTCACTTTTATACTAGCTTCACACTTGTGCTTCTTATTAAGGCTTGTGAGAGTGTGTGAAACAATATGTAAATACAATAAGTAGCATACAATATTAAAGCACTCAAATGTGGAATGCTATCCGGTAATTATGATGGGGCTTATTATGTTAAGTTGTTGAGAGTTAAAGGATTTATTATAAGATTGTTGTTTAAAGTGGCAAAACGAATAATTTTTAAAGAAAAGATTTCTTTTACATGATTAAACAATTCTTATGATTAATAGAATGTGATTGATGTTGTTTGCGCTTATTCCGTAAGCTTGGACTTGAAATGCTTTACGACTTAATTTGGAACCGACAAAAGTTAACTATAAAAACATAAATATGCTTTAGGCATTATGCATGATTTGGTGTACCAAAGTTAACTTTAAAACATAAGTAGATCTAGGGTGTGATGTGTTTAAAAGTATTAATAAGTTTTAAACCTTGCAACAAGCATGTTTAAAGGTATGAGATCATTCACTTTTAGCTTAAGTGAATGATGAGTTTAAATGTGATTTGTTATTATGAATATAGTTTATCTTATTAAGGAAAGTAAATTTAGATGATTTGAATAATCTATTAGAGTTGGAATCATGTTTAAGAATAGTTAAGATATAAATAGCATTCACTTTTATGATGTTTAAAATTTACTTAAAACTGTTGGTTTAGTTTGGATTTATGATTTTAAAAGAGTTTTATAAGGTTAATAAGTTACACTTAAGTTTTATTATAGATCCAAGTTATGGCTTTAGACTTAGTATTTAGTTATTAGGGATTTAAGGTTTTATATATAGAATTGTGATTATTTCTTATTTAAGAGATGTTTTAAAGAATGGAAAACTAGGTATTTTGTAAAATAGGTAAGGATTTATTTCCTTAAAATCTTAAAAATCTTTAGGAAAATACTTTTAGTATTTTCTAGTAAAATATATTTACTCAAGATCTTAAAAGTGAATTTCACTTATTTTTAAGTATTATTTGTATTTTTATAAAATTCCACAAAGGATTATATGTCTTTTAAATATTTGCTTCAAGTTTTATTTGAAAAAATTAAGTTGGTATTTTCATAAAATAGTAGACTTATTTTTTATATGCAAAAATTATTTTTATTCATTTTTAGGACTTTTACTTATTATATTAAATTTTACTTAGGATTTAAGTAGCCTTAATATTTGGTTGTATTTTATTTAACCTATATAGGTGAATCTATATTTTTATTATGTAGAGATTATTTTTGTGATCATTTTGATATATCATATGTATTTTAGGATTTTTGTACATTTTTTTAGAGTTGATATACTCTTAGGGTTATTTTTGGAATTTTACATTTTTATTATTATTTCTCTTACACATTTTTTCTTTCCAATAAAACTACTTCTAGCCCGCGGGTTGGTTAAGCCGACCCATCCCAATTGGGCCTAGGGTCAAACCCCACCCTAGCCCAACCCGTCTCCTCTCTCCTCTCACTTACACGCATGCACACCACTCCTGTCGTTCCCCTTCTAGTCGAGAACGATGCCACCGCCGCCTCTGCTCGCTGCTAAGCACTGCTCCAGCCATCTCCGGCCGGCATTCGCCGCCGTGCCCTGCCTGCGAGGCTCTGCCTCCTTCTCCTCTATCATATCCCCACCGTATCGACGCTGCTTCGTCCCAGGCGCATACCCATGGCTAACCCTAACCGCGTGGTTCGCCTTGGTCGCTGGCGCGCCACCGCTGCTTCCTAGGCCTCCTCTATGTTAACCAAGACCCACCGATGTTGTCCTCTTTTTCTCTGTGCTATGGCTCCCAGGTGTGGATACCCCTGATTGCTTCCGCATGAGAGCGACCCGATCTGGTGTGACCTGACCGTCTCGGCGATGGTGTGCTATTGGGTATGGCTGGCTGGTCCTTCTCCTATTGATATGATTGGCTGGTCCTTCTCCTTCAGCGACGTCATCTCCTCTCAGGGCCATGACCACCGCTATGCTCCACTCACGACAACTCTTCCTTCTATGACCGGCCCTCGAGTCGATGAACTGCTTGGTGATCTATGGAGCCATTATATGGTATTGGGTACATACATGTACTGGGGATGGTTCAGCGATTTGTTATTGATATTCTTCAAATTTGCCTGAGATAAGTGAGATGCCATGCTTCAATTTGGATGAATATTCATCCGTAGCACATGTTAGTGGATGGTTCCATATTGTGTTGAATTTGACTAGCAATATTCTAGTGGCTTGCTTTACTACTTACGATTTTGAATGAAAATGTATATGGTGATATTGGAATTAAAATGATTCCTAAGTTGTTGACTTAGGGAAATGATTGTTATTGGTGGCTGTAGCATTGATTAGTATATGAGATGGATTTCAGCTTAACTGAAGCTTTGCTTAAGTGATGTACTTGATGATTCCTAGGACAATTGTTTAAGGTAATAATTTGGAAACATAGATATGACTTGTATAAACAATTTTGGCTGGTATTTGAGATACTGTCTATGCTTTACTGGATCTCTGTATTCAGATTTGTTTACAATATGACACCTTCAACATGACAATGGAAAATTCGAATGATTCCTAGTTATTTAAACTAGGGAAATGATATTTCACTGTAGTTTTCATAGTGGCTTTTACTACCTAGATCTTGTTGTTGTGATACCTCTTTCTAGAGTGTACACAACAATCTATCCTGTGTATGATTTGCTATCATCTAGACTAGTGGTGCCTCTTTGGTCTGCTAGCTACTGCATATATGCAATACTTGGGCTTTAAGTAATTGTTCTGGCTGCTGTGGTACCTCCTTGGAGGATGCACATGAACTAGATCATATATATATCCTTGCTATAAAATTGCTGGTTAGAAGTTTGGACTTTCCCTAGCTAATGATATCTTAATTTGAGGCTTAAACTTTGTAGAAGCAAACTATGAATGGATTCTTGCTTGAGGTTTTGAGAAAGGGTCCGTTTTATAGAACTTGACTACAATGAAACAATCTACATACTTGATTCCTAGAACAACTGTTAGGAAAATGATGTTGCAAGATAAAGTAGTGGCTTATATTAGTGTAGATGTCACCGTGGTGCCTCAAATTTGAGTGTGCATAGTGGTTATCTAACTAGCATGATCTGCTGCACTCCAGTACTTTTATAAATGGAATTGGAACCATTTACTTGAGATAACTTGTATGTGGCTAATGATATGAAATTCTCTTGCCAGTGATGCAAAAGGCTGAGGCATTGGTATAAATAAGAATGTATGCTATTATATGGCTTTCTATTACTCTATGATGATTTTGGCAAAGCAACCCTTTGCAATACTGAGAGTACCACTCCATCCAATCCTCCTAGATGAAAATCTAGTTGAAGGGTAGATGGAACTGGTTGATGTGTATTATTTCCCTTGTGTTCCTAGATCTGCATGCAAGATATAAGAACATATGCTGCATGAACTGGTGGTAATTTTATTTACCTTGCTACCTGATGTAGATAAGTTGATAGTAGATCTTGAGCAACTAATATGTGAGCTTGGCTTGCCCTTGATCAGCTATTACTTTCAGTTGTAGCTTGCTCCTCTATTAGATACTGGACTGCTTCTTCTTGATCTACTACAACAGCTAAACTCTGGTCTTCTCCTCCTAGAGTCATTGCTTGATCTAAATAATCAAATTTGAATTGTCTTCCCCTCAAACACAAAAGATACAAGAGAGGTCATACCGAAATCTGTCGCACTTGCTTGGATGCTTTCATCAGAACAAGAGAGATTTCGATCACTCTACAGCTTCTTTAGTTTTGCAGAAAATTCCCCAAATTTTCTTATGCATGAATGCAATGCACAAACATGTGTCCTGTCTATTTCAAGGTGCTAATCCTGGGATGTTACACCAGTCCTCTGGCGACATCCCAGAACTCGAACATGGAGTTGTAGATTGTTAGCTGCGCGTCGAACTCCTCCTTAGCTCGGGCTCGGCTGGCGCCCATGGAGGCATCACCGCTATATCTGCGTGCCGCAAGGATGCGATGTTCATAGAGGTCATTGAGTTCTTATAGTCGGACGTACTCCAGCCAGAAAATATGGGCAAAGACATCCCACCCATAAGGCTCACCATTGGTTTGGAATCTGGCCCTCACGATATTGGTGATCGCGGCTCCAACGGCTCATCAAAGCCGTCAGAGGCGATCATGGCCAACTCCTCGCTGTCAGCCGATGGCTCAAGATATGTAGAGCTCGTTGGAAACCCCAAGAGGAAGGTATGATGAGCACAACATCAAGTTTACCTCAGTTATGAAACCAAAGGTTATTGAACCAGTAGGAGTAAGGAAACAACTCCAAGGTGTTGCTAGCAACTTGGAATCCTGCACAACACAACCACATAACTTTTCCTCAACTTACATCAAGGTTGTCAATCTCACTAGTTTTGCTGAAAACAAAGGATTAAACGTATAGTGTGGACGATAGTAATTGCTTGCAGAAAGTAAACAGTAAACGGTAAACAGTAGATGGTATAACAATGGTAAAAGAATGGATTGGGGTCCACAGTTCACTAGAGGTGTTTCTCCTTAAGATAAATAACATGTTTGGTGAACAAATTACAACGGAGCAATTGACAGATTGAGAAAGCATAACAATGCATATACTAGACATCTTGATTCCTACAAGATTTGATTGGGCATTACAACATAATACATAGACCGTAATCCAAGTGCATCTATGACTAATAATCCACCTTCAGGTTATCATCCGAACCCCTTCCAGTATTAAGTTGCAAGCAATAGATAATTGCATTAAGAAAAGTGTGTAAAGTAAATAATACAATTGCCCCATGAACAAAGGATTATTGTTTTCTCCCTAGTAGCAACAAAACATATGCAACCTTAGAGATTTATGTCACTTCCCCAGATTACTAGAGGCATGGACCTACTATCCAGCATAAATACTCCCTCTTAGAGTTACAAGTATCTACTTGGCCAAGATAGCTACTAGCAACGGAGAGCATGCAAGATCACAAATAACATAGACATGATAGAATCAATAATCAATCTGACATAGTATCTCAATATCCACCAGATCCCCGCAAACACAACATATAGGATTACAAATAGATGATCTTGATCATGAATATAGCTCACAAGATCTAAACATGATAGCACAAAGGAGGAGAACCAACCATCTAGCTACTGTATGGACCCATAGTCCAAGGGTGAACTACTCACGCATCACTCTGGAGGCTGGCATGGTGATGAAGAAGGCCTCCGGGATGGTCTCTCCCCTCCGGCAGGGTGCTGGGAAGAGCTTCGAATCCCCCGATCTAGGGATGGAGATGGCGGCGGCTACAAACTCTTTCGTGGATTTTTGATCGGGTCCTTAGGGTTTCTGCATCGGGGTACTTTTATAGGCGAAGCGGCAAGGTCGATGGGCGCCCGAGGGGCCCACACCATGGGGGAGGCACGCCCTATGGGGTAGTCGTGCCAGCCCTAGGTGTGGCCACCTCGTGGCCCCACTTCGGCTACCCTTCGGACTCCGTGTTCCTTCTAGTAAAATGTTGACTTTGGCTTTTATCTCGTCCAATTCCAAGAATATTTCCTCACTAGCTTTTCTGAAACCAAAAACAGCAGAAAACATGCAACTGGCACCGCGACATCTTGTTAATAGGTTAGTTCCATAAAATGTATAAAATATCTCAAAGTTTAAACAAAACATAAGAAAGTTGATACAAAATAAGCATGGAGTATCAAAAATTATAGATACGTTTACGACGTATCATCGATGTTGCTAGAATCCTTAGAGGTGACCCATTCCTCATCTTTGGTGTTGGTGTGGTTTGGGACTTTTGAGTCGGGTGGTGGTAGAGGATGACACCCATGCATGACGACTCTCCTCCTAGCGAAAACAGCACCTCTGGCCGCCGTAGATATAGCTGGGATGGACATGGAAGGGACCTATGGTGGAGGCGGTGTGGATCTATGGATGGCAATGGTGACCGCCCTAGGTATAGCGGGAAATGGCGGGAAAGATGGGCGGGAAGAGTTGGAAAGGGCGGGAACGAAAGGGCACGCTGTCGCATGGCCAGGCAACGGGATGCGTAGGCTCTAGAAACAAAGCACCTACCACACTGCCAGGGATGACCCGCATCATTTTTAGCTCCATTCGGCGCCCCCGCTTTCCTCCTGTGTGTAGGGTTCGGTCAGGGGGCGCCGGATAACTAAATAGGCAACGCCAGCGCTAAAAAATATTTGGGGGGGGGGGGTGTGCTGGGTGCGATTTTGAGCATCGGCGCCCCCGATAGCTCTAAGTTACCACATGAAGCCGGACATCTATGAGTGCTCTACATGTCCGAATCAAAGTTATTGTAAAAACAAGATCCATTAGAGTGGGAAGTACTCAAAGATGTAGAAGAGGACTCAAGCAGGGCTATCCACTGTCACCTCGCTTCTTCTTCCGGCTTTCTACTACTACTACTACTTCCTAGGTCATCGTTCTTACTTTGGTCTGACCCTGTTCCCAGACCAGTTTGCTTGCTCACTAGAAGAGTCAAGCAAGAGCAACTAGTTTAGAAGGAAAAGGACACCATAAGCCATTCAACCTCACTTGTCGGAGACTGAACTACCGCTCGCTTACTTGCTGATCAAGGAGGTCATTTCAACTGGCTTGATGGTAGATTAGCTAAACCACCCACACAATCCTGATTTAACACTTTCCACCTCCCTTTTTCGTAACAACAAAACACAAAAGTATGACAAAACCAAGAGCCAGCAACCCCGAAGTAGATGAACCAAAGTCAATGTTCATAGCCTCCACACGCTCAAACAATTTGACTTAACAATCATAGAATAACTACCTCTACCGTAGGACTACTACATAAGAGAAGTGTAACATCCCAGAATTATCACCTAGAAATAGTGAGACCACATATGTGTGCATTGCATTCATGCATAAGAAAATCCAGTGAATTTTCGTGCAAAACTAAAAGAATGAATAGGGGGATCGAGATCTCTCTTATTCTGATGGAAACGTCAGGACAGGTGCAACAGATTTCGACATGACCTCGGTGTATTTTTGTGTTTTGGGGAAACAATTCAAATTATATTTGAATTTGCGATTTGAATTTTAAATTGGAATACTTTGTAATTTAGTAAATTCCAAAAATCAAATAAAAGAGTATTTCAAGAATAAAATAATACCTAGAAATGAAATAGGAAATTGCAATAATATAAATATAGGAATTCTTATAACATGAAGAATTATTGTAATACAAGTATTACATTGCCTTACAAGTGATAATAAATAAAAGAACTCTTTATTTTAAATATATACATTACATTGTTTCTTTACATAAAAGGAATAAAAAGAAAATTAGGATTGAATAAAAGAACTTCATTACATTAATATAAGGGTACAATATTACTTACAATGTTTAATAATAAAAGAAAGTTACAAAAGGATAAAAGGAAAATCCAGAACTACTATTTTTAAACTACTTCTTCATTTGATACCTTCTTTCCTCTTCACTTTAATTCCTGTAGAACAACACAAAAGAAACAAAGAAATGAGAATAGTAAAAAGGTTAGTTAGTGGTACTGTTAGATATATGCAATGGAATGCATTGCTTAGCTCATCATTGAGTAGTCAAAGGAGGGACCATTAATAGTAATCTATTCTTATTTAGTAAAATGCCTCATACTATCATCATAGAGAGGGGCAAGTTTCACCAAAGTAATGAGAGGGCCAAGTTTCACCAAAGTAGTAAAAGGGGCAAGTTTCACCATAGTAATGAGAGGGGCAAGTTTCACCATTTGTAACGAAAAGGAAACAATCAAATAGTAAAGATCATCTTTTACTTGATAACATCCACAAGAGAAATATCTCTATGCAAGGAAACTTGAACCAGCCAGGCCCCACAAGTAAGCAGGTTACACCACAACATGTAGCTACTATGATGTTGAAACTAGGAGCAAAGGGGAACTAGATAAATAGGACACATTCCTGTTAGCAGAGTACCTCTGCTACATCTTTGCTCCACCCAGCCAAGAACTCACCACAACACTATCAGTTTTTCCAGGAAAATACCACAATTAGTTCATCTCTGAACACTACCAACAAATCACCAGATCCCACAAGATGACTATCTAGTTCTAGTTAAACAACACGCTACAAGTTATACAAGAAGGAGTAGATACTAAGGCAACCCTGGTCACATGAGGAGGGGTGGTTTTGGTGTTGAGCAAGACTAAGCCAAGGAGACAGCCAAGCCAGGAGTTGGAGGAGTAGATCAAGCAACATGATTACGTAAGGAGAAGTAGGTGAACATAGTTACAAGGAAGAGGAGGCAAGAAGTACAAGTAGCAAATAATTTAGCTCCAACACAAGCAACAGTAAACTCACCTTCACAATAACAACACTAGGCAAGTGCTAACATAATGTAAAGCTTTTAGCATCTGTTCTTTTCAACACAGTTCATATAGACACAATTTTTTTTTGGAAATGGGATTAACCTTAGTGCTGCAATAAATGATATGCAAAATCATCACAGAGTAATTTTTGTGAAGACAAGAGCATTTCCTGTTCTTAATAAGAGAAGCCTCAGCCTTTGCATCATAGGCTAGGCCACACATCAGTTTTCTTGAAGAATCTATTTAAAATCTTGTGATCCTCATATAGCTTTACAAAGAGTTAGCTTCAGATTCCAAATAGAAAGGAGTAAAGGAAAATAAAAATCTCAGAGTGTATAGAGATGCCACACCAGTTCATCATTGAGCATATCAACAACTTTAGCATTTGTTTTTTAGTAAAGTATAAACCTTAGCCTTTTGTATCATGGTCTAGAAGAAATCTGGATAGTTAATCTACACAGCAGCAAATCATACTACTTGGGACACTGATGTGCACACGCTAGTCTTGGAGGCACCACAACAGCAACCCAGGTTAGCAGAGCCACTTATGGAAATCAAACACAAAAATAAAACAAGTACAACAACAAAGCCATTGCAACCCATCTCTCGTTCATCAAATAGGAATGACTTTACTAATCTCACTAAGCTAGCAAATCATGCTAGGCAGCACATCACTGTGCACACTCCATCAAGGAGGCACCACAGTGACCTGCCTACCAGAAGAAGCTAACCAAGAAGGATAAAGCTCTATGGATTGATTACAAATCATTTTCCTAGTCTTAAAATTAGGAATCATTTTATTCGATGATCTTAAATTCTTGTATGTAATCACCAAAGAGATTCCACCAGTACAAGTACAAGACCAAGCACAGGTACAATTAGAGCACCTATAGAAACATTGTAAGTATATCACTAAATCTAGGATCCAGTAAAAAGAATCAATACCAACCACCTTATGAACAACACCATGCTAAAGGAGCTATAATCAAGCCATTACAAATTGGTTCTATGGATAACATTAAGACCATCAAGTTAATTCTAAATTCAGGAATCAACTGCACACCTTAGTTCATTTTTTACAAAGCAATAACAAAGCCTTGTCATCAATATACTGAACCAAAGGTTCAGCGTTTCAGGAATGTAAACTGTAGTAACCATAGGAACATTACTAAGCTCACACCAAAGTACTACTGCTAGCATAGAAGAGGGCAAAAACTAATTAGGGATTGATTCAGAGAAAGGAAAGTGAGGAGTAGAGAGAAAGAAGAAGAGAAGGTCCTCGCTTAAGCTCGAGAAGAGGAAGCATATCGATGGCAAAGAACAAATGGCACAATGGTGTGGCGACACATGGAGTGCTGGTGGAGTTGCCACCTGTGCCAAGCCACACAAACCTCAGGAGCATACCCCAGTGATGACTGCAAGTGCACATATCGTTTGTAGCTAGTTTTGAAATAAAGATATCGATCCCACAGGAGCAGGAGTCTGAAGTCTATTAACTCTTTGAACTAAATACTAAAATAGTAATGCTAAATAACATTCTAAGTAACAAGATAAAATGCGAGTTTTGTGTAAAAAATATTTTTGGGTTTTCAAATAAGAGAACAATATGTAAACTAAAGCTGTAAGTAAACAAGAGAATGCAAGTATGATTACGAAAGTCTGTAAGATGATGGAAAGAGTTCTCAGGGAGTAGTGGATCCACCGCTAGTAATTAGAAAAAGTGATCATAATTATTATAATGAATAAGACCATTTATGATATGTGTGGGAGGAGCTCCATATATGGACGAATAGGTAGCAACCACTATACACATCATCCGTCATAACCACATCAGACAACAATCGACATCAATCGAATTACTATGCTATTAAGGGACTTTACCCCGTAGGATGTATCCCATGGCATGGCCAATGTTTTGTGAGTTCTCCTATGTTCCCAAGTTGATACGTAAGGAATGATAACAACTTTATAGTCACCGTAAGTGCTATCATCCCTCTGTCTACCAACAAGTAGTTCCCTCCATCTAGTCCTCAGTGAGGCAAATATTGAGTGGCGCGCTTCACCCAAAATCAAGATGAAGGAAATCTAATAAACACATAATGAACAATATCACATAATAATCTTTATCTCAATTCAATCTCATACTAGGGTTTCTCCATCTCCCCAAGAACAAAGGAAACTACTCACAGATCAAGGAAATCAACATCATGGATATAATATGGATGAAGTATGATGATACAATTGAAGACAAGTGCAAATCCAAGATTCAATCTAGAATTACAACAAGTAACCAAAGGGGATTGGTTATGGAGACATTGTTGATGAAGATGACGATGCAGATCGATATGGAGGCCTTCAAGATCCTAGTCCCTTCTCCTCTTGTGTGGTGGTGATGTTGTAGATCTGATTGGAGGCGGCTATGGTGGTGGCACAACGGCAGGGCTCCGCCGTGGTGGAGGATATGGCTTGGTGGCTCTCTCTTGGGTCCTCCGTCCTTTATATAGGCCTTGGGGGTGCCCTAGGGTTCCCCCAATATCGTCATATGACTTAGGGAAGGTTCTAGAGCTTCTCTGGGGCAAAATCCCATTGTGCGCGACCTTTTTACCAACTATACAGCCAAACTATACGTCAGGATCTTTTAGTTCCGGCCATATAGTTGGTCGTTGAACTTGCAGATCCTTTAATATTTTGGTCGCCATTTCTTCATACGAACTCCATTTTGGGTGTTCTTGGGCTCGTTGAGTTCGTCTCGTCGAGGCTACAACCCCATTGTCTTGGTTATTTATTTTGAGAAGTTGGAAAAATTCACTTTTTCCAACACCCAAATGGCTAAGTTTGGTCCCTACAGCTCCTCCATACTATGCTCTCTTTGTTCCTTTTGCCTTTGTTTTATCCATAATCATCATAAACACCACACACATGTCATAGACAAGGAAAGTGATAAAATTCTACCTAAACTACTAAATGTGCAAAGCTCATATGAAAGTAAATGAGAACTAGAAGTCATGCATATAAGGCATAGCTATAGCTAGAAGAAACATGATATGAGAGATAAATGGCACATTTTATATGGCTAAAAGAGGTGGTATTTCACATCCATCAACTTCCCCAAGCTAGACCTTGATCGTCCTCGAGCAGGAAGGGTCGATAATAAATTAATGGTTGTGAAATAGCTTATTAGTGGAAATCAATGCCTTGCATCCTTATTCTTCTACAATCTTGAAGAAAGAAAACATGTATACATACAAGGCAACACAAGCTCAGTTATAAACACCACTAAAGATTCATCAAAACTAATATGCTCCATGTTAACAGTGAATCTAACTTACAGACAAACTTGTGATCCTCTTATTGCACCTTTTGTATAACTTTTCATATCATTTTTTATGAGGCAAAACTTAGTCACAAATAGATCTCAAGCATAAATAGGAATAAAGTTTATCAATTCTAACCAATCATGTCATCTAGTTAAGGCTCTCAAGTGCAAACATCAGTTATTGAGTTTCAGAAAGTTTATCTCTTAGTAACGAGATTTATGCCAAAAGGAAATGGAAGAACATGTAAAAAGAAGCATAGCATTAGAGTGTCTCTTTTGGTCATCCACATCAATGAATCATGGCTATCAAACACTCATTTTATATTCTTTGTCTTTCTAAAACTTTAGTTCATCAGTAATGAGATCATGCCAAAACTTAGTGTGTTTAATCAGAACGTTCAGGCTCAGAATGGATACTCGTTGAAAGAGCATGTGGGCCCCCATGTGTGGTTTTGGTAATTAAATACAATCTCTATGGACTAATGTTTGCATTAAGTTGCACTTATAATAATTGTCCATTGGCATTGCTTGGAGCATGTGTTGTCTTCAAGGTAGAAGAAATGAAGAAGAAGCATTGTCCAAGGGCTTTCGGCCTATTAGAATCTTGTAGAAGAAAAAGAATAAAGAAAACAAGATCAAGTGTGTCTTGAAGAAGTAGATGGAGTTCCTCATGGGTATTCTTCAAGACATCATCTAGTTGGAGTTAGAAGAAATGTTGTGCAAACTCAAAATGAGCCATCTCTAGAAGATCTCATGCTTGAAGCTTGCCATCCTTAGTGATCATGGGTAGATGAAGACAAGGTCAAATAAGAGGTTTCCCCATGGTGTATGGGGGAGCATGTTTCAAGTCTTCATCATTCAAGCTCAGGGAAGAGCAATCAAGAAAGGTGTCCATATTGAGAAGGACAAGATCGTCTACATCGAGCTCAAGTGGATTGGACAAGGCAAAGGTATTATCTTGATAGGTTTTCCCTTTTGCCGGTCTCATGTTGTTATTGGGAGACCGGGTTTAGGATAAATAACCGTACTATCAATAGGGACTCTCGAGTGAGTAACTTGATCATATCCTTCAAAGAGAGCTCAAACATTTGCATACTTGGCATCATATTTCTTGGTTCTTATTTGGTTCTTATCCATGAGAGGATTTAGAGCTTGTGTTAATCTCCATTACAAGCTCATGTTCATCAAAAATGGATTTTGTATGCATTCTCTATTGTGTTTCTGAGTTGGAGGTTTTACCGATGTGTCTTTTATAGATAGGATAACTCCTTCATAATTTGATTCTATCCTGCCTTGCTGGACTATGATGGTTCCCTACATAATCTTGTAGATCTTGTTTTCCTCTTCGAAACGAGCCCAAGATCATCAAAATCAGAGTCCGGATGCAAAAAGTTATGATTATTTTTGTATCGGTGTTTCTGCTAGTTTTGTGAGGGCCGTACACTCCGGACCAAATTGCGGACCAAACTCGGGGGATGTACAGAGAGCATCTGGAGGCTACCCGGAGTCCTGGCCGGAGTCTGGACCCCGGAGACTCTGGTCCTGGGGGCCGGAGACTCTGGTCCTGAAGGCCGGAAACTCCAGGATAAGTTGTCTGCAACGGCTAATTGGCGTGGGAGGACCTATAAAAGGCCCCCTTCTTCCTCATTGGGCTGGTTGCTTGCTCTCTCTCTCCTCCATTGTTTCTACCTTCAAGAGCTTGCTATTCCTCTCAATCCCTCCCATATTTCTTGAATCTTGTTGGGGGATTTGAAAGAGGAGATATAGATCTACAACTCCACCAATCCATCTCTCCTCTATGTGAGGGGAACATCTTAGAATCTAGATCTTGGGGTTTCTTTTGTGGATTTCCTCTTGTGTTCTTCCTCTCTTATTCTCCCAATAGCTTTTGTAGATTTGGTGGAATTTGAGAGTGAAGGACTTGCCATTGCATTAGGTGCATTGGTTTGAGTTCTCTACGGAGGATTTGGTTGGTGAAATCAAGAAGCTTGTTACTCTTGGGTTCTTGGAACCCTAGACGGTTGAGTAGCCTTTGTGGCGAGTTCTTGGGGCCTCCACTTAAGTTGTGGAGCTCTCCCCAAGATCGTGGCCTTGGTGGTGATTATTGGGAGCCTCCAATTAAGTTGTGGAGATTTCCCCAATCTTGTACGGGTTTGGTGACCGCCCTTAAGTGTCCCACAGTGGAACAAGTGCTTGCCGTGTGGTGGGTGCTCGGGATAATAGGGTGAGGCCTCTTGTGGTGTTGGTGGTCTTAGTACCGCCCACCCCTCCAACAAGATGTACTCCCTTGTTGGGAGGAACTCGGTAAAATATCATCGTCCCCGCGTGCCTCAGTTATCTCTATACCCGAGCTCTTTACTTATGCACTTCACATTGTGATAGCCTTCATGCTTGAAGTAATCTATCTTGCTATCACATTGTTGCTCGTCTTTCTTAGCATAAGTTGTTGGTGCACATAGGTGAACCATATCATTTATAGGCTTTGTGCTTGATAAAAGAAAACACTAGTTTTATTCCGACTTTGTCAAGCCCATCTCATAAAAGTTTTAAACTGCCTATTCACCCTCCTCTAGGAGACATCCGTGATCTTTCAATTGGTATCAGAGTAAGGTCTCTCACTTTTAGGCTTACCGCCTTGAGAGCAAAGATGTCAACTAGGGGAGTAG
This sequence comes from Avena eriantha, assembly GCA_910589775.1. Lineage (NCBI taxonomy): Eukaryota > Viridiplantae > Streptophyta > Magnoliopsida > Poales > Poaceae > Avena > Avena eriantha. The sequence continues at coordinate 480,270,506 of OU342742.1, read as the reverse complement.
TGCACGATTCCTTTTATGTATTCGATGGCACAAATTATGGTGTTTGGAAATCTCGCATGCTAGATTATTTTCAGGACATTCACCCATTCATTGAGGAAATTCTGTATATGGGTTTTTCTTCTCCTATGGATCCCCAAAACAAATCTTTAGAGGAGAAGATGAACTCTTATATAGATTCTCAAGCTACTAAAGTGTTTTTACTTGTTGTGAGCAATGTAGTTATTTCTTCAAGCATGCCCTATCGAAGTGCTCATGAGATATGGACTAAGATTCGAGATAAATATAGTGAGTCCAACATTATTGAGGATGATTGCATTCCCTCCACCTCCGGCCGTGATGAGTTCTCATCTTCTACCACTTCACCAACATGTGATTTTTCACAAGGTAATGATATGGTGAGTGGTGACAGAAATTGAAATGTGGATAATGAGCTTACTGTTGGTAATCCATCTTCTCTATCTAGTTGCAATGTTCTATCTTTTGACCTTAACACTTCTAGCACTCAAAACTCCTTACATGATAGTGTTGATAGTCCTTGCATATCATGTATAAATGACTTGAATAAATCACATGACGATATGCTTGCTTTGTCTTGTTGCCATGATAAAATTGCTTCTATTTCCTCTAGTACTTGTGATGCTAACCATGTAGAGGAAACCGAAGACTCTATGGGTCAATACAAGTGCTTGAATGGAGCTTCAAGTAAAATCTCATATCCACCTTCTTAAAGTTCTCACATATGCCTTATGGCTAAGGAAACAAAGGTAACCTCTTTGGATCCCATTGTATCTCATCATGTTGATGATGATGATGTTGTTGATGGTAGTGATGACGATGATGATGTTGTTAATGATAGTGATGATGATGAACATCTTATTGATTATGAAATTGCCTCTATTCAAGAGATGAGAGAGATTGTCTTTCCCGCTCTTCATAAAAATAAAATTGCTTGCTCCAATGATGAGTGCATATTTGCATCATGTTTTATATTATTATTTTGCATTGTAGATGTAGGATCTTGGTATTTTACGTTGTTCCTGCACACATTTTATGTCTGTTTTCACCAGGATCAGGACAAATGATGGATCCAATGGAAACAATTCTTGGAGCAGTTGTACTATGGAGAAAAGGAGTCAAAAATAACGTAAATCGCTTATTTGGGAAATAGTAATAATACCAGAAGAAAACTAGAAGCGAACGAGGGAGACAGAGGGTGCAACGACCAACTATATGGACGGAGCAATTTTTCCTGCCGTATAGCTGGCGCCGCCTCCGCCTCATCAAATAGTTTCACCCCGTGCAATTGGTTCAAGGAGACGACATATAGAACACCAGAAATCGCAGAAACCCCACCTCCGGAAAGCATCTGGAGGGGGAACTCATCCACCAGGGATCCATCTTCGCCCTGCGCAGATCCAGGAGGCTAAGGCATCGATCTTCATCGTCCACCGCTGCATCACCACCATCTCCATCCAACCCATATACATCTTGTCTAGATCTTGTTGTAATTCCTATACTCGTTGTGGATTTGTACAAGTACTATTCATATATGATTGTTTCCATTACCATTCTCATGATGTTGTCATAGCCACAACTCTATTGTGGCCAAGTCATGTCACAATTCATTTCATAAGTCACTTCGAAAACATCTGACAACGTAACAATATGGCCACTCCAACTGTCCATAACCGCGGACGCGGATATTCGAATAGTTTGACACTCTGTAGAGGTGGTACACTTTCACCACAAAATTCGATACATCTGTCAGGGATAACCCTAAATCATCATAGTTAGTATGCAGATAATCAAACATAACCTTTCCTTTACACACTCTAGTATAAGCACCTCTCCTATGAGTATAACCTCCCAGCCATGACCATCTGTCATCCTGGGCACTGCATAGGTGGACAACATTGAGAGGTAGCCTCAGCTCAAACCTCTCCCGCGAGGGAACTAATACTAATGCATATAAACTTCCGGCTAAGCCTTACCCAATTCAGGTATTGTGGTTGTACGGTAAAATTGGAATGGTATCGCATCCGAACCCAACCATCAGTTTTTATAAAGGGCTAAGGCTCATGCCTCAACATTTTCATCATCATAAACCATTTGTGTTTCTCAACACATGTCAAAACATCTCAATAGAATGACTCATCATTCCAAGGTTTTCATAAGTTATTTTCACCAAGTACTCCCATCTAAAGTGATCAAGTTTTTGGTTTAGCTCTAAACTACCAAGTTAAGAGTGTTCACTAATGTGGGATGCTAAGATCAATCTCATGCCATAGAATGACATCAATGTCTAACTAGATAGGCCAAGTTTTATACTCTTTATGCTATCTATAAACAAAGTAAAGAACTTTGGTAAAGTAAAAGAAAGTAAAGCTTAAGTAAAACTTGGGGTAGGTATAAGTCAATATGTATAACCAAAGCATGCTTAAGGCATCTTGCTTAGGTTCTCTAGCTTGCAAGGGTTAGCTTGCATTGTTAAATGATGGCTTGCTAAGTATAATACTTGCAAGTGTTAGCTTGTCTTGGGTAGTGCAATGGTTGAAATTCTCTTCCTCCTCCTCTTGGTAGAACTCCTCCTCCTCGTAAGCTTGGTCGGTACTGTCGTCTATAAATACATACGGGATACACAATCACCAAACAATACTTAACTAGTCTATTTAGTACACTAAGGCACACATTTGATGATCTATTATCATCACAAGGTTTAATAACTAGTTTCATTTATTTTATTTGAGAAAAGTAATTTCTACTCATTGAAATTAACTAAGATTTAGTATTCTCCAATTAAAATATGGGATCATGTGGACACATGTCATCACCACATATTCTAAAATATGGGAATGTGATTTAAAGGTTGGATCACAGTTTAATAAGATTAAGATTAATAAATAATGATTTAAAGTGACTAGAAATGCCTATATAGGATTATTTTGGTACTAGTCCAAAGTCACTGCATGCAAACCTTAATATTATTATATATTCATATAGGTATGGTTAAATGTGATTTTTGAGAGTTGGAATCCACTCAAAATCTATTATGGTTGATTTTATAAAATGTTTGAATGTGAAAAAGCTTCTGTCTTGTTATTTTAGCTAGGAGAGATCTATAACTCCAAATGATTTAAATCCAAAGGGCTTGGATAGATATTTTCATTACCTTTCTAAAAAAATTGGAATCATCTAATTTGGACTTGTAAAACTCTCTAGATGGATTTTCAAACTAAGGGATAGATTCTAGTTTAAGTCTAAAAAGAAAAAAAATCCTAATTTGAATCACAAGGCCAGCGCGGGAAATAAATGGGCCGGCCCAGTTTCACTCCACAGCGCTGAGGGCTGCTGATAGGGGGTCCGCCTATCAGTGGCTCATTAAACGCGAAGCGGTACAGGGCAACATGGACCGTAGGATTAGAACAGAATCTACAGCTGGGGCTTATCGTCGTCGGCGAGGAGGAACCCTAACGGCTCGGTGGGGGTACAGTGGGGGCGTACCAGGGCTCCAGCGAGTGCGGCGAGGCGGGCAAACGAATGATTCGATGACGGCAGGCTCAGGCGAAGTCGCTGCAGAGGCTGGGGTGGACGAAATCGACGGCAACGTCTCCTCCTCTGCTGCGGCTTCCTCCGGCGAAATTTCGGCGATTGGCTGCTTGAGCTGCTCCGGCGAGAGGTGGGGAAGGACTTGTGGTGAGAGGGAAGTGTGAGAGTGTGAGGAATTCGTGCTGCGGTGGCTTCCTTATATAGGCCCGACGAGGCGGCAGATGGGTGTGGGCAGAGCTCGTCGGTGACGACAACATAGGGGGCTATCAGCATGGGCAAGGTAGGCAGACGGTGGGTGGTTCCCTGGCGGTCAGCTAGGGCATAATGGTGGTGCTAGGGGCAGTGGATTGTGGTCGAGAGCGTCACACGCTCTGGGAGATAGAGGCGGTGCTCGACGTGGTTCACGGCGAGTGTGGGTCGAGCGGCGGGGTACGGGCGTGTCTGGCGGGTTGAGGTGGCCAAGGCAGAGCGGCGCGCACGGTCTGGTGTGCTGGCGGTGATGGCGCTTTGGCGTGCGCTTGCGCGGCATAGAGACTTAGTGCAGCGCTGCTCTGGGGTGATCCAGGGGCTAGCAGGGGCCGTGGGGTGGACTGTGGATGGTGGTGAGGTCACACCGCACTCCCTGGAGCGGTGGAGAGGGGCTGGTGTATCCTGAAGGCTGGGCACGATCGACCGGCGAGCATGGCGTCGGGGTGGCGTTCCACTGCTGCTAGGGGCTAGGGGATGGGCTGGTTATGACCTGGTTGGGTCTAGGGAGACCAAGAGGGTTAATGTGGCTCAAGTGGCTCGATAATTTTTGATCAAAAATAGTAATAGTTAGGCCATTTTGATTCTGCCCACCAAGTGTTCGATCAAATGGCCGCAAGAATTCAAATTTGGAATTTTGAAATGAAATTTGGTGGAGTTGTTTGTCACATGCTTAAGCATCTCTGGTTGCTTGGGATTTTTAAATGGAGTTCATTTGGATGGTTTTTGAAAAAGTGTGATCTAGATACATACACGTGGTTCCATTTTCAATTGCCATTTAAAATTAGTATTAGTATGTTTTTGGAAGATCACAAAGGGGGCCTTGGCACATCTCTACTTGTACTAGCAAGGGGTGCAAAGATCCACAATTGTTTCTGATTGAAAATGAGTGCTAGGAACACCCAAAGTGGGCTAGTTGATTTAATGCATTTCCTTTATTTAATGCAACAAACATATGCATGCTTGATTATTTAAATGGGAAAAAGTTTTTTGTTAACCCTAAATTGGGTGATTTGGATCTAGATTAACCTTGATTAAAGATTTGGGATGTTGCAACTACTATTATACAATGTTCTAGAAGAAATTTTGTACAGAATAGTAGTATTAGAGTACAACTGTACTCCTAATAAGGTTCTTTTACAAGCTTGGTGAAATATACATACTGGAGAAACTATCAAGTGTACAAAAGGGGTTTTTGGTCATACGAGTATTTTACAAGCTGGATCGGGTGCAAAACTAAATAATGAGTACTTGTACATCAGCTAAAAACCAGCCAAAAGAAAGAGTTCAACAGAAGGCCGATACCAAATGAGCTATCCTTGAATAGGCTCATTCCACTCCAAGGCGTTTGAGAAGCTTGGGATGAACTAAAATGGAGTCTCCGACCATGTCCAGCGAGTGTTGGTGTGGAAACCAACAGCTGCATCACCATTCAGACTGAAGCGGCAAATTTTAGGACGCGGCCTGTACTCATAGCCAATTTCTTGGTGTGATGTGTAAACACAGTTCCTTCTCGTCAGATGTCCTGGTGGATCATTTGCATCGCCTACTGCAATGATAATCGGATAGTTCACACCAAGGAAAATAAAATATGATGCACTCTTTTCACAAACTTAAAACATCTTATATTTTGAAACGGAGGGAGTACTAAATTAACCCATTGTGGTTACGCTTAAACTCCACGCATTGAACTGTTTATATGTAATGTACTATTTCTTTGTGAATTATTAGTCACTTAACATATTTGTTTACATTCTCTACTATACCTGTCCACATGAGATATGATTATATAATATCTCTCTCATTCGCCGATTTACGAACTATTTTCCATCATGTTATTGTCCTGCTATCCTATACTACACGTTTACACACATCATACTATTTGACCATTATGTACTGTCGATTTGATCCCTCTAAACCTGCGGCTCAAACTTTTTGCTGTTATTTTGCAAGGAGCAGCCTCAATTTGCACACAATATCATAGAGTGAATGGCTGCTATAATCTCATAAGACCCCATCACTTTTGTTTCAATTCATGCCAACGTATATCAAGTTGGAATCTGTTTCTATTTACAGTTGGCCTTACCTTTATGTAGAGGAGCAACAATGGAGTACAAACTCCGCCCGTCCACACGAGCCACTGTAGATCTCGTGTAACACCTACCGTAAGGCCCCCCACCCGAAGTTTGGTCCTTGCCACATTTTTTGTTTGCTTAAATTTACGATTTGTCTTTTTTGTTTTCATATTTTTTCCCAAAAATTAGCGTTAAACATTTTAGCCCCACTATGGTCTTTTTTGTTCCATGTGCTTAGTTCAATTTCCTAGATATGGAGAGGCCGGGTGTATTGCATCTGAGTTGTCTGATAATAAGAACAAGGCCACACTAGTGATAAGATGCACACATGTATCATAAGGAACTCCATGCAGTTCATCTCGCTCTTGTATCTACTGTGTATCATAGTTAAATGAACTGGATATTTTAATACGAGGCACTTGATGGTTCAGCTTGTTGTTCTCAGGCTGCCAAAGCGTTGAAATTATCTGGCTATTCATGAATAATTCAATGTATGATTGCTTGATTCATTGTTTGTATGAAATTATCTGGCTAGCATATTCAAGTCTCACAATTGATGTGTTTTTATTGGCTGAGTTACTCTTTTTTGTCTATGATTAAATCAATGGCAGATTTTGTTGTGTAGTTCCTGGCTAGTTTATATATGAGAAACATAATGGCTTAGTTTTAATATTTATTTTATTCATGTTCTGCACATTCTAGTTTGAGTAGTCTGCATCAGGTACTTTGGTTGATTACTCACATTGTTATTCAAAATGAACTTGTAGTTTGTTTCCCAAGTATGTTGTTTAAGTAACTTGTTTTGTCTTGGTCTCAGCCATCTTCAAGTAGATCAGTCATTTCACAGAGCAACACATGCTCGCATCGCTCCATGGCGCCAACTGGTCCACTTATTCAAGAAGAAATAGATGTATGATCCACCACTGTTAATTGCTCCTTCCTATTATATAACCACATTGACACATTTAAAATTTATGGTGGTGTGATTGCATGGTAATGCTGTTATAACTTGTTTTGTGTTTGTTTCAGGCTACAAATGACCCTCTGAATGTCGAACAAAGACCCGCTTCTCCAAGTTTAGATTTTCTTTCACACAACAGTGACAATACCTATTGCTCATGGCACACCGCTTCGACTGATCCTTGTTTTTCAGCCAAAAGATTATTTTAGGATGCCCTCCAAGATGCCCGTGATATTGTTGAGCAAGAAGCCAACAAAACAGATTCAGTAATCACCATAGCACGTAAAGACTTATATGAATTGAAAAACAGGCAAGCTTTAACGCATAACATACTTGATAATCTCATCTACAGCTCTCATGGGAAGCCAGTTGTTACATGTCTCGGGATGCAAGCTCCATAGAGACCTTTTCTATAACACCAGTTATGGTGTTTTTTAGTTGTTTGGACTCTGATGCAACTTTTATGCTTCATTTTATTACTATCAAGTTTACTGAGGATTGTAATAATCTACTGTAATTTGTAGTTGTAAGTTGTTTGAGGATTGTTACAAACTGAGCATCTATCAGAATTACTACACACACATGAAAAAACAGTGAAATTGTAAGCGGTACAACACACGAACTACCGGAACAGGGAGAACATTCATTGTATTACACGGGCACCATAGAACTTGCAAAATTCATAGACGTTCACTCAACAAAGTGAACACATAAAGAGCTGACCTAAAGAGAATACATCATGAGCAAACCCACACAATCCATCAATCAGATGGATAGCCGTCGTAGTAATCGTAGTGGGTGGTACCATCCTCGCCATATGGCGGGACCATCTGCAGCTCAGAATGCTCGACTATTCTGCAATACTCCGCCAGCAATCGATCGAGTTCGAAAGGATGGTCATTGATCCATAATCCTCCTAATCCATACCCATATACAACACTTGGCTCCTCTTCCCAGCAAGAACCTCAAAGTTGTAAGATCTAATCTCGGATAGGTCCGAATAGTATATGCTGCCGGCCTGCATAGTGGGTACCCTGGCGCTGTCGACGCAGACGCAACGATTGTCATCAACGAAGAGAGCACGACTTCCGATGCCTCTGACCGGCTGAAGGACATGGTTCTGGGTATCAACCGGTAAACAACCGGCCTGCCGCCGTAGACCGGTCCACTCACAACGAACAACAACTCCCCGTCGGACTTGACAAGGTAAAAACAATTCTCTGGGAACTGGTAGCCTGGAATAGGGCCTGCAACGGTGGGATGCATCTCCAGGGTTCATGCGGAGCGCTGCAGCTGCACATCTCCATGAGCAGCATCACACATAGTCGAGAGGACAAACCCGTATCTATCTACGACCAAAACATCACCGGCGTAAGAAGTCATGCTCTAGAGTTCCGCGAATTCATACGGCGAGTACCACCCTTCACCAAAGATCGGGCGAACCCCTTCCTCCATGCTCTCATCCGCCCACCGAATGGTGGTGTTCTGATGGTTTGATGTAAACACCATCAACGACGGGAACATCGTCACATCGACAGAAGCCACCTGCTCAGTCGGTATCTCCGCCCTCAGGTGCTTGATAGCGCCCGACAAGGGATTGTACAACCGGGTCTTGTATGGCTCCACCCTCTATCCAAGCACAAGGAGGCCACCGGTTGTGCTACCGACATAAAAGTTCCTTCCAGAGATAGAGGAAGGAGAAACAAAGATTCAGTCAAGGTAAACAAACTGAAATTCAATCAAGGTAAACCATGGAGCAAAACCCTAGGCAACAAGTGGATGAAGAAACAGAACTTGAAAAACAAATAGTATAGGATGTGAATGAAAAAATGGATCGCATATATACAGATGAATATAAAGAAAGCACTTGCGAATAACCCGGCTAATCTTCTTCTCAAGGTGGCGGCCAGTTCTCATGTTCAGCAACGTGATGGCGGCGTCTTCTACCCGATACTCCTCTGATAACTGGTTCTCTAGAACAATCCAGTTGGATGGCATAAAGCACTCCTCCGTGAAGCCACGCCAGGCGCTGCAGACTGCCCGAAAGGCGGCGTAGTAGTCGAAGTCGTCTGTCAAAAGGAACATGTCACCTATCTTCTAGACGAGTTCCTCACGGAGACCAGCCATGGCAAGTCCTCCTGCTTCTTGCCGGCCATGGATGATGGCGTTCGTGTGGTCTCGGTTCCACCGACTGGCACATGAAGCGGTTCTAGAGACACACATTTAAACAAAGGCCTGGGACAGCCACGCGAATCATGTGGAAACGAGACGACGGCATGCACATAGAAACCGCAAGCGCGTTTCATCAAACTGGCACGGGCACGTGCATGCGCACGCGCACTAATTACGGTACAACGGTCGTGCGCACACCAGCTTACGACTCCTGGGAGCACGCGAGTGTGTAGGTGTAGGATGATACTACTAGTAGTATCATAACCTCATTGTATTTAATTATCTCAAAATCTAAGAAGAAAACCGGCGCTCCCTGGTCCCTCAGGGCATATGCAAACGAAGGGCATTATCCATTTTTTGCATGGCATTTTCCATTTTTCAATTTTGTTTTTGGCTGTGCCCTTGGATGCTTACCATGTGGCCAGATGGGGTGTATGCTCCGTGGAGCTAAAAACCTCATGTTCTCTCAATAGCATGGTCATTAATTATTGAGGTATATATGTTTTTAGTCCCACAACTTGCACCGCGAGAGTGTTTTAGTCCCACATCTTGCAAAGTGAGCAACACTAGCCCCACAACTTGTAACCAGGAACATTTAGTCCAATTCAATCAAATTTATGTGATTTTTTCCGAATTCGTCGTAACTAATTCTGGAAGTGACATGTGGCATCATAATTTTTGCGAAATGACCCCTGTGTATTTTCTGCCTACCAGTTGTGACCTTGGTACGACTTGACAGGAGGATCTGAATAAGAAAACAAATAAAAAAACTACCAATGCATTGTAGGGTATCGAACTGATTACCCGCGCTACTGAAGAAATCAACCTTGCCACTACAACATGCACACATAAGTGATTAACTGAAGAACGGTCTAGCTGATGTGTTGTTTATTTTGGATATTCAAAAATATGTGTTCTGGGGTACAATAACAACTCAACTTTATTCCTTTTCCATTTTGCGAATAAGAAAAAACTCAAGTTTATTCTAGACACTATAGCTAGCTACTAGGTTAACGACAAAGCTATACAATTGATATTATAGACTGTGCCAACATAGACGTGAGAATTTTTTGCATTCGTATGTGCTTTTTTATTGTATAAATAATTACTTACCCCAAGTACTCCTCGTCTGTACGCACTTCTATTCTTGTAGACAGTTGTTGGGCCTCCAAGTGCAGAGGTTTGTAGAACAGTAGCAAGTTTTTCCTTAAGTGGATCACCCAAAGTTTATCAAACTTAGGGAGGAAGTGGTCGAAGGTATTCCCTCTCAAACAACGCTGCAATCAAGATACAATAAGTCTCTTGTGTCCCCAACACACCCAATACACTTGTCAGGTGTATAGGTGCACTAGTTCGGCGAAGAGATAGTGAAATACAAGTGGTATGGATAAAATACAGCGGTGCTCGAAAATAGCTTGATGGCGTGGAAGAGACTAAAGGCAAACTTAAATAAAGATGGAAGCAAACAAACATGTAATAGATCTAGTAGCAAACGGTGTTTTAATGCTTAGAAACAAGGCCTAGGGATCATACTTTCACTAGTTAACACTCTCATATAAATATATTATCTTCATGATACTACTCTGAACTACTCTCCGGTTGGACACTCTAATCCATGGTAGGGCTATACCAGCACACCTCAAAGTAAGCCTTTCCCGTCTAGATAACCCCACATTGTCACCTTGAGCACTAGATGGTTCCAATAAACACCACAATTTCATAAAGACATCCAACTCCAAATATAACTCATAACAAGTATTTGTAATCTCTAGCCTAAGTGCCACCATGGTGTGCATGCTATCACTTTCACACACATGGGGAGAGCAGAGATCGAATAAAGCAGTTGAGTAGCAAGGTAGATCTATAGATTACAAGCTCATGATCATGCATAGAGAGAGATGAACACATAGCTACCGGTAGAACCCTTAGCCTCGAGGAAGAACTACTCCCTCATCATCATGGGAATCAGCAACGGCGATGAAGATGGTGGTGGAGATTGATGGAGATGGCTCCGGGGGCACTTCTTCGTCCCAGCAGGGTGCCGGAACAGAGACTTTCTATCCCCCGAATCTCCCCTTCGGTGGCAGCGGTGCTGCGAAACTTTTCGTGCCTGGAGGCTTGACGATTTAGGGTTTATGCATCGGGAGGCTCTTATAGGCGACAGGGGAGACCAAGGAGGTGCCAGAGGGGCCCACACCACCCCCTGGCGTGGCCTGGCCCGCGCCACCAGGTGGTGTGGCCACCCTGTGGCCCTTCTCCGTCTCGTATTCTGGGTCCAAGTGTCTTCCGGGAAAATAACAACTTTGGCTTTTGTCCGGTCCAATTCCGAGAATATTCATTTTCTAACTTTCCTAGAACCAAAAAAAACAGAAAACAAGCAACTGGCATTGTGGCATCTTGTTAATAGGTTAGTCCAAGAAATCATATGAAAAGTACTCCAAAGTTGGAAAAAAACACAAGAAAGTAGATAAAACCAAGCATGGAACATCAAAAATTATAGATACATTTGCAATGTATCTTGTTAATAGGTTTGCAATGTATCAAAAATTATGGAACTCCAAAGCTTAACTCCTGCTCGTCCTCGAGTAGGTAAGTGATAAAAAGAAAGAATAATTTTTGAGGTGACATGCACCATCATAAACTTGATCAAAGTATTTGTAAAACATTGAAAGCTGGGATCATAGTACTTCAATCATAACATGAAAGACAAAGTTCTAGCACTAAGACAAAGAAACTATGTTGCAACATGAAAATGCACAAACAAAAGATTCATGAATAACAATGCTTTGCAAGACGTTTGTTTGTTTTACATAAAGAAAACATAGCATAGTAGCATTCATCTTGTCCCTCATAGAGTAGCAAACATAAATGCATAGGACACCTTCAAAGTTCATAAGAGTGACTAGATACAAATAGTTTAAAACAAGCAATGTCAAGTTATGCATCAATCAACTAGTCTTGGGACAATTCACATAGAACTAAGAATGGCCACTATGCTCTCAAAGTAGGTGCATAAAGGTAGAAGGTGGAGACTCAATGTAATGGTGGAAGAAAGGCCTTCATAGAAGGAAGCATAGATTCAAGTTTCATAAAGAGCTTCCAAAAATTATGGTACTTATAGGTTTTAGCTCTCATTGTCCTATCATAAGCATCTTGAAGTGATTAAGGTTAAAGTGAACAAACTATGGTGTACATGCTTGACGAAGTGTAAGTCAGGAATCCCATGTCCCTTGAAAACGAGGGCTGCTCCTCATGCTACTCAAGTTTAGTCACCGGTAAGTTCTTGTCATCGTAAGTACATGTGTATCATAGAGAACTGCCAACGGGGTACCCCTTGCCCGATGATACGGAAGAATCCCCATATCAAAATGACAAGGCAAGCAGACAACGAGCATCTCAGCAATCTTCTTATTTACCATGGGAATATGGTGCTTTTTTCTTTCTTTCCTCTTTTCATATATCTCTTTTTTCTCTTTTTTCTGAATATCTGACTCTTTTTATATATAAGAAGAATGCTTCATATACAGCTCATTATGGTTACGCTGCAGGTTTCCACCCTGACAACATGGATTAGACCAGCGGCCTAGGCTTTTCTCTAACACATATACATAAATCCATGGACTTACAAGCTCCCCTTTCATTTCACACCGACGACATCCATAGACAAAAGAGCATGATATTAACTAGGTACAAAGTACAAGTGCAATGTTGAAAGCGTTCCCCATGATAGGATGGTTCTGCTAATCCCCAACAAATAAGTGCAAGCATATACAACATAGACGACACAATGGTTCAAGTTTATTAGGGGCAAGAAAAGTAAAGTGTGCTATCAAGTTCGTGAAAGCTTTAATCAATAGTTTTCTCATAACAAGTTTAATTTGGAAGGTAGATAAAAACATGAATATACTTGGAATAGCAAATGATAATAGGTAGGTATGGTGGACTCTTTGGAATAACTTCGTTTTAGGAATTGGATGCATGAGTGGAACTCATACTTGGTTACGGAGGCTAGCAAAAGACTGAGAGCGACCAACTAAGAGAGCAATAATGGCCATAATCATGCAAAGCGAAAAACATCATTGATCAAAGCATAAAGTGATACTACAAGTTGAAAACTAAAGGATCATAAAGGCTATGGTGACTTGGGATAGTCATAAAATGGTTTGATCATGTGCCAAGTCAACCCAAATAAAGCTTCAAAGGAGAATACCACAACATTATGCTTTAATATGCTAAAACAATGCATGATCCTTCCAAGGCACATTAAGCAATCTCAATTGTTTATAATAAGTCATGCTACAACAAAGAATACTAAGCCTAAAGCTAAAACAATATCAAGCATGGCATGACAAAGCATGTGCCACGATCAAAAACAAGCTCTCTTGACCACTTAAGCATGAACTTTCCTACTCTTTTCCAATCCAAACCAAACTATTTTAAAACCAATGTATGAAAGAGGGGGTCCAACTAATTTATTTAGAAAACTAAACAAACCAAGCAAACGAAAAACCAAAACAAAAACGAAAAAGAAGACGCTCCTAGAACAACACAACTGTGCATGAGACAATAAAAATGAAGCGTTTGGAAGAAACCTAGGATTTTTTTGATGAATAAGGGGATGCCTTGGGCATCCCCAAGCTTTGACGCTTGTACTTCTTGGATATTTTTTGGGGTAACACGCGTGGCATCCCCAAGCTTGAGATTTAGTCCATTCTTCATCTCATTACTCATTACTTCCATACACCTGAAATTTTTCCTTCATACAAAACTTCACACAATCTTTATTAGCAACATTAGTGCACTCAAGATAATAGGTCTTTAGGTTCAGATCCAAAACCAATAAAACTTCCATGAAAATACAAGATACTGTAGCACTTCCCTCAAAAAGCTTAATTCCCCAAAGAGAACTCAAAAAGAAACCAACAAGAAGCAAATGCAAATAACGGCAGAAATCTGTCAAAAAAGACCAGCAGGTAAAGTCGAATTTTTTCGAAGACCTTATGTTGTTCAAATCAGAAAGTTTTGAACTAATGAAAGTTAGATAACAACCTGGGGCAGAAGCACAAAAATTCACACATCAAAACGACGTACAGATATTTTACACGAATTTTTATGTTGAAGCACAAAAATCTGTTTCGGGACAGCAACTTTCCCAAGCATTACTTCCCTCTCATTAGAGGTTACTCTTGGCACAAAAAGCAAATAAAAAGGATAAGGAGCGGTTATTACAGAGGTAATAACTTTCAAGACTCATCTAAAACTTTTGGGTTATCTCCCAGTAAGTACTTTTCTTTAATGCCTTTAAGTTAGGCATGACAGTTTGAGAAGATGCTCACATAGGAAATATGATTTGAAGTAAAAGAGAGCATGAAGAAGCAAACTCAAAACACATTTAAGTCTAACCCACTTCCTATGCATAGGAATCTTGTAAATAAACAAGTCATGAAAGCACAAAGCAACAAACATAGTAAAGCAAAACAAGTACAACTTCAAGACTTTCAACATAAAGAGGGGAAACTTAATATTGTTGAGATACATAAAACCATGTTTCCCTCTCTCATAATAACTTTTAGTAGCATCATGAATAAAATTAACAATATAAATATCACATAAAACATTCTTATCATGAGCCACATGCATATAATCATTATTACTCTCCACATAAGCATAGTCATTCTTATAAATTTTAGTGGGAGCAAATTCAACAAAATAGCTATCATTATTATTCTCATCACCATAATCATCAAATATAGGAGGCATATTGTAATCATAGTTAATTTTCTCCTCAATAGTAGGTGGACTGAAAATATCATATTCATCATTGTAATCATTATATATTGGAGGTTTTATATCATCATAAGCAATAGAATAGTTATCTTCCAAAGTGTGTTCATTTGTAAACATATCATCATTGGAAGGATCATGGATAACACTAATAGTACAACAATTATTAATATCATCATTTTCAGAATTGGTACCGAAGAGATTTTAAATATCAAAAGTAGTGTGTGTTTCCCAATCATGATCACTACTATAGGTAATAGGCATAGGAACATCATCGAGCTCAGACTCATCAAAAACTATAATAGCAGCAACATGCTTAGGGGAAAATACCATTTCCTCTCTCCCTTTAATCCTAATCTTATTTTTTTTCTTCTTCTCTTTAGGAGGGAGAGGCTTGAAAGGAAGCTTCTCCATATACCCTGGTTTATTGTTAGAGCCAATAGAAGAAACTTTGGAGGATTCCTCCTTTTCATTAATAAGACCAAAACACATATTAGTCCTATCATATTTTGGTAAATTTCATCTTCTATAATATTTTATATGTAAGTATTTGTGTGACAATTATCAACACAATAAAGATGGCAACCATGCATGACGCTATTCATATCAAAAGCACTCATAACTACCAAAGAATTTTTTCTTGATAATTCTTCACACCCCAAAAATAATGTAAGTTCATCATGCTGATTAGGAGTGATCATGTCATCACAATACAAACTTGCAGTACTCATTGGATTAGAAGGGCTATTATTATGGCCTAAGCATTGAAAATTGAAATGACCCACTTCAAAGCAAAGTTCACAAATAAAAGGATAGAAGGCACAAACTTTTTTACCAAGATCATTTAGAGCCCTATACCACATTCTAGTTTTTTCAATCCTGTGGGTGATACAATATTCTTCTTCAACTTGATTCTTCTCACAAGGTCTATGTATTCCACAAAAATTAACATGCTTATAAGAAATAGTACTTTCAGAGTTTTGAGCATGTTTATTGCTATCATTAATAACAATTTCATTTTCCATACAAGTGTCTTTGAAAGGCTCATGATACATGTCCCATTTTTATTTAGGAGCATTAATATGAGAAGCAAAGGCTCTAAAAAAATCAATAAGAATTTGAGGATCAAGACCATATTTAGCACTAAGCTCTTGAAAATCAGCAGTTTCAGCGAAAGACTTAATGCAATCATACTCATGGTTTATACATGGTTCTTTACCTTTGTTGTTATCCCAATCTTCAGTATTGCTTTGAATTGTTTCAAGAAGATCCCACTTAGCTTTGACTTCCTTACTTGTGAAGGATCCCTCTAAACAAGTATCTAGATAGTCCTTGCAATGTCCTGAAAGCCTTGCATAGAAATTATTGATAACAATATTACTAGGGAGATCATGAATGGGACATCTGAGCATTAGTGATTTCAATCGCCCCCATGCTTGGGCAATACTTTCTCCATCACGAGGATGAAAATTATAAATATGATTCCTATCTTTATGAATTTCATGAGGAGGATAAAATTTAGAGTAAAAGAGAGATTCAAACTCCTTCCACTCCAAATGATGAGGATCATCTAGTAGCTCATATCACTCCCTTGCTTTGCCCTTAAGTGATAAAGAGAATAACTTCTTCTTGACTTGATCTGTTGTAATACCTGCACACTTGAACAACCCGCATAATTCGTGTATAAAGAGAAAATGATCACCAGGATGGACAGTTCCATCTCCAAAATAGTAGTTATCCATAACACGATCAATAATTCTAGTAGGTATTTTAAAAGGGATGCTTTCAGTATGTGGATTTAAAATATCACAAGTATCATTAGAATTACTACATATGGGAGATAAAGTATCATTAGAGCAAATTTTCTTCTTTAAAGCTGGGGAACTAAAAAGATCATTTTCACAAAAACTAACTTCCCCAAGCTTAGACGTTTCCATAGCATTAGTAACAAAGGTGTTCAAAATATTCATACTAATAATATTGCTATTAGCATGCAAAGAAAGTTCCATGGGTTTTTTAATTTTCTTTTCAGACAATTCGAGTTCTAACTTAGGAAAAATACTAAAAAGCTCTCTAATTTTGTTGTTGTTTTCCATTAAGCCTAACTAGTGAAAACAAGAAACAAAAATACAAAATTGCAGAATCTAAAATAAATAACTTTGAGCACTCACACCGGAGGATGTGAGTACCTTTTACCTTACCTCCCCGGCAACGGTGCCAGAAAATAGCTTGATGTCTACGCACTTCTATTCTTGTAGACAGTTGTTGGGCCTCCAAGTGGAGAGGTTTGTAGAACAGCAGCAAGTTTTCCCTTAAGTGGATCACCCAAGGTTTATCGAACTCAGGGAGGAAGTGGTCAAAGGTATTCCCTCTCAAACAACCCTGCAATCAAGATACAAGAAATCTCTTGTGTCCCCAACACACCCAATACACTTGTCAGGTGTATAGGTTCACTAGTTCGGCGAGGAGATAGTGAAATACAAGTGGTATGGATAAAATATAACGGTGCTAGAAAATAGCTTGATGACGTGGAAGAGACTAAAGGCAAACTTAAATAAAGATGGAAGCAAGCAAACATGTAATATATCTAGTAGCAAACGGTGTTTTAATGCTTAGAAACAAGGCCTAGGGATCATACTTTCACTAGTGAACACTCTCATATAAATATATTATCTTCATGATACTACTCTGAACTACTCTCCGGTTGGACACTCTAATCCATGGTAGGGCTATACCAGCACACCTCAAAGTAAGCCTTTCCCATCAAGATAACCCCACATTGTCACCTTGAGCACTAGATGGTTCCAATAAACACCACAATTTCATAAAGACATCCAACTCCAAATATAACTCATAACAAGTATTTGTAATCTCTAGCCTAAGTGCCACCATGGTGTGCATGCTGTCACTTTCACACACATGGGGAGAGCAGAGATCGAATAAAGCAGTTGAGTAGCAAGGTAGATCTATAGATTACAAGCTCATGATCAACATATGATCATGCATAGAGAGAGATGAACACATAGCTACCGGTAGAACCCTTAGCCTCGAGGAAGAACTACTCCCTCATCATCATGGGAATCAGCAACAGCGATGGAGATGGTGGTGGAGATCGATGGAGATGGCTCCGGGGGCACTTTCCCTTCCCGGCAGGGTGCCGGAATAGAGACTTTCTGTCCCCCGAATCTCCCTTCGGTGGCAGTGGCGCTGCAGAACTTTTCGTGGCTAGAGGCTTGACGATTTAGGGTTTATGCATCGGGAGGCTCTTATAGGCGAGAGAGGATACTGAGGGGGTGCCGGAGGGGCCCACACCACCCCCTGGCGCGGCCTGGCCTGGCCCACGCCACCAAGTGGTGTGGCCACCCTCTGGCCCTTCTCCATCTCGTATTCTGGCTCCAAGTGTCTTCCGGGAAAATAACAACTTTGGCTTTTGTCCGGTCCAATTCCGAGAATATTCATTTTCTGACTTTCCTGGAACCAAAAACGGCAGAAAACAGGCAACTGGCACTGTGACATCTTGTTAATAGGTTAGTCCAAGAAGTCATATGAAAAGTACTCCAAGGTTGGAACAAAACACAAGAAAGTACTCCCTCTGACCCAAATTAGTTGACTTGGTTTTGTCTAGATTCGATTGTATCTAACACTAAAACAAGTCTAGATAAAACCATGGAACATCAAAAATTATAGATACATTTGCAATGTATCATGGGTGTGTGTGTCGTTGTACAAAAGTGTTAAGTTCGAATCCATTCTCCTCTTAAAGATTTAACTATTTTATTTGTACGTCTACTAATAGGTCGCCCACTTATCAGTCCGCGCAGGGACACAAATGACATAAAATATATAGATGGGTCATTTAAAAAAAATCAACATCATTTGTGGACAAATTAAGTCAAATTCACTGAAATTCCATTAAATTGGACTAAAATGCTCTCGAGATATAAGTTGAGGGACTAGTATTGCTCATTTTCAATATGTGGGACTAAAACGCGCTCGTGGTGCAAGATGTGGGACTAAAGGTGTATATACCTCTTAATTATTTTACAGCCTCCATTGCTAGGCTAGAGGACCACTTAATGCTCCTAGTTTTTCTTAATTACTCCTCTAGTTGACCGTAAAATATGAACCACCACTTCGTGTAATGCTCCTGGTCGATCATGTTGTTAAAACAGGAGTGCATCCATTGGCTTACATGTTTTCAATTAGATAAAGTGGCCACATGCATTGGCTGGATTCTAGGATTACTACTGCATGCAATAACTAGCTATAAAGCAAGTAGGTGAAGTTAATTCTCCGAACTAGTACTACTCCAGCTTAGTAATACCAAACACATGGAGTACCTCAAGTGTGGTTATGTCGATGATCAGTTGATGTGACTCTCAGCCATGAATTCCTGACCATATAGCCGTACATTTTACCACCTTTTTTACTACTACTACTACTAGTAGTACATGGACGCTAGCAAAATTCAAAATCACAATCGAGCGGAAAAATCACACACACCGACTTCGAAGCATTTCCCGCCTAACTATTTCAAAAACTTTGAGCCAAAATCTCCCACCTAGTGAGTACCATTTTTATATTATTATTATTATCAGATGGGCGCTTATCAAATTCAAAATCTCAATCGAGCGGCAAAACCGCACACCGACTTTAAAGCATTTCCCGCCCCTCCGTTTCAAAAACTTTGAGGCAAAATCTCCCACCGAGGCTGTACCATTTTTGTATTATTATCAGATGGGCACTTGTCAAATTCAAAATCTCAATCGAGCGGCTAAACCATACACTGACTTTGAAGCATTTCCCGCCCCTCAGTTTCAAAAGCTTTGAGGCAAAATATCCCACCGGGGCAGTACCATTTTTATATTATTATTAGATGGACGGCCGCCAAATTCAATATCTCAATCAAGCGGCAAAATCACACACCAATCTTGAAGCATTTCCCGCCCCTCAGTTTCAAAAACTTTTGACTTCAAAATTCCGATTCTACCCATTGTTCTGACGCCCTATGGGCAAGCTAAAGTCGGTAGCTTGGGGGCACGATCATAATTGATGTTTCTGTTCACATCTTTAGTCCAGATTCGCCCAGGTTTTCCCGCTTGTCCTTCCAAAAATCCCAGCCCCCTCTCTCTGACGCCCTCACCTCCATGACCACGACGCGCACTGGCCGGCGGCAATTCCACGGCGACCGGACCCGCTTGAGCAGCGGTCTCGTGCACCGCCGCGGAGCCGCTTCACCGATGCTCACCCACCGGATCTGGTTCACCGGGTCTCTCTGCCACTACATCGGAGCTACGATGTCGTTCACCATGCCGATGGCATCATCGACCGCCCAAGCTCTGCTTCCTGGCCACCGAAAGCTACCCAACCGTACTAGATCTGCTTCACTAGTGTACACTAGACGTGATCTAATTTAGGGAGTTCCATGTCCATCGCTCTAGACCAGCTGCTCGGTCATCGCCGTTCACTGCACTGGATCTTCCTTAGCAATGCTCTCGTCCACCGCGCCCAAGCCGGCATCGACCGCCCAAGATCTGCTTCTCCGACGCCAATAGCCACCGCAACCACAGCACCCTCGGTGACCTGGACGTCACCCGCATGGTACCGATGATGCTTAGACGCCTCTCCGACCAAGGTTAACCAAATCTGCAACCCGTTTTTGTTTTGTCAGCAGTATAGCAGGTTCAAGCCTATCGCAGTGAACTGCATTTTTGTCACCGTGCTCGTATATACAAGTCAGTGGGCATGCCTGTTCTTTGTGCTAGTACATACAAGGTCATTAAACATGTTGGTTTGCATGCGCTCCTCTACAAATTTCAAGTCATGGACATGTCTGTTATTTTGTCATACACATGTTCTTAGCTACACCATACAACAGTAATTGCCTGCTACCGTGTAATTCTTGCAAAATCTGAAGTCATCGAAAAATATTAGTGTGGATTCTCTACTCTACAGTTGCTGAATCTATCTGGTTCGTCCTAAGATCAGTTCCTGCTATTATTTCCTCCTTGGCATCGTTCTGCTATCCTCTAGTAGCCGTTTAAACTCTCCGTACTAATTCAATTATAATTTTGTTGTTGCCATCTGCTTCTTCAAAAGCTGCATCACTAACTATTTCCTTTTTCTTGCATATAGCTCAAAATGGAACAATGAACATGTTGGTTTGCATTGCCTATTCTACAGGTTCACAAGGGATGCCATTAATTCCTTATCTGGTGCTGGTTCGTCCTAATAACGGCATAACTGTCCTCTACTATGTAGTTCACTCGTGGTTTGCATTCCTGCTCTAGACGTTCTCTTATGATGCCATTATAATTTCTATCTGGTTGATTCTTAGGTATGACAGTAACCACATGCCATTGTGTAGCTCATCGCAAATTCCGAGTCACCCAACAACTATGCATTCTAGGAGATGCCACTCCTTCCATATATATTTGCTGAAATGACCTCGCTTGTTTATATTTGCTGAAATTCTAAGAAACACTTTGTTTGATTGCTCATTTCATTCTAGGCACACTTGTCTAATGCTTGTTTGTCCTGCTCTACAGGTTCATGAGCGACGCCATTATATCTTGCATCTGGTTCTAGGTCTGGTTCGTCCTAAGTCACGATATAACTATCCTCTACAATATATAGTTCATTCATGGTTTGCATTCCTGCTCTACAAGTTCTCGCATGATGTGGTTATAATTTCTATCTGGTTCATTCTTTGCTATGATAGTAACTGCATGCTATTTTGTGTCTCAGCGCAAATTCCGAGTGACCCGGTGTCTCTTGCATTTTAGGGTATAGAACTGCTTCCATATATATTTGTTGAAATGACCTGGCTAGTTTAGTTTTGCTGAAATTCTAAGCCACACACACATATTTTTTGATTGCTGGTTCCACGGTAGGCACACTTGTTTAATGCATGCTTCATTGTCCCGTTTGTTTGACGTGTTGGTCAATAACCATTGACCACTTGTAAACTCCAGATCATTGCTCCTGTCATATTAGTCAAATGAGTAGCTTGTCTTGTTTGATGTATTAACTTGTTATTACTTAGTTTTAGGGTGCAATTATTGCTATCGCCACCAAAGAGGGGGCTGCAAGATCATGTCTCCTCCAATGTAGCTGTCACACTCAAAGGAAGATGCAGGTGATCAATTGAGGACTCTGCTATCAACTTGATTGTCACCTGAAATGCTGATTTTTCTTTCCCTTGATTTGATAATATGTAATAATTTTAAGAAGTTTGCATCTGATGTAATATCTAGATAAATCGCGTAGACCATGTATGCATTTAGTTGACGCTGTCCACATATGCGGTAGTTGTTACGGTAACTATGCCAGGCAGGTCGATTAGGGAACAATACCGTGCTTTTTTATTGGCTAGTCGTGTATTCGGCCAACGATGAACAGTAAAAAATGCTGGATTATATAAACGTTTTATGATATTGGCATGGGCTTTAGAAAAGGCCAAAACTGTAAAAGGTCGTAAACGTAATGGGCCGAAATACAAGTTGTAACTGGACATAACAGTAACATGCCATAATGGTAACATGCCGTAAGAGTAATAGGTCATAAATGTAACAGGCCATAACAGTAACATGCCATAACAGTAATAGGCCTTAACAGTAGCAGGCCGTAACAGAAGCAGCCCATCGCAGTAATAGGCAAGAAACCGTGAAATCCCAGAACAATAACATGCCAAAACAGTAGCTGGCCGCAACGGTAAAGGGCCGCAACAGTGAAAGGCCAGAATAGTGACAAGCCAGAACAGTAACGACCCCAGAAATTTCTAGGCGAGGACAATAACAGGCCGACACATTTACCAGACTAGAATAGTAAAGGGCCACTTGTGGGCCTGAACAGGTAAAGCTCGGAACAGTGAAAGGCCAGGACAGTAACATGCCTGAATAGTAACGGGCCATTTTAGACAAGGGCCGTCAGTAGGCCGCCCATGATGGGTTGCGATAAACAGTGATGGGCCGCCCGTAGGCCTTAAATGTACATGAGCGACTTGGCGCAGGCTGCTAATGGGCCGTAGAGTGTTGGACCATCATGGGCCTTCCTTAGGCCGAAACAGTATTAGGCCTGACAGTTCGCGGGCCGCTGCTGGCTGCAACTTTGGGCCCATTTCAAACAGTGCAGGACAAAACAATAACGGGCCATCTTCTTATTGGGCTCCCCTAATGGGCCGACCCAGTTAGAATTTAGTAGGCCTTGGCTGGGCCTGGCTTCTTCCATGGTTTCTATGGTCGTTAACAGCGGTAACTGGCCGCTAACGGTGGCTGCCACGTGGCAGTTTGCATGACGTCAGCAGTCAACGCGGCTGGCGAATAGATCTACGATGGAACAAGTTTTCGTGGCTGAAGGTTGCGATCCGCCATGGTCCGGAAAAAACCATGGTAGATTCTTTTGTAATGGGGCTTTTACCATGATGGCCATCCATCGTAGAAGACTTTTTAACCATAAAAAACGGGCCTTCAACCACGAAAATCATCCGTTGTAAAAGCCAACTTTTCTTGTAGTGTATTCATCTATGATTGTTTCCATTACCCTTGCCATGATGTTGATTGCCTCCATGTTTGAGTAGATTATTAGTTCTTGGGGAGATGGAGAAACCCTAGTATGAGATTGAAATAAGATAAAGTCTATTATGATATTCATCGATGTGATCTTGATGTTGAGAGAAGTCGACCTCTCAATATTTGCCTCTTGTGGGGACTTGATAGAGGAAACTACTTGTTGGTAGACGAAGGCGTGCTAACACTTACAATGACTATAAAGCTGTTGGAACCCCTTACGTATCAACTTGGGAAACCGAGGAAACTCACGGAACACTGTCCATGCCATGGGATACGTCCTACAGGATTACGTCATTTAATAGTGTAGTAATTCGATTGATGTTGATTGCTGACTGCTGTGGTTATGAGGATGATGTGCGCAGCGGTTGCTGGCTAATTGTCCAAATACGGAGTTCCTCCCACACATACATAGTTGAGAATGTTCATGATGATAATCTTTATCTTAGATCTTTACAATACTAGTGGTGTATCCGCCACTCCCTGAGAACGCCATTTTCCCTACTGCAGTTCCAATCTCTTTTACATACGTGATACTTACTTTCTGTACTCAGTTATTTTACTTTACTTTATTGCTCTTATACCCAATACCCAAAAATACCTTTTTACACAATACTCGTATTTTATCTTGTCACTTAGAACTTTATCTAGCATTTCTATCGTAATATTTATGTCAAGAGTTATTAGACTTCAGACTCCTGCTCCCTGTGGAATCGATATTTTTATTTCAAAGCTAGCTACACACGATCCATGATCTTGCAGTCATCAAGCTATTTTCTGGCGCCGTTGCCGGGGAGCTAAGCATTGTAGGTCTTTTAGTTTTTGCTTATTTATTTTTGTCTTGCTAAATCTTATTTTGAGTTACATGTATCCACCAACATGATGGAGTTTGAGAATATGACTAGTGCTAACCCACTCAACCACTTTTGGAAACCCTATGATATTTGTAGGAGAGACAACTCCAATGAAAAGACAAGGGGGTTTGAAAGAAATACTCTACTACTTAGTATTCTACATAAGAAGCAATTTAGTGGAGATGAAGAAGATCCTGATCCATATGAGCATATTGCATGTTTTAAGGATATATGTGGCACTTTTCTATTGACGGGATACACCGCCGATGAGGTAAGGGTTAAATTTTGATAAGTACAAATCTCTCATGGTATAAATCTCTACCCCCTGAAGCCACTACTACTTGGGATAATCTAGCTTGTGAATTTCTATCGAAATATTATCCATTATCCAAATCTTTTGGAATCAGGCGTCTTATAATGACTTGGAAGAATCGTGCTAATGAAGGACTAGTAAGATCCTATATTAGATTTAAAGATTTACTAAGATTATGTCCTCATCATGATTTGCCTGAATGGTATTTAGTACATATCTTTTATGGCGGTTTAATTGAACCTAATAAAATTGAACTAGACTCTTTCGCTAAAGGAGCCTTTTTGAATCTTCCTATACCTAAAGCTTGGTCTTTACTTAATAGAATTCATGATCATAGAGTTTCATGGAATTTTGGTCTAGGAAGTGAAGGAGGCGTAGAAATAGAGCATGATTGTATTCATGACTATAATAAAAATGTTCATGTTAAAGAACTATCTAAAGAACTTTATTCAGAATCAGATCTTGTGTTGCAAGTTGTTAAAGCTTTTACAGAACATATTAAAGCTCCAAAGGAGGGTCTAGTCAAGTATGATCCACCACCCGAACCAGAAAAGAAAAGAGAAGATGAACCAACACTGGCCTCCATAGAACCAATCTATGAAGTGCCTTTCCCTAACACTGGACAAAAGCATATTCTTGAATACGAGCAGGTCAAAGCAGTACAGGAAAAGAGGGAAGAGGAAAGCATGCCAGAAGTCATGGAACATCTGGAAGAAACCAAAGATGAAGAGGTAACCAAGGAAGCAATTTTGGCTATGTACTCACACTTTAACATAGTTGAACTAGATGAAGAGACTTCCGTATTGGCTGAACGTAAAACAAAAGTAAACAATGTGGGTAAGCCTATTCTTCCCTGCATATTTAAAGAAACCTCTCATTACGGCTTATGTGATCTTGGCACGGAAGTTAATGTTATATCTTACGATTTTTACTTAGAAATAAAAGAAGAAATAGAACTGACTATAATTGATAATGCTGATATAACAATTATGTTAGCCAATAAAAACCTGAGAATTCCAATGGGAGTAGTTGATAATGCAATTGTCACAATTGGAAACAAAGATTTTCCAATTGGTTTTGTAGTTGTCGATATGCCAGCTGACACTCTTTTCCCAATTATATTTGGAAGAAACGTTTTGGGTGATATAGGTGCCTATGTTTACTTCAAGAAGGATATTGTGTCTCTTAAGCTTGGGGAACAGAAAACAAATTCCATTTCTCCAAATTTAAAGACAGACCTCCACCAATACAAGAGTAAGAGAGAACTATTAAGGAAATGGCGGCTCTTTTCTTAGGTAATCAAGAAGAAGAAATAGATGAAAATCCAAATTATGGAGGACAAGTCCCTAGGAGAACTACAAAATGAATTCGAATCACTACTCGTTTTGGGACCTCCACCTCACGAGGCTTTTGAAGAGCCAGAAAAGAGAGGGGATGAGGAATTACCACCCCCAGAGTTGAAGAATCTACCAGAAAATCTTAAATACAAGTTTTTAGATGATACTAATAGATTCCCTGTAATTATTAGTGCTAAACTTCCAAAAGAAGAAGAAGAACTCATGAAGATACTTAAGGAGCATCGACATGACTTTGGGTACTCAATGGATGACTTGAAGGGCATTAGTCCCATGATAGCTGTCCATCAAATATTCATGGAAGAAGGTGCTAAACAAGTTGCAGAATTCAATAGAAGACTGGAGCCTAAAATGAAAGAAGTGGTAAGAAAGGAAATTGTACGCCTATTGGATGTAGGTATAATCTACCCTATTAAAGAAAGTGAATGGGTAACTCCTGTTCATTGTGTTCCTAAGAAGGGCGGTTTTACTGTTGTCCCTAATGAAAACAATGAATTGATACCTACTAGAACTGTTGTTGGGCATAGGATGTGCATAGACTTCAGGAAATTAAACAAAGAAACTAGGAAATATCACTATCTGTTACCGCTCATAGATCAAACTTTAGAAAGGTTAGCAAACCATACTAATTTTTGTTACTTGGACGGATACTCTAGTTTCTCTCAAATAGCTGTTCATCCGGATGACCAACTTAAAACAACTTTCATAAGTCCTTACGGTTCACATGCTTACCGATGTATGCCCTTTGGTTTATGTAATGCTCCAGCTACTTTTCAAAGATGCATGACTACTATTTTTGTTGATTTCAGAGAACTTATAATGGAAGTATTTATGGATGACTTTTCTGTCTATGGAACTTCATTTACTAGTTGTTTAGATAATCTCAAGAGAGTTTTGCAGCATTGTGAAGAAACTAACCTCGTCCTAAACTGGGAGAAGTGCCATTTTATGGTCAAAGAAGGTATACTCCTTGGACACTAGGTATCATGTAGGGGAATTGAAGTTGATAGAGCTAAGGTTGAAGCAATAGAGAGAATGCCACCACCTGCGGATTTTAAAGGTATAAGAAGTATTCTTGGTCATGTGGGGTTTTATAGAAGGTTCATTAGAAATTTATCTGGAATATCTAAACCTTTGACAAACCTCTTGCAAAAGGGAATTATATTTTATTTTGATGATAAGTGTCTTGAAGCCTTTGATAAACTCAAAAATGCTTTATCTCGTGCTCCTATTATTAAACCACCTATCTAGGATACAACCTTTGATTTAATATGCGAAGCTAGTGATGATGTTGTAGGAGTAACTCTAGGACAACATATTGGTCATAGATTTAATATTATACATCATGCTAGTAGTACACTCAGTGGTGCTCAAAAGAACTACCATAAGGAAGAAAAGGAACTATTTGTTGTGTTTTTCTCTTGTGATAAATTTCGTTCCTGTGTAGTTGATGTAAAGGTAAGAGTTCACATGGATTGTGATGGCTTAAAAGAACTCCTTGGAAGGAAAGAACATAAGCCAAGGTTGATCTGTTGGATTCTTTCACTTCAAGAATTTGAGCTGTAGATTATGCAGAGGCGGGAAATAAAAATGCTAGATGTAGTGTCCATGATTGCCCCACAAGACACCAATCTTATTGAGAGGAACTTTAGTCTCGGTGATTTTCGGTTACGAGAATTATTCGATGAACTAAGGTCAATTCCTCCAAAAGAGAAGAAGTCTTTGTCATGGGAGGAATTTGCCATCCTCGAATAAACAATGGTAAGTACAAGGTAAGTGTTCTTACCCAAATAAGTGATTTATCTTCACAATTCTTACTCTTAAAAATTCTGCCTTTGAATTCCTTGTATTTTTTTTGAAGATTTAGAGGGGTTTTCCCAACTATACGGGCGGAGCTATACGATCGGAGAGGGAGCTCCCGCCAGATAGTTGGTCGTTAAACTCTCTATATGATTTTCTTGAAATTGTTTTCACTATCCGAACCTATACGGTCGCAACTATACAACCGGAACCAAAAATTCGGGCCATATAATTGGTCGTTAAACTCTCAGATGGTTTTGCTTTAGGTGTTTGTATCTATACGTTCGCAACTATATGACTGGAGCAAAAATTCCGGTTGTATAGTTGGTTGTTAAACTCTCAGACACTTTTGGTTTTGATGTCTGTATCTATACGGTCGCAACTATACGACCGCAACCAAAAGTTCTGACTGGAGCAAAAATTCCGGCTGTATAGTTGGTTGTTAAACTCTCAGACACTTTTGGTTTTGATGTCTGTATCTATACGGTCGCAACTATACGACCGGAACCAAAAGTTCTGGCCGTATAGTTGGTCGTTAAACCCTTATACACTTTTCGTTTGATATTTTGTTTATTTATCTAAAAAAAATATTGTCGGTTCCGAGTCGTGATTTAGTCGACCTGTACTCGAGATATTTGGAAGTATCTGCCCGGAACCAACTATACAGCCAGAGCCATATGAGCCGTGCCCGTATAGTTGGTCGTTACGTGGCAGGGGAATTCCAAATCTATGATTTCTTTTCCTGTTTTGTTCGGATTCTTTTCTTGGGTGACAATTTGGTGTTTCTCGCGAGTTTTACCGACCTCTGACCCCCCCTTATGTACTGCCATTGTCTCGCTCTATAATCATAATATCTAGAAACAGATCTACTTCTTGTTCACATGAAAGGACTCTCAACCAAGGGATAAAAGTCAAGAAGAAAGGCTCCCATGGAGACCAGGAGGAATAGCGAGCAAGGGAAGGAGATCAAGGCCATCCCTATAGAGTTCCTCGACGCTGACCATGGGTGCCGGAAGAGGGATTTGAAGGCTCTGGAGCTAAGGATCGAAGAGTTGGACAAGGAAAAGCCAGGGACACCCAAACACCTCCGATTGCTGCGACTTTATCTTGATAAACTAGATGAATATATCAAGCGGACAACCGAAGCAGGTTTTTCCATGAGTCTTAAGGCGCTACAAAACTTCAGGATAACAATGAGTTCATTAAGGAACAAGTGAAGGTGCTAGAGAGGAACAATCTTTTCTACAAGTTGCGTGTTAAAGAATTAGAAGTTTTCAACCAATCCCTCCGCCTCAGGCTGGCCCATGAGGAGAAGATACCACGTGCCATGGCGCCACAGTGATCTACAATAATCACGGTATCAAATAATCGCAAGAGATTATTTGATCCCGCCTGGCTTGATTCCAAGCTTGGGGGATCTTTAAGATCGTGTAATCTATCTTATAAGTTTTACTACTATCTCCGCATTAGTTCAAACTATAAATAAAGTTTGCATCATTAGAATTCAATTCAGGAATAGTCGATCCCTTTTATGAAATTCCAAGTTTATTATTATATATGGACCAGAAGAAAACCAGACGCAAACGAGGGAGACATAGGGCGTAACGACCAACTATAAAGGCGGAGCAATTTTTCCCGCCGTATAGCTCTGGCCGTATAGCTGGCGCAGCCTTCACCTCGTCAAATAGTTTCACCCCGTGCAATTGGCTCAAGGAGACGACATACAAAACACCAGAAATCACAGAAACCTCACCTCTGGAAGGCATCTAGAGGGGGAACTCATCCACTGGGGATCCATCTTTGCCCTGCGTAGATCCAAGAGGCTATGGCATCGATCTTCATCGTCCACCGCTGCATCACCACCATCTCCATCCATCCCATCTACATCTTGTGTAGATCATGTTTTAATTCCTATACTCGTTGTGGATTTATACAAGTACTATTCATATATGATTGTTTCCATTACCATTCTCATGATGTTGACTGCCTCCATGTTTGAGTAGATTATTAGTTCTTGGGGAGATGGAGAAACCCTAGTATGAGACTGAAATAAGATAAAGTCTATTATGATATTCATCACTATGACCATGTGTTAGATTTTCTAGATCTTGATGTTGAGAGAAGTCGACCTCTCAATATTTTCCTCTTGTGGGGACTTGATGGAGGAAACTACTTGTTGGTAGACGGAGGCGTGCTAGCACTTACAGTGACTATAAAGCTGTTGGCACCCCTTACGTATCAACTTGGGAAACCGAGGAAACTCATGGAACACTATCCATGCCATGGGATACGTCCTACGAGATTACGTCCCTTAATAGCGCAGTAATTTGATTGATGTTGATTGCTGACTGCTGTGGTTATGAGGATGATGTGCGCAGTGGTTGCTGGCTAATTATCCAAATACGGAGTTCCTCCCACACATACATAGTTGAGAATGTTCATGATGATAATCTTTATCTTAGATCTTTACAATACTAGTGGTGTATCCGCTACTCCCTGAGAACGCCTTTTTCCCTACTGCAGTTCCAATCTATTCTACATACGCGATACTTAATTTCTGTACTCAGTTATTTTACTTTATTTTATTGCTCTTATACCCAAAACCCAAAAATACCTTTTTATACAATACTCACGTTTTATCTTGTCACTTAGAACTTTATCTAGCATTTCTATCGTAATATTTATTTCAAGAGTTATTAGACTTCAGACTACTACTCTCTATGGGATCGATATCTTTATTTAGAAACTAGCTACACACGATCTGTGCTCTTGCGGTCATCATCCAACTTTGTTGAAATTTTGTCTTGTGCTATTGAGGGTAAGAAACTTATTGAGGAGCAAGAAAATATCATATATCAAAAGAATGAACATGAGCGTGAGTATGCTAACGAGATTGCCTATCTAAAGAGCTCCCTTGAAGAAGAACAAACCACCAAGGAATCTCTTGAGGGAACTTTTACTCTAGAATTATCTAGAGTAAAGGAAAATTATGATAGAGAACTTGTGGTGGAAAATGTTCTCAAAACTAAAAATTATGAACTCGTAGTTTCCCATGCTAAACTTGTTGAGGATTTTAAGCACCTCGAAAATGGCTCTTGGGTCGTTAAGATTGAGCTCATCAAACTCACCGAGTCGCATGAGCAACTTAAAGCTTCTTATTCAAAAGAGCTATCCAAGTTGTACTCACCTCTTGCAAATAATAATGATGCTTGTGCTACTAACTCTATTTCTTATGAATAATCTATTTTGAAGGAGAATGTAGAGCTAAAGGCTCAACTTGCTTTGCTAGCTAGCAAATATGGGAAATTGGAAGAAAGTCATGTTAAGCTCTCAAGCTCGCATGATGATCTTCTAGTCTCCCATGGTAGGCTAAAGTTGGCTCATGAGGCTATTGTGTCAAAGGTAACATCTAATGAGCCTCATGTGGACATTAGCACTATATCTACTCAAAGTGACATATTGCCATGTGCTAGTCCTTGTAATTCATCCAGTCATGCTATTGCTACATCTTGTGATGAATTACATTCTTTGCCTTGTTGCTCTAACAATGAAGAATCTACTTCCTCTAGTATTATTGTTGACACTAACCATGTAGAGGAAATTAAAGAGCTCAAGGCTCAAGTCACTTCTTTGAAGAATGACTTGAAAAAGGGTCATAAAGGTAAGGCCACACTCAACCACATCTTGAGCGTGCAAAAATCCCCCAATGACCAGAGTGGACTTGTATTCAAGTCCAATATCAAGAACAAGTCCACTAACAAGTTGAAGCACAAGGGAACAAGAAGAATGTCCAAGATCAAGCGAAGTATCCGGCCAACATTATTTGCTTCAAGTGCAAGGAAGAAAATCATCATGTTAGATCTTGCCCATTGAAGAAGAAGCCTCTTGGTGTGAAGCAATAAGGGAAGCGACCTCAAGCTCTACCTCAATTTGTAGATGGGACTCTTCCTAAGAGGACTACTCAAGCTCTTACTAAAGTTGTGGCATCACCTAAGAAGAAATTGAGCAAGACAAGAACTTGCTACATTTGTCACGAGAAGGGGCACATTTCTTCCTTATGCACTAGTGGTATCTCCTCATCCAACCCTATATTGATTGATGATGCTTATTCTCTTCGTAAGGATGAGGTTGGCAATGTGTTTGCCAAATTTGTTGGTGCTCAATGTGGTGTCAAGAAAAGAACCATTTGGGTTGCCAAGCCTATTGTGACTAATTTCTTAGGACCCAACTTGGTTGGGGACCAACAAGCCAAAACTTGATCAATAGGTGATTTTGGAGGACATTGGAGACTTGGTTTCATCATGAAGAATTGAGGGATCTTCATCTATTATATTTTTCAAGCCAAGTCATGTGGATTATATTGCCTCTATTATATTTCCAATATTCCTCCTTGTGGTAACATATGCTTAACTCATTACATTGAAAGTTACTTGCCCCTTGTGCATGTGTTGGTTTTGTACCTTGCATGTTTTTGTATATGTTATGCTGACTACTTACTTATCTTGAGTTATCAAGTTTATTTGTGTTTGTTGGTTTGCACACCATGTATGTGTGTTTCTTGTTTTGGAGCTATTATTGAATTCAATTGATATCTTTTTGGCTCTTGTGAGAGATTAATGGACTATCCCATTTTGGGGGAGAGTTATGCTTGGGCATTCCTAATGACTGCAAGACCACAGATCGTTTGTAGCTAGTTTCGAAATAAAGATATCGATCCCACAGGGAGCAGGAGTCTGAAGTCTAATAACTCTTGAAATAAATATTATGATAGAAATGCTAGATAAAGTTCTAAGTGAAAAGATAAAATGCGAGTATTGTGTAAACATGCATTTTTTGGTTTTGGGTATAAGAGCAAAAGAGTGAAGTAAAATAATTGAGTATAGAAAGTAAGTATCGCGTATGTAAAAGAGATTAGAACTGCAGTGGGGAAAAAGGCGTTCTCATGGAGTAGCAGATACACCACTAGTATTGTAAAGATCTAAGATAAATATTATCATCATGAACATTCTCAACTATGTATGTGTGGGAGGAACTCCGTATATGGATGATTTGCCAGCAACTGTTGCGCACATCATCCTCATAACCACAATAGACAACAATCGTCATCAATCAAATTACTGCGCTATTAAGGTACATAATCCCGTAGGACGTATCCCATGGCATGGATAGTGTTCCGTGAGTTTCCTCGGCTTCCCAAGTTGATACATAAGGATTGCTAACAGCTTTATAGTCACCGTAAGTGCTAGCACGCCTCCGTCTACCAACAGGTAGTTCCCTCCATCAAGTCCCCACAAGGGGCAAATATTGAGAGGTCGACTTATCTCAACATCAAGATGTAGAGAATCTAACACATGGTCACAGTGATGAATATCATAATAGATTTTATCTTATTTCAATCTCATACTAGGGTTTCTCCATATCCCCAAGAACTAATGATCTTACTCAGACATGGAGTCAATCAACATCATGGCAATGGTAATGGAAACAATCATACATGAATAGTACTTGTATAAATCCACAACGAGTATAGGAATTACAACAAGATCTACACAAGATGTAGATGGGATGGATGGAGATGGTGGTGATGCAGCGGTGGACGATAAAGATCAATGCCTTAGCCTCCTTGATCTGCGTGGGGCGAAGATGGATCCTCGGTGGATGAGTTCCCCCTCTAGATGCCTTCCGGAGGTGAGGTTTCTACAATTTCTAGTGTTCTGTATGTCATCCCTTCGAACCAATTACACAGGGTGAAACTTTTTGACGAGGCGGAGGCGACGCCAGCTATACGGCCGGAGCTATACGGCGGGAATATATCCTCCGCCCGTATAGTTGGTCATTATGCCCTCTGTCTCCTTTGTTCGCTTCTAGTTTTCTTCTGGTGTTAATAATATTTTCCAAATAAGCGATTTACGTTGTTTTTGACTCTTTTTCTCCACAGTACAACTGCTTCAATAATTGTATCCATTGGATCCATGATCTGTCCTGATCCTGGTGAAAACAGACATAAAATGTGCACGCGAACGCCGTAAAATACCAAGATCCAACATCTACAATGCAAAATAATAACATAAAACATGATGCAATTGTGCACTCATCAACTTCCCCAAGCTTAGACTCTTGCTTGTCCCGAGAAAGCTCTAGCTTAATGGATATGATCCTCATATTCATGAAGCTAAGTCGATAAAATAAATGAGGCAATTGCAGCATGTGTTTATCATATACGATGCATAGGAATAAGTTCATGAATAGTACCTTACTCGAACCATTGGAATAGTATTAGAAGGCTTCCACACCTTAGTGATAAATAGTTCATGAAAGATGAATCTCAACATAATGTAAAAGAATCCGGTTCAACTGAATGAGTTAACGAGGTAGTCCCAAGTGTTCTAGGATCAGCGTATTCACTTGGGATTTAGAATCTCAAAAGTATTTCTTTGTCATACTATAACTCGGTTGTATATATGCCTACTTGCTCTTTGCACATTCGCTCTTTTTATTCTTATTTTTCTTTTATTTTGTATATACATATGCTCAAATTTTTTTAAGTGTTGTGCAAAGGAGCTAGCCATATATTCCACTTCATGTAGGAATTCAAAGTATAACGATCTCAATTACCAAATTCCAACTATATATGAAGCATTCTTATGACTTGAAGATTCTACCTCGACTTGTTCCCACTCTATTTTGATAGCACTTTATTTTCCTTTGTTCAAGGTTTCTTCTTTATCAGTTGTGTAGATAATTTTTCTTTGTAAATCAAACTGTAGACTTACAACATATTGACTAAATTATCTTTAGATGTTCTATTAATACCAATGGAATGGAAGACTCCTATTGCTATCATCAAGTGCAAGTAAAATTATACTCAAGCCATTCATATATCAATAAAGCAAACACAAACTCAATATGGCTCCATATATAATAATAAACTTAGAATTTCGTAAAAGGGATCGACTATTCCTGAAGGGAATTCTAATGATGCAAACTTTATTTATAGTTTAAACTAATGCAAAAAATAGTAATAAAACTTATAGGATAGATTACAAGGTCTTAAAGATCTCCCCGAGCTTGAAATCAAGCCAGGCGGGATCAAATAATCCCTTGCGATTATTCGATGCCGTGATTGCTATAGATTAACATGGCGCCATGGCATGTAACACCACGGTGCGTAGCTTCTTGTTAGTCTCCTCCAAAGTGGTTATGCGGCTGTAGCACCTTCGCAAATCAGATTGCAAAGTGTCCATCCTATCAACGAGCTTAGTCACCAATGGACAGAGATCTTCCTTCCTTTCCATCTCATCGAGACGATGGCAGACTTCAACACGATGGGATAGTTCCTACTTCTGATATATCTCCAATGCCCGTACGCGATCCTTGGTCCTAGGTACAACTTCTTCTTCCTCATCCATAATTGATGGATCGGAGAAGTGGAAATCGTACCTCAACTCTTCTTGAGGCTTGACCTTAATGCGAGCACCAATGGTTGGCTTTGCGGGTGGTACCTCGTGTCCCTCGCTAGCACCTGCACTAATATTAGATAATTCCTTACGCTTGTGTGGCCTTTGATCCACAGTGATGAACTTGACCGTCTCCACGCGCCCTTTTCCATGCAGTTTGCGATCTTCTCTCTCTTGTTGAGCTTTCTTCATAGCCGCCCAATTGATCCTCGGTGGATCATAGACATCACGCCGGATGTAGACGTCAACCACATAATCATTGGGATCGCTGTTGAAGTGGCTTGGCTCAACGTACTCCTTGTACCTTGGGCTAAACCTCTCCACATCCTCATTGTCATCCTCCATGGACGGGTTACTTGAGCGGTCCCTAGATGGAGCAATGAGCCCCGTGGGTTTTCCACAGCGTGGGACGGGGTAGCACATTGCTAGATTAGTTCCTGGAGATTATGATTATAGAGAAACAATGGTAGTATATAAGGGGGGTCAGAGGTCGGTAAAAATCGTGAGAAACACCAAATTGTCGCCCAAGAAAAGAATCCGAACAAAACAGGAAAAGAAATCACGGATTTCGAAGTCCCCTGCCGTGTAACGACCAACTATACGGGCGCGGCTCGTATAGCTCCGGCCGTATAGTTTGTTTCGGGCAGATATTTCCAAATATCTCGATTTCAGGTCAATTAAATCATAACTCGGAACCGACAATAATATTTTTTTTGGATGAATAAACAAAAAATCGAACGAAAAGTGTCTGAGAGTTTAACGACCAACTATACGGCCAGAATTTTTGGTTCTGGTCGTATAGTTGAGACTGCATAGATAAAGACATCAAAACCAAAAGTGTTTGAGAGTTTAACGACCAACTATATGGCCGGAATTTTTCGTTCCGGTCGTATAGTTGCAACTGTATAGATACAGACATCCAAAGAAAAACCATCTGAGAGTTTGACGACCAACTATACGGCCGGAATTTCTGGTTCCGGTCGTATAGTTGTGACCGTATAGGCTCAGATAGGGAAAACAATTTCGAGAAAATGATACAGAGAGCTTAACGACCAACTATACGGCGGGAGCTCCCTCTCTGGTCATATAGCTCCGCCCGTATAGTTGGAAAAACCCCTCTAAATCTTCAGAAAAATACAAGGAATTCAAAGGCAGAATTTTTAAGAGTAAGAACTATGAAAATAAATCACTTATTTGGGTAAGAACACTTACCGTGTACTTACCATTGTTTATTCAGGGATGAAAAGTTCCTCCCACAACAAAGACTTCTTCTCTCTTGGAGGAATTAACCTTAGTTCATTGAATAACTCCCGTAAATGAAAATCACTAGGACTAAAGTTCCTCTCAATAAGATTGGTCTCTTGCAGGGCAAACATGGACACTGCATCAAGTGTCTTTATTTCCTGCCTTTGCATAATCCACAGATCAAATTTTTGAATTGAAAGAATCCAACGGATCAGCCTTGGCTTATGGTTTTTCCTTTCAAGGAGTTCTTTTAAGCCATCACGATCCATGTGAACTTTTACCTTTGCATCAACTATATAGGAACGAAATTTATCACAAGAGAAAAACACAACAAATAGTTCCTTTTCTTCCTTAGGGTAGTTCTTTTGAGCACCATTGAGAGTTCTACTAGCATGATGTATAATATTAAATCTATGACCAATATGTTGTCCTAGAGTTACTCCTACAACATCATCACTAGCTTCGCATATTAAATCAAAGGTTGTATCCCAGATGGGTGGTCTAATAATAGGAGTGCGAGATAAAGCATTTTTGAGTTTATCAAAAGCTTCAAGACACTTATCATCAAAATTAAATCTAATTCCCTTTTGCGAGAGGTTTGTCAAAGGTTTAGATATTCCAGAGAATTTTTTAATGAACCTTCTATAAAAGCCCACATGACCAAGAAAACTTCTTATACCTTTAATATCCCTTGGTGGTGGCATTCTCTCTATTGATTCAACTTTAGCTCTATCAACTTCAATTCCCCTACCTGATACCTGGTGTCCAAGGACTATACCTTCTTTGACCATAAAATGGCACTTCTCCCAGTTTAGGTCGAGATTAGTTTCTTCACAATGCTGCAAAACTCTTTTGAGATTATCTAAACAACTAGTAAACGAAGTTCCATAGACAGAAAAGTCGTCCATAAATATTTCCATTATAAGTTCTATAAAATCAACAAAAATAGTAGTCATGCATCTTTGAAAAGTAGCTAAAGAATTACATAAACCAAAGGGCATACGTTGGTAAGCATGTAAACTGTAAGGACTTACGAAAGTTGTTTTAAGTTTGTCATCTGGATGAACAACTATTAGAGAGAAACTAGAGTATCTGTCCAAGTAACAAAAATGAGTATTGTTTGCTAACCTTTCTAAAGTTTGATCTATGAACGGTAACAGATAGTGATATTTCCTAGTTTCTTTGTTTAATTTCCTGAAGTCTATGCACATCTTATGCCCAACAACAGTTCTAGTAGGTATCAATTCATTGTTTTTATTAGGGACAATAGTAAAACCGCCCTTCTTAGGAACAAAATGAACAGGACTTACCCATTCATTTTATTTAACAGGATAGATTATACCTGCATCCAATAGGCGTACAATTTCCTTTCTTACCACTTCTTTCATTTTAGGCTTCAGTCTTCTATTGAATTCTGCAACTGGTTTAACACCTTCTTCCATGAGTAATCGATGGACGACTATCATGGGACTAATGCCCTTCAAGTCATCCATTGAGCACCCAAAGGCATGGAGATGCTCCTTAAGTATCTTCATGAGTTCTTCTTCTTCTCCTGAAAGTTTAGCACTAATAATAAAAGGGAATTTATTAGTATCATCTAAAAATTTGTATTTAAGATTTTCTGGTAGAGTCTTCAACTCTGGGGGTGGTAATTCTTCATCCCCTCTCTTTTCTGTCTCTTCAAAAGCCTCGTCAGTTGGAGGTCCCAAAACGGGTAGTGAGTCAAATTCATTTTCTAGTTCTCCCAGGGACTTATCCTCCATAATTATTTCTTCATAATTTGGATTTTTAACTATTTCTTCTTCTTGATTACCTAAGAAAAGGGAATTTATTGGATTTTTAACTAATTCTTCATCCCCTCTCTTTTCTGTCTCTTCAAAGGCCATTTCCTCAATAGTTCTCTCTTCCTCTTGTATTGGTGGAGGCCTGTCTTTAAATTTGGAAAAAGGGAATTTATTTTCCGTTCCCCCAAGCTTAAGCGTCACAATCTCCTAAAACTTCTTCCAAATATAATAGGGCAAAGAGTGTCAGCTGGCATATCAACAACTACAAAGTCGATAGTAATTTTTTTGTTGCCGATTGTGACAGTTGCATTATCAACTACTCTCATTGGAATTCTAAGGTTCTTATTGGCTAACATAATTGTCATATCAGTATTTTCAATTGTAGCTGGTTCTATTTCTTCTTTTATTTCTAGGTAGATATCATAAGATATAACATTAACTTTGGTACCAAGATCACATAAACTGTAATGAGAGGTTTCTTTAAATATGCAGGGAAGAATAGGCTTACCCACATATTTTACCTTTGTTTTACCTTCAACCAATATGGAGGTCTCTACATCAAGTTGAACTATGTTGAAGTATGAGTACATAGCCATAATTTCTTCCTTGGTTACCTTTTCATCTTTGGTTTCTTCCAGATGTTCCACGACTTCTGGCATGCTTTCTTCTTACCTCTTTTCCTGTACTGCTTTGACCTGCTCATATTCAAGAATATGCTTTTGCGCAGTGTTAGGGAAAGGCACTTCATAAATTGGTTCTATGGAGGCTAGTGTTGCTTCATCTTCTCTTTTATTTTATGGTTCGGGTGGTGGAGCATACTTGACTGGACCCTCTTTTGGAGCTTTAATATGTA
Organism: Avena eriantha; assembly: GCA_910589775.1. Lineage (NCBI taxonomy): Eukaryota > Viridiplantae > Streptophyta > Magnoliopsida > Poales > Poaceae > Avena > Avena eriantha. The sequence goes on along the minus strand of OU342742.1, from coordinate 480,231,494 downwards.
CTGTAAAAGCTTTAACAACTTGCAACACAAGATCGGAATCTAAATAAAGTTCTTTAGATAGTTCTTTAACGTGTCCTTTTTATTATAGTCATGAATGCAATCATGCTCTATTTCTATGCCTCCTTCACTTCCTAGACCAAAATTTCATGAAACTCTATGATCACGAATTCTATTAAGTAAAGCCCAAGATTTAGGTATAGGAAGATTCATAAAGGCTCCTTCAGCAAAAGAGTCTAGTTCAATTTTATTAGGTTCAATTAAACCGCCATAAAAGATATGTAGTAAATACCATTCAGGCAAATCATGATGAGGACATAATCTTAGTAAATCTTGAAATCTAATATAAGCTCTTACTAATCCTTCATTAGCACGATTCTTGCAGGTCATTATAAGACGCCTGATTCCAAAAGATTTTGACAATGGATAATATTTTGATAGAAATTCACAAGCTAGATTATCCCAAGTAGTAGTGGCTTCAGGGGGTAGAGATCTATACCATGAGAGAGCTGTACTTTTCAAAGTTTGACTAATTTTTTTAACCCTTACCTCGTCGGCAGTATATCCCGTTAATAGAAAAGTGCCATATATATATTTGAAACATGCAATATGCTCATATGGATCACGATCTTCTTCATCTCCGGTAAATTGCTTCTTATGTAGAATAATAGAGGATTTATTTCAATCCCCCTTGTCTTCTTATTGGAGTTGTCTCTTTTATAAATATCATAGGGCATCCCAAAATGGTTGAGTGGGCTAGCACTAGTCATATGCTCAAACTCCATCATGTTGGTGGATACCTGTAACTCAAAACAAAATTTAGCAAGGCAAAAATAAATAAGAAAAAACTAAAAGACCTACATCGCTTAGCTCCTCGGCAACGACGCCAAAAAATACCTTGATGACTGCAAGAGCACAGATTGTTTGTAGCTAGTTTCGAAATTAAAATATCGATCCCATAGGGAGCAGGAGTATGAAGTCTATTAACTCTTGAAATAAATATTATGATAGAAATGCTAGATAAAGTTCTAAGTCACAAGATAAAATGCGAGTATTGTGTAAAAATGTGTTTTTGGGTTTTGGGTATAAGAGCAATAATAAAGTAAAGCAAAGTAACTTAATACAAAAAGTAAGTATAGCGTATGTAAGAGAGATTGGAACTGTAGTAGGGAAAAAGCGTTCTCAGGGAGTAGCGGATACACCACTAGTATTGTAAAGATCTAAGATAAAGATTATCATCATGAACATTCTTAACTATGTATGTGTGGACGCTATTAAGGTACATAATCCCGTAGGACGTATCCCATGGCATGGATAGTGTTCCGTGAGTTTCCTCGGCTTCCCAAGTTGATACATAAGGATTGCTAACAGCTTTATAGTCACCGTAAGTGCTAGCACGCCTCCGTCTACCAACAAGTAGTTCCCTCTATCAAGTCCCCACAAGGGGCAAATATTGAGAGGTCGACTTATCTCAACATCAAGATGTAGAGAATCTAACACATGGTCACATCGATGAATATCATAATAGACTTTATCTTATTTCAATCTCATACTAGGGTTTCTCCATATCCCCAAGAACTAATGATCTTACTCAAACACGGAGGTAATCAACATCATGGGAATGGTAATGGAAACAATCATAGATGAATAGTACTAGTATAAATCCACAACGAGCATAAGAATTACAAGAAGATCTAGACAAGATGTAGATGGGATGGATGGAGATGGTGGTGATGTAGCGGTGGACGATGAAGATCGATGCCTTAGCCTCCTGGATCTGCGCAGGGCGAAGATGGATCCCCGGTGGATGAGTTCCCCCTCCAGATGCCTTCCGGAGGTGAGGTTTCTGCGATTTCTGGTGTTCTGTATGTCGTCCCTTCGAACCAATTGCACGTGGTGAAACTATTTGATGAGGCGGAGGCGGCGCCAGCTATACAGTCTGAACTATACGGCGGGAATATTTCCTCCGCCCGTATAGTTGGTCGTTATGCCCTTTGTCTCCTTTGTTCGCTTCTGATTTCTTCTGGTATTAATAATATTTCCCAAATAAGTGATTTACATTGTTTTTGACTCTTTTCCTCAACAATACAACTGCTTCAATAATTGTATCCATTAGATCCATCATCTGTCCTGATCCTGGTGAAAACAGACATAAAATGTGCACGCGAACACCATAAAATACCAAAATCCTACATCTACAATGCAAAATAATAACATAAAACATGATGCAATTATGCACTCATAAATTCCACAATCCTAAAAATGTTTGTACATGAGGAATACCACTTAGTAGTGATTTAACAATATTATCCAGTCTCTATGTGGTATGATTCTCATGAGAAATTTAAGTTCTATAATGTCCATTAATTATCTCTATTTGGATTCTTTTGCCTCGTGTTGAGATTTATTGTTTATCACATTATGGGGGATTCATATGCTTAGTGCATATTACAAGCCTAGAAAATGTGAAAATTCGAGGTTGTGTCACTTAGAATTGATATTGATAATTATTTAGCTCCTACGTGACACATTTGCTCAAACAAGTTCAATGCCTTTGTTTCTCATCTTTTGGATCTTGTTTGTGAGAGTGTTTCTTGGTATGTGTTTCCTCATATTTTTATCTCTATATCTACATGGAAACCATTATCTTCAAGCTACTCTAATCACTAGTGATTGTGTGACTATTGGAAGCTACCGCGAATCTCGTTTGAAGCATCAAACTTAATTCTTATATGTTGTTATATGCTTCTTAGTGTGAATATGATCTTGAATATCCTTGTGAACTACCTCGGGAAGATTTTCCCAATACTTCTTTTCCTTGGACAATTAGTACTAGATTTATGGTAGAAGTTATTGATCATATTCACTTTCACCTTTGCTTACTTTTGTACTATATCTTGCCAAGAAAATGTTTCGTGTGTTCTCCCAAGCTTTCCTTGCCTCTTATGGATCTTCTTATTTTATTGGTATCCTAGTGTGTTTTATTTAATGAAGGTAGTAGTGATGATCTCATTTGTGTGCATTTTGCATTCAAAAGCAAAATTCTATATAATGTACTACTTATGGGTGAGATCTCCTATATTATTTAGAACACTCCTTTAGGTTTGTTGCCTTGATCCATATCATACTTTATGTTATTGGAAATTCGATCTTTTCATTTTAGTATTTTGTGCCATCATGAAAATTATTGAGATTTTGGTTTATGTGTTGGAACCTTGCTCTTTTGGGAGTTGGTTTTGTCTCATTCCTTGTTTCGTGTTTTGACCTTTTTAGAATGAGATAAATCCTTGAGCATTTGTGTTTTTATCTATCTTTTGCTTTTTGGCTTTTGCCTAGTTCATTTGTTGAACTTATGATCTTTCATGTGTTGATGGTTCTTTGCTACAATTTGGACACCGTTTGTCGTGTCACACTCTTGTGTGTACCATCTTGATTTACTTGGTGTTTTTGTTCAAATTTTATCTCCTTTTTGGTTATTGAAAGCCTTTTCCATGCATATTTACTACATGTTTATATTATGGCATGCTTGCTTTCTTTGATTCAATATATAGGAGAAACTCCACCAAATCCCATTGGGTAAGATGTGCATGAAATTCAATTTCATATCAATATGCACATATTTATGTGGATTCTCTCCTATGTATTGTAGTTTCTCTAACTACTCTAGACCCAATTTGTTTGGGGACCATTTTTATTTAAATGTGTTGTAGGTACATTCGAGATATATTGGATGCTTGTCTCTCAAAGTTTAAAGAAGTGGTGCATTCATGGAAATTGGAGGCAAGTTATAGGATGATCAACGAATTCATTTCCTCTACATCCTACCAATTATATCTCAGTAACAAGTATCCCTTTCTCATGCATACACATATTTCTTCCAATCTCTCGTAGGTTGCTTTGTGGCATGATCTCTCTTATATTTGCAAATATTGTTGTTTGGGTTTTGGTCTTATTAGATACTCTTATTGCAAATGTGTGTATGTTGAGATGATTGCATATTAGAGGGACTATACAAAATCATACATATGCTTCACCTTCCCAAATATGTCAACCTAGCAAGTTCACTGCCTATATCGTCCTCAATCTCTCTCATGTGCAATAGTGAGAATTTTCAAATTGATTACTTCCTTTATGATACTTGTTACCTTTCTCCATATATTCCAACCATCTCCTTTTCCCTTGGTGATTGTTGTAATGTATGTAGTGTGTTGGTGTTTGAAGCTCATTAATGAACAATAAGATAATATTATGCATTTGGCCATGCTTTCAAGCAAAAATCTTATTGGTATATGTTATGACTTCATCTTGCTTTCTATATGCTTTCTTGTATATCTTATTTTTGTGTGCTTGTTTCTTCATGGACATATGTCTTTGTGATGTTATCCACTTAGAAACTTATACACACAAGAGAAGATAATTTGTTAGTTGATATTGTATTCCTTGGATTCCATCTCTTATTCCTTTTTGATTCTTCGGTGACTTCCAAATTTATTTTCCTATGAGTTCTTGTTCCTTTTGTTTGCATCTTCGGGCACTCATATTTGTTCTCTCATGCCTTGTATTGTTAAATGAATTTGAATGAGTGAGGATTCCATGATTATGCACTTTATTCCCAAATGCAATTATCATAATTGGTGCATAATCTTTGGGAATCTCACCTAATTCAATTAATAATGCTTATGGGGGAACAAGGATTCCAAATATCTGCATGATGTATTAAAATGCAACTATTCTATTTTTGCACAAATATTGGGCAGCTTCTCTATTTTTATTTGAAACACTCGTTTAATCGTATCATAATATCTTATTGTTTCCATTTGATCTCACTTGTTTTTTTCAATTGGTTTGTTGGATCTTGTAATTGCTTGCGTCATTTGTTGATGCTTCTTTTATTTTCATTTACTTTGGCAATCTTCGGGTCCTCAATATAGTTCTAGTTCCTCCCAAGTATTCATCATTGGATATGTGCAAATGGACACCTTTGGAGGAATTATCACCATATTGGCCTTCTATAACTTTTCACCCATTTTGGCAATCGATGCCAATGGGGGAGAAGTTTTAGAGGGTTTAAGGGAAGTTGTTTTATGCTTGATTTTGTTCTTAAGAATTTTCTTGTAATGCTCTTGCATCTTCTTGTTGCTTAGCATGTGGTTTATATACAGGAAACTCCACCAATGTTTATGATTGTTAGTATATGCAATGAGTGTCAAGTTCAACACACATGCATCGAGTGTGGGGGAGTTTGCTCTATATATGGTGGTGGTACCAATATCACATACTTGTGTAGTATTTGAAATTGGTGATACCATTTTATTTGTTAAAATTCCTTATATAAAGCCTCTCAAAGGATTTGCCATCAATTACCAAAATGGGGAAGATTGAAAGAGCATGTGGGCCCCATGTGTGGTTTTGGTAATTAATGACAATCTCTATGGACTAATGTTTGCATTAAGTTACACTTGTAAGAATTGTCCATTGGCATTGCTTGGAGCATGTGTTGTCTTCAAGGTAGAAGAAATGAAGAAGAAGCATTGTCCAAGGGCTTTGGGCCTATTGGAATCTTGTAGAAGAAAAAGAATAAAGAAAATAAGATCAAGTGTGTCTTGAATAAGTATATGGAGTTCCTCATGTGTATCTTCAAGACATCATCCAGTTAGAGTTAGAAGAAATGTTGTGCAAACTTAAGATGCGCCATCTCTAGAAGATCTGATGCTTGAAGCTTGCCATCCTAGGTTATCATGGGTCGATGAAGACAAGGTCAAAGAAGAGGTTACCCCATGGTGTATGTGGGAGCATGTTTTAGGTCTTCATCATTCAAGCTCAAGGAAGAGCAATCAAGAAAGGTGTCCATCTTGAGAAGGACAAGATCGTCTACATCGAGCTCAAGTGGATTGGTCAAGGCAAAGGTATTATCTTGATAGGTTTTCCCTTTTGTCGGTCTCATGTTTTTGTTGGGAGACCGGGTTTAGGATAGAAAACCATGCTATCAAGAGGGGCTCTCGAGTGAGTAACTTGATCATATCCTTCAAAGAGAACTGAAACATTTGCATACTTGGCATCATCTTTCTTGGTTCTTATTTGGTTCTTATCCATGATAGTATTTAGATCTTGTGTTAATCTCCATTACAAGCTCAATTTCATCAAAAATAGATTTCGTATGCATTCTCTATTGCATTTCCGATTGGAGGTTTTACCGGTGTGTCTTTTATAGATAGGTTAACCCCTTCATCACTTGATTCTATCCTACCTTGCTGGACTATGATGGTTCCCTGCATAATCTTGTAGAGCTTGTTTTCCTCTTGTAAACGAGCCCAAGATCATCAAAATCGTAGTTTGGATGCAAAAGTTATGATTGTTTTCGTATCGGTGTTTCTGCCAGTTTTGTGAGGGCCGGAGACTCCGGGGTTCGCACCCCGGAGACTCTGGGGGGGGGGGAGAGACTCCGGCCTAGACTCCGGGGGGTGTACATAGAGCATCTGGAGGCTGCCTGGAGTCCTGGCCGGAGTCTGGACCCTGGAGACTCCGGTCCTGAAGGCTGGAAACTCCGGGATAAGTTGTCTGCAACGGCTAGTTGGCGTGGGAGGACCTATAAAAGCCCCCTTCTTCCTCCTTGGGTTGGTTGCTTGCTCTCTCTCCTCCATTGTTTCTACCTTTAAGAGCTTGATATTCCTCTCAATCCCTCCCATATTTCTTGAATCTTGTTGGGGGATTTGAAAGAGGAGATCTAGATCTACAATTCCACCAATCCATCTCTCCTCTATGTGAGGGGAACATCTTGGGATCTAGAACTTGGGGTTTCTTTTGTGGATTTCCTCTTGTGTTCTTCCTCTCTTATTCCCCCAATAGCTTTTGTAGCTTTGGTGGCATTTGAGAGTAAAAGACTTGCCATTGCATTAGGTGCATTGGTTTGAGTTCTCTACGAAGGATTTGGTTGGTGAAATCAAGAAGCTTGTTACTCTTAGGTTCTTGGAACCCTAGACAGTTGAGTGGCCTAGTTGGCGAGTTCTTGGGGCCTCCAATTAAGTTGTGGAGCTCTCCCCAAGATTGTGGCCTTGGTGGTGATTATTGGGAGCCTCCAATTAAGTTAAGGAGATTGCCCCAATCTTGTACGGGTTTGGTGACCACCCTTAACTATCACATAGTGGAACGGGTGCTTGCCGTGTGGTGGGTTCTCGGGAGAATAGGGTGAGACCTCTTGTGGCATTGGTGGTCTTAGTACCGCCCACGCCTCCAATGAGACATACTCCCTTGTTGGGAGGAACTTGGTAAAATATCATCGTTCCCGCGTGCCTCGGTTATCTCTATACCCAAGCTCTTTACTTATACACTTCACATTGTGATAGCCTTCGTGCTTGAAGTAATCTATCTTGCTATCACATTGTTGCTTGTCTTGCTTAGCATAAGTTGTTGGTGCACATAGGTGAACCATAGCATTTATAGGCTTTGTGCTTGACAAAAGAAAACGCTAGTTGTATTCTGCCTTTGTCAAGCCCATCTCGTAAAAGTTTTAAACCGCCTATTCACCCCCCTCAGGCGACATCCGTGATCTTTCACTCGTGACCATTACCAAGGTTTCCCTTTTCGGTATAATGATTTCTCATAACGGCCAGAGGAGTATTCCCTCTTTTTCTTTGAACGCAGGCCCATGATAATACCAATGCATACCCCTAGAGCTCAAATCTTTAGGTTTGAAAACTATTGGTTGCAGCATAGTGAATTCAAACAAATTGTTCAGAATGCTTGGAATATACTTGTAGGGTACCTGGACTATGCTAAAAAAAATCAATGCTAAGCTCAAAAATGTCAGAAGGAGTTTGAACTTATGGGAAAAAACTTACCCTGTCTCAAGAAGCAGATTCTCAAAGTAAATGAAACCATTGATTTCCTGGACTTAGTGGAAGAGTTGAGGACTCTAAGCATCTATGAATGGAACTTAAGAGATATTCTTAAAAGCCATGTTATTACTCTGCTTCCAAACCAGAAGGCTTACTGGAAACAGAGGGGCAAGATCAAATGGGTAAAACTTGGGGATGAAAATACAAAGTTTTTTCATGCTAAGGCAACCATAAGTTACAGAAACAACTATATCTCCATGATTAAGGATGAAAATATCATTGATATTCATGATCATGATGACACAACTCATATTTTTTGGAAAGCCTTTGAAGAAAGGATGGGAACTTATAATAATCCCAAGATGGATTTCAAACTCCCTGAATTTTATAACAGAATGGATTCTGAAACGTCTACATCTTTAGAGATTCCCTTCACTGATAAAGAATTGAGGATGTGATAAGTTTCACTTGTAAGAATTGTCCATTGGCATTGCTTGGAGCATGTGTTGTATTCAAGGTAGAAGAAATGAAGAAGAAGCATTGTCCAAGGGCTTTGGGCCTATTGGAATCTTGTAGAAGAAAAAGAATAAAGAAAAGAAGATCAAGTGTGTCTTGAAGAAGTAGATGTAGTTCCTCATGTGTATCTTCAAGACATCATCCAGTTGGAGTTAGAAGAAATGTTGTGCAAACTTAAGATGCGCCATATCTAGAAGATCTCATGCTTGAAGCTTGCCATCCTAGGTGATCATGGTTCGATGAAGACATGGTCAAAGAAGAGGTTTCCCCATGGTGTATGGGGGATCATGTTTCAAGTCTTCATCATTCAAGCTCAAGGAAGAGCAATCAAGAAAGGTTTCCATCTTGAGAAGGACAAGATCATCTACAACGAGCTCAAGTGGATTAGTCAAGGCAAAGATATTATCTTTATAGGTTTTCCCTTTTGCCGGTCTCATGTTGTTGTTAGGAGACCGGGTTTAGGATAGAAAACCGTACTATCAAGAGGGGCTCTCGAGTGAGTAACTTGATCATATCCTTCAAAGAGAGCTCAAACATTTAAATACTTGGCATCATCTTTCTTGGTTCTTATTTGGTTCTTATCCATGATAGAATTTAGATCTTGTTTTAATCTCCATTACAAGGTCAATTTCAGCAAAAATAGATTTCGTATGCATTCTCTATTGCGTTTCCGATTTAGAGGTTTTATCGGTGTGTCTTTTATAGATAGGTTAACCCCTTCATCATATGATTCTATCCTACCTTGCTGGACTATGATGGTTCTCTGCATAATCTTGTAGAGCTTGTTTTCCTCTTCTAAACAAGCCCAAGATCATCAAAATCGGAGTCCGGATGCAAAAGTTATGATTATTTTCGTATCGGTGTTTCTACCAGTTTTGTGAGGGCCGGAGACTCCGGGGTTCGCACCCCAGAGACTCCGGGGGGCCGGAGACTCCAGCCCAAATTCTGGCCTAAACTCCGGGGGGTGTACAGAGAGCATCTGGAGGCTGCCCGGAGTCCTGGCCGGAGTCTGGACCCTGGAGACTCCGATCCTGGCAGCCAGAGACTCCGGTCCTGAAGGTCAGAAACTCCAGGATAAGTTGTCTGCAACGGCTAGTTGGCGTGGGAGGACCTATAAAAGGCCCCTTCTTCCTCCTTGGGCTGGTTGTTTGCTATCTCTTTCCGCCATTATTTCTACCTTCAAGAGCTTGCTATTCCTCTCAATCCCTAACATATTTCTTGAATCTTGTTGGGAGATTTGAAAGAGGAGATCTAGATCTACAACTCCACCAATCCATCTCTCCTCTATGTGAGGGGAACATCTTGGGATCTAGATTTGGGGTTTCTTTTGTGGATTTTGTCTTGTGTTCTTCCTCTCTTATTCCCCCAATAGCTTTTGTAGCTTTGGTGGAATTTGAGAGTGAAAGACTTGCCATTGCATTAGGTGCATTGGTTTGAGTTCTCTACAGAGAATTTGGTTGGTGAAATCAAGAAGCTTGTTACTCTTAGGTTCTTGGAACCCTAGACAGTTGAGTGGCCTTTGTGGCGAGTCCTTGGGGCCTCCAATTAAGTTGTGGAGCTCTCCCCAAGATTGTGGCCTTGGTGGTGATTATTGGGAGCCTCCAATTAAGTTAAGGAGATTGCCCCAATCTTGTACGGGTTTGGTGACGACCCTTAAGTGTCACATAGTGGAACGGGTGCTTGCCGTGTGGTGGGTTCTTAGGAGAATAGGGTGAGGTCTCTTGTGGCGCTGGTGGTCTTAGTACCGCCTGTGGGGCCCCCGGATTAATCCTCCGAGAATCCTTGTTATGCATACAACCACGATCCCCTGATCAGTTAGCCGTGGCACATAACCGACAAGTATCATTACAACATATGAGACATACCGAATTTACAAAACTTACATAAATGCCGTTATGGCTACATCAATAATCATCAGCAGAACTTCGTCAAGCGTAGAGCCCAATCCATGCCTTAACCTACAGGCAACTGACTGGGAGAACGTCCTAGCTCGCATAGTCGTCCACTTCACCTCTTCTTGATATCTGACCAAGTTAATAGCCAGGGACAATGCCAGTGAGTACTTTGAATGTTCTCGCAAACCACCTTAAGATAATAATAATAACAAGAAGGTATGCAATATGGTTGTGGTAGTAGGAGGCCTCCAAGAGAGGTTCTTTTCTCACATAGTTTCTCTTGTAGATATAGCATCTACATATCTTTGTTGAAAACTTTTGTAAACCATTTTGGAAACCGTTTTGAAAAGTTTTGGAAAACCTTAGGACTAGGTCACCCATTTGTTCCCGTCTTCAGTTCGTCCCATGACCAAACTCCTTCCATACCTTTTTGACCATCCCATGGTCAAAGCAGGTATCCTTTCCGACCATTCCATGGTAAAAACATTTCCAAAACCTTTGCTTTTCATAAATCCTTTTTAAAACAAAACCAGCACCGCTCTACAGCAACCTTCCCAACCGTCCATCACCGCGGACGCGGCTATTCGAATAGATTTACACTATGTAGAGGTTGTACACTTTACCCACACCATCCGGGTACACTACCCTGATCTTCACCGAGCGTGGGTCTAGTAACCGATCAAGACTCTCCGGATGCCCACTCCGATGTAAGTGCCTACCCCATGAGTGTTATTCCCCTCAAAACTGGGACGTCGGGTACCTAGGACCAACCGGAGCGCTTTTTCCACTTCTCAAGTGTGCGCTTTCAATGAGGGGCTCATAGTAACGCGTGGAGGCGCGCAGGACCTTCGTTCCTTCTCCAGGTCGATGTCCCACATGGACCCTTACGTGAGAAGGCCCACCCTCCAGGGATTTTTGGTCCCCTGTAGTTGTTGCGAGGCAGCTTATACCAGAATGGACAAACATCAAATCCAGCCCTGTCCGATACCAGAGTAATGTGGTTGCACAGGGTTAATTGTTCTAGCAAAACTGTAAAGAACCGGGTGCGTTTTCGTAACCTTTTTTCCTCCATCTTTCCTTCAGCATATTGTAAATCAAAAACTTCTCTTATTCAACATATCTTGGGAGGTCCCACCTCACCAAGGTTTTATCATCAAACATTTGGTAAAACTTTTTCCGAGATCTTCCCATCCTCTAGCTTTGCTTCGGCTAAAACATGGTCTCCAAAGGGTTATGGTGTAAATACACCATCTATTCCACTACGGACAAATAGGTATCATCAAGGGGGTTGTACTTAGTAGTACCATTGAGTAATGTTTTGGAGGAGCCAAGCCACTACCAGATATACAACATCGTATAGTAAAACAATGCAGTTTCAGAAATAGCAGATAAAACATGCATAAGTAAAATAGTAGGACAAGGCTTATGAGCAAGAAGGTGGCTCGCCTGATGATCAGCAATATGGCATAAATGTCCCTAGACTTCTTCTTTAGATGACCAAGAATACCCAATAAACAAATAATAAGAAGTCCCTTCCTTCTTGTCGTTAAACACTCACACTATCGTCGTCATCGGGTATACATGCAAGCAGACAAGTCCACAATCAATACAAGGCATACATGCAACAAACCATACAACAAGAAAACATAAGGATTACTACTGAACTTGGTAGGTTTTGGAGGAGGGGGCCAGTAGGAGTGGAAATTACTAGATTGCCACTATAGTGTTTTCTCTTGGAAGATAGATGTCTAGGATAAATACTTTGGACTTGGAGTGGGGGTTTGGAGGTCAGTAGGCTACCAAAGGGCATCAGTGATATCCTCAGATAGGTCTTGACAAAACAAGACCAACACAAGTGGTTTCACTTGATTATTAATTACCTAGATTTAATTATGATTTTTATAGTGGTAATAACTCTAGTTTGAGGGAATAATTCACCAGAAAGGTTTCGAGGCTCCAAAAATTATTCCCTTGGGTGGTTAGGTAGGTTTTGATGTACTGAACCACCTAGAGTTGGAATCAAGCCTAAAAAATTACGAGAATGCCCTTAATAATTCATCAAAGGCAGTTCTATAAGGTTTTTATCTTTTTCACCAGATTAATTCTACAGGGGATATTGAGTTGATTCCAATGGTACGTGGTAGGCATTTTGGAGTTGGAATTGGATTCGCCCTTTTTGGAGTTGCCAAACTCCAGGAGTGATTTATTTAGTTAAAATATCCTTTACAGGAGTATTTAAATCACTAAAAATCAACCAGAGCTCAATAAAATCTGAGCTGCTAGGATTTGATAGATACTGATATTATGAGATACTAGGAGGTGGAATCAGGTGAATACCACATTTGGTTTGACCTAGAGGAAATTATCCAAGGCAGGTAAAAGCTAATTTTGTTATTTTTGTTAAAGGCATACTTATGTTCACCTTGGCACAAGATCTATGCTAGAAGGTAGATATATCAAATACCTTCCATCAGATTCTTGGTTCTCCCCAAATGGAGATATAAAACTTTTTGAGGAATTTATTTAGTGCAAAGTATACTTGGTAGTAGAATAAATTCCAGCAATTAATGGAAGTTAGTTTGAACATGGGGTTGCCTCTGCATGTTTGAGAAAACATCAGGGAACAACCAGAAATTTGAATCTTGGTATTTGGACTTGATTTATATTTTCAAAAGTATTAAATCCTACTAGCATTCTCTGGATCTGAAAATAAAAGAAAAGGAAACAGAGCAGGCTAGGCTGGCTCTAGGGCTACTGGGCCGGCCGGGAGGGAAATCGGCCCACGGCGCACGGGGCGACGCGCGGGAGAGGCACGGCTTGAACCTGCCAGGCAGGGCCCGACGGTCAGCGAGAGGGGGGCGACCGAAGCGGTATCGGCCAGATCTGGCCGATGGTTTAAGTGGAGGTGGACGGCGTAGCATCGTCGTCCAGCTGGGCTTGCCGGCGACGAGAGCTAACCCTAGCAGAGGACGGCGTGGGGCGGGGAGCTCACCCGAGGGCTCGGGAGAGGACGTGTAGGCGACAGGGCGACGCGGTCGACGACGGCGAGTAGATCGAGGGGCGGCACGTCGGGGTTGGCCCACGGGAAGCAGCTCGCGCGAAGGTGGCCGAGGATGACCTCGTCGAAGCTCACTGGCGAGGACGGTGGAGTCAGTCCTGGGCAAAAATAAGTGTAGGGTTAGATGCGGGGGAGGTAGGGGAGTCGACCATGCGACATGCAGAGGAGGGGTAGCAAGGGAGAGAGTGCCTTGCTCGGTTTTGAGAGGAGGCCGAGAGCTCCTTCTTCTTCCTCTTTCGGATAGCACATAGCAGGGGAGAGGGAGTGGAGCCTGGGAGTGTGAGGGGAGGGGAGAGGGAGCAAATGAGGGGCAGGGGGCTTGCTAGGGTGGCCTTTGGCCTATATACCAAGGAGGGAGGAGTAGATGGAGTAAATGTCCCATTTGGACATGGGGAGGGATAGAGCTAGCCAGGGATTGGTCTAGGGGACGGTGGGGAGGGGCAGGAAGGGTATTTGGGTCGTGCTGGATCAGAGAGGGAGGGGGTGGCAACTAGGTAATTAATTTGGGGTAAATCTTGTAATATCTTGTTCTCTCTCTCTCTTTCTACTAGTCCAGGGGTAAAATGGGCAATGCTGCGGTAGAGCTACATTGGGTCGACAAGGGGAGTGTCCTGGTGCTGAGGATATGCATTGAGCCAGATTGGTAGGGGTTTGATCTTGTTTTGGCTCAATATTAGTTAGAGTTGCTAAATTGAGTAGATAGGTGGTTGTGAACGAAGTTCAAAAACTTGCATTGGATCAGAGGAGGAGATGGTACTGGGAGATAGATGAGGTCAAGGTAGATTCCTAGGATTTAATTGAGATTTTTCAGAGGAGTTTTAGTCCACTTAAATCCAATTAAGCAAAAAAAGGGCAGAAGCGGATTCTAGAAGATCGTTTGATAAATTTACATTGGACAAGGGTGGATTTTGATTTTAGGTGGTCCCAAATGTGAACATACACTTAGGGGAATTTTCCCAAGATTTATTGAGGCATAGAAGTATTTAAGACAATTATTATTCCAATTCAGCCATTTAAGAAAATGGTCAAAAAGAAATAATAAAGCTTCTCAAAAATATTTATTTTTGAGATGGGAATATAGGGTATGGTATGTGTGCCTCAATTGAGTCAAAAGTTTGAGGGGTGTTTTGGAAAATACCAAACTTTCCTTTGTGGAAGAAGTTTTGGAGATTTTATCTATTAAAGGGATTAAATGGATTTGGGGCCATAATAATTATGGATAAAATTTGATAAATCTTGATGATCAAGTTAGAGGGTGTAGACAAGGTGTAGCAATCATTTGCAACCTTGTGGAATGGAAATCCAAGTTGATTTTGGTGGAATACCCTAGATTAGGGATCTAGGGGGATCTAGGGAGGTGTTAATTTCATACCAACAAAACATGGTTGTATCTTGGAACTCAAAGCTCACTTTGATGCAAGGGTTGGATGGATGGGTATACCAAGTCATATAGATGATCATGTCAGAAAGTGTTTGGATTAAATGCATTTGAGGTGATCTAGAAGTGATGGCAAACTTTGTTGAAATTAAGGTTGCCATGCAAAATGAGTCATGAGGCCTTATAAACCTGGTGGGTTTAAGCAGCACAGGATCCACTTGGAACAAGTGAAGTAGACTTTGATATTAGTGGAACACAACCATGCAGAGAGTTGGTCCATAGAAGGTTGGATGATGGTGTGAGCTTCTGCCAAAGTGGGCATGATGACTAGATTTGCAGGAAATGTTATTTTCTTGTCTGCAAAACCATCAAGAACAAGTGGGTTGGATGAGGGTCTAACCAAGGGAAAATGTGGGCCTTGTTAGTCCTTAGGATGGTTAACAAGATGGTTCAAGTGCATTTCCAAAAATGCACATGGTTTGAGAAAAGGAGGCATTCAAAAAGGTGATGTTGAAATTGTTTCCAGACTTGGTCAAATTTTGGCAGTCTTGAGGATTTTGACTATAGTATGAGAGGAAATGTTCCTGGAGGGGTGGCAAGGTATCAGAGCATCAACCAGTGGATGATACTAAGGAGTATATTGAGTAGAAGGGTTCCATGCTTGATATTGGTCTTCATGGACTTGGAAACTTCTAGAATGGGAATCTTCAGAATTGATCTGGTTAAGGGTTTTAGATGATCACCTAGTAGCTAGGGTCCAAATCTAGGTTTGTATTCTTGCTTTTGGGATGAGGATTTGGAAACAACTTGATCCTAGTGATGAGCTCCTAGGGTAGCTCATACTACTTCCTCAGCAAACAAGTCAAGCAGCAGATCAAGGCACTCATCTTAAAGCAGATCAAGGCAACTCATCTTATAAACTAATCAACTACTACGAGGCTTACCATCAAGCTTAGCTTGAGGTCAGGTTGGGGCATTTTGAAGAAGCTGGATTTTGAATAGGATGAGAGTCCTTGGTATCTCTACCAAGGGTAGAGTTCAAAAGCTTACAAAAAGGTTTTGGAGATCCTAGAGGTAAGGGTAGTTTGAAGGTTCTGTCTTGAAAACATAAGGAGGTTATATTATATATTTCTCCATAGTTTTGTCAATAGAAGCTACTGAAATAGTTTTGATTGCATAAGCATCTTGGCTCATGTTTTGAAATGCCAGAACATTTGAGAATATGTAAATTGAGCCAGGATAGTTTTTGGTAAGTAGCTTTTGTCAACTGATGGTGAGGTAAGGAGTACTATTAGATACACACTCATATGCACAAGCACAAACAATAAGCAAGAACTACACCAATGAACAAGAAAAAGTTTTTCTTCCCCCTGATTTTTGCATTCTAGACAACTAATCAGGGTTACTAAAATTGGGATGTTACACCGCCCTGATTTTTGCATTCCAAACGAGACATACTCCCTCGTTGGGAGGAACTCGCTAAAATATCATCGTTCCCGCGTGCCTCGATTATCTCTATACCCGAGCTCTTTACTTATGCACTTCACATTGTGATAACCTTCGTGCTTGAAGTAATCTATCTTGTTATCACATTGTTTCTTGTCTTGCTTTGCATAAGTTGTTGGTGCACATAGGTGAACCATAGCATTTATAGGCTTTCTGCTTGACAAAAGAAAATGCTAGTTTTATTCCGCCTTTGTCAAGCCCATCTCGTAAAAAAATTGAATCGCCTATTCACCCCCCTCTAGGTGACATCCATGATCTTTCACTCGTGACCATTACCAAGGTTTCCCTTTTCGGTATAATGATTTCTCATAACAGTCAGATGAGTATTCCCTCTTTTGCTTTGAACACAGGCTCATGAGAATACCAATGCATACCCCTGGAGCTCAAATCTTCAGGTTTGAAAACTATTGGTTGCAGCATAGTGAATTTAATTTTTTTTCAGAATGCTTGGAATATACCTGTAGGGTACCTGGACTATGCTAAAAAAAATCAATGCTAAGCTCAAAAATGTCAGAAGGAGTTTGAGATTATGGGAAAAAAACTTACCCTGTCTCAAGAAACAGATTCTCAAAGTGAATGGAACCATTGATTTCCTAGACTTAGTGGAAGAGTAGAGGACTCCAAACATCTATGAATGGAACTTAAGAGATATTCTTAAAAGCCATGTTATTACTCTGCTTCAAAACTAGAAGGCTTACTGGAAATAGAGGGGCAAGATCAAATGGGTAAACCTCGGGGATGAAAATACAAAGTTTTTTCATGCTAAGGCAACCATAAGTTACAGAAACAACTATATCTCCATGATGAAGTATGAAAATCTCATTGATATTCATGATCATGATGTCAAAGCTCATATTCTTTGGAAAGCCTTTAAAGAAAGGATGGGAACTTATGATAATCCCAGGATGCATTTCAAACTCCCTAAATTTTGTAATAGAATGGATTCTGAAACCTCTACATCTTTAGAGATTCCCTTCACTGATAAAGAAATTGAGGATGTGATAAATGAGTTACCAAATTATAAATCACCAGGTCCTGATGGCTTCAATAATGAGTTTATCAAATCTTGCTGGTCAATTATTGGGAAGGATATCAAGGATTTAATCCAGGATTTCTTCCATGGAAAACTATCCCTTGAAAGCATTAATTCATCTTTCATTACCCTTGCTCCCAAGGTGGATTTTCCAACAACTCCTGCTGATTTCAGGCCCAACTCTTTGTTAAACAGTGTTCTAAAACTCATAACTAAGCTGCTTGCTAATAGACTCCAAAAGATCAGCCTTTAGCTTGTTCACAAAAACCAGTATGGCTTCCTCAAGAAAAGATCCATTCAAGACTGTTTAGGCTAGGTATTTGAATTTATCTTCCAATGGCATCAAGCAAAGGAGGAGATTGTAATTCTTAAGTTGGATTTTGAAAAGGCCTTTGAAAAAATTAAACATTCAACAATCCTGAGCATCTTAAAAGAAAGAGGATTTGGTGATAAATGGATAAACATGATCTTCCAATCTGGATCCTCACCTATCCTATTGAATGGTATACCTGGGAAGAAATTCTATTACAAGAGAGGAGTCAGGAAGGGGGGACCTCTCTCATCACTGATTTTTGTTCTGGCTGCAGACTTTCTACAATCTATACTACACTCAGCAATGAACAAAACTCTTATTGATCCCCCAATCAACTGTTCTACATGCCCTGACTTTCCTTTCATTCAATATGCTGATGATACCATGGTGATTATGAAAGCAAATTCTATGCAACTGCTCTGCCTAAAATCAATTCTCAATACTTTTGCTTCCTCCACTAGATTAAAGGTTAATTATCACAAATCAAATATGATTCCCTTAAATTTGGATCCTAACAGGCTAAACCATTTTGCTAAAACTTTTGGTTGTAATAAGGTCATCCTCCCTTTTACCTATCTTGGTCTACCTCTTAGTTTGACAAATCCTCCCCAGGAGTATTTTCTTCCTATGGTTCAAAGAGTTCAATGTAGACTTGGAGGAGTTCCTGATTTCCTGAATTATGGTGGCAAACTTCAACTGGTCAAGTTTGTTTTATCTTCTTTACCTCTATTTTTATGAGCTATCTGGAGGTTCCCATCTCAATCAAGGAACAAGTGGTTAAATACATGAGACATTGTCTTTGGAGAAAAAACATATGATGTTCAAGGAAAAGGTTCAGCTCTTGTGGCCTGGACACATGTGTGTAAACCAAAAAACCAGGGAGGTTTGGGTGTTCTAAAACTGAATATTCAAAATAATGCTTTGCTACTCAAGAACCTTGATAAATTCTACAATCACCATGATACACCATGGGTGCACCTAATTTGGAACACATATTACTCTGAAGATCACCTACCTGGATACCAAATTGAAGGATCATTCTGGTGGAAAGCTCACCTAAAACTCATTGATGCATATAAGGCCATGGCAAGATGCCAACTTGGGGATGGGAAAACAGTTTACTTGTGGACAGATTTATGGAGGAATGAATGTCTACAATTCAAAATGCCACACCTGCTATCATATGCAAAAAATACTAAAATTACTGTACCTGAGGCAATTCACACTGAGTACCTTGAAGAACTTTTCAACTTACCCATGTCACAACAAGCTTTCTCTGAATTTGAAGAGTTGGAGGACATCTACCAACAATCCCTAATTAGCAGCCAACTTGGACACCCTGACAAATGGAGATACACATGGGGCTCTGAAGATTTTTTTGTTAAAAAGGCATACATGGTGCTAGCTAGCTCACAACCTGCCCCACCTCACTTCACATGGATTTGGGCATATTCATGTCAAGCTAAACACAAATTCTTCTTTTGGTTATTTCTCCTTGACAGACTAAACACAAGGAATCTTCTAAGAAGAAAAAACTTCTCCCTGCCTGATTACAACTGTGCAACTTTGAATTGTAACACTGAAGAGACACTAGTTCATCTCTTTTGGGACAGTCCATTTGCCTCTGAATGTTGGGATTATATCTTCCCTCAAAGAACTAGAAACCTTTCAATATTGGAAGATTTCCAAGATATCAAAACAAAATTAAATCTACCTTTTGCAGTACAAATAATGGTTATGGGCGCTTGGGGAATTTGGATTTGCAGAAACAGGAAAATATTTGATGATACAAGGCCAAGGTTTGAAAACTGGAAGACAATCTTTCTTCAAGAGATGAGATGGATAAAATACAGAATGAAAAAGAAGTACTCCCTATAGTACAATAACTGGTTTCAAAGAGAAGTA
This sequence comes from Avena eriantha, assembly GCA_910589775.1. Classification (NCBI taxonomy): domain Eukaryota; kingdom Viridiplantae; phylum Streptophyta; class Magnoliopsida; order Poales; family Poaceae; genus Avena; species Avena eriantha. The sequence continues at coordinate 480,212,058 of OU342742.1, read as the reverse complement.
CATTAGAAGATTCTTTTGTAACTTTATAAATTAGTAGCCAGACTCCATGTAACTTGTATCTTGTAAACTGCCCTTAAATTATATAATGAAAAAATTTGCAGTGGGGGATTTACCCTATTGTTCTACCCTAAAAAACAGCATTTCTGCTGCATATGTTAGGGAACTCATAGCCAAACTCCAAGAGTTTCCTATTTTTGGATTGTTCAAAGGCCAGCGGAGTTGTTAGCATCCCATGTTGTGCGACAGTGGTGCAAACACGCATAAATCAATATCATACTTTAATCAACCTGTCAAGATTTGGCATGCATCTCAATTACCACTAAATATTAGCTTCTTCAAACAAATCCTTTCAAAGAGTACTATCAAGTCAATCATCACATCTATGTTGTTGAGTATCTTTAAGGCTAAACTCTTAAGACAATTAAACAACACCTTATTTAGCATAGAACTCAAAACTTCAGAATATCATTTCCAATTGACAACTCCTTCCGTAAGCAAACTATCAAGTCTATTGTTTTGACATTATGGGGTCGAGCATAAGCTATTCATTTAAGACAAAGCTATTTAGTGACAACCAACAAATTTCAAAAGATCTTAATCAAGTATTCATTCTTTCCAAGTGTAGAGATTGTGGCAATGTTTTCTAGAGGATCACAAATAGTGTCACAAGCTTGATAAACAATTTGGCAAGATGCATACAAGCTCTAATTCAACTCCTATGGTGCCCATATGAATACAGAACTAGACTCACTTAAACAATCATTCAAAAACAGCGGGATACATGATTGCAATAAACCTTCATCATATATGAACATTGCACAAGACTCTATGCATGCAGAAGTAACCTCCGCAAGCTTAGAAATTTGAAAGAACCAAACTTGAGTATATCACCAAAAGAAAAGAGAAAATACAGTTTCCAAAAGAGTTTGTGATAAGTGGTTACCTCCCCAAGCTTAGTTGAAAACAAGGGTGACACACTTTACCATTGAGGTACAAGTAACCTCTCTTTTGATGGACAAAGAACCTTTGCTTCAACATGTATTTCTTGATATGGCCCGGTGTGCCTTCCTTGAGGACCTGCTTAAAAACTAAAAAGAAATATTTTTGTGTTTCTGAAGACACGGGTTTAGCTCACAAGTGATAAAAATACAAGTCCCACTGAGTCGGTTCATCAACCTAAGCACCACGGTTAAGTCAACAAACTAGTTATAGAAGATGGCTCTCCTAGATTGTGATGAGGTGCAAGCGAAACAGGATACAAGACACGAGTGTGCAGCCCCTATGCGCTTATGAAAACATGTTCGAGTTGGAAGGTTTTACAAGACACGGATTGTCAAAGCATTGAATTGAAGAAACCAAGTGCCTCATGTGAGTGTTTGCACGGTCGACACTACCGTACACGTTGTCACACAAGGATCAAGTCCCAACGAAAATAACACACAAAATAAAATGCATCAGTTTGGTATATGAACAAAGTTCGTTTACCCCACCGATAAAACAAAGTAAAAAAGAAAACATGAACTTCTATAGAGAATTACAGTCTAGGAGGTTTCTGAGGTAGAAATTTATTGCTTACATATGCTCGGCTTCTCTAGACCATGGGAGAAGCTCCCAGGTGGTGTTTCGAGGTTTTTAGAAGAAGAACGAATAAAATTTTGAACAATGGTTACCTTCCGGTTAGCGTTTGAGGGGTTTTCTCAACTATACGGGCACAACTATACGGCTGGACCAAAAGGGTCATGCCGTATAGTTGGTCATTAAACTTACTGTACCTTGGAAAAGAATTTTGACGAAGGCATCGATATCTATACGGCCGGAATTTTTATTTCTGCCGTATAGTTGGTCGTTAAGCCTTCAATATCCTGGAAAAGAATTTCGACAAAGGCATCGATAACTATATAGCCGGAACTATATGGCTGGAATTTTTATTCCCGTTGTATAGTTGGTTGTTAAACCTTCTATACCTAAGAAAGAAAATTTGTCGATGGCAAAGATATCTATACAGCCAAACTATACGGCTGGAATTTTTTATTCCCTCCGTATAGTTGGTCGTTAAACCTTCAGTAAACATCAAAAATATTCTATTTCTTCGAGAATTCTTTCTTATCCTGAAACTTAGCGAAACACCTTGTTTTGACAACCAAATAACAACTTTAATTTTTGACCAACAATAGCATGTATAAAACGGGATTTAAGTACAACCGAGTTATCCAACACATAGTAATAATAAATTCTACCTTTTGAAAACTACAACAAGATAACTCTAATAGCAAATCATGCAAAGAATAAAAATGCCAATGCAACATGAATGCATCAAGACTCAAGACACAAAACTAAGAAAGACACCTAATGACTTCCGGGTTGCCTCCCGGGAAGCGCTTTCTTATAACCATGTAGCCAGGCTTTTATCCATTATTATTTCAATAGATAGGAGCCAGAGAATTATTTATTCTTACCTCCAAAAGAGGTTTGGAGCACTTACTATTATAGCCTGGTCGAAGTCTCTTTGAACTAAGTACTAAAATTGTAATGCTAAATAACGTTCTAAGTACCAAGATAAAATGCGAGTTTTGTGTAAAATACTTTTTGGGGTTTTTAAATAAGAGAACAATATGTAAACTAAAGCTGTAAGTAAACAAGAGCATGCAAGGATGATTGCGAAAGTCTACAAGATGATGGAAAGTGTTCTCAGGGAGTAGTGGATCCACCGCTAGTAATTAGAAAGAGTGATCAAAATTACTATAATGAATAAGACCATTTATGATATGTGTGGGAGGAGCTCCATATATGGACGAATAGGCAGCAACCACTGCACACATAATCCTTCATAACCACAGATGACAGCAATCGAATTAATACGCTATTAAGAGACTTTACCCCGTGGGATGTATCCCATGGCATGGAGAATGTTCCGTGAGTTCTCTGCGATTCACAAGTTGATACGTAAGGAATGTCAACAACTTTATAGTCACCGTAAGTGTTATCATACCTCCATCTACCAACAAGTAGTTCCCTCCATCTAGTCCTTAGTGAGGCAAATATTGAGTGGCGTGCTTCACCCAACATCAAGACGAAGGAAATCTAACACAGACACATAATGAACAATATCATATAATAATCTTTATCTCAATTCAATCTCATACTAGGGTTTCTCCATCTCCCCAAGAACAAAGGAAACTACTCACACATGAAGTAAATTGTAACACCCCATATCTTCCAATCAAGATTATCAAGTTCTAATCACCCAATTTAGTGTTAACAAAAACTTTTATTAAAGAAAAAGCATATGAAGGCACGTGTGTTTGTATTAGTGTAGAATTGAGTGTATATGCCATGTTTGATTGTTCTAAATGATATGAAATGGTTTAAAGGTGAATGCCACATCATCTAGACCATTTACAAACAAAATCCAAAGAGAAAGAAATCAAATAAGATTAAATAAAGCAAATGGTCATTTTGACCATTTTAAACCACTAGGCCACTTTAGGTGTTCCTAGAAGACAATTTCTAACAGAAACATTTCTATCTCTTTTCACCCCTTGCTAGACCAAGTAAATATGTATCAAGGCCCACTTTAAAAACTTAAAAAAACATTTAGCCACTCAATTTAAAGGACATTTAAAAATTAAATCAAGTGTATGTGTTAAGATCACACTTTTTCAAAAACACATCAAATGAATTCACCTTGGCAATTCCAAGAAAACCTAGTCTCTCAAGCTTAATACAAGATCACTCAAAAAATTTGAATCTAAAATTCAAAAATAATTTTCATGCGTCCATTTCATCAAACACTCGGAAGGCACAGAATAAACACTAGACTAGCTTCACTGTTTCATACAGTGATCATCGACCCATTTGTCCCCTAGTTACTCCCATGTTCCCCCTAAGCCTAACCCATCCCTAGACCAGCTCCCCCTTCGCCGCTGGCATAGTGGAGCGCCGCTCGTTCTTGGTCATCGCCGGCCGATAGTAGGCAGCAAGCCAGGAGCTACGCCAGTCTCGCCCAAGACGCGCACCAGACACGCGAGCTCCTACCGCCACCCCCCTGTCCACCCCACGGTCAAAGCCCAGCCCTGGACCACACTAGCACTGCCGCGCATCGCCTCTCTGCGCTGTGTCAAGAGCGCGCCAGTGCGCGGCGCCCGACCAGTTTGCACGTGTCGCGCCTTGCCCTCACCGCGCATGTGCAGCCTCGCCATGATCACGCCACCCCGGCAGACACCCCCGTTCGCCGCCGCGTGACCCGCAGCAGCCGCACGCTGCCGCAAACACCAATGCCTCCGCCCAGAGCGCCGCACGTGCCAGACCAAACCCAGCCGCCCCACGTCGTGCCATTAAGTCCACGAGAACCGCCAGGGAGCACCGCACCGTCCTACCCCCTCATCCATGCCCTTATCTCGTTGTGCCGCCCTTGTCGGAGACACCAGCCCGCACCGTTCTGTCCCCTCGTCAAGCTATTAAAGGAGGCCACCCAAGCCTCCAATCCTCACACCATTCGACTCCCACTCCTCACAGCCACTCCCCCACCTCTTCCCGGAGCAAAGCGAGCACCACCGTGCCGGAATTCCACCGGAGTCCGCAGCTGCTAGTGGAGAAGGGCGCCATCGATTGCGACCACCTGGAGCCTTGCCGTGACCACACCTCGCCTCGCCGTCGTCTACCATGCTGTTTGGCCTATTGCCAAGCCTAGTTGGAGCCCAAGTGAGCCTCGTGAGACCCCAACCACCGCGCTAGGTCTAGTTCCTCGCCAGAGCTATTCGTCGTCGATGATGACTCTCGGCCGTTAGATTTGAATTTGATCGCACGACTCAGATTCGCCCATACCGTTTCGCTTAGTTAGTTTCACTGACCAGTGGGTCTGCGCTGTCAGCAGCCCGCTCCGCCGCGGAGTGCCACTAGGCCGGCCCGTTTAGATTTCCCGCGCAGCCCAGGGAATTCAAATATGATTTTCCCTTTTTAGTTTAAACTAGTTTTTGTCACACATTCAAAAATCAATCCAGAGAGTTTCACTTAACCAAATCGCATTATTCAAATTTTGCTAGAAAGGAAATTAAATTATCTATCCAAGCCCGTTGGATTTAAATCAATTGAAGTTAGAGATACTCTATAGTAAAAATAACAAGAGAGAGACTTTTGCAACTTCAAACATTTTTCAAAAATCAACCATAATAGCTTTTGAGTTGATTCCAACTCTCAAAAATCACATTCGATAATACCTATCTGAATATGTAAAAATAGTTAGGTTTGCATGCAGTGACATTGGACTAGTACCAAAATAATGCTATTAGGGCATTTCTAGTCACTTTAAATCATTGAAATAATAATCTTAAACTTTATAAAATGTGACCAACCATTTAAATCACATTTCCATGTATTAGAATATGTGGTGATGACATGTGTCCACATGATCCCATATTTTAATTGGAGAATATTAAATCTTAATTAATTTCAATGAGTAGAAATTACTTTTCTCAAATCAAATAAATGAAACTAGTTCTTTAAATCATGTGATGATTGTGATGATACTAGATCATCAAGTGTGTGCCTTAGTGTGCTATATAGCAATAGATAAGTATTGTTTGGTGATTGTGTACTCCGTATTCATTTATAGACGATGGTACCAACCAAGTCTACGAGGAGGAGGAGTTCTGCCCCGAAGAAGAAGAGGAGAACTTCAATCACTGCACCAATCAAGGCAAGCTATTATTGGCAAGCTAGAACTAAGCAAGTTAACACTTGCCCCCTTGATAACTTAAGCAAATGCATTAGGCATGCTTTGGTTATATACTTTTGATTATCCCAATCCCAAGTTTTACTTGCAAGCTTTATTATTTTACTTTACCAAAGTTCTTTACTTTTAAGATAGATAGCATAAAGAGTATAAAACTAGGCCTATCTAGTTATACTTAGATGTCATTCCATGGCATGAAATTGAAGATTAGCACCCCTCATTAGTGAACACTCTTAACCTTAGTGGCTAGTGCTAAGCATAAAACTTGATCACTTTAGATGGGACTACTTAGTGAAAATGCTTATGCAAACCTTGGGATGATGAGTCATTCTATTGAGATGTTTTGACATGTGTTGAGAAACACAAATGGATTTGATGATGAAAATGTTGAGGCATGAGCCTTTGCCCTTTATAAAAACTGATAGTTGGGTTTAGATGCGATACCATTCCAAGTCTACCGTACAACCACAATACCTGAATTGGGTAGGGCTAAGCCGGAAGTTTATATGCATTAGTATGGGTTCCCTCGCGGGAGAGGTTTGATCTGAGGCTACCTCTTGATGATGTCCACCTATGGAGTGCCTAGGATGGCAGATGGCCATGGCTGGGAGGCCAAGCTCATAGGGGAGGTGCCTATACTAGAGTGTGTAATTGAAAGGTTATGATTGATTATCCGCATACTAAGTATGATGATTCAGGGTTATCCCTGATGGATGTATCGAATTTTGTGGTGAAACTGTACCACCTCTGCAGAGTGTCAAACTATTCGAATCGCCGCGTTCGCGGTCATGGACAGTTGGAGTGGCCATACTGTTCCGTCATCAAATGTTTTCAAAATGACTTGTGAAATGAATTGTGACTTTGACTTGAGCACAATAGGGTTGCGACTATGAAAACTAAGTTCCCACTTAGGTGATTTAGAACATGCAATTAGTTTTCTTTACTTCTGAACTGAGCTTAAGATAAATCTAGCTTTTGCAAATAAACTTAGAGCTTAACTTGCCTACTAGAACTACCTTACTTGTTAGTGATAGTTTGCGAGTACTTAAAGAGTACTCATGGCTTTGTCCCTGGCTATTCCCGTGGCCAGACTATGAGGAGGACTATCAGGAAGATGGACAGCCGAACGGCTGCGACAACTAGGATCATCTCCCATTGTCAGCATTGCATGTGACACTGAAGATGGAGCCCACTACTACACTTTACTATTCCGATGCTTGTTTGTATTAAGACTGGATCATGAGATCCTTTATTTGTGTAAGACCTTATTATGGTTTGTAATGGATGATGTACTGTGATATCCAATCTGTTATTTCTCGCAAAAATGGTAATCCTGGTGACATGGGTATACCCTACAGGTACTCGAGCTTGGTATATACGGTCTAAATACGTACAGGACCACGGTGTCGCCAAGGCCCCCGATGAAAGGACTCGAGTAACCTGCGGACTCTCGATTGCTTGAAGGGCAAGAAGAAGCTAAAGATAGAAAGTTTGAAGGGGAAAACCCTAACTTGTAACCGACTCGACCTGGTACCCGAGACCCAGCCTATCTATATAAAGGCTAGGAGGGGGCGGCGAGGAGAACACATGCAACCCTAGTTTCCACAACTCTCGCTAGATTGCATCTGCGCACCATTGTAACTTTCGACTCCTTCGATAATTCCACGAGCAGACAAGCAGGAGTAGGGACCTCTATGAGGCCTGAACCTAGGTAAATCCTTTTTCCCCTGTGTGCTTGTTTGCTAGCCGATAGATGTCTCCAGCAATCCCTCCTTCTCCAAAACCCAAGTCCATAACAATGCGCATTGATGAGTTAAACCCTCGTCAATTGGCGCCGTCTGTGGGAACTAGGAGTGCTGATGTTGCGGCTTCTTCGGCCCCATCAACTGCAATCTACAACTCCGCAACAGCGGAGATTTGCCAGCTCTCCGGCGCCTTCAACTTCACCGTCCACACGCCGGCCACCCGCCTGGCCTTCGAATCCGTGGGCGACGGAATTAGCCTGGCGATTGGGAGCTTCCGCTTCCAAGTTGGTCAGATGGGCACGCTTCACATGCCTGATCAACTGACAGCACCGGCGATTGCCCCGGCATCATGTTCCCTCCATCGATCGGCACCCTCAGCAAGCTCAATGCTCCGGTGGCAGTCGAGAACACGATCAGCGACAGCAGTCGCGACTCCGATCTGAGCGATCTGGCCACAAAAGATGGAACCTACGGTTCCGAATCTGAAAGTTGTGGAAGCAGCAGCTTCCCCAATCACTTCATGTGCGCCGTCATTAACGCAGGCGACACCTCCGCCAATCGTGGCAATTGCGGTAACACTGGCAATGGTGGCAACGGCGGTAACGGCGCCAACGGGGGAGCAGTCGAACCTCCCAGCATAATCAATGAACAAACCGGCGAACGCGTCGTAATCAGGCTCAACGAGAAGCCCTACGAGGTGCACCTCTACCCCTTGGGTCCCCACAGGAACTACTGATGGGCTACCACTGGCTCCTAAAAGAAGAGTTCACGCACCAAAAACAAGCAATCGCAACTTGAGGCGCGTAAAAAGGTGGCGGACGAGTCGAGCCTTCATCACGTTGGGCTCTCCTCCTACGGAGGATCCTCCTCACGAGGCAATGAGTACATCGCCAAGAAGAGGCAGTCGCGAATGGCTCACCTCACCGAACAAGAGCGCATAGACGCCGCGAAAGTCCTCGACTTCGGCTCTATGACAGTCGACACGAGAGGCAACGTGGTCCCTAGGACGCCGCAGGCCGCGGTGACAGTAGCCACAATGTACCTCCTCAACAACTAGCCACCGGCTGGAGATCCCCGAACCGCCATGCGCCGATCTACGATCGCGGGTTTGGGGCTAATCGAGGCTGCCCTCGACAAGGAGCCGGTACCAGACCCAAAAAAGGGCAAAGCACTAGCAAAAGGCTACTCCTCACCCTCATCCAGTGATGACAGTCACGACCTGTCTCGACGCCATCTCTCACGGCGACACGATCGCGACTACGATGCGCGCAACGACCTCACGCAATGCAAGATCGATAAGTCAAGGGCACGACGTGCTCGGTCGACTGACTCGGAAGAGGAAGACGGGGAGCTCTGCGGCGCCAGATGCTTCAGCAGATCCATTAGGCAGAAGGGAATGCCTAAGGGGTTTAAACTTCCGTCGGAAAATCCGAAGTTCGACGGTCTACAAGACCCTAAAATCTGGCTAGAGGATCACATCTCCTCCGTCAGGCTCCACGGAGGCAGTCGAAGTACTGCCATGCAATGTTTGCAGCTACAGCTGCAGGGCGCCGCCCGAGAATGTCTCAATAACCTCCCACGCGGATCCATTCGTAGTTGGGATGAGCTGGTTTACAGCTTCGTGCGCAACTTTAAGGGCACGTACAAACAGCCCGCATCAATCGAAGAACTGAGATGCTGCCAGCAAAGATCTGGCGAATCGCTGCGCTCATACATCCAAAGGTGGTCCATCATCAAGAACTCCGCGGAAAACATCTCGGAGGACCGCACGATTGATGCATTCAACGGTGGCATCCGCCGTCTAGAGCTCAGGGAGGAGTTGGGCCGCTCAAAGCCCCAGACCATCGACCACCTGATGGAGATCGCAAATCGGTGGGCTGATGGAGAAGATTCGGTGAAGAACCGCGCTCACTCTGACGAGGAGGCAGAACTCGAACGCAGACGCGACCGCCGAGGCAGACGCTACATGCGCATCTACGATGACCGTGACGACGTCAACATGGTCGCAGCCGGCTACGCCGATAGACGCGACGACAACTGCAACAACGGATACCGCAGCGGGGGATACCACGACTCAGGGAAAACCATGCAAGTGTGGCAACGCCGCACTCACGACGAGGCACCCGCGACCTCCATCGAGGAAAAACTGTCCGGGCCATGCACAGTACACTTCTACATCGACAAGCATGACGGCAAGAGAAAGTCCAGCCACCTCCTCAAGGACTGCCGCGAGTTCCTCAAGCTACACGAGGGATTGGTTCGGATGAACCGCAATGCAGTCGAAAGAGGCTACGGAGCCGCTCCAGGCGCTGTGGCACATGGCGCACCGCCACCACCACCGGGGCCACCCCCGAACGGAGTTGCACCGGACCAGCACCACGGAGGAGAACCGTACCCATGGGCCATGGGTACCATGATGATCCAAAAGGGGCGCCCCTCCAACAGGGTGCAGAAAGCCATCACTCGCCAAGTCAACTTGGCCACGCACTCACCACCATCCACCACTGAGTACCTCAGTGGTAGTGAGTCGTGCATTACCTTCGATAAACGCGACCACCCGCCTCAAGTACCTCGCCTAGGTCATTGCCCCCTCATACTCGAGGCGCAAATTGGAGGCTTCGACATGAGTCGCATCTTCATGGATGGCGGAAGCGGCATCAACCTCATATTCGCAAGTACCTTGCAAGCAATGAGGATCCCTCTAACCTGCTTGGAGGCATCGGACACAACGTTCCACGGCATCGTCCTAGGGAAAGGCGTATACCCCCTGGGCAAAATCAACCTCGACGTCATATTCGGCACGCCAAAGAACTTCCGGCGTGAGCGCATTGACTTTGAGGTCGTTGACTGGCCCTCACAATACCACTGCACCCTCGGACGCGTCGCGTTCGTTAGGTTCATGGCGGTACCCCACTACGCCTACCTGCAGATGAAAATGCCTGGTCCCAACGGCGTCATCACGATCAACGGGAGCTTTGAGCGATCTGACAGTTGCGACAGGGAATTCAACAGAATCTCCCAGTCCTTCGGCATGCAGGAGGACCTCGCGCGATTGAAGGAAACGACAGACAACAATCTGCCTCCCCTGAGTAGGCCAAGCTCACTTGATCTCTCCTTCAACTCATCTGTGCACAGAAAGAAGGTGCAGATCCATCCGAAGATCCCGCCAAAACGGCCCTCATCGCCAACAACTTGAGTCCAGCATAGGAACTCGCGCTCGTCGAATTCCTCCGTGAGCACTAGGAAATTTTTGCCTGGTGTCCTGCGGACATGCCAGGAGTTCCCAGGGAATTCGCTGAGCACGCACTCAACGTCAACCCCGACGCAAGGCCAGTCAAGCAAACAATCAAGCGACTGTCTGAGCCACGAGTGCAGGCAGTCGGAATGGGGATCAACAGACTCCTCGAGGCCAAATTCATATGCGAGATCAAGGAAAGCACTTGGCTCGCCAACACGGCGCCGGTGCCAAAAAAGGACACGGATATCCTACGGATGTGCATGGACTTCACTTCTTTAAACAAGCACTGCCCAAAAGATCACTTCCCGCTACCACAGATCGATCAAATCATCGACTCCACCGCTGGATACAAGCGCCTCTGCTTCCTCGATGCCTACTCAGGCTATAACCAAATTCGAATGAAGGAGGAAGACCAGGAGAAGACAGCGTTTACAACGCCCTTTAGTGTGTTCTGCTACAACACAATGCCCTTCGGGCTAAAAAACGCGGGAGCCACCTACCAGCGGTGCATGCAGGCTTGCCTCAAGGAGCAATTGGGTCGCAACATCCAAGTCTATGTCGACGACATAGTAATCAAAACCAAGGAGGAAGCCTCTCTAATCGACGACTTGCGCGAAACATTCGCCAATCTCGATCGTTACCAGATTAAGCTCAATCCAGATAAATGCGCCTTCGGCGTACCATCTGGGCAGCTGCTCGGGTATCTCATCTCCGCGAGAGGGATTGAGGCAAACCCGAAAAAGATAAAGGCCATAATGGCAATGGAGAAGCCAAAGAACAAAAGAGGCGTCCAGCAACTAGCCGGACGAATCGCGGCCCTCAGTCGATTTATCAGTCGAATGGGAGAAAAGGCACTGCCCTTCTATCAGCTCCTCTGCAAAGCTGACAAATTCGAGTGGACCAAGGAAGCGCAAGAAGCATTCGAAGATCTCAAGCGCCTGTTATCCACCTCGCCAGTACTGGTGACTCCACGAGAAAGGGAGCCACTAGTGCTGTACATCTCCGCTACCAACCAAGTGGTTAGTACAGTGCTCGTCGTCGAGCGGGCCGAGGAAAACAAGGTCCATGGCGTACGATGCCCGGTATACTACCTTAGCGAGGTCCTCACGCCAACAAAACAGCGATACCTGCACTACCAGAAGCTGGCGTACGACGTCTTCATGACCGCCCGGCGACTGCGCCATTACTTCCAGGAACACCCAATCGTGGTAGTCAGCGACGCCCCATTGGGACATATCCTCAATAATCCCGACGCCATGGGACGAGTCGCGCTTTGGGGAATCGAACTATCTCCACGAGACATCACATACGAAAAGCTTGACGCAATCAAGTCGTAAGTTCTGCCTGACTTCCTCGTGTATTGGATGGAAAACCAACTCCCGGACAAGCCAGATATGTCCTACCTCTGGACAATGCACTTCGATGGATCCAAGCGGAAAGACGGAGCAGGAGCAGGTGTCATACTGACATCACCTCAAGGGGACAAGCTCAAATACATCCTGCGAATGCAGTTCACAACCTCAAACAACGAGGCTGAATACGAGGCCCTATTGCACGGGATGAATATGGCAAAAGCCTGTGGCGCAAAGAGGCTCATCATATATGGCGACTCCAAGCTGGTCGTCAACCAAACAATGCACGAGTGCGACACACTCAATGACAACATGATCGCATACCGCGACCTCTACGATACACTCGAGGGAGACTTCGATGGTTGCGAGTTGCGAGTTGCGCCCCCGTATCACCTGGGGTATTTCTCGAGCGCATCTGCGAACGCTCCATCAAGCCAAAGGCCGCAGAGAAGAAAACAAGCGCAGCAACAGACTCGAGGGCTACGCCACCTAATGAGCCAATGGCACTCGATAACTTGGAGCCAGACACAGGACTCGAAGGGCCAATGAGTGTCATGATGATCGAACAATCCTGGACGCAGCCGTACATTATATATCTCCTCAGCAAGCGCCTACCGGACGACCCGACAGACGCACGGCACATCGCGCGACGCTCCAAGGCATTCGCCGTTATCAACGGCGAACTATATAAACGCAGCATCACAGGCGTGTTACAACGATGCGTCTTCCTGGCCGATGGAAGAGCAGTCCTCCTCGACATACATGAAGGGACTTGCGGACACCACGCCGGCAGTCGCGCCCTCGTTGCCAAAGCTCTACGAGCTGGATTTTACTAGCCCACGACCATGCGCGACGCCAAGGACATAGTCCAAAAATGCAACGCTTGTCAGCGATTCGCGGACAAACCACACGCACCAGGCGTAGAACTACGGCCTATTCCATTGGTCTGGCCCTTCGCACAATGGGGGCTCGACATGGTAGGCAAGCTCCCAAGGTCCTCGCAAGGAGGCTACGTCTACCTTTTGGTTGTAGTCGACAAATTCACCAAGTGGATTGAAGCCATGCCAGTAACCAAGCAATCAGGTCATAGCGTGGTCAAGTTCTTCGAGTCCATCGTCTACCGCTTCGGCGTGCCGTATAGCATCATCACTGACAACGGGACGAACTTCACATCCAAAGAGTTCCAAGAATTCTGCGGAAACCTGGGGATCAACATCAGTTATGCCTCAGTCGCGCATCCATAGACCAACGGTCAGGTGGAAAAAGCAAACGAGCTCGTCTACAGTGGCATCAAGAAGCGACTCCTTCGGCCACTCGAACAAGCCGCGGGTTGCTGGGCAGATGAGCTCCAATCCATACTCTGGAGCCTACGTACAACTCCAAACAGCGCCACAGGCTACACGCCATTCTTTATGGTGCACGGAGCAGAAGCGGTACTACCCGCCGAAGTAAGGTACAAGGCGTCGCGCATAGTCACTTACAGCGAACAAGAGTTATCTCTTGCACTCGAAGACTCCGTAGACCTCCTCGACGAGGCAAGACAAATCGCCACAGAAAGATCCACGATCTACCAGCAGAACCTGCGCAACTACCACAGTAGAAGGCTTCGCCCTAGATCCTTCGTCGAAGGTGACCTAGTCCTGCGACTGAAGCAGCAGGGGCATCTCAAGCTCGAGTCCCCCTGGGAAGGACCATACTTGATTACAGAAGTAATCCCAGGTGGCGCCTATCGCCTTCAAGACTTAGAGACAGGGGTCGCATACTCCAACCCTTGAAACGTCGCACAACTGCGATGCTTCTACCCCTAGCTGTTTTTACTTTTACATCGCAAATAAGGCTACCCAGCTAAGGCTACTTAGCCACACATTGTACCTCGTACTATTCTCCAAATAAATAAAAGCTAAGTTCCCCAAAACTCTGTGTTTTCTTTTCACTTCTGTCAATTTTATACTCGGGGGCTGCGCCACCCTACATACATCTGTTCTTCGAACCAATAAACGCGATATCCTGAGTAGCTGGCACATCAATCAAACCCCTTAATGAAAACCCAACCCAGCTGCAACGCACCTGGCAGGTTGACAAAGGGATGGCCAGGCTAACGAAAAGGACTCGCATAGTGCAACACACCTCACGCTAACAAAGCTGTTTATACACGTTTGACAATAAATTATCTATAACATATATATGAACCTTACAGCACAAATACACTTATATGCAGGACACAAATCTGGTTACTGCTGCAACAGAAGAACATTAGTTTGTTCCTCGAAGAAGTCGACAATCTCCTCCACTGGGCGGTCCACCGCTTGATAGTGTGGCACCATATTCCAAGCAGATCCGGCTGGTGGCGCTGGCAGACCGGAAGCTACGGCAGCGACATCCACGTCAGGCCTGTGCAATCGCACCATCGAGAGGGCAGCCTTGGCACCAGCCACCAACTGCTGCCTCACGCACTCGCGAACCGCGGACATATCTTGAAATTTGGCCAGGAGAGCCAACAGGCTTGATGGAGTGTCATCCAAAGGGAACATCGCCCGATAGATATTCTTCAAACATGACTGCGACTTCTTCAGGAAGAGCAGCACTCGCGAAGCGCGATCCTGCAGGGTCGCCAATGCAGTCGCACAATCATGATCCACCCAGAAGTATCCACTCTCTTGAAGTTGCTCCTGGGTGAGACCATGAAGGCGGATGGCAATCCTATCCCTCTCCTCCTGCGGATGGCGTGCGCTAACAACTACACGAAGCAGCACCAACAGCATGAGTACAACGTACCACTGCGACTAACTACAAAGGAAAAGATGAGGACGAGCAAACTAACACTTAAACTGGTCGCCCAGTTGCGTCACCTCGCCAAGCAGATATTCCTCGCGGGCGGCGGCTTTTTCCGCCTTTGACTTCCACACATCTGCGTTACCGCGGATCAGGGGCAACTCAGGCTCCAGCTGCTTCACGCGGTCACGAAGTCGTGACAGCAAGGACAGCTCCTCTACCTTGGAGCGCGGCGGTGCCACTGTCTCATCAAGAGATGGTGAGTCCTGGGTTTCCCCTATGGGACCACTCGATGTGCCCTACCACAAGTCAAGACAGAAGCGAATAAGGCGACCAAATTAACACAAAGGCAAGGGGAACAGGTGCATTCAGGATAAGCATAAATATTCACAAGCACACTCGCCAGCAGGCATGTTCTTAGACCAAAAGGACAATTCATCATCTATTACAAAAGCTAACTACGGAGCAGCTGGCTTCTTCGACTTCGACACCTTCGGGGGCTTCATCAAGTCCGTGGCAGTATCAGACGCCACTGACTTTCCGCCTGCCCCTGAGGCCGAAGCTTTCGCCGCCTTCTTAGCGCGCTGGAGCTCCTCCGAATACTTGGCAACGGTATTAATCAAGAAATGGCCATATTTGGCACAGGCAGTCGCAAAGGGAGCGAAGACTACCTGCTGACCATCCTTGCCAATAGGCATCGTCTTCGACACCGCAGAGGGATCTATCTCGACTCTGTGGGCTTGCACCATGGCGAGTGACATCGTCGCACCAGCCGCCCGGAGGGAGTTCTTGTAAGTAGCAGGCACGCCCCCGGCGAGGGACTCCACCAGCTCGTCCATATTATCGACCTGCTCCGCCTTTGGCATCAACTCCTCCCGGAGGCGACTAAGGGCGACCTTGGCCTTGGACAATGTATCCTGGATGGCGGCGCTTTGGTCCTCGACCGCGGATACCGCGTCGGCTAGAGCGTCATCACGACGAAGGGCCTGTGGGTCAAAACTCAAGTTGCCAGCATCTACACCAAAATACATGGATCAAATTTCTAGTGCCACAGGCAAAACTCTAGAAGCATAGAGGAGCATCAATAAAATATCCACTAGTAAAGGTACCTGAGAGGGCCTTGGCGACTGAGAACAGTTGCTCCTCGAACAACTTTTCCCTGGCCGCAAAGGAGGCGCGCATATCCTCTTCACGCTTCTGGGCATCATCACGAGCCGCGATTGCCTCATCGCGCCCCTTCACAGCTGCGGCCAATGTCTTCTCCAATGTTGTGAAGTTGCGTAGTAAAGCGTTATGCTCAGCTACATGGCAGTCAATAATTGGCTATCAATCGAATATACCAAAACAGAGAGAAGATGAAAAGAATAAGCGTGGAAGCACTCACTTTCAACCACGCGGTGATGCGTCTCCAGCATCGCATGCTGGCGACCCATCACCATAACCTGCTCCGCCACTTGCGCGGCTTCCTTTACAAGGGGCTGTTGCACAAAACAAGGAATCAGAGAGGGCAGCAGAAGGCGTTGACTGTCACACTAAAAAGAAAGAAAGATGTACTTACATGGTCCTCTAGCGACTCCGAAGAAGTTTGCTGAACCATCATCCGAGCAACTATTCGATGCTCCCCTACGTGAGGAGAGCTCGAAGAATTGTGCCCGGAGTGGGCCGCCGCCGGAGGAGAAGGAGCGCTCTCGACCTCTACCTTGGCCCTTGAGGTCGCGACTCCCGATTCCTTCAAAAACTCGACGTCGCCAGAAGACGACGACACCTCTTGACTGCAAGACCAAATCCGCATTGAGAAAAGGGCAAAGTCCAGGGCAAAGCCAACAAGAAGAAAATATAAAAGAATGAATGAACTCGCAAACTTACCAGTCCAACTTGTCAAGATCAAATGTGGCCTCCGCCGACTCCGACGAAGACTCCTTGGGCAATCGCATCTTCTTGTGGGAAGACGGTGCCACAGCCCTCACAGGAACAGCTGGAATTGGCGACTCCACGCCAACAGCCGTGCCTTCTGGAGTCGAAGGAGTCAACGCGTCGGAATCCTTGCTGCGTGAACGCTTGCGAGTATCCGGGCTCTCGGACTCGGGGGGGGCTTCCTCTTCCACATCAGAAGGGACAGTCGACTCAGACTCGTCCTCTTCCAAAGCTTCAAGAGGAATAATACCCTCAGGGAGAGGAGGCATACAAGGCGACACCGCCCAATCCTGCATACAAACAGCAAAGATGAGCAAAAGGAGCAAGTAAGCAACAGAAAAGCAATCGCGAAAATAAGCTACTGTGTAGCACAACTATACCTCAGGAGGAGGATTTGAATCATCGAAAGGAGGAACGACTGGCTCATTCGGAAGCACATCCTTGAATGTGTACTTCGTGACCAGTCGCACCCTCTTATCCACCTCACTCGCGGACATGCCATCGGCAGACACGCGAGTGGCATCATCAGCACCACCCCATTGAAACATGGGATGGACTCTAGCCTAGAGAGGCTGGACGCGACGACGCAGCCAAGTCCTGACAAGGGCGCAACCTCCCTCCTCTACGCCTATGCGACTCTCGAGGTCGCAGACGCGTTGATATAGCACGTCTGTCTCCGCGAGTTCGGAAGGCATGATCACGTTCTTCCAAGAACACATCTTCTTGCAGGGAGTCGTGGGATCGAAAGGCATGAGTCCAAAATGCTCGTCCTTGGCCTTCTGGTCATGAACATAAAACCATCTGTCCCTCCATCCCTGGACGGACTTGGCGAGCTTGATGTCAAAGTAGGTGGCGGACGGGTCGACATGGATTCCACAACCACCTACGTTGTAAACTAGAGAGCCAAATGCGGACTGACGCTTCAGTTTAAATAAGCGCTTAAAAAGGCCAAAGTGCGGCTCGATTCCGAGCCAGCACTCGCAAAGAGTGATGAAGCAGGTGATGTGGAGAATTGAATTTGGGGACAGCTGATGGAGCTGGAGCCCGTAGAAACAAAGGAGACCCCTAAGAAAGGGGTGGAGAGGCAAAGAAAGACCGCGAATGACGAATGCAAGAAACATCACTCGAAAACCAGCGGGAGGCACAGGAATGGTCTCACCGCTGGGGACGCGCGCATCGGCGACTGCTGCAGAAATAACTCCGTCTTGGCGAAGAAGACAGAGATCTGAAGCCTTGATGATAGAAGGACGCCATGCGCCATTGGTCACGCGGGTGCCCGCGACCTTCTTTTTCCCGCCGGCGGCGGCACTGGTGCCCGCAGCAGCGGGGCCACCCTTCTTCTTCATTGCGGCAACGGTGGCCGCGGATTCAGCGGCAGCGCCTCCTTTCTTCTTTCCCATTGCGCGGCGGTGATGAGAGCGCAGGAAATAACTTGGAAACGAGTAGAGGTGGTCGAGAGCTGAGGAGGAGATGAGCGCAGGGGAAAAGTAGATGAGCAGCAGCAATGGCGATGGCAGCGAGAAAGGAGCGCAGATGGAAAATTATCGCCGTAGCATCGCTACTTAACCCCTAGGAGATGCAATCCAACGGCTCACAAAAACCCTACTGGACGCGTGGCACGCATCGTGTTCGACACGTGGAGAAGAGGAAGCGCGAACCGTCCCTCCACTGCTCCCGTTATGCGCGGAAATCGAGGAGGCACAATTAAAAATAAGATTACGCACGCCCAGTCAAACCAAAGTCAGAAAGTGGGACCCACCGCTCGTCACGTCCTGTCAAATTCGCTCACGCGGGCAACTGAGGTCATGCAAACGTCAGCACTAACGTCATCAAAGCTCCGCAGTGGAAAACTTCGACTACTTTAGTCCTTGATGGAGTCTTCGACTCCACCAAGCACTCGGGAGCTACTCCCATAGGGAGCGCTGGTCGTGCACCCTATGATTTTTCTTATTGCAGGGATACAGGCAATCACAATCAAACCCAACCACTCGAAACACGATTCGACTATGGACGCGGGTTACTCCCATAGGGAGCGCCGGAAACAATTTTGACTGAAACAAGCAAGCAAAAGATGACAGCAGTCGCAACCCAAGTTTTCGACTGAAACAAACAAACAAAGACGACAACAGTCGCAAAATTTCTTTAGTCTCTGCCTGAGTCTTCGACTCAACCAGGCACTCGGGGGCTACTCCCATAGGGAGCACTGGTCGCGCACCCTATGATTATTTGCACAAAAGTTGTGCGTTGATTACATCTGCACTCGCAGATCATGGCGACACCGCCTCATAATTTTCCCTACAAAGAGACTACGTCTCCTGGGTCGCCCGAATCATCTCCGCGATGATAAAATTCGGATGCCGCACTATCAGCGTGAAGGTAAGACCTGAATAAAGGCATGGCAACGCATTTAACTGCGCACTACCAGAAATATATCCGTGCCTGCAGGCACGATGAACATGCCTTGGCGGACGCGTCAAGTGCTCACACCCATATAACTGGAATTCGACTCCTGTAAGACCTCCGCGGCCTAAGTCGAATTATGCCAACACTTTTCCGGATTCGAGTCCGGGGACTCAAGTTCGAGTAGATTGCGTTGTTTCACCCTAAGGTGGTTAACTGATACCGATACTTCAGCTATATCAGGCACATATATCAACAATCCCTATGACATAAATGAAAGCAGTCGAAAATGTACTCACTCAAGCACTCGAAGACTTCAAAAAAGTACCCAGTCGAATCTGCGATTCCACTGGATACTCGGGGGCTACTGACATGGGTATACCCTACAGGTACTCGAGCTTGGTATATACGGTCTAAATACGTACAGGCCCACGGTGTCGCCAAGGCCCCCGATGAAAGGACTCGAGTAACCTGCGGACTCTCGATTGCTTGAAGGGCAAGAAGAAGCTAAAGATAGAAAGTTTGAAGGGGAAAACCCTAACTTGTAACCGACTCGACCTGCTACCCGAGAACTAGCCTATCTATATAAAGGCTAGGAGGGGGTGGCGAGGAGAACACACGCAACCCTAGTTTCCACAACTCTCGTCAGATTGCATATGTGCACCATTGTAACTTTCGACTCCTTCGATAATTCCACGAGCAGACAAGCAGGAGTAGGGACCTCTACGAGGCCTAAACCTGGGTAAATACTTTGTCCCCTGTGTGCTTGTTTGCTAGCCGATAGATGTCTCCAGCACTCCCTCCTTCTCCAAAACCCAAGTCCATAACAATGGGCATTGATGAGTTACACCCTCGTCACCTGGGATTGCGATGTATGGCATAACAGGCATTTGGGATTAAAAATCCGGGTGTTGACAAGTTGGTATCAGATCCATCCTGACCACAGGGGACCCTAGTTAGAATGGATGTCCGAACAAAAACTTAGTTTCAAAACAAAAGAAGTGAGTATTTATGAAAACCTATTTCCCCTCTTATCCTTGAGATTCCTTCAAAAAAATCATGTTCCTCAAAAATTCTTAAATTACTACATAAAATTTGACACACTTGATCACCTCACTAACTTACTCATCCTAAATTCATATAGATGGAAGTTCAGTATTGCAAGTTCTACTAGTTGGGGAACGGAGGCCAACTGATCTTTGAGAGGGATCTTGATGCACTGTCAAAGTACCTTGAGCGCCCGCATCCGGACTTCTTTGGAGGCCAACTCAAGGAGCACCCAGGAGGAGATCTACAATGGTTGATAGTTGCAGATCTTCGAGGCAAGATGGAAGCACACCTTTCTGAGAAGATTCCATTCACCGTGCGAGAGAACAACTGACTAGATGGATTAGCCAGGGCATGCATGAAGCTCTTGCCCGTCTGCGTGGGCAAAACATCAACTTGATCCAGGGAACTCGCTTTGCGCACTATGCAAGGTGTGATTCTGTGGGAATGACATTGGAGATGCCAAGTCACCCAGAGATGAAGCGCCAAGTGGAGAACCTTGACTTCCTACTGAATGATAGGTAGAAGGAATTGGACAATGCCCAAGCTTACGATAACCACAACCTTGCCATTGCCACCAAGAAGGACCAGACTCTCGCCATGCCCGTCAAGGATCATCAATCAGTTCGTCGTCAACGCGAGAAGAAGGATCACACCATCGCTCATCTTCGCAAGAAGGTGGCCGGCCTCGATAAGACCATCCAGGAGCAAGAAGCCCAGCTTGCAGCAAAAGAAGAAGATGAAGAAGGTGAAGACATTCAGGGAGATATTCAATCGTACCTTAGTGATGAAAATGACTACCTAGAGGTTGATGCCATGGATTTCTACACCGATGATGATGGCTCTGACTTCATTGATGATGAGTAGATGCACTTGATCACCACTGTAGGAATGAGTTTTATCGGTCCCACTGTATCTTAGTTCATAGAATGGTTCTTAAAAACATCTGTTTTCCTTTTGTGTTGTGGTGTGTGTTTGTATTGTGTGCTTGAATGAATGAATGAATGAGAAGGAATTAGTTTGCATAACCCGAGTCAAACTCAAAGTTTAAAGCTTTTGAAACAAAACCATGAACCTTAGAACTTTCCCTCTTATCTCATTATCAATCTCAATCTTCAGATGCCTCGTGGAAACCAAGGAGGAAGCAGCTCATTGCAGGACCCGATGTTGCAGATTCTGCAAATGCTAGTTTCTGACCGTGAAGCTAGTAGAGCCGAGCGCCAAGCCAACCTAGCCACTCTTCAGCAGATAGCTCAGATGGCCCACAATAATCAAGGCCATGGAAATCAAGATCATCATGGATCCAAGCTTAAGAACTTTCAGAATACCAATCCCCCTATCTTTAACAAATCTGAGGATCCCTTAGATGCTGATGATTGGTTGCAAACCATGGAGAACAACCTGGAGGTAGCAAGAGTTGAAGCCAACGAGAAGGTACTGTTTGCCACCCACTATCTGGCAGGAGATGCAAGAGCCTGGTGGAATAGCACATGTACTATGAACCATGGTCAGGTGATGACATACTATGAACCATGGTCAGGTGATGACATGGGAAGCTTTCAAGATCAAGTTTAGCCGCACCCATGTGCCGCAAGGTTTAGTCACCCAGATGAGAGATGAGTTCAGGGAACTGAAGCAAGGCAGGATGATGGTAGTTGAGTACCGTGTCAGATTTTTGTCGCTAGCTAGATATGCCCCAGATGAGATCAACACTAAAGCTAAAAAGGAGAGATTCCTAAATGGGCTGCATGATGAGATGCAGACTGTGTTAGTCAACATCCGTTTTGATTACCTAGAAGAGCTAGTCGACTCTGCCATCCAGATGGAAGGAAAGATAAACCAAGCCAATGACAACCGCAAACGCAGAATGATGCACCAGACTGGGTCCCTCAGTGCCTAGAAGTATCGCCCCAACCCATCTGTAGGATATTCCCCAAGAAACAATAGACCCCCAATGTCTCGTGCAAGCTACCCCAATCATAGCGGAGGAAACGTGAAGTCCGGAGGAAACCACAACAACCCCAGCAACTCCAACAACTTCAATCGTGCACCGCCCAAGTCCAACAATAACCACAACGACAACAACAATACTTCCCCAAGGACTGGAAGCAATGTTGTGCCTATTGCAGCCAAAGACAAGTCCTAGATTACTTGCTTTGAATGTGGAGTGAAGGGTCACTACTCCGACGAGTGTCCCAGGAAGCTTGCAGCCACCACCAATGTGAATGCCCCTGCTCAGCAGCAATGCCGTGTTCAGCCTGGAAGAAGTTTCGCCCCAGGGAATTCGCTCAACCACAACGGCCGTCTGTTCCACATGAATACTGAAGAAGCCCAGGAAGTGCCAGATGTCGTGTTGGGTATGTTTTCTGTTAACTCAGTATTAGCAAGGGTGTTGTTTGATTCTAGAGCATCGCACTTGTTTGTTACAGAAGAATTTGCATGCACTAGTAAGATTCAACCAACAAAATTGAAGCATGTTATGATAGTTCAAATACCTGGTTCAACCACCAAAGCTAGAAAAACTTGCAAGGTTGTACCTCTCATAATCCATGGGATAGATTTTTATGCCAATCTAATAGTACTTGGAACCAAAGGTTTGGAAGTAGTACTAGGAATGGATTGGATGTCGAAAGATAAAGGATTGATCGACTGTGCCAAGAAAGCCATAACCATGACCAATAGCTCTGGAGTATCAGTAGAGCATGTTTCTGAAACCTTGCCCCGTCAGTTCAAATGCAACAACAGTCTAGCCCTACCAACCATAGACCAAGTCTGAGTAGTCTGTAAATACCCCGATGTATTCCCAGATGAATTGCCCGGTATGCCCCCAGATCAGGATTTTGAGTTCATTATTGAACTAATTACTAGAACTGGACCCATAGCTCAGAGACCTTATAGTATGAACCTATCTGAACTAGTGGAGCTGAAGAAGCAACTTGATGCCATGTTGGCAAAAGGTTTGATTCAACCAAGCGCATCGCCATGGAGATCCCCTGTACTGTTTGTCGACAAGAAAGATGGAGGTAACCGTTTGTGCACAGATTACCGGAAGCTGAATGACGTTACCATCAAGAACAAGTACCCACTGTCAAAGATAGAGGATATGTTTGATCAGTTGACTGGTGCCAGAGTGTTTTCTAAGATTGATCTTAGAACTGCCTATCATCAACTCAAGATTCGTGCAACGGATATTCCAAAGACCGCCTTTACCACCATATATGGATTGTATGAGTATAAGGTCATGTCTTTTGGATTAACCAATGCCCCTGCTTATTTCATGAATCTCATGAATAAGATTTTTATGAACTTTTTGGATAAGTTTGTCGTTGTGTTTATCGATGATATTCTAATCTATTCCAAGTCAGAAGAAGACCATGAGCTACACCTGAGAACCATTCTTGAAACCCTTAGAGAACATCAGTTATATGCCAAGTTCAGCAAATGTGAGTTCTGGTCGAAGGAAGTAGGATTCCTAGGACATATTGTGTCGGCGGGAGGAGTCGCTATCGATCCTGCCAAGATCAAAGATGTTGAAGCATGGAAAGCCCCAGCCACTCAAACCCAGGTCCGTGCATTTCTCGGATTAGCGGGATATTACGGCAAGTTTGTTGAAGGATTTTCAAGCATTGCAAGACCGATGACCCAATTGCTAAAGAAAGATAAGAAGTTTGAATGGACTGACAAATGTGAAGCAAGTTTTCAAGATTTCAAGAAGAGATTGATTTTAGCCCCAATATTGAGTATGCTAGATATCAAGAAGCCTTTGGATGTGTATTGTGATGCATCCAAGATTGGTCTCTGATGTGTATTGATGCAAGAAGGAAAAGTCATAGCATATTTGTCAAGACAACTGAAGCAGCATGAGCAAAACTACCCTACCCATGATCTTGAACTAGCAGCTATAGTTTTAGCCTTGAAGACATGGCATCATTACCTTATGGGTAACCGTTGTGAGATATATTCAGATCACAAGAGCCTGAAGTATATTTTCACTCAGAAGGAGCTGAATATGAGGCAAAGGAGATGGATTGAGTTAATCAAGGATTATGACCTTGACATTCACTATCACCCCGGCAAAGCCAATATGGTAGCGGATGCTCTTAGCAGATTACCGTGTAGATTAAACACCATGATCAAAGAAGCTCAGCCAAGTTTGCATGAAGAGTTAGAGCAGTTTAGAATGGAGCTAGTTAGCAAAGGATTTTTAGCTAGCATTGAACTTCAACCCACTTTGATCAGTCAGATCAAGGAAGCCCAGAAAGGAAATGCAAGTATCGACGAAATCAAGCGTCGTATTGGTACAGGAAAGGTACCCGGATTCACCAAAGATGAAGAAGGAGTCTTGTGGTACAAAGGACGTATCTATGTGCCAGCAGAGTTGGAGCTGAAGGAAGTTATCATGCAAGAAGCTCATGATACTCTTTATTCTATCCACCCCGAAGGAACGAAGATGTATTAGGATTTTAAGGAGCAATTTTGGTGGCACAAGATGAAGAGAGAAATCGGAAGCTACATAGCCAAGTGTGATATCTGTCAGCGAGTCAAAGCAGAACATCAGAGACCCGCAGGACTATTGCAACCATTTCAGATTCCAGAATGGAAATGGGATTCTGTCGGAATGGACTTTATCACTGGTTTGCCTACTTCTAGTAGGGGAAATGACTCTATCTGGGTCGTAGTTGATAGACTGTCCAAGGTATCCCATTTTATACCTGTCAAGACAACCTACCAGAGTTCGAAGCTAGCAGAGTTGTACATTTCTAGAATTGTAAGTCTGCATGGAACCCCTAAGACCATCGTGTCGGATCGAGGAACCCAATTTACCTCAAGATTTTGGCAGAAAGTCCAAGAAGGATTAGGAACCAAGTTGAATTTCAGCACAACTTATCACCTGTAGACTGATGGACAAACTGAGAGAGTCAACCAAATCTTAGAAGATATGTTGAGAGCTTTGTGCTCGAGTATGGATCAAAATGGGAAGATTGTCTGCCTTTCGCAGAATTCTCATACAACAATAGTTATCAAGCCAGTTTGCAAATGGCCCCATTTGAGTTCTTATATGGAAGAAAGTGTCATACCCCCTTGAATTGGTCGCAAGTAGGAGTGAGTCAGATTTTTGGACCCGACATCCTACGAGAAGCTGAAGAGAAGGTTCACAAAGTCCGTGAGCACCTCAAGACTTCCCAATCAAGACAAAAGAGTTATGCCGACAAGAGACGTAGAGACCTAACTTTCAATGTCGAAGATTTTGTGTATCTCAAAGTATCGCCCTTGAAAGGAATGCAGCGTTCCCAGCTGAAAGGAAAGTTAGCCCCCAGATATATTGGACCCTTAAAGATTTTGAATCGCCGAGGAGAAGTATTGTATCAACTGGAACTCCTAGAGGAGATGTCAGCCATCCATAATGTGTTCCATATCTCGTTACTTTGCAAGTGCTTGGAAGTTCTGGAGAAGACCAAAGTTTTCAAGAACATCGATCACCGAGCCATTGATATCAACAAGGATCTGACGTATCGTGAAGTGCCCATTCGTAACTTGGAAGAAGCTTTCAGAACCACCAGGACCCGGAGTATCAAGTTTCTCAAGATCTAATGGAGCAACCATACCGAAGAAGAAGCTACCTGGGAGTGAGAAGATTACATAAGGACTGAGTTTCCAGATCTCTTTAGTTCCTAGTTTTTCTTAAATCTCGGGACAAGATTTTCTTTAACGGGGGGAAGGTTTGTAACAACCCAAATCTTCTAATCAATATTATCAAGTTCTAATCACCCAATTTAGGGTTAACAAAAACTTTAATTAAAGAAAAAGCATATAAAGGCATGTGTGTTTGCATTAGTGTAGAATTGAGTGTATATACCATGTTTGATTGTTCTAAATGATATGAAATGGTTTAAAGGTGAATGCCACATCATCTAGACCATTTACAAAAAAATCCAAAGAGATAGAAATCAAATAAGATTAAATAAAGCAAATGGTCATTTTGACCATTTTAAACCACTAGGCCACTTTAGGTGTTCATAGAAGACAATTTCTAACAGAAACATTTCTACCTCTTTTCACCCCTTTCTAGACCAAGTAAAGATGTATCAAGGCCCACTTTATAAACTTACAAAAACATTTAGCCACTCAATTTAAAGGATATTTAAAAATTTAATCAAGTGTATGTGTTAAGATCACACTTTTTCAAAAACACATCAAATGAATTCACCTTGGCAATCCCAGGCAAACCTAGTCTCTCAAGCTTAATACAAGATCACTCAAAAAAATTGAATCAAAAATTCAAAAATAATTTTTGTGTGGCCATTTCATTAAACACTTGGCAGGCACAGAATAAACACTAGACTAGCTTCACTGTTTCATACAGTGATCATCGACCCATTTGTCCCCTAGTTACTCCCATGTTCCCTCTAAGCCTAACCCAGCCCTAGACCAGCTCCCCCCTTTGCCATTGGCAAAGTGGAGCGCCACCCGTTCTTGGTTGTCGTCGGCCGACAGTGGGCAGCACGCCAGGAGCCACGCCAGTCTTGCCCAAGACGTGCACAAGACATGTGAGCTCCTACCGCCACCCCTGTCCACCCCACGGTCAAAGCCCAGCCCTGGACCACACTAGCACTGCCGTGCACCGCCTCTCCGCGTCGTGTCCAGAGCGCGCCAGTGCGCCGCGCCCGACTAGCTTGCACGTGCTGCGCCTTGCCCTCACCGCGCACACGCACCCTCGCCATGATCACGCCACCCCGGAAGACACCCACATTCGCCGCCGTGTGACCCGCAGCAGTCGTACGCCGCCGCAAACAACACTGCCTCCGCCCAGAGTGCCGCACACGCCAGACCAAACCCAGCCGCCCCACGCCGGGCCTTTAAGTCCGTGAGAACCGCCAGGGAGCTCCGCACCATCCTATCCCCTCGCCCATGCCCTTAGCTCTCTGTGCCACCCTCACCGGAGATACCAACCCACACCGGTATGTCCCCTCGTCGAGCTATAAAAGGAGGCCACCCTAGCCTCCAATCCTCACACCATTCGACTCCCACTCCTCACAGCCACTCCCCCACCTCTTCCCAGAGCAAAGCGAGCACCACCGTGCCGGAATTCCACCGGAGTCCACAACTGCTAGTGGAGAAGGGCGCCATCGATTGCGACCACCCCGAGCCCTGCCGTGAACGCGCCTCGCCTCGCCGTTGTCTACCACGCCGTTTGCCCTGTTGTCGAGCCTTGCTGGAGCCCAGGTGAGCCCCATGAGACCCCCACCGCCACGCTAGGTCTAGTTCCTCGCCGGAGCTATTCGTCGTCGATGATGACTCTCGGCCGTTAGATTAGAATTTGATCGCACGACTCAGATTCGCCCATACCGTTTTGCTTAGTTAGTTTCACTGACCAGTGGGTCTGCGCTGTCAGCAGCCCACTGCGCCACAGAGTGCCACTGGGCCAGCCCGTTTAGCTTTCCTGCGCAGCCCAGGGAATGCAAATATGATTTTCCCTTTTTAGTTTAAACTAGTTTCTATCCACATATTCAAAAATCAATCTAGAGAGTTTCACTTAACCAAATGGCATGATTCAAATTTTTCTAGAAAGGAAATTAAATTATCTATCCAAGCCCATTGGATTTAAATCAATTGGAGTTAGAGATACTCTATAGTAAAAATAACAAGACAGAGACTTTTGCAACTTCAAACATTTTTCAAAAATCAACCATAATAGCTTTTGAGTTGATTCCAACTCTCAAAAATCACATTTGATAATACCTATCTGAATATGTTAAAATATTCAGGTTTGCATGCAGTGACATTGGACTAGTACCTAAATAATGCTATTAGGGCATTCCTAGTCACTTTAAATCATTTAAATAATAATCTTAGACTTTATAAAATGTGACCAATCCTTTAAATCACATTCCATGTATTAGAATATGTGGTGATGACATGTGTCCACATGATCCCATATTTTAATTGGAGAATATTAAATCTTAATTAATTTCAATGAGTAGAAATTACTTTTCTCAAATCAAATAAATGAAACTAGTTCTTTAAATCATGTGATGATTGTGATGATACTAGATCATCAAGTGTGTGCCTTAGTGTGCTATATAGCAATAGATAAGTATTGTTTGGTGATTGTGTACTCCGTATTCATTTATAGACGATGGTACCAACCAACTCTACGAGGAGGAGGAGTTCTACCCCGAAGAAGAAGAGGAGAACTTCAATCACTGCACCAATCAAGGCAAGCTATTATTGGCAAGCTAGAACTAAGCAAGTTAACACTTGCCCCCTTGATAACTTAAGCAAATGCATTAGGCATGCTTTGGTTATATACTTTTGATTATCCCAATCCCAAGTTTTACTTGCAAGCTTTATTATTTTACTTTACCAAAGTTCTTTACTTTTAAGATAGATAGCATAAAGAGTATAAAACTAGGCCTATCTAGTTATACTTAGATGTCATTCCATGGCATGAAATTGAAGATTAACACCCCTCATTAGTGAGCACTCTTAACCTTAGTGGCTAGTGCTAAGCATAAAACTTGATCACTTTAGATGGGACTACTTAGTGAAAATGCTTATGAAAACCTTGGGATGATGAGTCATTCTATTGAGATGTTTTGACATGTGTTGAGAAACACAAATGGATTTGATGATGAAAATTTTGAGGCATGAGCCTTAACCCTTTATAAAAACTGATGGTTGGGTTCGGATGCGATACCATTCCAAGTCTACTGTACAACCACAATACCTGAATTTGGTAGGGCTTAGCCGGAAGTTTATATGCATTAGTATGGGTTCCCTCGCGGGAGAGGTTTGATCTGAGGCTACCTCTTGATGATGTCCACCTATGGAGTGCCCAAGATGGCACATGGCCATGGCTGGGAGGCCAAGCTCATAGGGGAGGTGCCTATACTAGAGTGTGTAATTGAAAGGTTATGATTGATTATCCGCATACTAAGTATGATGATTCAGGGTTATCCCTGATGGATGTATCGACTTTTGTGGTGAAACTGTACCACCTCTGCAGAGTGTCAAACTATTCGAATCGCCGCTTCTACGGTCATGGACAGTTGGAGTGGCCATACTGTTCCGTCATCAGATGTTTTCAAAATGAATTTTGACTTTGATTTGAGCACAATAGGGTTGTGACTATGAAAACTAAGTTCCCACTTAGGTGATTTAGAACATTAAATTAGTTTTCTTTACTTCTGAACTAAGCTTAAGATAAATCTAGCTTTTGCAAATAAACTTAGAGCTTAACTTGCCTACTAGAACTACCTTAATTGTTTGTGATATTTTGCGAGTACTTAAAGAGTACTCATGGCTTTGTCTGTGGCTATTCCCCTGGACATACTATGAGGAGAACTATCAGGAAGATGGAAAGCCGGACGGCTACAACAACTAGGATCATCTCCCATCGTCAGCATTGCCTGTGACACTAAAGATGGAGCCCACTACTATGCTTTAATATTCCACTGCTTGTTTGTATTAAGACTGGATCATGAGATCCTTTATTTGTGTAAGACCTTATTATGGTTTGTAATGGATGACGTACTATGATATCCAATCTGTTATGTCTCGCAAAAACGGTAATCCTGGGATTGCGATGTATGGCATAACAAACATCTGGGATTAAAAATACGGGTGTTGATATAAATCAACATCATGGATAGAATATGGATGAAGTATGATGATACAATTGAAGACAAGTGCAAATCCAAGATTCAATCTAGAATTACAACAAGTAACCAAAGGGGATCGGTGATGGAGACGTTGTTGATGAAGATGACGGTGTAGATCGATGTGGAGGCCTTCAAGATCCTAGTCCCTTCTCCTGTTGTGTGATGGTGATGGTGATGGTGTAGATCTAATTGGAGGCGGCTATGGCGGTGGCACGGCGACAGGGCTCCGCCATGGTGGAGGATATGGCTTGATGGCTCTCTCTTGGGTCCTCCCTCCTTTATATAGGCCTTGGGGGTGCCCCAGGGTTCCCCCAATACCATCATATGACTTAGGGAAGGTTCTGGAGCTTCTCTAGGGCAAAATACTGTCGTTTGCAACCTTTCTACCAAGTATACGGCCAAACTATACAACGGGAACTTTTAATTCCGGCCGTATAGTTGGTCGTTGAACTTAGAGATCCTTTAATATTTTGGTCGCCATTTCTACATACGAACTCCGTTTTGGGTGTTCTTGGGCTTGTTGAGTCCATATCGTCGAGGGCTACAACCCTATGGTCTTGGATATTTATTTTGAGAAGTTTGAAAAATTAGCTTTTTCCAACACCCAAATGGCTAAGTCTTGTCCCTGCAGCTCCTCCATACTATGCTCTCTTTGTTCCTTTTTAGGGTTCTGCGTCTGAAAACAATAAAATTTTACCCTACACCACTGAACCCCTGATGCTGCCAGGACCTATCTATTAGTAATACAGTAACAGGAGGGGCTTTTCGTGAACTTACCCTTGAAGACCGAAAAGCGTTGTAAACGCTCAGGAGAGCATGGTTGATGTAGATGAGCCAAAGCCGACCTCAAGGTCGTGATGAAGTCCTTGCGCTCCTATGGCTCCAACGACTTGAGTGCCTCAAGTGTGACACCTTGCGGGGAGTTACACACGTCTGGTGCCTGACGATGACTCCCGCTTCCCTGATCCAGCAGCAGTTGCGGAAGTAGAGCTCCTGGATCCGAATCTCGCAGTGCGACGGTGCTCCGCGGTGAAGATGTTTCTCGTTCACACAGTCCGAACTTGGGACCACGGTCACGAGAGAGAGAGAGAGAGAGAGAGAGAGAGATCAATTGGAGGTCTTCCCAAAAGTGAGAAGACTTTATTGAATTTGTGTGTATTTATCTGGCCAAATACCCCCACTATATATTGGGGCAGGGGAGGTACTACCTCCCTCAAAGTCTCGGGGTGGGACTAAAGGAGAGGAGGGGGAGGCGCAGCCGCCGGCCGGCCCTAGTGGGCCCTGTGCGGGGGGGGGCTTGGCCCAGCCGGCCACCCCCTTGCCCCTTCTCCCTCTCGCCTTTCCCTAATGGGCCCTCTCCCCTCCCGGAATTGGCCCATTAAGCCTTTTGACCTTTTAATTGATTTTCTCTTTTATTAAATAATTATGAATACATGATTAAATCAATATTTAACATTCATTCACATATTATTCAACCTTCGTGGCTATGGAACACCTTCCACCTCCACTTCGGACATCCTCCGTACTTACCAAAACCCTTCCGGTTTTATTTCTACTATTCTTCGATGATTCGTCCAATCCTATAAACAATCTCTAAGCATCATCAAGCCCTTAAGCGTGATACCCCATGGTTCGGGAACACTCCAGGCATGGCCGGGACACTCCCGCACCAATGATCGACAGAGGGACCTGGATGGCCATGTGACCCCTGTGCGTTCCACCAAGATCTTTTGTTGTTTGAACCGGGACAGTCGTGTCTTATTCCCTTTGTCTCTCGATACTTGCATTGCCCGATATCTGATCAATGACCTCACCATGTCGTGTTCAATCTCGTTATTGAACAATGCTACTTGACTCATTCTGACAAGTGATATCCATGTGATCAATTCACATGTTGCGTAGCTATTGGATATAACTTCTTCGAGTGGGCCCTTGAGTATCTTTCCGTCACATGGATGGACAAATACCACTCTTGACATATATTGCCTTTATGGTTTCCTCCGAGTACCTGAACTCAACTTTATAACCACTGTATTACCAAGTGGCGCTTGATGCTATCTAAGCACTCTCAGGAGACAGTGATTGATATAGCCTCCCGGTCTAAGGAATATTCTACAAGGATCCATTTCTAATCATCGTAACTTGAACTTCGTGACATGATTGGGCCACGATGTTTAGGTTGGGTATTGGTTCATCATCTCATTCTCAGAATGAGATGACTCCATTTCCAACTGGCATAAATGCCACATGATCAGGAAACATGATCATCTGTTGACCAATGAACCAGTGACTAGAGTTTCACTAGGAACCCCTAGTTGTTTATATATCACATGTGTATTGATGTTTCCACTCAATATAGTTACAACATGATATAAAACTTAATCATAAACTATATGGAATATGATAATATTCCTTATTACTATTTGTCTCTAGGGCATATTTCCAACTGTCTCCCACTTGCACTAGAGTACAAACACACTAGCTGCATTTGTTCTTAATCATTGGCACCATATATTCGGTACCCTGAACATGCTTGCTCATGGAACATGTTGAGTCTTGGGCATGTACTTTACAGTCTCAAATCCTTTGCAACTTACATATACATTGCAAATGTATCTATAATTTTTGATGTTCCATGCTTGGTTTTATCCACTTTCTTGTGTTTTGTTCCAACTTTGGAGTACTTTTCATATGATTTCTTGGACTAACCAATTAACAAGTGCCACAGTGCCAGCTGCCTGTTTTCTGCTGTTTTTGGTTCCAGAAAAGTCAGAAAATGAATATTCTCGGAATTGGACGGGACAAAAGCCAAAGTGCCTATTTTTCCGGAAGTGATCAAGTGCCAGAATACGAGACGGAGAGGGGCCAGAGGGCGGCCACACCACCTGGTCGTGCGGCCAGGCCTGGCCCGTGCTAGGGGGTGGTGTGGCCAGCCCAGGCACCCCCTCGACCTCCCCTTCCGACTATAAGATGCCCTCGGGACGTAAACCCTAAGCACCCGATCAAATATCCACGAAAGAGTCCATACCCGCCATCATCTCCATCCCTAGATCGGGAGGGATCTGAAGCTCTTCCCGGCACCCTGCCAGAGAGGGGAATTCACCCTGGAGGCCTTCTTCATCACCATGCAAGCCTCCGGTGTGATGCGTGAGTAGTTCATCCTTGGACTACGGATCCATGTAGTAGCTAGATGGCTGGTTCTCCTCCTTTGTGCTTTCATGTTTAGATCTTGTGAGCTCCGTTCATGATCAAGATCATCTATTTGTAATTCTGCATGTTGTGTTTGCGGGGATCCGATGGATATTGAGATGCTATTTCAGATTGATTATTGATTCTATCATGTCTTTCTTATTTGTGATCTTGCATGCTTTCCGTTGTTAGTAGCTATCTTGGCCAAGTAGATGCTAGCAACTCCAAGAGTTAGTATTTATGCTCGATACTGGGTTCATGCCTCTGGTAATCTGGGGAAGTGACAAAAATCTCTAAGGTACTAGATGTGTTGTTGCTACTAGGGAGAAAACAACAATCCTTTGTTCATAGAACAATCGTATTGTTTACTTTACACGCAGTTCGTAAAGCAATAATCTGTTGCTTGCAACTTAATACTGGAGGGGGTTCGGATGATAACCTGAAGGTGGATTATTAGTCATAGATGTAGTTGGATGGCAGTCTATGTATTATGTTGTAATGCCCAATCAAGTCTCAAAGGGGTCAAGATGATTACTATATGCATGTATTGCTTTCTCAGTGTTTGTCAATTGCCCCGCTGTAATTTGTTTACCCAGCATGTTATCTATCTTAAGGAGAGCCACCTCTAGTGAACTATGGATCCCGGTCCTTTTCTTTTACATACAATCTACAAACTGTTTACTGCTTTGTGTTTACTTTCTTCAAACTTTTACTTCTTTCCATTCGATACGTTTAATCCTTTGTTTTCCGCAAAACACGATGAGATTGAAAACCTCATCGCAAGTTGGGGACAAAGTTCTGTGGTTGTGTTGTGCAGGTCTCCACGTTGCTACTAGCACCGGTAGTGCGCCCTACCAAAGCTCAGCTAGTAACACCTTTGGGTGTTTCCTTGCTCCTACTGGTTCGATTAAACCTTGGTTTCATAAACTGAGGGAAACTTGCTGATGTGCTCATCATACCTTCCTCTTGGGGTTCCCAATGAGCTCTACATCAACACCACGCACCAAGCACTTTTCTGGGCGCCGTGCATTGAGCCATCAAGCGATTTTCTGGCGCCGTTGCCGGGGAGTCAAGGACATCTTCACAAGGGGAGTCCCTCATCACCAATCTCTTTACTTTGTTGTTTTTGTTTTGCTTAGTTTTCTTTTTGCTTTGTTTGCTTGTTTTGTTATTCAAAAACACAAATTTTTTAGTTTTACTAGTTTGCTTTCTTATTTGAAAACCCAAAAAAATGACTACTCTTGAAAACACCAAGTTGTGTGACTTCACTAGCACCAACAACAATGATTTTATGAGCACACCTATTGCTCCACCTGTGGCTGAAAATACTTTCTTTGAGATAAAACCTGCTTTGCTCAATCTTGTTATGAGAGAACAATTTTCTGGTATTGGTAATGAAGATGCTGCTTCCCATCCAAATAACTTTGTTGAACTTTGTGAGATGCAAAAGCATAGGGATATAGATGGTGATATTATTAAGCTGAAATTGTTTCCTTTCTCTTTGAGAGGAAAAGCTAAAGAATGGTTGAATTCCTTAACTAGGAATAGTATTGATTCTTGGACTAAATGCAAAGAAGCTTTTATTGGAAAATACTATCCTCCTACTAAGATTATATCCATGAGAAGTGAAATAATGAAGTTTAAACAACTTGATAATGAGCATGTTACTCAAGCAGAAATCTTTGGTAAAGAATTGCCCCACTCATGGACTGACTGCTTGGCTGATCATCCAAACTTTTTATGCAGGATTGAACTATTCTTCAAGGAACCTATTGGATTCAGCTGCTGGAGGTACCTTTATGACCATCACTTTGGGTGCTGCAACAAAACTTTTAGACAATATGATGGTTAATTATTCTGAATGGCATACTGAGAGAGCTCCACAAGGTAAGAAGGTAAATTCTATTGAGGAAACCTCCTCCTTGAGTGATAAGATTGATATTATTATGTCTATGCTTGCTAATGGGAAAGCCCATATTGATCCAAATAATGTTCCTTTAGCCTCTTTGGTTGCTCAAGAAGAGCAAGTTGATGTGAACTTCATAAGAAATAACAATTTTGGCAACAATGCTTATGGTAATAACAATTATAGGGCCTACCCTCCTAGTAATACTTATGGCTATAATGGTAAACCTGGATTACCTAGTGAAGGAAGAATTTTAGAAGTTGAAAGAGCCACTAAAAACTTCATGCAAATGCAATATGAGCAGAATAAACTATTCACTAAAACTATGGAAGAACAATCTATCATCTTGAAGAACATTAGCCATCAACTTGAGAGTCTAAATAGGGAAATTCCTAGTTTACAATTGAAACTCTCTAATGCTAAAAGAAATATATCATCTTTGTATGAAGCTCAATCTTCATTGATTAATAAAATGGCTGCTAAACCTGAAACTAATGATAATCCCTTTGCAGCTACTAATGCTATACAAGTAAGAATTGCTGAAAATGTTAGACTATTAGCTGAATTACATGCTAAGTGGGAAACAGAAGATGAAATTGCTAGGAACATTAGTGTTTCTACTATTACCACCACTAGTGTTGAGGCTAGTAATATTTCTACTACTTTAGATGATAAAATTGATTTTGATCTTGATGCTTGCAACATCTCTGAAGTTATTAAGTTCCTACAAAAGCTTGTTAAAAGTCCTAATGCTAGTGCTATGAACATGGCTTTTACAAAACACATTACTGATGCTCTCATAAAGATTAAAGAAGAAAAGATGAAACATAAAGCTTCTATTCCTATAAAACAAGAACATGGTTGGGAACCCATCATTAATATGAAAGTCAATGATTTTGATTTCAAAGCTTTATGTGATCTTGATAGTAGTGTTTCTATTATGCCTAGAAGGATTTATGATATGCTTGATTTGCCTCCTCTTGAAGATTGTTATTTGAATGTCCCACTTGATGATAATGTTAAAAAGAAACTCATGGGGAGTCTTAATGATGTTCTTATTATGGTTAACAATTCCTATGTCCCCGTTGATTTCTATGTTTTGGATGTTGAATACAATGCTTCTTGTCCTATTACTTTGGGAAGACCTTTTCTTAGAACTGTTGGTGCCATTATTGATATGAAAGAAGGCACCATTAAATATCAACTCCCACTCAAGAAAGGTATAAAACACTTCCCTAAAAAGAGAGAAAAGATTTCTTTTGCTTCTCCTATGAAAACAAAATTTGGTCTTAATGCTTCTTCATTTGAGAACACTTGATTCTTTCTTTGTGTCTTATGCCTAACTTAAAGGCGTTAAAGAAAACTACTTATTGGGAGATAACCCAAAAGTTTTATATGAGTATTGGAAGTTATTACCTCTGTAATAACCTCTCCTTATCCTTTTTATTTGCTTTTTGTTCCAAGAGTAACCTCTAATGAGAGTTAAGTAATGATTGGGAAAGTTGATGTCCCGAAACAGATTTTGGTGCTTCACCGTAAAAATTCGTGAGAGAGCTCTGTATGTCGGATGGAGCTGTAATTTCTTGTGCTGCTTCCCCAGGTTGTTGTCTAACTTTCCTTAGTTAAACACGTTTTGATTTGAGCAACAGAAGGTCTTCTAAAAAATTCGTCTTTACCTGCTGGTCTGTTTTGACAGATTTCTGCCATTTTCTGCATTTGCTTCTTGTTAGTTCCTTCTTGAGTTCTTTTGGGGAATTGAGCTTTTTGAGAGAACTGCTACAGTAGCTAGTGTTCTAATGGAAGTTTATTTGGTGTTAGAACTGAACCTTAAGACTTATTTATCTTAAGTGCACTAATGTTGGTAATAAAGATTGTGTGAAGTTTTGTATGAAGGAAAAATTTCAGGTGTATGGAAGGAATGAGTAATGAGATGAAGGATGGACTAAAGCTCAAGCTTGGGGATGCCACGCGTGTCACCCCAAGAAATATCCAAGAAGTACAAGCGTCAAAGCTTGGGGATGCCCAAGGCATCCCCTTCTTCATCAATAAAAATCCTAGGTTTCTTCCAAACGCATCATTTTTATTATTTCATGCACAGTTGTGTTTTTCTTGGAGCATCTTCTTTTTCGTTTTCGTTTTGGTTTTTCGTTTGATTTGGTTTTCTTAGTTTTCTGAATAAATTGGTTGGACCCCCTCTTTCTTACATTGGTTTGCAAATAGTTTGGTTTGGTTTGGAAAAGAGTAGGAAAGCTCATACTTATGTGATAAAAAGAGCTTGTTTTTGACTGTGGCATATGCTTTATCATGCCATGCTTGATATTGTTTTGGCTTTATGCTTAGTATTCTTTGCTGTAGCATGAATTGTTATAAACAATTGAGATTGCTTAATGTGCATTGGATGAATCATGCGTTGTTTTGGCATATTAAAGCATAGTATAGTGGTATTCTCCTTTGATGCTTTATTTGGGTTGACTTGGCACATGCTCACACCATGTTACGACTACCCAAAGTCACCATAGCCTTTATGATCCTTTAGTTTTCAACGTGTAGTATCAGTTTATGCTTTGATCAATGATGTTTTGTCGCTCTCAATGATTATGGCCATTATTGCTCTCTTAGTTTGTCGCTCCCAGTCTTTTGCTAGCCTCCACAACAAAGTATGAGTTCCACTCATGCATCCAACTCCCTAAACCAAGTTATTCCAAAGATTCCACCATACCTACCTAGTAGCTTATGCTATTCCAAGTATATTCATGCTTTTGTTTACCTTCCAAATTAAACTTGTTATGAGAAAACTAGTGATTAAAGCTCTCACAAACCTGATGGCACACTTTACTTTTCTTGCCCTTAATAAACTTGAACCATTGTGTCTTCTATGTTGTATATGCTTGCACTTATTTGTCGGGAATTAGAAGAACCATGCTGTCATGGGGAACGCTTTCAACATTGCACTTGGTACTTGTACCTAGTTGATATCATGCTCTTTTGTATATGGATGTTGTCGGTGTGAAATGAAAGGGGAGCTTGTAAGTCCATGGAGTTATGTATATGTGTTAGAGAAACGCCTCGGCTGCTGGTCTAATCCATGCTGACATGGTGGAAACCTGCAGCGTAACCATAATCAGTTGTCTATGAAGCATTCTTCTTATAAAAAAAGAGTCCTATATTGAGAAAAAAAGAGAAAAGAGAAAAAAAAGAGATACTATGAAAAGAGGAAAGAGAGAAAAAAGCACCATATTCCCATGGTAAATAAGAAGAATGCTGAGATGCTCGTTGTCTTCTTGCCTTGTCATTTTGATATGGGGATTCTTCCGTATCATCAGGCAAGGGGTACCCCGTTGGCGGTTCTCAATGATACACATGTACTTACAATGACAAGAACTTACCGGTGAGTAAACTTGAGTAGCATGAGGAGCGGCCCTCGTATACAAGGGACATGAGATTTCTGACTTATACTTTGTCAAGCATGTACACCATAGTTTGTTCACTTTAACCTTAATCACTTCAAGATGCTTATGATAGGGGCAATGAGAGCTGAAAGCTATAAGTACCATAATTTTTGGAAGCTCTTTATGAGACTTGAATCCCTACTTCCTTTTACAAAGGCTTTTCTTCCACCATTATATTGAGTCTCCACCTTCTATCTTTATGCACTTACTTTGAGAGCATAGTGGCCATTCTTAGTTCTATGTGCATTGTCCCAAGACTAATTGATTGATGCATAACTTGTTATTGCTTGTTTTAAACTATTATATCTAGTCACTCTTATGAACTTTGAAGGTGTCCTATGCATTTATTTTTGCTACTCTATTGAGGGACAAGCTGAATACTATTATGCTATGTTTTCTTTATGTGAAACAAACAAACGTTTTGCAAAGCATTGTTATTCATGAGTCTTTTGTTTGTGCCTTTTCATGTTGCATCATAGTTTCTTTGTCTTATTGCTAGAACTTTGTCTTTCATGCTATGATTGAAGTACTATGATCCTAGCTTT
Source organism: Avena eriantha (assembly GCA_910589775.1). NCBI lineage: Eukaryota > Viridiplantae > Streptophyta > Magnoliopsida > Poales > Poaceae > Avena > Avena eriantha. Next base: position 480,173,108 of record OU342742.1, on the reverse strand, counting down.
GAATGTTTTACAAATACTTTGATCAAGTCTTTGATGGTGCATGTCACCTCGAAAATTATTCTTTCTTTTTATCACTTACCTACTCGAGGACGAGCAGGAGTTAAGCTTAGGGATGTTGATACATTGCAAATGTATCTATAATTTTTGATGTTCCATGCTTGGTTTTATCCACTTTCTTGTGTTTTTCTCCAACTTTGGAGTACTTTTCATATGATTTCTTGGACTAACCTATTAACAAGAGCCACAGTGCCAGCTGCCTGTTTTCTGCTGTTTTTGGTTCCAGGAAAGTCAGAAAATGAATATTCTCGGAATTGGACGGGACAAAGGCCAAAGTGCCTATTTTTCCGGAAGTGATCAAGTGCCAGAATACGAGACAGAGAGGGGCCAGAGAGCGGCCACACCACGTGGCCACGCGGCCAGGCCTGGCCCGTGCCAGGGGGTGGTGTGGCCAGCCCAGGCACCCCCTCGGCCTCCCCTTCCGACTATAAGATGCCCTCGGGACGTAAAGCCTAAGCACCCGATCAAAAATCCACGAAAGAGTCCGTAATCGCCATCATCTCCATCCCTAGATCGGGAGGGATCTGAAGCTCTTCCCGGCACCCTGTCGGAGAGGGGAATTCACCCTGGAGGCCTTCATCACCATGCAAGCCTCCGGTGTGATGCGTGAGTAGTTCATCCTTGGACTACGGATCCATGTAGTAGCTAGATGGATGGTTCTCCTCCTTTGTGCTTTCATGTTTAGATCTTGTGAGCTCCGTTCATGATCAAGATCACCTATTTGTAATTCTACATGTTGTGTTTGCGGGGATCCGATGGATATTGAGATGCTATTTCAGATTGATTATTGATTCTATCATGTCTTTCTTATTTGTGATCTTGCATGCTTTCCGTTCTTAGTAGCTATCTTGGCCAAGTAGATGCTAGCAACTCCAAGAGTTAGTATTTATGCTCGATAGTGGGTTCATGCCTCTGGTAATCTAGGGAAGTGACAAAAATCTCTAAGGTACTAGATGTGCTGTTGCTACTAGGGAGAAAAAAACAATCCTTTGTGATGAGGACATCCCTACAATTACACCTACCCCAATGACTACTGAAGATGCTACAACTGTTGCAAGAAAGGATCAGTCCAATGAGATTAGAATTGGACCTATTACAAGAGCTCGTGCTAAGCTACTAGAACAACAGGTGAATTTACTCCTAAACAAATCTGGTACTTTGATTGATGAGAACTTTATACTGTCTAAGTCTATGCATTTATGTATGATCAGGTTCGTTGGAGAAACAAGCATGGCGCGAGGAGGAGAAGGGCTACAAGAGAAGCCCAACATGATGATCGCCCAAGGATGCGCGAGGGAGGAGCAGGAGGAAGGCGCAAGACAAGATCATCAAGACAGAGGCAAGAAGATCTGCCACGACCGGAGTGTCCGGCCGGATCCACCCGGACTATCTGGCCTGGTCGAGAGGCGAACTGGCATGGACAATCAGAATATCAAATCGGACACAGCCCGGACACCATCCGGAAACTTTGAAGTTTCCGGCCAGACCAGACTGTCCGGCATGCTCCACCCGGAGTGTCCGGCCTGACCGGACTGTCCGGCCAATTTCGACCGGAGTGTCTGCCCGCCGACCGAATCTGGTCTGAGTCGGTTCGTATCAGTTTGAGTCGTTTGCGTGTCGTTTCGGTTTCTGGCCACCCCAGCTGCCCTTATAAGCCCTGGGACGACCCCTAGTTAGGTTTTAGACCACGTTAAAAATATTTTGGAGTTGTTTCTTTCATATAACCTCTGGAATTACCCTGTGTTCGAATCTACCAACTATAATTGAGTGTGATCTGTTGTTCCATTGGGAATTAGTGGATTGCATACTACCGTTCGTGGTCACGGCTGCATGCGCAAGAGCGTGGTGTTGTGAATATCCTACAAGGTTCGAGAGCTGTTGCATTGGCATCAGGGATCGAGCGGGAGAGTTCATAGCTACAGGCTAGTTATCTATCATCCATCATCATCACCGCCATCCGCTTACTGAGAAGATCGGACCACCCCATATCATCTTGGTATCAGATTTCCAGTGTTGCCTCGGTAAGCATCCACAAATCCATCCATAGATTAGAGAGTGTTTTTCTTCCTATACAGAAAAAGCCTTACAAAAAGATTTGCCATAGACTAGATTGCATCGTTTTCGAGTTTTAGTTGCTGATTGTATCTTCTCGTAGATCCGATCTACAGGTTTTCCTCGTAGGAGTCTAGTTTCCGTTTGTGTCTAGGTTTAGGGTTTGATCTTGTTTTCTGTTGTTTCCACCGTTACCGTTTCCGCAAGTCTTTGTCGTTTTTTCCGAGTCCACATAGCGTACTTTTGTTTGCATACCATAGACACAGCCTATCTACAGCATCTGTACCTAGGAACGTACCCACGAGACTAGTTGCTTTGCTCCGACAGGCTGCTCATTAGGTTTTTGAAGTGCAAAAAAATTCGACAGGAGAAACCGGACTATCCGGCCCCACCGGAGTCTCCGGCGCATATCAACCGGACTATCCGGCCCAGTTTTGTTATAAGTTGCTGTATTCGTTTGCATTTGAGTAATATAGTTGAAAAATCAAAAAAAAAGAGAATCGGTATTAAAAAAATGAAGCGAAGAGCGAAAAGAACTACAAGCCTGACAAAAAAAAGAGATATAGAAGTGTGCAATTTGGGAGGCCTTGTTGTGTATAGCACTGGTAGATTGAGCAATCTTGTGCCTGTTCTATTTGAGCTATTACTAGCATCTCCCTTGTGCATTGCAATATTCCTTGTCATAAATTGCTTTGCCACGTTTATCTCCACTTTGTGTGTTTCTTGGGTATTTGTACGATCAGCACTAGGACTTGTTTGCGGTGTAGATAGGATACCATACCTATAGCTCCACCTTTACATAACCTGTGTGTCCTGTGATCATTCTCTATACCTTTGATATTCACTTCATCACATCAAGTGCATCAGTCTTTGATTTCGTTTGGTAGAGCATCTCTATTCACTTTGGAACGGTAAGATCTCCTTTCTTATTAGTTGTGAGTGAGTTGTGAGAGTTTCCACCATACAAATTCTGATTTTTGCACTAACCTACTAATCATGTCTACTAGTGATGATGATGTTGTGTTGCAGAAAAAGAAGGATGAGGAGCTCGTCAATTGGCGTGAATATGAGGCTTTGAAATCCCATTTGACACGTGTGTTTACTAACACGACAGATGGCATTGACAAGAATCTCCAAGATATGAACAGATTGGATCAGCATGTTGGGACGGTTGATACTATCCAAACGCAAGTGGCTACGCTCAATGTCAATGTCACCGCTTTGCAGCAGTCCATTGAGGGTTTGACAGCCGCCTTACATAGAAGGGAAGATCCTCAACATGATGATGCCTTTGATGATTTCGAGGAGGGTAGCGCTGTTGATGCTGCTCCACATGTTGGCAGGGGACATGCTATTCCCCCTGTCCATGCACCTGCTCATGGTCGTGGGTTTGCCCATCTTGGGCGTGGTCCACGCGTGCCCAACCAAGCTGCTGATGACGGTTTGGGCAAGCCAAAATTCTCAATTCCTAAGTTTGATGGTTCCATTGATCCTGAAGACTACCTCACATGGGAGTTGAAGATTGAGAAACTCTGGCACTTATTTGACTATCCAGAAGATAAGTAGGTCAAACTTGCCACATCTGAATTTGATGGTTATGCTTTACGTTGGTGGGATGCTCTTGTGCAACATAGGCGGGAGGACAATGAACTTCCTGTAAGGGGTTGGCGCGAGATGAAGCAAATCATGAAAGCTCGTTTCATACCAACCAACTACTTGCGATCAGTTTTTGATAAATTGACGCAACTGAAGCAAGGCACCATGACAGTTGATGAGTACTACATGGAGATGGAGATGCTTATGCAGCGTGCTAGAATTCGTGAGTCCATTGAGATGACCATGCAGCGATTCCTAAACAATTTGAAGTTACCAATCAAGAGCATTGTTCGTCATCACAAGTATGAGACCATGAATGAGTTGTTGCATCATGCTAGAGAGGCAGAATCCCAGTTGGCAGAAGAGGCGAAATCACGTGCTCGTTTTCCATCCTCTAGCAGATTTTCGGCCAGACCTACTCCTCCTACAGCTACGTCACCAGCTGCTGCTCCCTTTACACCATCGACCAAGCCAGCAAGTACACCTTCATTTGGTTCTAATACTCAGAAACCTGCTGCTCCTGCTGCTAGCTCGGGTTCCAACATGTCTACTGCACATACTCGTGATGTGGTGTGCCATACTTGTGGAGGTAGAGGTCACTACAAGAAAGATTGTCCAAACAGTAAGGTTATATTTGTTAATGAACAAGGTGAAGTAGAAAGTGGAGATGAAGATTCTGATGATGATATTGATGACGGTGAGGTTGGTGCTGATGCATATGCTGAGCGTGCACCCACTATTGTCGTATCTTGACGTGTACTTAGTGTGCAACCGGTTGAGGAATCCCAGCGTTGCAACTTGTTCCAAACAAAAGCTCTAGTTGGACCAAACAAAGCTTGCAAGGTAATTATTGATGGAGGTAGCTGCAGAAATCTTGCAAGTAAGGAACTATGTAGCAAACTAAATTTGACATACTTACCTCATCCCAAGCCATACTACATACAATGGTTGAGCAACAATGGTGAGATGAAGGTAAATCATATGGTACGTGTGAATTTTCAAATAGGGCCATACAAAGATTCTATTGATTTTGATGTGGTTCCTATGACTGTTTGTCACCTACTATTGGGTCGGCCTTGGCTCTATGATCGCCATGTGCAACACAATGGCCGAGCCAATACATATCACTTGGAATTCAAAGGAAAGAAGATTACTATGCAGCCAATGACACCACAAGAAATTGTGAATGACTCTCGCCAGAAGATAGAGGTGAACTTGAAGGAAGATACTACCACTCGGCAAGACTGTGTCACAACTATTCCTGATGTAATTGAGCCTAAATTGAGTGATATAACAAAAAGTGAGAGAGTGTCTGGGTTATTGATATTAGCCACCAAGGAGGATATGAGAGAGTTTCGTGAGGATCCTACGGCCATGCCACTTGTGCTCATGTATAAGGGCGAGGTATTGGTTTCTAACGACATGACCCCTATTTCTCTTGGTGTCTCTTCTGTTTTGCAGGACTTTGGGGATGTGTTTCCAGAAGACGTACCCGCAGGTTTTCCTCCACTGCGTGGTATAGAACATCAAGTGGACCTAATTCCTAGCGCCACACTTCCCAACCGTGCACCGTACAGGACTAATCCCGAAGAAACTAAGGAAATTCAGAAGCAAGTACAAGCGTTGCTGGATAAAGGGTACATCCGTGTCTCTCTTAGCCCTTGTGATGTTCCTGTTATTTTAGTTCCTAAGAAATATGGTACTTGGCGCATGTTTGTTGATTTTAGAGCGATTAATAACATCACTATTCGATATCGTCATCCTATTCCACGCTTAGAGGATATGCTAGATGAATTGAGTGGTGCTGCTGTTTTCTCTAAAATTGACTTGCGTAGTGGTTATCATCAAATTAGGATGAAAGAAGTGGATGAATGTAAAACTGCTTTCAAAACTAAATTCGGTTTGTATGAGTGGTTAGTCATGCCGTTTGGTCTTACTAATGCACCTAGTACTTTCATGTGTTTGATGAATCATGTTTTGAGAGAATTTATTGGTCATTTTGTGGTTGTTTACTTTGATGATATACTTATATACAGCCACACCGAATCTGAACATTGCACTCATATTAGACAAGTTTTGCAAGTGTTACATGATAATAAACTGTATGCTAATCTTGAGAAGTGTACATTTGCAAAATATTAAGGTCATATTCCTAGGATTTGTTGTTTCTAAGCATGGAGTAGAGGTAGATCAATCTAAAATTGAATCAATTCAGAATTGGCCTACTCCAATGAATGTTAGTCAAGTGCGTAGTTTCCACGGTCTCGCTGGTTTCTATAGGCGCTTTGTGAAAGATTTTAGCACCATTGCTGCACCATTAAATGATTTGACAAAGAAAGGTGTTCCTTTTGTGTGGGGCGCGGCCCAAGACATTGCTTTTGATACATTAAAACGTTTGCTTACTTCTGCACCTTTGCTTGCATTACCTGATTTTTCGAAGCAATTTGAAGTTGAATGTGATGCTAGTGGTATAGGCATAGGTGGCATTTTGATGCAAGAGGGACAGCCTATAGCTTATTTTTCTGAGAAATTGACTGGTGCTCGTTTGAATTATTCTATCTATGATAAAAAATTGTATGCACTTGTTCGAGTACTTGAGGTTTGGCAACATTATTTGTGGCCAAAGGAATTCATCATACATTCTGATCATGAAGCATTGAAATACTTGAAAGCTCAATCAAATTTGCATAGAAGATTAGCTAAATGGGTTGAGTTCATTGAGTCTTTTCCTTACATCATTAACTATAAGAAGGGAAAAGAGAACGTTGTTGCTGATGCTCTATCTAGGAAGAACATGCTATTAACCAATCTTGATGTTAAAATTCCTGGATTAGAAGCTATTTGTGCACTTTATGCAACTGACCATGATTTTGCTGAACCATATCGTTTGTGTGCTCTTAGAAACGCATGGGATAAGTATCATATACATGATGGATATTTGTTTCGAGCTAACAAACTATGTATTCCAGAATCGTCGTTGCGTTTGTTCTTAGTGCAGGAGTCACATGCTGGTGGTTTGATGGGTCACTTTGGGCGTGAGAAGACGTTGCTCATGCTTGCTGATCACTTTTATTGGCCCAAGATGAGGCGTGATGTGTACAGATTTGTGAGCCGATGTATTACATGCCACAAGTCGAAATCTAAGCTGAAGCCTCACGGTTTGTATACACCTCTCTCTGCACCGAGTACTCCATGGGAAGACATTAGTATGGATTTTGTGCTAGGTCTACCTAAAACTCAAAGAGGTCATGATTCTATATTTGTGGTAGTGGATAGGTTCTCTAAGATGGCTCATTTTATTGCCTGCCACAAAAGCGATGATGCGTCGCATGTTGCTAACCTATTTTTCAGGGACATCGTCAGATTACATGGAGTACCAAAGACGATTGTTTCTGACCGGGATGTGAAGTTCATGAGCTACTTTTGGAAGACCTTATGGGGGAAGCTAGGAACGAAGTTGCTGTTCAGTACTACATGTCACCCCCAAACAGATGGTCAAACGGAGGTGGTGAATCGAACATTGTCACAGCTGCTAAGGGCCATGATTAAAAAGAATCTGCGGGAGTGGGAAGAGTGTTTGCCACATGTTGAGTTTGCTTACAACAGGGTTGTGCATTCAACTACTCAGCTTTGTCCTTTTGAGGTGGTGTATGTTTCAAGCCATTGACGCCACTTGATATGTTGCCTCTGCCATTACATGAGAGAATTGATATGGAGGCATCAAAACGTGCTGATTATGTGAAGAAAATACATGAGAAGACTCGAGAGGCTATTGAGAAGAAAGGCAAGAACATTGCTGCGGCAAGGAATCAAACAACGAAAGAAGTGTTGTTCGAGCCTAGAGATATGGTTTGGGTGCATTTACGCAAGGGTAGGTTCCCACTACTTCGAAAGTCAAAGTTGAAGCCACGTGGTGCTGGTCCTTACAAGGTGTTAGCCAAGATTAATGATAACGCCTACTCAGTTGATATACCTATTGAGGAGTTTGGTGGAGTTAGCAACAGCTTCAACGTTGCTGATTTGTCACCATATGCTGGAGATTACCTTGGAGCGTCGAGGTCGACACCTTTTCAAGGGGGGAGATGATGAGGACATCCCTACAATTACACCTACCCCAATGACTACTGAAGATGCTACAACTGTTGCAAGAAAGGATCAGTCCAATGAGATTAGAATTGGACCTATTACAAGAGCTCGTGCTAAGCTACTAGAACAACAGGTGAATTTACTCCTAAACGAATCTGGTACTTTGATTGATGAGAACTTTATACTGCCTAAGTCTATGCATTTATGTATGATCGGGTTCGTTGGAGAAACAAGCATGGCGCGAGGAGGAGAAGGGCTACAAGAGAAGCCCAACATGATGATCGCCCAAGGATGCGCGAGGGAGGAGCGGGAGGAAGGCGCAAGAGAAGATCAACAAGACGGAGGCAAGAAGATTTGCCACGACCGGAGTGTCCGGCCGGATGCACCCGGACTGTCCGGCCTGGTCGAGAGGCGAACTGGCGTGGACAATCAGAATATCAAATCGGACACTGCCCAGACACCATCCGGAAACTTTGAAGTTTCTGGCCAAACCGGACTGTCCGGCACGCTCCACCCGGAGTGTCCGGCCTAACCGGACTGTCCGGCCAATTTCGACCGGAGTGTCCGCCCGCCGACCGAATCTGGTCCGAGTCAGTTTGTATCAGTTTGAGTCGTTTGCATGTCGTTTCGGTTTCTGGCCGCCCCAGCTGCCCTTATAAGCCCTGGGATGACCCCTAGTTAGGTTTTAGACCACGTTAAAAATATTTTGGAGTTGTTTCTTTCATAGAACCTCTGGAATTACCCTGTGTTCGAATCTACTAACTATAATTGAGTGTGATCTGTTGTTCCATTGGGAATTAGTGGATTGCATACTACCGTTCATGATCATGGCTGCGTGCGCAAGAGCGTGGTGTTGTGAATATCCTACAAGGTTCGAGAGCTGTTGCATTGGCATCAAGGATCGAGCGGGAGAGTTCATAGCTACAGGCTAGTTATCTATCATCCATCATCATCACCGCCATCCGCTTACTGAGAAGATCGGGCCACCCCATATCACTTTGTTCATAGAACAATCGTATTGTTTACTTACACGCAGTTCGTAAAGCAATAATCTGTTGCTTGCAACTTAATACTGGAGGGGGTTCGGATGATAACCTGAAGGTGGATTATTAGTCATAGATGCAGTTGGATGGCGGTCTATGTATTATGTTGTAATGCCCAATCAAGTCTCAAAGGAGTCAAGATGATTAGTATATGCATGTATTGCTTTCTCAGTGTTTGTCAATTGCCCCGCTGTAATTTGTTTACCCAGCATGTTATCTATCTTAAGGAGAGCCACCTCTAGTGAACTATGGATCCCGGTCCTTTTCTTTTACATACAATCTACAAACTGTTTACTGCTTTGTGTTTACTTTCTGCAAACCTTTACTTCTTTCCATTCGATACGTTTAATCCTTTGTTTTCCGCAAAACACGGTGAGATTGACAACCTCATCGCAAGTTGGGGACAAAGTTCTGTGGTTGTGTTGTGTAGGTCTCCACGTTGCTACTAGCACCGGTAGTGCGCCCTGCCAAAGCTCAGCTAGTAACACCTTTGGGGTGTTTCCTTGCTCCTACTGGTTCGATTAAACCTTGGTTTCATAAACTGAGGGAAACTTGTTGATGTGTTCATCATACCTTCCTCTTGGGGTTCCCAACGAGCTCTACATCAACACCACTCACCAAGCACTTTTCTGGGTGCCGTGCATTGAGCCATCACTTACTAATGTCACCTTGATTGACATTAATACTTTATCATCACATGATAACATCTGTGTGTATGCATCATTGCTACGGCAGCAGAACGAGGCCTGATTCCAGGAGCCTACAGTGACTTTAGATCAACCTCGAGGGCTTTCTCATGGGCATTGTGCCCTGGGACACATCATTCTACATTAAAAGCGAACTAGCCCCGCCATAACATTATACGACACTTTAGATGGTACCCTTATCTATTATTATAAATTTATTCATCGAAACTCAAGTGCACTCTGTGTAACGTTCTATGTTATTGTTCACCTCGCTTCCTACTTGACTTTAATCGGTATTTACAGGAGTTTCCAACATATTCCCTTATAACATAACCCTTTATGCTTTAAGATATGTCATCCTTTATGGATTTGGAAACTATGTCTACAGTTCTCTATTAGACACTACGGACAAACTTAGCTCAACATTCTGTGATTCAAACTTAATCACTTTTGAATGTTCCTTATTGGATCATCTATTATGTTAAGTTTTCATCATGGTTTTCTAAGATAGAACCTATGTCTCAACATAGTGGATTATGATCATCCTTTTCTTTCTTTCAACCATTGATGTTCAACTTAATATTATTCCTAATTTGAGTTATTAAAGACCAGTTCCTTAATTAACTTCTATTCTGAAACCCTTTTCAAAATCCCTTAAGGAATACTACATAATATCATAATACACCTATTATCAACTTCTACACCTTATAAATCATTATTTATAAGTACTTGCGCTTTTATTCTTAACACCCTTAAGAATCACTGTATAAGCTCCCACTCAAAATTATGTTACCAACATATTGTTTTAGGAAGACTTGCATAGCTCCCACTCAATTTTATGCAATTTGCACATCCACTCACTATTTTGAACAATTTCAAAATACTTTGATCAAATATCAAACATGGAGTTTTACTATGAGATACTAGTACTTTACCAGTTTTAAATCCACTAGACATTTAGCACTCTTGAATCATATTCATTCGAATTCGTCCAATACTTGAAAATTGTGCTTTTGTCATTCACCCCCTTTCCCACTATGGCTTTGAAGTCATTTGGGAAAATTCAAGTAACCCCTTTTACTTGTGAGATTCAGCAACGAATTGCTTTATAATCTCAAGGGAATTCTACTTTTAGGATTTCTCATAATTCTAGTTTACCATTATTTCCCTAGTAGTTCGTAGGTATGTCATATTCCAAGAATCACGACAAATGATTCACAAATGTCTCCATACAAGATTGGGTTTACATTTTGAATCCTACTTCATGTAGTGAAAACACTAGTGGGGAAAACACAATGATCATTATCATTGATTATTTCCTTCTGTGAAGAGAATCATTCAAGAACATTTTCCGCTACGCTTCTCAACACTCTGATGCAGGGTTTGAATCCTCATCATGTTTTTTTCACTATCTTCCATTAGCTCCATAATTCAGAAATATCACTAAAAGTGAACTTTCTCAAGAATGCACCAAAATCCAAGCAATACAAGTTTTTTTGCTTCTCTTTTGGTTTTAGCTATGGATTTCGTATTCAAAGTTTCCAATGAATACTTCTACAAGGACTTATTCGCTATTGTTTTGGTTATATCAAATAACCCCAAAACTTTTATGAATCCAGATGGTTCATTATATATTCTAATTGAGTGCTAACTATTTCTAACTAATGGTCTCTACATCTACACTACAATGATTTATTCAGTTTCATCTATTTACCCATTATGATATCTAATATCACATTGTGATGCTTTGCATTTTGAGTTTCAAAACGCTTTGCATTCCACAATTTATTTTATGCCATTCTTATAAAGTCGAATTTCATTACTATTGATCAAATCATAGTAATTAGATTCTATTTTATCTTTAATACCCTTTGTTGATGAAACACTTTGATCAAATCAAATAATTTCATAATCATGTTTCTTTTGGTAAACTACTTTACACATTTAAACAATCATATAATGATAATTACCATTTTGTTAAAACACAATACATCGAATATGTATTTACTTTTAACAATTCATTAAAACACTTTGTATTCAAGCAATACACGGTGTTCAAGTTATTTTGCTGAACTTAGGCATGATTTATATGTGGTAAGAAATCGAATGACTTTCACATATTATCAACATAACTTTGAATTCAGACAATGGTTTCATTCATTAATGAATATATCATTAAGTTGAGTATTTTAAGGCATTTCAATATTTTACAAATGTTCATGCATTATCAATTAGTTTCAAACAACAAGGATAATTCACATATAATTAAACAAGATATGAACACAAATAGAAATCATTCATAATAGTAGAACAACTTGTTTGTTACAAACTGATATGAATAACCGTCTCACAAAGTGTGAGACGCACTAAAGAGGTTCACGATCTATTGATTAGAATAATCATTCTAAAACATAAACTAAGTGATAAACGTCGAGGAGAGTGTCATTGGCCATCATCATCATGCTCGCCATCAACACGCAACGTCACCTCCTCTCCAGCAAGCGCCTCTCATGCAGAAGGACATGTTTTCAGCAAAACAGAACAAGTATCAAATATACTTAACACTGCAAATGTGTTTGCAAGATTATAACATTTATAAAATTGTATATCAAATATATACCTTTGTCATTGATGACCCCAACGACATTTGGTTCAATCAACACATTCTTGAGATGTGTCACGAACTGGTGGAATTCCATTGATTCCGTGTCGCCTCTCATAATGCAAGTCCTAACTTGTGCTTGGTAGCTTGGTGGCAGCGACCGCAGCACAACGCCATTTGCAAAAGAGCCCGTCATCCAGCTATCTAGGAAGTATGCAGGCCTCATGTACACATTATGCATGCACTCCAAGTGGTCGTCAAGTGATGAGTTCTCCTGCATCTTAATGGAGAGGAAGTCTCCCATCAGCTCATGCTCCCATATGCGTGCTTGTTCCACGAAATGTGTCCTAAGCTGTAGCACAACCATACGAGGTTTGACATCACCCACGAAAGGCCACAGCTCGTCCACCATTCTGAAATGCATTGTAACTGAAATGAAAGAGGCCATCTCGCGACGGAGATAGCGGTCTTCCCGCTGCTCTGGGGTCTCTAAGTCAATGGGCTGATCCAAATCCACCTCGTCGATTATGTAGTCGACCACGTCATTCTCGCTAAGGAGAACGTGGAGAAGCGCAACCCAAATAGAGAAGTTGGATCCATCTAATCTGAGCTTCTCTCCTTCTAACCAATCAATCGTCAACAGGAAAGGTGGTATATAATTAAACAAGTTAATAATAACTCCACTCAGAAACACCTATCCCATGAAGGGTTACTAGTGATAACACGACCCCTATCAGCCACATCTCCCCCGATTAACATGGCCATCAATGTGGGTTCAAAGGTGGACGCTAAACGTCGGTCACATCATTCATGTGACTCGTGCTCGATCTTTCGACCATCTGTGTTCCGAGGCCATGCTTATATGGCGTGCTAGGCTCGCCAACTCAACCTTAGTGTATTCGTTGTGCAACATAGCTTACACCCACTGTATGCGAACATAGATATGTCTGACACCCAGTCACCCTGGGTCACCTCATACCGAAGAACTTTCTTGGTGGTGCACACTAAGGGGGAACACAATCGTTGGTAATTTTAAAAGGGATCATCTTATTAGGCTACCGTCGAGTATCTAATACTAGCATACAATAAGATATACAAACAATAACATTGAATGTAAATGCAATGTGATATGGCCCTTCACGTCGTGATCTCCACCCGTCGTCACCGGATTCCGACGCTAGGGTTCCGGCACCGTAGACACCAGGGTACCGGTGTCATTCTGGTGTGGTAGTCCATCACCTCCATGACTATCTACTACTACGTAACAAAGGGTAATCACTTTACCTTTGCCACAACCATATCACAAAGCAACGCCCCCTTGCAAAACAAAGTTAGACGTCTCTACTTTATCTTTGCATGTTTTACATGGATGAATGCAATTTCGCACAAGAACCGTTCTTACCTATGAACTTTAAGCACAACGTTGATCAAGTAGTTGTCTCTACTACACCCCTTTCGGGGCCCTCCGTTGCAAATGTCATACCAACTAACGCGAGAGAGACAGACACCCCCTAAGCCACTTTATACGGTACAAGCCGTATGTCAAGCGTGGACTAGTCTTGCGAATGAACGCGTAAAGTCGGTTGGGGGCCGCTTCATCAAGCATTAATGCAGTATGCACAAGTACACATGTGAGGGTAACAACTAAAAGATCAATGCCCACAAGCTACATCTCGTGTGTTCTACCTGTACTGGCATTTCTACTCATAGATCTAGCTCTGATACCACTGTAGGGGTTCCACGTATGAAAACAATAAAATTTTACCCTACGCCCCTGAACCCCTGATGCTGCTAGGACCTATCTATTAGTAATATAGTAATGGGAGGGGATTTTCGCGAACTTACCCTTGAAGACTGAAAAGCGTTGCCAGCGCTTAGGAGAGCGTGGTTGATGTAGACGAGCCGAAGCCGACCTCAAGGTTGTGATGAAGTCCTTGCGCTGATGTGGCTCCAACGACTTGAGTACCTCAAGTGTGAAACCTCGCGGGGAGTTACACACGTCCGGTGCCTGACGATGACTCCCGCTTCCCCGATCCAGCAGCAGTTGCGGAAGTAGAGCTCCTGGATCCGAATCCCGCAGCGCGACGGCGCTCCGCGGTGAAGATGTCTCCCGTTCGTGCAGTCCGAACTTGGGACCACGGTCACGAGAGAGAGAGAGAGAGAGAGAGAGAGAGAGAGAGAGAGAGAGAGAGATCAATTGGAGGTCTTCCCAAAAGTGAGAAGACCTTTATTGAATTTGTGTGTATTTATCTGGCCAAATACCCCCACTATATATAGGGGAGGGGAGGTACTACCTCCCTCAAAGTTCCGGGGTGGGACTAAAGGAGAGGAGGGGGAGGGGCAGCCGTCGGCCGGCCCAAGTGGGCCCCGCGCGGGGGGGGGGGTGCTTGGCCCAGCCGGCCACCCCTTGCCCCTTCTCCCTCTCTCCTTTCCCTAATGGGCCCTCTCCCCTCCGGGAATTGGCCCATTAAGCCTTTTGACCTTTTAATTGATTTTCTCTTTTATTAAATAATTATGAATTTATGATTAAATCAATATTTAACATTCATTCACATATTATTCAACCTCCGTAGCTATGGAACACCTTCCACCTCCACTCCGGACATCCTCTGGACTTACCGAAACCCTTCCGGTTATCCCTCTACAATTCTTCGGTGATTCTTCCAATCCTATAAACACTCTCTAAGCATCATCAAGCCCTTAAGCATGATACCCCATGGTTCGGGAACACTCCAGACATGGTCGGGACACTCCCGCACCAATGATCGATAGAGGGACCTAGATGGCCATGTGACCCCTGTGCGTTCCACGAAGATCTTTTGTCGTTTGAACCGGGACAGTCGTGTCTTATTCCCTTTGTCTCTCGATACTTGCATTGCTCGAGATCTGATCAATGACATCACCATATCGTGTTCAATCTCGTTACTGAACAATGCTACTTGACTCGTTTCGACAAGTGATATCCCTATGATCAAATCACACGCTGCGCAGCTATTGGATATAACTTCTTCGAGTGGTCCCTCGAGTATATTTCCGTCACGTGTACGGACAAATCCCGCTCTTGACATATATTGCCTCTACGGTTTCCTCCGAGTACCTGAACACACCTTTATAACCACTTTATTACCAAGTGGCGCTTGATGCTATCTAAGCACTCTCGGGAGACAGTGATTGATATAGCCTCACGGTCTAAGGAATAGTCTATGAGGATCCATTTCTAATCATCGTAACTTGAACTTCGTGACATGATCGGGTCACGATGTTTAGGTTGGGTATTGGTTCATCATCTCATTCTCAGAATGAGATGACTCCATTTCCAACTGGCATAAATGCCACATGATCAGGAAACATGATCATTTGTTGACCAATGAACCAGTGACTAGAGTTTCACTAGGAACCCCTGGTTGTTTATATATCACACGTGTATTGATGTTTCCACTCAATATAGTTATAGCATGATATAAAACTTAATCGTAAACTATATGAAATATGATAATAGTCCTTATTACTATTTGTCTCTAGGGCATATTTCTAACACCTTTTGCCTTTGTTTTATCCATAATCAGCATCAACTCCTAAACACATGTCATAGACAAGGAAAGTGATAAAAGTCTACCTAAACTACTAAATGTGCAAAGATCATATGAAAGTAAATGAGAACTAGAAGACATGCATATAAGGCATAACTATAACTAGAAGAAACATGATATGAGAGATAAATGGCACATTTTATATGGCTAAAAGAGGTGGTATTTCACAGCCATCACCCAGCTTCACCAGCACCAGGCCACCATCGGACCACCACTAGGGCAACCCCAAGCCATCCCCAGGGTACAACGAAGCTAGGGTACCAAATCCCTAGTCTCACAGAACCGAAGGAGGTGAGTAGAGGAGAGCCTATCTCTCAAATCCAGTTGGCTAGGAAGGAGAAGTAGGGTGGCGCAACTTCAGCTATGGGACGCGGCGGCTAGAGTGGTCGTGCTCGCCGAAATTTGGAGGCGGTAGCAGCGTCACTGAGGTGGAGTCGAGAGAAGGAGAGGGAAGATGAGCTTGGGAGAGAAAGGGGCCGGGTGGGCCGACCTGACCTTAAGGGTTAGAGTTGAACCAACCATATTGGGACTGGTGGGCCAGATGGGATGGGTAGGGCTGACCAGTAAACCAGACCCACTTAATAAAATAAAAAGAAAAGGTAAAATTACCGAAATATCCCTAAGAATAATTTAGCTATAGAATATATAGAAAAATCCTAATATATATTAGATCAAAATGATCACAAAAAAAATATTTATGCAATAAAAATATAACTTCATTGTCTGAGGTAAATAAAATAAAATCTAATATTAAAGCTACTAAAATCCTAAATGAAATTTAATAAAATAAGAAAATGTCCTAAAAATTAATAAAAATTATTTTTGCATATAAATATAAATCTACTATTTTATAAAAATACTAACTTATTTTTTTATAAATAAAAATTGAAATAAATATTTAAGGACATTTAATGCTTTGTGGAGTTTTATAAAAATAAAAATAATACTTAAAAATAAATAAAAACTATCTTTAAAATCTTACATAAGTCTATTTTACTAGAAGAATACAAAGTATATCATTCCAAAAGATTTCAAGATTCCAAAGTAATAAATCTTTAGTTATCTATTTTATTAAAATACCTGTTTTCTAATTCTTCAAAATTATTTCCTAAGTAGGAATAAACATATAATCTAATAAAATCTTATACTTAAAAAGAGTCCTTGAAGTCTAAATACTAAACCTAAAACTATAATTATGGTTTATAATAAAATCTGAGTATAAATTTCTAATTATTTAATATTCCTTTAGAATCTTAAATCAATTATAACCAATGACTTCCAAATTAACCTTATGCATCTTTCACTTATGTTGGGAGTGAATGATCTCATCTCTTTCACCATACCTAACATAACTATATAACTTAATATGAGTTAAGCAAACTAAATAATGATATCACCATACCTCATAATTAGCTTTTGCTCTATAACTCACCTATCATCGACTTGTTAAGTTTAGATTCGTAGAGCTATACTCAATACCTGTACAAATATGTCATCAATCGTATCGAAGAAGACTTTTGAACTCGACCAAAATAAAAAATTACTTTATCTTAGTCCTAGTTATATTTTATAGTTAACTTTGGTTTGTCACTCAACCAGCGAGGAACACATTAACTTAAGATCATTCAAGCAATTCAAATAACCATCGAATATGTTTTAAGAACACTACAAATTATTAAACTTATTGTAATAAGTATTTTCTTCAAGAGTTATTCTTTTTGCCACTTCAAACAAAAGCTTTAACAAATCTGTTGAAACGCACTAATTCTAAATATGATCATTCTTACCAGTAATCATCAAGCAATACTCCACTTTAATCAATGTTGTGCTTTACTTTCCTAACTTGTTAATTATTTTCAAAATCTTAGTTTATATCCTATTATGAAGTACACTTGAATATAACCTGAATATTTCATAAATCACCAAACCCAATCCATAATTCAACATGGGGATTTACTTTGGGATTTATACAAAATGCATATAATTATCTATGCATAATAGCATATTGCTTCTTTAAAAATTAGTCCTTACCGAAGCAATGATGTTGTTTCCAGATATTGGATCTTATATCATCTCGAAGACCGTGATTGCATAATCTAGTAATCACAAAGGCAATTTCAAACTTGCTCATGTCCTTTGGTTATTTTCTATCAAGTATTTGCAATCTATTTGTGATAATAATGTAAACAAAACACTATTTGTGATAATAATGTAAACTATTGGTTACTGATCCAGGGTGATCAGTTAATCTATTATGACTACCAATGGAATCACCGTTGCATGGGAGTGTATTATCTAGGAATTAACAACCAATGTCGCCAGCGATTCTTGCACCGTACATCACGCGTTAACCATGAGATTTGGAATGGGACGAAGAATTCAGCTAGATCTTCTTCCTTTCGCATGTCAACGAATGACTAGGTCGTGGCTGTAATTCCTCGAAGACGATTGGTAGCATATGGGTGGGATCCCTCAACTTCCCACGACATCTGGTATCTATGAGGGTTGTTCATTTTAGGTTGTATTTGGAAACAATTTTTATCCTGGATCTGGCGTGCAATCCGATGGGCATGCGAGGTCACGGAGAAGGGAAGTGATCGTCTTTGATCTTAGGTTGGGTCTCAAACCATGGAAGCTTGAACAGGGACATACTCCCGGCTATGCAACAAGGCTTAAGGTATCTTATGGGTAGCGCACCATTGTAGAGTGTATAAAATTGTGATATGTTACTCCCTATTTTGGGAAGGAGCTATGAACGCGGCAGGGAAACAACTCCATGAAGTTCTGGTAAACTTGTGAAGGCTGACAGACATAGTTTTTCAGTATAAAAGCAACCTTTGAAGAAATGTTTATGAAACCTACATAGCCTATGACCTATGGTCTATGGCTGTAGTTAGTGCATCAAACAGTCCTTTTTAGTGAACTTGTTGAGTATGCTCGTACACAACCGTATCTTCTTAACCCTTGCTAGATCTCGAAGAAATCAATAGCGTTCTCAAGAAATTATCTACTTTGGAGAGTTGAAGATATCCAATGGAGATCAATGGAGTCGACGACTACATCAGAAGCTATGGAAGTCAAGCTAAAGCGTAGAGTATAAATAAATTCCTACAAGCTAGAACCTAGTTCTGTAGAGCTTTGCTATAGCAGCAATGGCAAGCCATATATATACTAATAGTAGTACTCCTAGAATAGACTTCGAGTTGTTATTTCTGGTTTTCTTCTGTATAATATTCCTCACTGTTACGAGAAAGTTCTCTGGATCTTTTGTAATGTACTATGTTGTAATCTATGGTCATGCCTTGGACCCGTGATGTTTCTGTTTTACTACTCTAAGGGATGTAATACTAGCGAGATGGTGTTTCATTGGTTTTATGTCAATGACTATAGTGTACTACATCATGCAGTAATATGCTGGGTCACCGCAAGAAGGATCTCCGCCATGTATCTGATGATGGCTAAGCTACCGCGGAACTTTCTTCCCCAAGGAAATGTAGATGCAATCTACTTGGAATAAAGGGTCTTAGCAGTTGACTGTATAATGAAGAGCCATAAGTTTAATGTCACTAGCTTGATTCTTACATACCTTCATAGTGCATATGTGGGCCCCTGGATCAGCAATCCGAGAATCCCTGTTATGCATATCCATGTTCCCATGATTAGTGAGCTGTGAAACATAACCGACGAGTATCATTGCAACATCCATTACATAACGAAAACAAGATTTACATTGATGCCATTATGGCTATGCCAAACATCAGCAGTGGATCTTCATCAATCGCAGAGCCCGATTCATGCCTTAACCCTACAGGTAGCTAACTGGTAAGATGTCCTAACTCGTATAGACATCACCATAATCTTCATACTTCGTGCTTCTAAAAGTCTGGCCAAGTAAAAAGCCAGAGACAATGCTAGTGAGTACTTTTGATTGTACTCGTAAACCACCAAGATAAGGTAAACAAGACAATATAGTTTGGCTGTGGCGAAATAGCTCTAGCTATGGTTGTTTTGAAAAGGCTAATTTCTCTTATAGATATGGCATCTCTATATATTTGTTGAAAAAGACCATTGAAAACATGTATCCTTTTTAAAAGCTGAACATCTCTATATCCTTGTTAAAAACCTTTTTGAACTCCTTTTTAGAGGAAAATCCATTTTAAACATCTTCTACCATCCATGGCCAAAACAAAATCTCAATCTCAGGTCATCTCATGACCGCAACACATCCTTTTATCTTTCCAAAACCATCACTTGGGTCCTCCTAGCAATTACGTTTCCAACCATCCTTTACCATGGACACGGATATTCGAATATATTATAATCTGTAGAGTTTATGCACTTTAACCATATCACTCAATTCAACCGCCCGGATTCAAGCACGGTTCGTTACCAAGGTATTAGGGGGGTTCGGATAATCAACGCTCACCTTTCATCTACCGCCCTAGCATAGGCTTCTGCACTATAGTTTTCCATCTCCCCGGATGGGTGTACGGACCACCCGCTAAAGACCCATAGAACATACATCGTTCAACTACAAGCTGACCCGGCGCCCATGCTAAGAAGACAAACTATGGGTCCTCTACTAGGGTAATGTGGTTGCACGAATTAGTTGTTCTGGTAAAAACATAGAACATTCCTTCTTCTTCTCATGTCCATCAAACTCACTTATCAATATCACCTTTTTATCCTTTTAAAACATCCATTTGGAAATGATGCCCTTTCCACGAATAACCATTTTGGCGCATGTCCTACACGTAACTTTAAATCTCGTCCATCCATCTTCATTTAGGATGATTTTGAACTTCTCAAAAAGCTTAAAAAAATCAAGAAAAATACATACGTGTAGCCAAAGCCCCGCACCACACATCTGCACAGCTTCAATCCCAAATTCTTTATAGTTTGGGCGCAGCAACAAAGACAAATTTGAAGAATTTCGCATATGTACCTGGCACCAAAATACAATGAATTTTCACACGATTTTTGGCACGTGTAGTGTATATCATGATCTACATGTGATTATTTCTCTTGTATTTTATTGAATCTTCAAAAAAAAATTGGCACCAAAATACAAAGGGCTCAGTGACGCCCGTCTCCCATGACGCCGCTCTCGCCCTTTCCAAGGGTTTTACAAAACATTTCCAAAAAGTTTGGCAGTAGGGTAATCTCCAAACAGTTTTGTTTACAAGATCCGAGGTTTCTAACGAGGTAGGATCCTCATGAGAAAGAAGGCAACAGTCCAGGTCTCGAATAGAAATAGCTGTGACAATTTCATGTCAGCGGGTTGGCAGGGGTTATTCGCATAATTCCAACGCCAGGGGTTCTTCAATGGGCTGCGTTGCAAAAAAATATTCCACACTATACTAGACACGTGTCATCACGGGAGAGAGGGTGTATGAGTTTTGCACATATGAGATAAGATTCTATACTGTGGTCCTAGAATTTTTTTGGTATGAAACTGCACTCACGAGACAAAGTTATGTATCTAAGGGGTGCAATTATCTCCACGCTAATCATGGTGTGACCATCTGAAAACAAGTAATGCCACACTTACGGATAGAAGCACAATGAGTAGTGCTACACTTATAGATAGAATCTTACGGACCAGCTTACGGACACAACGCCGAACAACATGATTGGTAGAAAGACGTTCAGTTGTCCAGAAATATTTCCACGCAGCACTCGTGTAGTTCACACGTCAACGCGTAAGAAAATTTCCGTAGAGATTTGCGTAGGATTACCTTCAGATAACGCACCCAGCAGGCCAGCCGCCAGCAGAATGTAGATGCCATTACTCAGTGCAGACGTAAAGTAGAACATTTCAAAATCTTTGGTTATGGGCTGCCAGCCTGCTTGCGTGAGGCGTGAAATGGCACGGCAAGTGGCACCGTGCGAGGGCAGCACACACAATCATGCACGCCAAAAGGCAGACCCGACCGGGCGCCAAGTGGCTCGGGCGATCGATGTGGAGCTCGCAGTCCATGCACTAGGATGCTAGTGCGTGGGAGCTGCCGTGCATCAGAGCACCACCTGCCTCCGCGCGGCGTGTGCCACCCACTGGCACTAGCAATAGAAGCGCCTCGCCATTGATCGTCACCAGCCGATGCCTGGCGGAGTTTAACCTCTCCGTGGTCAGTCACGGCCTGCTTTTTACGGTTGCCTGTTGCGCGCGTACATGTATGTACTACTAGGATGTCACGGAACACAACATGTAGGAGTGAATGCGCATGTTCAATAACCCATCCTGGATTTGTGGAATTCTTGTTTGTTAGGATCGAAATCTTAGGAGATCTTCCAAGTGATCTTTACACTCTGTATGTTTGAAGGGGAAACTAATGTTGGGCTACGCAGAGAAAAACAAAACCTTTTCCTACGCGGTGATCCCAAGATCTAGCTGAGATAGTAGGCCACGAGAATTACCACTAGACGCGCCGTTGCGGAATCGATGAAGCACGTCTCTTGATGCAGTGTAGTCCTCACGATCCGTTCCGATCCACGATCATCGAAGTGCTGAACGTACGGCACCTCCGCCAGTATCCACAAGTGCGAGGAGGAGCACCGACGATGGACTGTTAGGTTCGGTACGGCGGCGACAGGACTGGACTGGAGCTAGGGTTTCCAACACATGGAGTGACCTAACCTTGTGCTCTAAGCACCTGCGCCCCATCTTATATAGGGAGTGAAAATGGGCTCCACTCACTTGTGGCCCATTCACTAAAAGGCCTATATTAGCCACTTCAAGTCCCACTTGCTGACTAAGTCCATGTCTCTATTTGGCTCCAACCCAAATAGATTTCCTGTTTGGATCTAACCAAAACTTGCTCCCGCTCTTAAGTGTGTGACCCGACAGGTTTACGGTGACCTGGACACGATCCGAGTCTCATTCGTGAACGATCAGTTGGTAGCGGCTTCTAGCAGAACGTGCCAACTCCCAAGTACCAAAGAGTCATGATGACATGCCTTTCAATGTAACTTTCGTCTAAGTCCCCTTTTTGCCTCACGATATACCTTGTCGGACTATAGGCGAATGATCATCATCCCTTAAATAGTCCGACTCTCTTTCTCGATCCGAGATAAGTGATGCATCCGACTAACTCTTAGTCGGTTGCCTCGGTTAACACTTATCCGAGTCACGCATGGCCATGCTTTCCGAATCATATCTTCTGAGAGGGCCTAGAGAATATCTCTCTAGACGGAGGGGCAAAATCCCATCTCGGTTATTCACATCACGCAGCTTGATTCTCAGTCGACCCGAACTCCGCCTTTATAACTGCCCAGTGACGGAACATCGTTTGACAGAACCTAAGTCGGTGATCCTCAACTCGGATTGTGCAATAACCTCAGGTCTAAGGATTACATTGATTGAGATATGCAAATGACGACTTGTTCGTTGCATCTCAATATGGGTTAGTCCGACTCGCTAAACTCTTTAGCCGAATCCATGTAAGTCGGAATAGCATCTCCATGCCCATGACAAGTGGAACCTAGTCATCTGCCGACTTTCACATTGGTCTAAGTTGTGTGTCCAGCACAACCTCAATGACCAAGGACAATTAGTATGAACAGCATGAATATATAGTTCTATAATCAAATCACATATTCGATGATACATATCAGCAGTTCATACATGGACCATAAGCTTATGAATACATTGGGAATAACATCATACATGATTGCCTCTAGGGCATATTCCCAACAGTCTCCCACTTGCACTAGAGTCAATCATCCGACATCACATGTCTAGGCATCTAATGCCCATAGCTCTCAGGTGCGCCTCATGCTTCAGCTGTGGAAGTGGCTTTGTCAACGGATCCGCAATGTTTGCATCCATGTGTACCTTGCATAACTTGATATCACCTTGATCCACGAACTGGCGAATAAGGTGTTACCGCATGATTATATGTTTGTTCTTCTGGTGTTGTCTAGGTTCCTTGGCTTGTGCAATAGCACCATTGTTGTCACAATACACGTCTAATGGATTGGACGAGCCCTAAACCACACCAAGATCCATGAGGAAATTCCTCATCCAAACGGCTTCCTTTGCCGCCTCTGAGGCAGCAATATACTCAGCCTCTGTCGTAGACGCAGACACCGTCTCTTGCTTGGAACTCTTCTAGCTCAGAGCCCCTCCGTTTATTACAAACACATATCCGGATTGCGAACGAAAATCATCCGAGTCAGTGAGATAACTCGCATCCGTGTAACCCCTTACACTGAGTTCATCCTCACCTCCATAAACCAGGAACATATCCTTAGTCCTTCTCAAGTACTTGAGGATATTTTTAGCCGCTGCCTAGTGGATTTCTCCAGGGTCAGCCTGGTACCTGCTCACAACACTTAGAGCATAGGAAACATCCGGCCTAATACAAATCATAGCATACATGATGGATCCGACTGCAGAAGCATACGGAATCACACTCATCTGACTTCGCTCATCAGTTGTCGAAGGACACTGAGTCTTTCTAAGTTTTACGCCATGGGACATTGGTAAGAACCCCTTCTTAGACGATTCCATGTTGAACTTCTTCAACACTTTGTCCAAGTATGTACTCTGACTCAATCCAATGAGCCGCCTTGATCTATCTCTATAGATCTGGATTCCTAGTATGTAAGTCGCCTCACCCAAGTCTTTCATCAAAAACTCTTTTCCAATGATTCCTTGGTCTCTTGCAACATCTGGACATCATTTCCAATCAGTAATATGTCATCCACATATAAGATCAGAAAGTTTACTCTGCTCCCACTAAACTTCTTGTATAAACAAGAATCATGATCACTCTTGATGAAGCCAAACGATTTGACTACCTCATCAAAGCAAATGTTCCAACTCCGAGATGCTTTCTTCAACCCATAAATGGATTTCCGAAGTTTGCATACCTTGTTAGCATTAGCCGGATCGACAAAACCCTCGGGGTGTATCATATACACGTCCTCGGTTAAATTTCCATTAAGGAAAGCCGTCTTGGCATCTATCTGCCATATCTCATAGTCGAAATAGGCTGCTATAGCTAACATGATCCGAACTGACTTAAGCATCGCCACGGGAGAGAAAGTCTCATCGTAGTCAACTCCTTGAACTTGTCGGAACCCCTTCGCGACAAGCCGTGCTTTATAGATAGAAACATTTCCATCCATATCAGTTTTCTTCTTAAAGACCCATTTGCACTCAACGGGTCTTGCACCGTCTGGCAGATCAACCAAGTTCCAAACTTGATTTTCATCCATGGACTTTAACTCAGATCTCATGGCTCCAAGCCATGACTCAAAATCAGAACCCACCATCGCTTCTGAATAAGTTGTTGGCTCTTCACTGTCTAATAGTAACACATCATGAACACTTTCTTAATCTGGACGATCTTCGCAGTGTCAGTGCTGTTTCCGGCTTAGGTACCACGATCGGCTCAACCTCCAAGGCTTTTGCCGACTCGCGACTGGCCGGTACCTCTCGAATTTTTTTGAGTTGCACCGTGCTCCCACTGACTCCCTGACTGAGAAACTCTTTCTCAAGGAAGACACTGTTCCGAGCGACAAACACTTTGCCATCTTCTCGGTTGTAGAAGTAGTAACCCAAGGTTTCCCTCGGATATCCTACAAAAATACACTTATCCGACTTAGCTGTAAGCTTGTCCAACTGAAGTCGCTTGACAAAAGCTTCACAACCCCAAATCTTGAGAAAATACAAACTCGGCTTTTTGCCAATCCACATCTCATGCGGTGTCTTCTCTACCGACTTTGATGGTACTCTGTTTAGTGTGAACGCTGCAGTTTCTAGACAATAACCCCAAAATGATAAAGGCAGATCTGTCCGACTCATCATTGATCGTACCATGTCTAACAAGGTCCGATTTCTCCTTTCCGACACACCGTTACGGCGTTCCTGGAGGAGTGAGCTGGGGAACTATTCCACAACTCTTTAGATGGTCATCAAACTCATGGCTCATGTACTAGCCTCCTCGGTTCGACCGAAGAAACTTTATTTTCTTGCCGAGTTGATTCTGTACCTCATTCTGGAATTCTTTGAACTTTTCAAAGGCATCCGACTTATGTTTCATCAAGTAGATATATCCATACCTACTCAAATCATCAGTGAATGTAATGAAGTACTCATAACCACCTCTGGCTGTCGTGCTCATTGGGCCACATACATCACTATGTACTAGTCCCAATAAGTCGGATGCCCTTTCACAACTCTTTGCAAAAGGTGTCTTGGTCATCTTGCCGAGAAGGCAGGATTCGCATGTCTCAAACGACTCCAAGTCGAATGAAGTTAGGAGTCCATCATCATGGAGCTTCTTCATGCGTTTCCAACTTATATGACCAAGCCGACAATGCCAAAAGTAAGTCATATTCAGATCATTTGGTTTTAACTTTTTCACATTTATGTTATAAACAGATTCACTATCAAGATTCAAAATAAATAACCCGTCCCAGACGGATACAAAGTCGTGAAACATATCATTCAAATATAAAGAACAACCATTATTCTTAATATTCGACTCATAGCCTTGTCTCATCAAACATGAGGCAGAAATAATGTTTCGACTAAGCATTGGAACATAATAATAATTATTTAGCTCCATTAAGAATCCAGAAGGTAAATGAAGTTGCATCGTGCCGACTTCCAACGCAGCAACTCTTGCTTTGTTGTCGACCCGAATGTCAACCTCGCCTCTTGCCATGCTCCTAGTTCTTACCAGTCCCTGCAACGAGTTGCATATGTGAATGACTGATCCGGTATCATATACCCAAGAACTACCAGGTGCATCAGCAAGATAAATGTGTATAACATTGCAAACAAGCGTACCTGAGCCGGAAGTCACACCTCCACTCTTGGCTTTGTCAGCCAGATACTTGCTGCAATTCCTCTTCTAGTGGCCATCCGACTTGCAGTAGAAGCAAGTGGATCCGGCTGCAGGAGATGGCTTAGTCCCTGAGGAAGCGCTTTGGACTGGGTCCTCAGCCTTACCTCTCGACTTTGCCTTCTTCTTCTTAGTCCAAGAACTCTTCTTGAACTTAGCCTTATTCTATACCATCAACACTTGACTGGCACCTTTCTTGAGATCCGCATCAGTCTGCTTGAGCATCCCATGTAATTCAGTGAGCTTCTTATCAATACCATGCATGTGGTAGTTCGATATGAACTGACCATACGCACTAGGAAGAGAGTTCAGAATTATGTTCGTAGCGAACTCTTCGCTAATGGGGTAGCCAAGACATTCCAGAGACTGCACGTAACCAACCATCTTGATCACATGCGGACTCAGTGGATCGCCATCGTTAAGCTTGCAGCCCAACAAAGCCTGAGAGACTTCATACCTCTCAGTCTTTGCCTAAGCCTGGAACATACTTTTGAGGCTTTCGATCATATCGTAGGCCTCAACATTCTCGAACTGCTGCTGCAAGTCCTGTTCTATGTGAGCAAGCATAAGACAGCTAATCTCCGTGGATTCATCACAAATCTGACGGTAGGCATTGGTGGCTGCGACAGTCGCATTCTCATCTGGCTCAGCTGGAAGTGGGTTGTCTAGGACACGGTCCCTTTTTTCTTGTTTGAGAACAATTCTTAGATTACGATACCAGTTGGTGAAATTAGTTCCATTCAGCTTATCTTTCTCTAAGATGGTTCTCAAAGCAAAACCGGAAATCCGAGGAAGACTGCTAGGTGCCATTGATCTACAACAGAAAATATGCAAAACACTTAATACATGTATCCATAAAGAGCAAGCATATTAAACACTTTAATATTTATGCTCCCACTAGAACCAACACCCCTCCGATGGTTACTTAGTGATTCAGAACCCTAAATAAGCAAGTCGACTAGTGAGCTTTAGCATCACCGCTAGCCGTCAAGTGATCTAGGTAGACAACTCCTTGTCAATCGTATCTCATACGACTCTTGTTGAATGGGTGGCATCACATGCCCCGGCTCCCATCTGACTTTTCCCCGAGTCCCACAACCGTTGTGATAGACCCGTCTAGATTACCAAGTGCTTCTGCTGTAAGAGTCCGACTCGAACCCACCTAGTCGGAAAGAATTGATAGCACCTCAATTTTATGATCCCACTACCAAAAATGTTCGACTTGTGATGGTACAGCACTGGCGGGGAAACCGACTCGACCTTCTTTGAGGGATTACTTTCTACCAACTATCTAATAGAGGTAAAACAGAGACATAACAATAACACAAAATAAAACAATTATAATGTGAAATGGTATGGCTCTCTTCATGGAGATGAAAAGCTTGTAATTCGACTCGTGCCAACTCTTATCACGTGCCGCCTTACACCATGTAGCCGACTTGTACATCGACTTGCATGCCTTCCGGATTCTCCAAACGTCTACACTAGCTAGTAATGTAAATTACATAGAGAATCCGACACGCAGGTCGTTATACAATAAGATGACAGCACCTAGGCTCCAGCCAGCTGACAACAACCGTGATACGCAGATCACGTATATATTACACACATCACATGCACATAAGCCATACCATTCACAACATCATCCTGCAAAAACAAGTTATGCATAGATACGATATCTATCGGCATTTTGAAACTCGCAACGACATCTAAGGTGGTACGATAGGGCGAAGCCGGCGGGTGTGGGCAGCGCCCGATGATTTTTCCGAAAAACACAGATCTCATCTACATTCCGGACATGGACTTCGTCATCGGATACAAACAATTTTATCCAAATTCGATCCGGACGCCAATTCGACCAAACTCTTTGATCTTCGATCACCGCATCCGGGTTTACGTGTCACAGTCTACCCCGATGGCGGAAGCCGACCGGTAGGGGTATCTCATTCCACGACCTTAGCAGTATGATCACGGAAAATGGATCATCCAATTCCCCGAGTACAGTTGATCCAATCAACCTCGTACAAAACGGATCTATCTCATAGACCGACCACCAAAAATGCAATTAGATCCAATCTAACGCCAACCGCATTTCACATATGCATGATCTTGAGCCTAAAACCAGAAGCTAACGCTCTGATACCACTGTTGGGCTATGCAGAGAAAAACAAAACTTTTTCCTACGCGGTGAGGTAGTAGGCCACGAGAATTACCACTAGACGCGCGGTTGTGGAATCGATGAAGCACGTCGCTTGATGCAGTGCAGTCCTCACGATCCGTTCTGATCCATCGTCAAAGTGCTGAACGTACAACACCTCCTCCAGTATCCACACGTACGAGGAGGAGCGCCTGCGATGGACTGCTAGGTCCGGTACGGCGGCGACATGACTGGACTAGAGCTAGGGTTTCCAACACATGGAGTGACCTAACCTTGTGCTCTAAGAACCTGCGCCCCAGCTTATATAGGGAGTGAAAGTGGGCTCCACTCACTTGTGGCCCATTCAACTAAAGGCCTATATTAGCCACTATAAGTCCGACTTGCTGACTAAGTCCATGTCTCTATTTGGGTCCAACCCAAATAGATTTCCTATTTGGATCTAACCCAAACTTGCTCCCGCTCTTAAGTGTGTGACCCGACAAGCTCATGGTGACCCAGACACGATCCGAGTCTCACTCATGACCGATCAGTTGGTAGCGGCTCCTAGCAGAACGTGTCAACTCCCAAGTACCAAAGAGTCATGACGACATGCCTTTCAATGTAACTTTCGTCTAAGTCCCTTTTTGCCTCACGATATACCTTGTCGGACTATAGGCGAATGATCATCATCCTTTAAATAGTCTGACTCTCTTTCTCGATCCGAGATAAGTGATTCATCCGACTAACTCTTAGTCGGTTGCCTCGGTTAACACTTATCCGTGTCACGCATGGCCATGATTTTCGAATCATATCTTCCGAGAGGGCCCAGAGAATATCTCTCCAGATGGAGGGGCAAAATCCCATCTCGGTTATTCACATCACGCAGCTTGATTCTCAGTCAACCCGAACTCCGCCTTTATAACTGCCTAGTGACGGAACATCGTTTGACAAAACCTAAGTCGGTGATTCTCAACTCGGATTGTGCAATAACCTCAGGTCTAAGGATTACATTGATTGAGATATGCAAATGACGACTTGTTCGTTGCATCTCAATATGGGTCAGTCCGACTCGCTAAACTCTTTAACCGAATCCATATAAGTCGGAATAGCATCTCCATGCCCATGACAAGTGGAACCTAGTCATCTTTCGACTTTCACATTGGTCTAAGTTGTGTGTCCAGCACAACCTCAATGACCAAGGACAATTAGTATGAACAACATGTATATAGTTCCACAATCAAATCACATATTCGATGATACATATCAGCAGTTCATACATGGACCATAAGCTTATGAATACATTGGGAATAACATCATACATGATTGCCTCTAGGGCATATTCCCAACAACTAATTCAATGACCATTCTACCCTCTAGTATTAGATTGACTAGGTGATTTTGAATAGAGATAAGCTTGGCCCGACGTTTATGCTTGCATCGTTTGAAGTGGATGGGGTATGGTAGTACATGTTGATCAACTACGCATTACTCATCATGCTCCATTCATTATATGACCTAGCTGTGGTGGTTAACATATGTACTCCCTCCGTCCCAGAAAAGATGTCGGGGACGCCAATTTGCAAAAACACCCTCAGAGATTTTCGAACATCAACCCACAGTCTGAGTGAGCGGTCGTCCCCCACCCGCATCGAATCGACGCAGCGGACATCACCACCACCTTCTCCCAATCCCCTTTCCTTCGCCCACCATCGTCGACCGATTCCAGGCATCTCCGGCAAGTTCTCGCGCCGACAACCACCGCCCCTCACCCCCTCCTCCTGCTCTCTATTTCGCGACACAGAACCTTTGATCCGTAGCCCCCCCCCCCCCCACAAACCCTAGGAGTAGGAGTAGAAAGGTTCGATCTTTCTGTCCATGGTGGTGGCACCACGGCTGCTAGTTGTGGCCACACAGCACGACGACTGGCTGGAACGCATCCTTAGGGCCCGCGGGACCGACGGAAAGCACAAACTCACAGTTAAGATCTCCTTTTACATCTAGATCTTGATCTCTCCCTTTCTTTCTCTAGTGGCAGAATCGTGGAGTGGCGGCGGGGGGCAAAGGTGCGATTTTTTGGAGGTTTTCGAGGAAGTTTTTAGTAGTGGCGAGGTAGCTGACCAAAGATCTCTTTGGGGGATTTCGGTGTCCTGAGGTTCGAAGTGGAGCTACACCATCCAGATTCCGGTAATACACAAAAAAACACAACAAGGTGGAGTTGATAGGTCCTGAATACTCCTGATAGGTCCTTAGATAATGTTTCAACAAGCCCCGTGGTGTTTTTATAGATCAAAAGCAAGTTCCTGAAAAAGTAATTTTGTAGGCTAACTCAACCTATTTACGCATTGTTTGTTCCCTGTTTGCTTGCTTGATGAGGATGCCATGCCATCTTCATTTGGAATGTAATTGTTCATAATACACTCTCATGTATTACTACTGCTGCTACCAAATGGCCTCTAGATAAAGTTGTAGGTATCACTCACTTGCAGACAAAAAATGTTTCGAGCATGTTGTGCCTCGAAGTATAGTGGAAGTCTTGGTTATGATTGTCATTTTCGCTTGATAGTAAAAATGGCACCTGAAGGCAAGCTAGTCATAGTGTCATCAGAGTTTTCTTGGTGTTGTGCCGGTACGGTACCAAGTATGCATGGGTTAGTTTAGTTACATGCCTAGCATGGTGGTTGCTAGTTGTCATGTACTACCGGCTAGTGGCGATAGTTATGGATCGAGCAAAGTGTGAGCATCCGTGCAGTTCACAGAAACTTTTCCGTAGAGATTTACGTAGGATTACCGTCAGACAACGCATCCAGCAGACCAGCCGCCAGCAGAGTGCAGGTGCCATTACTCACTACAGACGTGCAGCGGAACATTTCAAAATCTTTGGTTATGGGATGCCATCCTGCATGCGTGAGGCATGCGTGAGGCGTGAAATGGCACGGCAAGTGACACCGTGCGAGGGCAGCACACACAATCGTGCAAGCCAAAAGGCAGACCCGACCGGGCACCAAGTGGCTCGGGCATTCGATGTAGAGCTCGCAGTGCATGCGGTGGGATGCTGGCGGGTGGGAGCTACCGTGCATGCAGAGCACCACCTGACACCTGCCTCCGCGCGGCGCGCGCCACCCACTGGCACTGGCACTTGAAGTGCCCCTGATCGTCGCTAGCTGATGCCTGCCAGAGTTTAACCTCCGTGGTCAGTCACGGCCTGCCTTTTGCTGTTGTCTGTTGCGCGCGTACATGTACTACTAGGATGTCACGGAACACTGCGTGCAGGAGTGAATGCACGTGTTCAATAACCCGTCCTGGATTTGTAGAAATTCTTGTTTCTTAGGGTCGAAATCTTAGGAGATCTTCCAAGTGCTCTTTACACTCTGTTTTTTGAATGGGAAACTAATTCAATGACCATTCTACCCTCCAGTATTAGATTGACTAGGCGGTTTTGAACGGAGACAAGCATGTCCCGACGTTTATGCTTGCATCGTTTGAAGTGGATGGAGCATGGGAGTACATGTTGATCCAGCACGCGTTACTCATCATGCTCCATTCATTTTATGACCTAGCTGTGGTGGTTAACAGATGTACTAAGCATGGCCCGATCAAGCTAGGTATTGCTTACATCGTTTGAGCACGACGGAGCTAGTATGGGGGGAACATCAGTACGCGTTACGCATATGCTCCATTCATTTTTATGCCGACCTAGCTGTGGTAGTTAAAGGTTACGCGGCATGTTGCTGCACGTACGGATGCTCTCTCGCGCTCACTCACTCTCTGGAGATGCTGAAATAGTCCAAGGCATTCAAACCCTGAACGTGCCCACTGCTGCATGGTGTCCTCATCAACTCCGTTTAATTCACCCTCTTCTCGGAGTAGAGTAGTAGTACATGACTGAATCGATCAATCAATTCTGTAGGAGTACATCGCTCTAGAGATCGCCCATGCGAGTCCATGTGCCACCGGCCAGGCCAGGAAATGAAGTGCATGCATACACCAACTTGGAGCAGTCTCCACATTAACTGCATATTCGGTCTTGCTTACACGAAATAGATCGTCTAGTACTAGTACAATTCTTGTTCCCCTCGCGATGTTGATCTCTAATTGTGCTTCTCCGATATGACATGACCTAGGAGTAGGAGGTGTTGGAATTTTGCCTGATAAAGGCCCAGCCTATTTATATCATTGAACAATTTCTAAAATCCTAGAGACCTACTTGGCTCATTCATGCAAAGCAAAGATGTGGGACAAGAGTTTAGTCCCACATTGCTAGTTAAGTAGAAGTTGGACCAGCTTATAAGGAGAGCTCTTCGACCACTTGTACGAGCTTGAGAAGACAAGACATATACACGCGCGCTCCTCCTCCTCCTTCTCCGCCCGCCTCGCCACGCCCAGTCCACGCGGGTTGCCTCGAGCAGCCGAGAGCTTCTCTTTCTTTTTGCCACGCATAAATGGATAATAATTTGAACAGTCGCTTAGTGGAGGCTGTTTGGCTTCGGTCGATGCCTGTTCGTTTCCTCTCCCGACGCCGACACACCAACGCACACACCCTGCGCCTCCAGTTTCAGAGCATTGCGCTGCTTAGATCTTCCCCGTCCCATCTTGCGACGTGCACCGCGAGCTGGGACAGTAGGCCTCCGAGACCCCGCTGCTTCGAGTCCTGTACGGAAAAAGGGCGATAAAGTTTTTGGGGAGCTCTACCAGCGCGACTACTGGCTTCATCACGGACTCCTTCACGGATAGTGACTGCAGCGACGTCTTCCCCAACGACGACTTCTTCCCCGACATCAACAACCTTTTCCTCGACAACATAGCTGACGACAGTGCCAACGCTAACGGGAACACCGGCGGTTCCTCTACCGTGATGGATATCATCTTTTAGTCATTTTCTATTATTCTGTCTATACTTTATCTGCCTTTTATTTTAGTTAAATCTCTTAAAAAATTGCTCTATTTGTCAACAGGAGGTACCGAGGAGAGAGGGGATCGAGATAGCCGACCAAGCATTTGGCAGCAGCAGCAGCAGAGCAAATAGTCTCCGGGTATTTTTCCAAGATTCAGCATCTCCTGCATCACCCCTAGGGTCGCAGAATCTCCACAATAAACAAACGTTTTTTTCACTTGTCTCGTCCTCCTCGCATGGAGATGGAGGCGCTCGATCGATCTGTTCGATGCAACCACTAGGATTAGTTTACCCAGCGACCGTCATCGCACAAGACAAGGCAAAGCCCCCGTACACGAGAGCACCATTAACTACGAGGTTTATTATTCTTCTGCCATATCGTTGGCGTCCACACCATGGACGGGCGCTCCTGGCCTCGTCGCCTCCGACGCCTTTCGTCTTCTGTCCCAGCCAGTGCCCAGCGTCGCTCTTCTCCCGTCTCCTTTTCTTTTCTTTTCTTTTCCGAGCAACCACTCTGGCGTGTTTAGTTGGTTGTCCGGATGAAACGAATTTGGAGTGACAGTGGTAATTCGGTAAGTGCGAAAAAACATATACAATGGTGCGAAAAGAGTGTTAGGACTAATGGTGGTAACTATCCATGGTTTTAAACCCAACAAGTTTCTCTATGATTCGTTCGTGCTGACTTTTTCTCGTTGCTGTATTGTATCATTAATTTTCCCATGGTGGTTGCATGTTGCCAGCGGCACGAAACTGCGAATTCCGAACCCTTCAGGTAATATCATTTGCACAAAGTAACTTTAGTTTCAGTCAAAAGCCAGCTGAAGAGACCAACCGGTACGTACTGGGCCTCCGAGGAGACGACCAGACTAAAAACCCATCTAGGGTTTCCGTACCCCCTCGCCGACGATATCGTCGGTGTTCCGTCTTCGATGGCCTTAGGGCCTTGGAGATGTAGCGGACCACAACCTCTCGTCGGCGGATGGTTTTTCGTCATCTGTTTTGGCTGGACTAGAGTAATATCATCCCTGCTCTATCCTTGTTCCAGTGGTGCATCTAGCACCGATGGAGAGCGCGTGGAGTCGTGTGTCCGGCGGATCTCCCGGAATTCTGTCCGTTTTCATCTTCGTTGGTTTGTTTTCAGGTCAGTCTCTTAGCACGAGGACTTCCCGTTTGCCTACTACAACAAGCTCTACTACGACAAGGTTTGCCTTGCTCCGGTGATGGGGGCGAAGAATACGGCGCGCCTTCGGCTCGTGTTATTATTTGAAGTCGTCGCTGGATGGTCTAATGACCTATTTGTAATTTATATTACTCCTTCCGTCCCAAAATAAGTGACTTGCATTTGTCTAGATTTAGATGCATCTTACATAAAAACAAGTCTAGATACATGATCTAGGCAAAACTAAGTCATTTATTTTGGAATGGAGGGAGTACTTTTGGTACTCTTTGTACTGCTGTTGATGAGGATCGGTGGAATTTTGGAAAAAAAAATGCCAGCTGAAGAGGAAATTCGTCACGTACATGTAGCACCAAATACACATGGCTAGACAGGTAGTACGTGGTAGGCAAAGACCCGATGGAACTAGGAATTATACTGTGACAGATACCATTTAGGAAAGCAAAGTGCATATTCCCTTCAAATTGTCGCCGCGGCTGCGACGGAGATTACGATGTTCGGCTCCGCGGCGGACGGACACGATTTTTTCGACATGACACTCACTGCCCGCGCCAATGTTTACTCCTCTCTTGTTCTCTTCCTCCGGTCTGGTATCTCTCTTTCCCGGAAATGCCCTCCCCAGCCGTGCACATGCAGACATGTTACGCGCGGCGTGATTTGCATCTGAAGTCGCGGAACGGCTGGAGGGTAGTGCGGTCATTTCAGTTACTCGTCACACCTCCCGCTCCTGGCCGTGGCGTCCCACAGGCTTTGGTTTTTCTCGGTTTCGTCTCGCGTGGCCGACCTGTCTTCTCTCTTCTCACCTGCTTCTCCGCTGCCGCCCCCCAGTATTAAAACCGCATCGCCTTTCGCCCAACTCCTCCGTGCGGGAGCGAGCGGCCCCCGGACGCACGGATCGACCGAGCAACAAATACAGCGCCACCAAGAGGCCAGCGCCAACCACCTGGTCCTCACACACCAGCACCGCGCGCGACCCACGGCGGCGGCTGCTGAATTCGTCAGTTTGGCGTGGCTCCGGAAGGATCGGTTGGAAGGGCGCCGCGCGATTGAGGGCTCCGAGCCGCTGCCGGCAGCCGCACCATGGTGGCGAGCATTGCCGGAGCTGCGGCGGCATCGTCGGCGACGGGTTGCCAGGCCAAGAGGGAGCCCACGCACATGCACGGCGGCATCCGGCGGTCGCGCTCCGAGCCGCACCTCCGCTGCTCCCGCCGCGGCGGGTCCGCGGGCGCCTCGCTCACCACAAGCCGCTCCATCGGCATCTTCCCGTTCCAGTTCGGCGCCGCGCCGCTCCGCCCGCCTCCGCTCCCCGACGGCGGCGCCGACGGCTACCGTCTCCTCACCGTGTGCGCCGGCGAGACCGATCCGGACCCGGACCCGGAAATGCCGCAGGTCAGGAGGCCCGACGACCACTGGCTGGACCGCCTCCTCGAGCTCAGGTCCCGCTTCCACGACCCGACCAAGCGCTTCTTCGCCGACGACGACAACCTCTTCGAGGACGACGACGACTACCAAGACCACGCCGACGGCGGCTGCGCCGTCAGCTACGAAGGGGACGACGACGCGGAGCAGGATGACGAGTGGGACCGCGAGTCCTTCGTCAAGCTGCTGGCTCGGGCCCCGCCCGGCGATGCCCGGCTGTTCGCGCAGCTGGCTTTCCTCTGCAACATGGCCTACGTCATCCCAGAGATCAAGGTGAGCACTATGCGAGCAACTTAATTAAACGTAGAATCACCGTTGTCCGATCGGGCTTCAACGGCCTCGATCTTCCGATCTGGCCGCCCGAATTAGCTCAGCTAATGAAAACGCCACCTCTTAACTGTAAACAAGAGTCGCCGCGCGTACAGGCTGGAGGTGCCTCCGCGGGCCCATCACAGAATAGGAGTATTAATTTCTCGAAGAATTTTGGGTGCCTAAATAATCGATGCTTTGTTGGTGTGGCGTGGCTAGAATTAATGTTGCCAGATTTAGGTTAGGAAAGCAAGCAGCAACCGCGGCATTAATTCGCCTCACCGATTATCATCTTCGTGGCCACATGTCCATGCACATTAGCACCAGCATCAGTAGCATTGTTAGTACCAGTATTAGCGACCCCACGAACAACAACTTTTCCGGTTGACAAGTTCCTGCTTTAATTCGTGGCCTTTTCGTTGTTAGTTTTCCCTCCCAAAATCCAGAAATCAATCACAATCACCATGTAGTTTTCTGGAATCAAGGAGCGCATTTTCTAGGTGGTTGGCTGAAAAGTTTCGCCGGAGTAGTAGCAATTTCTGGTTGGGCCCGGGAGTAAGAGCAGTTGCGTAGTTGCATTCTTGCGCTCAATTTGACGCGTGCAATCTTCCTTTTGCCCAGGTGGACAACGACCTTGGTCAACGATCCTTTCAGATATGATATCATGATTTTTAAACATAAAAGGGCGTAACTCCTACATTCGAATTCAACAGGTTAATCCGAAAAATGTGCTAGTATTAGACAATGCAAGTCTCTGACGAAAGTTGTTTGGTTTGGTTGGAATTACAGGAAGAGGAGCTCAAGAAACACTACGGGTTGACGTTGAAGACCTCGTCGGTGAAGAAGAAGGCCGAGGCCAGCGCCATAAGGGCGCAGGTGGACATCGACTCCGCCCAGCCGACGAGCGATGCGCCCAAGTACGAGGTGGCTGCGGAGCCGCAGCCGCGGCGTCCGATCCGCCGCTCGAACCACCTGGCTTACGAGGTGGCCGCTTCGGCCGCGTCATACGTGCAGAGGCGCGCGCGGGGCCTGCTCTCGCTCCGCGGGCAACAGCAGCCACCTGCTGGGGATCAAGACCGGCTATACAACTCGGGGATGGCGGCGTACGTGGCCGCATCGACGGTGACCGCCGTGGTGGCCGCAGAGGACGAGGCGCGGCAAGAGGCCGCACGCGACCTGCGGTCGCCGCTGTCCTCGCCGTGCCAGTGGTTCGTCTGCGACGAGGCCGACGCGAGCACCCGTTGCTTCGTCATTCAGGGCTCTGACTCGGTCGCGTCGTGGCAGGCCAACCTCCTCTTCGAGCCCACCACATTCGAGGTGCTTACATAACACAGTTGCATTACATCTCTCCAAAGAAAATTTGATCCATGGCGAATGAAGAATAATATACTAAAAGGATCCATGGCGTTTTGGATTGTTTCGCTGATCAGAACACGGGTGTTCTCGTGCACCGCGGCATCTACGAGGCGGCGAAGGGGATCTATGCGCAGCTGATGCCGGAGATTGCGGACCACGTGGAGAAGCACAAGGAGGGCGCACGTCTGCGGTTCACGGGGCACTCTCTCGGCGGCAGCCTCGCGCTCCTTGTGAGCCTGATGCTGCTGGCGCGCGGGGTAGTCAGCCCGGAATCGTTGCTCCCCGTGGTGACCTTCGGCGCGCCATCAGTGTTCTGTGGCGGGCAGCGTGTGCTGGAGGCGCTCGGCGTTGGCGAGGGACACGTCCGCGCTGTGGCGATGCACCGCGACATCGTGCCGAGGGCCTTCTCTTGCCGGTACCCAGGCCACGCTGTGGCGCTGCTTAAGCGACTCAATGGCGCGCTGCGCACGCACCCCTGTCTGAACAGCCAGAAGGTGCTGTACACGCCGATAGGCACGACGTATATCCTGCAGCCGGACGGCAAGGCGTCGCCGCACCACCCGTTCCTGCCCAAGGGCGCGGCGCTGTTCCGGGTCGATCCGGAGGAGCGCGCGAAGCGGCCGGACAGGACAGTTGTGGCCAGCGCCCTGCGCGCGTTCCTCAACTCACCGCACCCGCTTGAGACACTGAGCGACCTGTCGGCCTACGGCGCCGGGGGCGCCATCCTCAGAGACCACGAGTCCGGCAACTACTTCCGGGCGCTCTACGCCCTCAGCAAGGTAGCGCCGCGCCGCCGGAAGCAGCCAGAAATCGTGTGGCGGCTTCCCGGCGTCGAGCGGCTGCAGCACTACTGGTGGCCGGGGGTCGCAGACACCGTGTTACCGAGGCCGGTGGTGGTCCAGAACAAGGAGCTGGTCGCCGAGGCCTGAATTACTGGAAGCGGGTCTACATTCTTTGGGTTCTTTGGTACAGTATGTTTAACTGTTGAGCTCATGCATCAATGTTATATACTAGTACAAGGAGAGTATAAAATCTGTCGACTTTCTTGGTGTAGGTTTAGTGTACATTGTAAGCGTATAGTAGTTTGTAGCATCGATCTGGTTTGTTGTACTGGTGGCCTGCAAAGTTGTGTGGGCTGCGGAATAATGCTAAGGTGATTTGTCAAGGGTTTATGTGATCCAATGAACTCCACCTGTATATTCGTTCTTTTAATGGGAAAATATCTTATTGTTCTGTACCGAACAAGCTTTTCAATGAATCAGTGTTAGCTTCCGATATTAATTCCTAACGAGACTGATGTTATTCATGCCGTGGAAACTAAACCTTATTTTCCAGCCCTGAGCGTGCTTTTCCATTAATCAGCTTATCAGCGTTAGCTCCCACTATTAATTGGAAGGAAGCATCAACACAATGCCTATCCAAATCTAGCTATAGGGTTGGGTAAAGCAATCTACCAGCAGATCCAAAAATCATTTCAGCAGAGGAGAAAGTAGCAGCAGACACAACTTGGACTATAAATGGGACATTCCGATCAGACATTTTAACAGAATGCGGACTTCACTACCACTACTACATAACCTTACACTTTTTAATTTTAAACTGAGGCAAAGTCGTGCATTTTCATTGACTAAGAAGAAGGTTTTTCTAGTGTTTGCCTTGGAAAAGTTCTACTAGATATCCTACTCACCGGCGCCCCAAAGAGCCCCAATAGGCCTATGTGGCTCCGTAATGAAAACGAGCTTCCACCGGCGCACCCCAAACATCGCCGACATATTTTGGAACCCAATACACTAGCGACATGCCCACACCAGACCCTGCCCACAAGGGCTATCTTGGAGCGCCGGAACTCCAAGCCACTTCGGATTTGCCACGGGGTCCTCTTGCCAGCAAAACACGCCCATTCCCCACCCCTCAGGGTCAGCACATTTCGCGTCCCACCCCCAGCCGCATCACCATCTTTGCCGACATTGCCGACTCCCTGTGCTTGCGTCCCACCCGCCTCCCTCCCAGGTTCGTCACAGCCCCGACGACTCCACCGGCGGGCCCCAGTCTCATCTCCAGAAGCACTTCTGGATGTACCTCTACTGGCCGCACCTTCTTCGCCGTGTACTGCCGCCACCACCGACCCTTCTGCCACACGGACTGACAACTATAATGGCTCTTTGCCGCCGCCACCACAAGACTCTGGTACGTCCCCTTCCTCGACAACAACACGGTTGTCATCACTGTTTGCTCGCCTCATCGTCTAGGTGTTTGGAGTTTTGCCTCAATGGACAACGACAATGAGATGGTGATGGAGCTCCTGATGAAAGAGGAGGCTGATGCCGCCGCTCACCGAGAGAAGCAGATGCGGATCTTGGGCTCTCTTCTTCGTATCCGCCATCATCTCCATGCCGCTTCTCGGTGTGGTGGTTCGAGGGTGGGAAAGGCCAGGAACAAGGACCAACATCGTCTTGTGGGTGCTCTGTTGCTTGACATTGACTATTTTAAGGATGGCGCACGCATACACCGAAAGACTTCCACCACCGATTTAGGATGAACAAGGAGTTGTTCATGAAGATTGTGTTCGGCATCCGAGAGTACGATGACTATTTCATATGCAAGAAAGACTGCACGAGACTGTGGGGGTTTCCTCCTCGGTTCATAAATGCACGGCTGCCCTACATTGTCTTGAGCATGGAGCTCCATGAGATACGCAAACTGACTATATCCGCATGGCTGAGAGCACATGTCTGAGAGCGTCTTCAAAGGTTTGATGGGCAGTCGTGGCAGCACATGTCTGAGAGCGTCTTCAGGTTTGATGGGCAGTCGTGGCAGTATTTGGGCTAGTTTATTTGAGAGAACCAAATGAAGAAGAGACAAATCAGATTCTGGCACAAAATGCAGCTAGTGGATTTATCGGGATCATCGATTGTATATACTAGGGTTGGAAGAATTTCCCATTTGCTTGACAAGTCTTATACAAATGCCATACCCGGAGAGTGCAATGTCATACTTGAAGGAGTGGCAGATAATGATCTCTAGATTTGATACAATTTTTTTTTGCATGGAAGACACTCACAATAATATCAACGTGTTGCAACGCTGTCCCGTATTTTCTAGGGTAACGGAGGGACATTCTCTAGTCAACTACGAGATCCATGGTCACGCATACAACAAAGGATACTACCTAGCCGATTGTATCTATTCCTTTTGGTCTACATTTGTGAAGACAACTCCCGATCCTGATATGGCGAAGAAGTCTTGGTTTGCTAAGTGCCAAGAGGCTTGCCGGAAGTATGTCGAGCAGGATTTCGGTGTGTTGTAGCAGTGTTTTACTGTTGTGTGATTATGCACAACATGATCATCGAGAGTGAGTGGGCAGAATCAGTGGTTGATGACCAGCCATATGATCACGAGGGACCTCTAGCTTAACTAGATGATGTGTCGTCGCCAAGTTTGCTACCTTCATCTCCATGCATTAAGAAAGTTGTGACCCACATGTTCATGTTGAGCTCCAAAATGATCCAGTGGTACATTTGTGAGTTCTCAAAGGAAACACGGTCTGACCCATCAACAAGTTCAGTTGCTACATTTTTAAGTCTTGTATGAATAATGCTATTTGTTTGTTTTGAATTGTTATGTGCAACTGTTTTTATTTAAAAGTATGTAATGTGGTTTGAATAATTGATTAGAACTATTCAATACCTTGCTATTTGTCCAAATTATGATTGCGGGCTAGCCGTTTTGGACACGCTGTTGTGGGATGGCCTTCCCACTATTTGGGCAACAACTGCTGGCGCTTCCCATAGTGTTGTGCCGGCTTTGCTGCT
This sequence comes from Avena eriantha, assembly GCA_910589775.1. NCBI lineage: Eukaryota > Viridiplantae > Streptophyta > Magnoliopsida > Poales > Poaceae > Avena > Avena eriantha. The sequence goes on along the minus strand of OU342742.1, from coordinate 480,131,439 downwards.
ACGATTTGGGGAGCGTCGATGGAGATGGAGATACTCTAAGCCATAAATTTAGGCGGGTGACACACCAAATCCTCATATCTTCTATGGTCATTGCAATTATAATGTTCATGGGGAGTACTGATCTTCCAAATTTTCCACGAAACTAGGGTGACTGTAGGCCATGACCAACCTTACACACTCTTTTCCCCAACCAGTAATCACTACCATCAAATTTTACAAGAGGGGAAAAGACAACTGCTGCAAAACACTTCATATGTACCGTGATTTTCTGCTCGACACATCAACAAAATCTCTGCGCCAAAAGGCTTAATTATGTTAAGTTACCTTGCCCACTATCTTAACTACTCATATGCTTCACCCTAGTGAGTTATTAACGAGTCTGCCAGTACATCCGCCATGATCACTTCACCATAAGCCACGTCAAATTCGACCGAACTCTAGAGTAGAAAATCGTTGCTTGATCACCCGCGTTAGATCAAAAATAAGGTACTCCCTCCGACCCATTTTAGTTGATCTAAATTTGTCTAGATTCGGATATATCTAGTACTAGATACATTCGAATTTATACAAATTTGAGTCAACTAATACGGGTCGGAGAGAGTACTTCCTCTCAGATCACCTGCGTTAGATAAAAAATAAGGTACTCTCTCCGTTTTAAAATATAAGATGTTTTAGCTTTGTGAAAGAAGTGTATCTAGACCCATTTTAGTGTCTAGATCACTCCAAATCTAGATGAACCTAGATATTAAAAGAGGACTAGATACACTTTATTCACAAAGCTAAAACATCTTATATTTTGAAATAATATATTTGCAATCTTTTTTTCCAAATCCATCGATCTAGCTTATGTTCAGCGGTGTATTATTTGGACTACGATACCACGACCTGTATATGAAAACCTTCATAGTTTTTGTTTGACAATTTCACTCAACGATTCTTTGTTTATTTTATCTTTGACATTTTCTATCCCTTCACCTCCAGCTCCTATATGACCACCTTACCACCCAAAGTGTCTAACCATACTGTTTGGGATATACTTTTCGGGTATCCTCACAGTTCCTCACTGACCAGGGTGGCTTACTTCGGGTTAGAGTTTTGCTTCACGGGCGGCCCAGTCAGGGAGAAAGACGGAGTCCAATCCGGCTACGGGAAGGCCCAAAAAACTTACCGACTTAGGCCCATAATGTTACTTATAGTTCAAGATGTACTCTGTAACCGACTCTTAGTCGTAGCCGGATAGATCTCTTTTGTAAATCCTAGGCCGGATATCTATATAAGCCGTCCTAGGGAGAGCCTTTAGGGCACTCAATAGTCTACAATCTCAACTCGCATAGGCGAAACCCTTGTAACCCATATTCCGGCTCTGCCATATTACTGGATTGCTAGCAGAAGTAGGATCCGTCCAAAACCGGCGGATTCGAACCTGGGTAAACTTGTGTGCTCACCGTCCCGGAACACCGTACGTCTCACACCCCTCTCTTCCGCACGCCTCGAGGACAACCTCATGGTGTACTTGTCCTCAATCCGACGACAGTTGGTGCGCACCGTGGGGCAAGTGAGCTTCGGATCTGCGTTCCGAGCAGAATCTGCAAGAATCGGAATCGGCGAGACTATCGCCGTCGGTCGCATCCTCTATGCCAGCGACATCCCTCTCATCGTTCTCGACAAGACTTGGATTCCGGCTAGGGAGGCCGTGACTGCCTACACAATCATGTCTTTTGGCGAGATCGATGTTTACATCGGTTTCGCTGAACCTGCCCCACCCACCCCAACGATGATGATAGAGGCAGAAGAATCTTCTGGGTCCCCTTTGTCCGCGGAGGCGGCAGAGTTCCGGATCTCAGAAAACCCTAATCCCACCCAGCCTGCACCGGTTGCGGAGATAGTGGAGAAATCCGAGCCTGAAGAAGACCTAGCGGCCCAAGTTGAATCTGGATTGGATCTCCTCGGAGAAGCCGGATCCCAGATCGACCCACCCGTGGAAGTCGAAGTTCAGGAGGAGCAAGTCAACGACACTGATTCCAGCTCTGATGATGCCGACACAGACAGGCCTTTCCTGAGGTACACACTGCGACGTATGATAATGCAAGATGCAAGCGCGGATGCAATTCTCGAGACCATCAAAAGTTTTGACATGGCTGATCGCGAGAGCCGCAGGTACCTCAGGAAGCACGCGTCGCACTTTGTCGGGTATGTGGGGGTCCGGATCTGGCTCTACCGATGCTGGAGAGAACACTGACTCTGTGCTGGAGGCAATTGGAACAAACACCGACGTACCCGCATCCTCGGATGAATCGATGCCGTCAGCGGATTTCCGAAAGTTCTCCACGAAATATGAAGAGGAGTATAACTCCAAAGCTGCAGAAGAAGGAGAGGCCATGGATGAAGGATCCGGGGAACACTCTCCCAAAGCGCGGGATGACATGGACGTCGGAGATAATCCTGAGGTCCAGATGTCCGAAAGTACCGATCAGAGCTTGACTCCGTGAAACGGACCCAAAGCCGTCTTTGCTACCGGCGCTGCCAAGAAGGCAAAGAAGATAAACAAGAAGAACAAGACCGGCGAAAGACCCTCTGACAGAGGAGGCAATTGCCGAGGAATACGAAGAAGACTCGGATGGAGCACTTATCCCAGAAGAGCCAAAAAAAGAAGAATCAGTGGATGGACACGTGATAACTGAAGGTGCGCGTAAACTCATCGATGCTACATTAACCACACCTATCCCTACAGCTGCAGAACTTACTACTGAAGAGCTGGACGAAAGGGCCCAAGCCCTAGAAGCGCGTCGTCAACAACTCCTGGATGAAGCCAAAAACATCGAGGGGGAAAGAAACGCATGGCAACTAAGGATTACATGTCTCGGTTGCATCAGAAGACCGGAAACGTTACACAGGTGACGGTAAATTTCCGGAAGTAAACAGGGTCCTCTTTGAAGGAGATCCGGGGATGCCTCGTCTCGACAGCAAAGGAGATCTGGTGTATCCGACACCGGTAGAGAACACTGTCGCAGCTCGAGATATCCTTTCAAATAACCCAGGCCCAGAACATGTTCGATTGGGCATCAAGCTACTCACCAAGGGTCTAGAGCAACAGATGGCTGCGAAATCCTGAAGTGGAAAGCTGGTATCCAAATCTGACCAATGTCACACGGACTCAGCCTGGAACGATATAAGACCTCGACGCGTTCCAGAACAGCACCGCCGTTCCGAACGACGGGAAGACAACTACTCTAGAACCGGATCATCAGGACAGCATCACAAACCTACACGTAGCTGGCGCGACGTCGTTCCAGCGGCCGAGCAAGAGGCCATTGCTGCACTGTATCCGAGGAACCCTCCCCGACGAGAGTCAAACGATCAACAGGGAGAAGATAAGGAGAAACGTCGGGAGGAGGATCGTCAAAAAATGCCACCTCCTAGACATGCAAGCCGTCCGGCTAACCCTCATCGCGGTGGGAACGACGGAAACCATGCCGGCATAAGCCGGCAGGGGGCTCATCATAGTGAAGACCCTCCCCGGAACCGGAATAATGACGCTCTGGACGGAGGCCGGCGATCAGCCGGAAACAATCCAGCTGCCCCACCCTCTCCACCAAGCAGTCATCACAACGGCTCTCAAGGGGGACAAGGAGGACGACATGGCGGAGGAGGTGGTGGCAGAAGCCGAAGTCCGGCTCCAAGGCACCGCAGCCACAGCCGACATTCGGGACGATCTCTATCCCCAGACGGCGCAAGGCACAGGATCAACTCCAACATAGAGGCGCGACGCTACGAAAACGATGATATCTACATGGGCCCAAAATACTTCGGACCACGCATCAGAGCTACAAGATTCCTGGAAGGATTTGCCATCTCAAGACACATCCAATCCTACGACGGCATTGCTCAGCCAGATACCTGGCTACAGGATTTTTTCCAAGCTTGCTGCATTGCTAAGGGCGGAAATTGCCTGGTCGCAACCCGATATCTCCCACTTATGTTGCGGAAGACGACACGATCATGTCTCAATGAACTTCCGGAGAACACCATCCTTAACTGGTATGACATGCAAAGTGTGTTCTTTCGGAATTTCGAAGGCACGTATCGGAGGCCCTGTACGGTCGGAGACCTACAACGTTGCACCCAGAAGGCCGGAGAAACTTGCCAGGATTACCTCGGACGATGGATGGACACCAAGAACTCCTGTGAAGGAGTAAACGATCAAACTGCGATTGAAGCTTTCATCGCAGGACTCCTAATCGGTCTACTGTGCCATCGCTTGAAGTGTGACAAGGTCACTAATTTGGGAGAAATGATAGAAACAACGAGCAAGTATGCAGATGCTGACGATGATGCAGAGGGTTTACTCAATGCCCTAGCTGTGCCACAGTCGGCAAAACAACCAAAGCAACAAGCTCAGAAGCGCAAAAATACCTCAGAAGAGAAACCCAACGTGGAAACGGCAGTCGTCACTGCTATTTTCGGGTCTGGAGGATGAGGAGGACGTGGCGGAGGCCGCGGGTATGGGCGTGGAACTTCAAGGGTCCAAGGTAGAGGAGAACAACAACCAGGCAAAACCTACTCTTGGGCCGACATTGCCAATAACCCATGTTTGCATCACCTAGACGCCAATGGGGGCTCATCCCACACCAACGCCGAATGTCGTTTCAATGACGACATAAAAAGAGATGATACCGCGGGATACAAAGCTAAGCGGAAGAAGGGAAAGAAGAACCCCGAAAATGAAAAAGAGACCAAGGAAGATTCCGACATGGAGGAAGCTAATGCTTCAAATCCCAAGCCGGAAGGGAAGAAAACTTTTCCCACCAAGAAGGACACTTATGTCACTTTCCTCGGATCTCAACCAGCAAAGGTCAAGAAAGCAGTTCTACACGAGCTCAATGCAACAGTTCCGGCTGTCCCCCAATACTTGGACTGGTCGGAAGTGGCAATCACATTTGACTGCGCTGATCATCCGTCTAAGTTGCACAGGCGAGGAAAATACGCCTTAATCGTTAATCCACTTATTGACGGTTATGGTTTCTCCAAGACCCTCATGGACGGTGGTAGCAGTATCAATATTCTCTATGTCGAAACGCTACGCCGGATGAAGATCTCGGAAACCTAGCTGAACCATAGCTCTGTGATCTTTCACGGAGTTGTCCCAGGAAGACAAGCTAATTCCCTGGGAGAGATTACTTTGGATGTCACCTTTGGAACTCCAAAGAACTATCGGACGGAGGCACTTTCCTTCGAAGTGGTCCCATTCAAGAGCGCGTACCACGCTATATTCGGACGTCCGGCTTACTGGGCTTTTATGGCTCGTCCGTGTTACATTTACAATATGATGAAAATTCTAGGTCCTAACAGCGTGATCACCATCAGGGGAGACCCGAAGAAAGCGCGAGAGTGCGAGGATGGAAATGCCGCATTTGCTGAAGCCGTGCTGCATGCCCATGAGTACCAGGAGATCAAGAAGAGCATAGATCCGTCCGAGATGCCCGCAACGAAGAAGGAGGTGACAAAGCCAAATCCGGAGTTCAAGGCATCAGAAGAGACAAAGAAGACGCCATTGAAGGATGATGACCCCTCCAAGGTGACCCAGATAGGCGTAGGCCTAGGTAGCGTATAGGAAAGCGCGCTCGTCAAGTTCCTCCAAGCAAATCAAGATATCTTCGCATGGCAGCCATCTGACATGACCGGAGTACCTAGGGAACTTGCCGAGCACTCTCTCAATATAAACCCGAATGCTAAACCCGTCAAACAGTCCTTACGACGTTTCGGCGATGAAAAGTGTAAGGAAATAGCTAAGCAACTAGCACGACTCAAGTTAGCCGGATTCATAGAAGAGGTCATCCACACTGAGTGGTCGGCCAATCCTGTAATGGTCCCTAAAAAGGACACCACTGATTTAAGGATGTGTGTTGGTTATACTGCCTTGAACAAGGATTGTCCAAAAGATCCGTTTGCTCTGCCTAGAATTGATCAAGTTATCGATTCTACGGCAGGCTCGGAACTCCTCTGTTTTCTCGACGCATATTCCGGTTATCACCAAATCCGGATGAAGGAATCTGAAAAAGTCAAAAATTCATTCATAACCCCTTTCGGAACCTTCTGTTTTGATACGATGCCCTTTGGACAGAAGAACGCAGGAGCTACGTACCAGCGCACAATGCAGCGTTGCCTCCACGACCAACTCGGACGCAATGTACATGCATACGTGGATGATATTGCGGTGATGTCCAAAAAGAAGGAAACACTGATTTCCGACTTGGAGGAAACATTCGCAAATCTACGAAAATACAATATCATGCTTAACCCGAAGAAATGCTTCTTTGGAATACCAGCCGAAAAATTGTTAGGTTTTATCGTGTCTCAAAGAGGCATAGAGGTGAACCGGGATAAAATCAAGGTTATACTCAATATTTCCAGGCCAACTCGCTTGAAGGACGTACAAAGATTAACTGGTTGCATCGCTGCAGTCAGTCGATTCATAAGCCGGCTTGGTGAAAGAGCCACACCATTATACAAACTCCTGAAAAAGACCAAGGATTTTGTCTGGACTGATGAAGCTGAAGCTGCACTACAAGACTTGAAGAAAGTACTCTCATCTGCTGCTATCCTCGCAGCGCCGGAACCTCAGGAACCGATGTTGCTTTATCTTGCTGTGACAAATAAGGTTGTTAGTATCGTCATGCTGGTGGAGAGACTAGAGGAAAATCAGGAACACCTGGTGCAGCGTCCGACTTACTTTGTTAGTGAGGTCTTGATAGAATCAAAACAGCGGTATCCCACTATCAAAAGTTGGCTTATGGTATTTTTCTAGCATCTCGTAAGTTACGACATTACTTCAGGAGCATCCAATTACCATGGTGAGTATAGCTCCCATGAGAGATATAATCAACAATAGTGACGCCAATGGACGCGTCGCCAAATGGGGCATAGAACTTTCAACTTTTGATATTGAGTATAAACCTCGGACAGCAATCAAATCCCAAATCCTTGCCGACTTTGTCGCTGATTGGATAGAGACAAAGGAGAAAATGACCCTCCCTGAGTCGGAATACTGGACCCTCTACTTTGATGGGTCTAAGGCTCGCGAGGGCTCGGGGACTAGCGTGGTGCTCAAATCACCCCAAGGATATAAACTTCTATACGTGCTGCAGATTCACTTCACAGCGACAAATAATATTGTCGAGTATGAAGCACTGCTGCATGGAATCCGGATTGCTAAGGATATTGGCATCCGACGTTTGATGTGTTACGGAGATTCGAATCTTGTTACCCAACAAGTGTCGGATATTTGTAATGCAAATAAACACATGGCAGCACATAAAGCTATCGTGGATGATCTATCTAAATCGTTCGAAGGGTTTGAGGTTCAACACATCCCTCGAGCAGAAAACAAGGAAGCGGATGCACTATCTTGGATAGTCTCTCTACGGAAAGAGGTCCCGGATGGCGCTTTTTTAGAGCACCTCAAAGTTCCCTCAATAAAGGGAGTAGATGAGGAATATCCGACCAAATCTGACTCACCTCTAATAGCAGTTCTGGCTGTAATTCCCAGATGGACTCAACCCTACATAGATTATCTGGTAGATAGCAAATTACCCGAAGACGAGGTTCTGAGCCGACAGATTATCCGACGAGCGAAAGCCTATACTATTGGTAAAGGTGAGCTCCATAAACGGAGTGTTTCTGGGGGTTTTCAGCGCTGCGTATCTCCGGAAGAAGGAGTGGAAATCTTAAGATAAATCCACAAAGGCGAGTGTGGTAACCACGCTGTAGCCAAATCTTTAATGGCAAAAGCTTTTAGACATGGATTTTTCTGGCTTACAGCTCAGGCGGATGTCGAACGATTAGTCAAGACGTGCAAAGTCTACCAAAAGTACGCCAAACAAGCTCATGTTCCGGCCGATCAGCTGCGAACAATACCCATAACATGGCCTTTTGCGGTCTAGGGGCTTGATATGGTAGGACCATTTAAACGAGCTCCAAGTGGATTTACTCACCTCTTAGTGATGGTGGATAAATTCACCAAATGGATTGAGGCTAAACCTGTCACAAGTTGTGATGGAGCAACAGCCAAAAGATTTGTCGAGGATGTTATAATCCGGTATGGTTATCCACATAGCATTATCACGGACAACGGGAGTAACTTCTCTATGGGAGAATTGGCTGAATTCTGCAATGAGCAAAATATCCGGCTTGACATTGCGTCAGTCGCACATCCACAAGCTAACGGACAAGTCGAAAGAGCAAATGGTTTAATCCTACAAGGCCTAAAACCGATACTCGAAGCACCACTACGACATGCTGCGGGGGCTTGGGCAGAGAATGCCGAGATTTCTCGACAAAACGATCTCGACTTAGTCGAAGAAGTTCGCGTCATTGCTGAAATGAGATCTACAGCCTATCAGCAGAAGTTACGCAAGTATCATAGCCAGAGAGTCCGAAATAGATCTTTCAATAAAGGTGATTTGGTTCTCCGGCTTGTGCAACAAAGAAAGCACAAACTTTCCCCAGTATGGGAAGGGCCCTTTTTGGTTAGTCGAGTATTACACAATGGTTCGTATTACTTAACTGACATGAGGCCAGTCAAAGAAAGACTTGCTACTAAGAAGAGAAAGAGAGCTGGAGGCAGTACAAATCCGGATGAGTTAGACAGACCATGGAATATTTCTCAGCTACGTCCTTTTTATTCTTAGTTTATCCTTCTTTGTAATCATATATATGTTCATGCTCTGAGAGAAATAAAAGTTTTGGTTGCCTCAAGTTTTTCTGAGAAGTTTTTACCATCTTATTTCCAAATGATCATGCCATAGTCGAAAATCCCAGAATGCTTGAAAGTACTTTATGCTCATGTTTGTTCTGGTTTAGATTTCCGATTCTAAAATTGCTACCTTCGGGTATAACTCTAAAGTTTCTAGTCTTTACTTTGATTATTTGTCTGATTGCTGGATGCGGGCATTTTCCGAGTAGTGAATTGTTGGTACTGGAAGCCGGCTTTGTTTCCGAGTTTAAACTGGTTTAGCGATTGAGCTCCGTTTCTCGGCAAAGTTTCTGGCAGAAGGTTTAGCCGGCTCACGAAAGGGACGAGGCGAAAAGCCAGATAAACGATAAGTATAGACGAAAAAGTACAAGTGCTTATGGAAAACATTTCAGGCACAGAAAAATTTAAAGCCAAAAGTGCTGAATAGATCAAAAACTTAGCACTAGCAAAATAATAGTACTGCATATATACAGGCCCATCACGTTTTTCAGAATAACACAAATATTTCTGTTAATCTATGATACAGGAGAGGAAGGAGCTGCCGGCTCGCTGGATACACTGCCTTGATATCATTCCGAGATGTCCACATCCGAGATGGTGCGTTCATCGTGGGAAACTTCTGCTGAATTTTCTAGAGGCGGAGGTGGAGTATCCACGTGGGTGAAGAAAGGAGTCTCGTAGCTGGTCAAATCAGCCACGTGACACCCATATCCGGCGCAGGAGTCCATGATGGCTTGAATGTCCTGCTCCTGGTCATCTTCATCTACTTTGCAGTACCCTCTGGTCACTTGCCATATTTCCATGTTTCCATGGTGGCTCATGACCATGGTGAGAGCGTTTTGCGCCGCAGTCTGCACGTAAGACATGTTCTAATCCTGGACAAGTTGCGACATCTCTTTGGCCTTGTCCCGCACCTGAAAATCCGACATGCTATTCATATCCGGAATCTTGAGAGCTTTGCCAATGTCCTCAAGGGATTGGCGGAAGTCATGAAGCAGGTCACCGACTTGGGTAAGCCGGTGGGTGCGGGGCTCAGCGGAGGTGGAGTCCGTCAAGTTCAGAGGACCTATAGACAAAAGCAGTTAAAAGAAATCCGACATTGAAAGAAGTCGAAGAAAATAGACAAGTCAGACAGATGGAACGTACCGAAAATGACGTCGTCAATTTTGGTCTTCTCTTCCCGAAGACTCTGGAGTTCAGCCCGGAGCGCCTCGGAAAGGTCCCTCTCTCTGCACAACTCATTATTGAGGTCCGAGATTTTTTGATGTTGAGCAGCAATCTTGCAATCACGCTCATCAGTAGCCATGGAGGAGGACTCAAGGATTTGAGCAATGCTCTTTCATGATCCGCCTTAAGCTGATCCAGCTCTTGGCGAAGCTCCTTGTTCTCCACCACCAAAGTCTTGAGGTTCTCGGCCTCTTCAATCATAGCACAGGATTGTTTCACCAGTGCTGTAAGTCAAAAAGAACAACAGTTCAACAAAAAAATTCTACATTGAAAACACAAAGACAAGGTTTGAGTCTCGGAATGTTTACCTTCGGCTTCGTCCTTGGAAACTTTCAGCTCAGCATTTTTAAGTCGGAGAGCTTTGATCTCTCTCCGCTTATCACAGACATTCTTCAACAAATCCTGGTTATAGGAATATACTTTCTGTAAGTCAGAATACCCAAAGTCAGAAAGCTACTAAAGACTCGGGCTAATATTTTTTGATAATATCAGCACGAGCCTTGGGGGCTACACTAGTTCGTTCTTTGGCATCCTAAGGAAGCATAAACCTGGATTATTTATCCTACTTCATGCTTGGGGGCTAGAGGATATGATATGAAATAAAGGAAAAACAGGAGTTGGAATTTCGACTTACATATTGTTCGCGAGTGAGTTTATCCAAGCTCGCGTTCACTTCAACTGCAACCTTCTCAGCGAGAGTCAGAGGGGTCACAGGAGAAGTTGGAAGCTCCCCAGACCTGATCCTCTCGTTGCGAAGAAGCACTTGTTCAAGAAGATTAGAGTGCTTGACGTCCTCTACTTCTTGCGCTTCTTCTTCGGCAGATAAGGTACTTTTATCCAGGCATTGTCTGGCCAGCCGCTGGATCTCTTCAACAGATTTACGGGACAGGCCAAACTTGGCAACTCCTGGATTGCTGAGAAGGTTTTCGGCGAAGGTTTCTGCCGAGGGATCATTACCCAAAAAGGGTTCACCCTTATCTAAACCTGACTCACCCATGGTGACGTCAGTTTGCGATTCAAGGATCGCAGGCTCCATTGAAGAAGCCGGATCTTCTGCGACGACCGGAGAAGGAATGGTCACCGACATTACGGAAGGTTAAGGGGCAGGAGTCGTAGGATTCACGGCAGGAGAAGCTATGGTAAGCTTCGTCTGTCGCAGGGGCTTCGAAGAAGTTCCCTTCCCCTTGCCCTTGATGAGCGGTTTAGCTCTGAGAATGTAATAGAATCAGAAACATTACATCTCGGAAGGAAATTCGAGTAAAGTACAAAGGCGGAAGTTGTGATTGAAAGTTACCTCTTCACGACGAGCACCTCCTTTGTACCAATAGCCACTGTCGGAGCTTTTTGCTTCTTGAGCGCAAGGTCCGACAATGGTACCACTTCTGTCTCCTGAGAAAACTCTGGAGGATATCCTTTGAGCGGAGCAAATTCCGACTCGGGGAGGTCAGCAAGCTGAAAAGAAGAAAACATATCAGTATTGCAGTATAACTCAAAGATTGAAACACATAAAAAGGTGTACTGATAGAAGCTTACCAGCACTACGGGGTTTTCCGCGGTATGCATATCCAGAGAAACCTCCGGGATCCTCCTCTCGATCCGCTCCCTAATCAGCCACTTAATCTGGCTTACATAGCCCTGCGGGGTGTAGGGTTTGGGGCTGATGCGGAGGGAGTCTTTCTTGGACGACGTGATGGAGTGCATCAGTCGATCTCCGTGGTACTGAAGGGGCTGGATCCGGCGTGAGACCCAGCATTGAACCAAGTCGGATCCCTTCGGTCCCTTGTGTTTGATCAGATATTCTACCCGCCTCTTAGCGAGGATCAGATCGTCACTGAGGGCCGGAGTGGTTTCGTCCCAAGACGGTTGCGCCGTGGCAGCTCCGTCAACAAAAGCCGGCAAAGCAGTAGCTTTGTCGGGAGCCGAAATATCCCTATGGTAAAAGAACGTGGCTGGCCATTGTTTGACCGAGTCACTAGCTAGGATTTTGGGATACGCGCGCTCGCGTCTAAGCGAAAAACTAATAGTACCGGTGATGTAAGGAACACCAGAAGTGATAGAATTTCTCCGGACGTGAAAGTAGTACCGGAATAGGGTCAAACTCGGCCTAATGCCGAGGAAGCCCTCACACAAAGAAGCGTAAGCGCTCATCTCGAAGAGAGAGTTGGGAGGAAGATGATGGAGTTAAACTCCGTAATGGTCAATCACCTCGGAGAAGAACTCCGAGGGAGGAAATGACAAACCTCTGTCGGGGTGGGTGCCAAAGTGGACCCGCTCGCCGGCGCGCGGGTTGGGGACAATTTCCTCGAAGTCGCTCCGCCAGTCGCCAGCGCGGAGGAGCCCTTCATTCTCCATGTTCTGGAGCTTCTCGTCGTAAAGCACGCAGGGAATCCAGACCCCGCGGAAGCTTTCCTTCTCCACCGCCGCTTCCGTCGCCACCGCTGCCGCCAAGTCGGAAGAGGAAGAAGAAGCCATTTCTCTAGCGGGCAGATGACCTAGGATGGGTGGCGCTGGGAGTTTTTTGGGGGAAAACGGAGGAGCTCTGTGCGTGCGGGGGAGATTTGGAGGAGAGGAAAAGGCAAGGGAACAGGTGAAGAGAGAAGGAGAAAATCCTAACCCCTTATATCCACCTAACCGCGCCAAGATTCGTGCAAATGCTACAGTGTAACCACCACGCGTCGTGGAAGGAACTGGGAAGAACCCACGCGATGATTACGTTGCCTCGATCTCCGCGCACGCATTGAAACGGCGCCTCGGTTCCGCGAACCGCGGACCCACCAAGGGTCGTGCTGACAGGATGTCTGTCAGATGACGTGACTTGACCATGACTTGTGTCAGGTGGCGTTAGAGACCAAATTCTGCCTTAGTTTGAAATCAAGCTGGATAATCTGAGGAACCTGTTGATAGGTCTGACTTATTTTTAAGACCCGAATCGTATTTTTTGTTGTGAAGTTTCAGGAACCCTTCAAGATTCTGCAAGCCGAAGATCAAGCTAGACGATGATAAATTCGACTTTGGAACTTGGAGGCCTCTGGGGGCTGCTGTTGGGGATATACTTTCCGGGTATCCTCATAGTTTCTCACTGACCAGGGTGACCCACTTCGGGTTAGAGCTTTGCTTCACGGGTGGCCCAGTCAGGGAGAAAGACGGAGTCCAATCCGGCTACAGGAAGACCCAGAAGACTTACCAACTTAGGCCCATAATGTTACTTGTAGTTCAAGATGTAGTCTGTAACCGACTTTAATCGTGGCCGGATAGACCTCTTTTGTAAACCCTAGGCCGGATATCTATATAAGACGTCCTAGGGAGAGCCTTTAGGGCACTCAATAGTCTACAATCTCAACTCGCACAGGCGAAACCCTTATAACCCATATTCCGGCTCTACCGTATTACTGGATTGCTAGCAGGAGTAGGATCCGTCCAAATCCGGCGGATTCGAACCTGGGTAAACTTGTATGCTCACCGTCCCGGAACACCGTACGTCTCACACCCCTCTCTTCCGCATGCCTCGAGGACCCCCTCATGGCGTACTTGTCTTCAATCCGACGACACATACTAAATAATTGTCTCACATGTAACTTTTTTCACATTCGCACGCACAATCCAAGCCGATTGGCACATGCACTAGGAGTACTTTTAGATATTCTCTATTCATATGATAATAAAAGTGAAGAATATTCGTGACACCCGAATAAATTAATTTGTATAAAAAATCATCCCCAAATCACTTGCATCTATGAGACTGTCTCTTAATCGAGAAAATGATAAGTGTTGTACCTAACATACCTTTAGAGAAAATAAAAAATAATGACATGTTCACATAGTGGGTCGTAGCTAGACTCTTAGGTAATAAAAATAAAATCAGTTATCCTAAATTATACACGAAAGAGTCTGCCACAACAACACAAGGCCCCTGTCCAGGGCACTAATAAAAGGGAAGAAAAGGAGTTTACGCTTGGAAAAGTGGTCAAGCGCCCGATGCAAGCTTTTGTGCCGATGACACACCTGGTCCCGAGAGTCGCCAGTGGAACCGCCAATAAACTAGGATTTTCACCCCCAACTTCGGTTGTTAGTTCCCGCATTGTGCATGGCCTAATTGCGATATCTTACTACTCATCAATTGTTTTTAGGTGCCATTTTAGTTACCTTGATGTTCAAACATGCATGTAATGTAAGTTGTGTCTGTCTTTTACTTCGGATTTTTTCGCATGTTTGTATTTTTTGAATCGACACTTACACTGATCGGGTCACTCCAATAGGGTGTGCACTTTACAGCTTTTATCCATAGGTAAAATCATTTTCTCAGTCAATTGGAAAATTAAATAACAAGTGTCAAGCATAAAGAAAAACTGGTTTTATTAGCTATGTTCACTATGAGACACTCCAAAGGAAACATTTTTAGATAGGGAAAAATAGTTATAATCACAGTACTATAAGGGCGCCCGTGTTACGAAGTTCTAGCCACATTAAATTATTACAGATTAACATGTTTAATAGGACTAGAAATGTGTAGCCGTGAAAATGCATGATTTGGCAACTTGTAGCACAAATTGCTTGTCTAAGCCGATTGTGAAGTGTAGGGATGCACATTGAACTTTACTTCAATCATGTAAAATTGCAAATGAACTTGATTTTGGGACAAGACATGTATCCTTAGTGTAGGGTTTCTTGTTGCTATGTAAAGGGCCATTGCAGTGCACAAGAAATGTTTGTAGCATGGACTCAAGACCAAAAGGACATTGATTAATCTTTGAGCATAACATAACTGCAATACTATCAATCTTCTCAAAATCTACTTTCTAACTCTTTTGTGTCCAAAAGGAAAACATGAAGACATATATCCCTTTATTTTTGTTAGCATGTTCTGGGCTTATATGGGAATTTAATTTGACAACTACCTTTCTCTTATTGCTATAGTTATCGGAACGAATTTCCTATACTATTTTTTCCTATACAAGTACCAATTGTATTCTTTATTACCAATTTAATGCAATGCATTATTTCAGATCCCCACCGTTTTTTATTTTTAGATCTACCATGCTCCGAGTTTGAGGAATAACGGTCGATCCTCACATGGGACACATTATATCAACCAAACAAGAATAAAAGAGAATAAGAAAAACCATGTCTCATACCTTCAAACATTCTCGAAACCTCTGCCAAAAGTTTGGCAAGATCCTCCCTCCTATCCACGTTTCTCAAAATATTGTCCCCGTCACTTGAAATCTTTTCGTTGATGATGTAAAAATTGTCTACAATTGTACTTATGAAGAGGTGTTTTGCTATGAAATAACGTGTGGGGATCAAATATCATTATAAATTGTGAAACGTAAAGAGTTGTGAATCAAGTGCATATCTATGTGTGCACACCCGACCATCTCAATTTTATTAGTGAACACACAAGTGAATGTCTTATTTTAGTGAAAGCCAATCAATGCAATTTATTGATTCGAAAACATGCTTACACCATTTATAGTTTGGGTAATATGAAACTAGGGGGATCATGGTGGGGTTTCACATAGGGAATTAAAAATTTCCAGTACTACGAACACACCAAGACCGAGCTATACAAGAACACGAGATATATGAGATCTAGTACTCACCAACGTTGTAGCAGAGATTTGTTCATTGACGAAGGAGTTGGTTATGCGCTCGATGTAGGACCAAACGTATGATCCCTCTGAAGGCATCCACACATCTAGTGATTTTGTCCCGGTAGAACTTCACCATCCAGGGGTCGGCAATACCGGAGCAACATAGTAGCTTTCACGGCTAGTATCTGGAGAAGGAGACTTTGGAGGGAGGGAGGCAGCCAAGGGCCTTATGGTGGGATAGTTGGGAGGCCGCCCCTCCCTTTATATAAGAGGAGAGGAGGAGGGGGAGGGGCTAGCGCACCAGGGTCCCCCCTTGTCCGCTGCCTCCCTTGATCCCCCCGGCTATCTTCCATTCAGTGCTTGATCTTTCCATTATGATTAATATGATTGCCTTTATAAAACATAGTATATGATATCTTTTCATAATAACTAGATCTAATCAAATCACAATTAGCGATTATGATCGAAACCTTCCTAAAATATATCACATCAATTTAGGAATGTGTGGTGTAGCCATGGGAGTCCTAGGCGCCACACTATATGGGCCTGGCTTCCCCATGCGTCACACCTAGGTGGGCCCTGGGTGGCCTAGGCGCCATCCCCTGTTAGGTTCGCATCATAGAAAACAAAAAATTCCTATGATATGAACAACTAAGCACCAAGCTCTATCTACCTAGATACAATTAACGAGTGGATATACATCCAAAGAGATCTTACCCTCGAAGACCGAAAAGCTTTGTTAATGAAATATGATTTCGTGGATGATGTAGTCGTATACTTGCCAATCTCAAGATCGAGTTAAAGTCCAACGCTGCAAAGTAGCAGCGCATCCATAATTGCACACACGTTAAGCATCCCGACAACCTCCGAGTTCTCGCTCTAGAAAAGTAGCGTAAGCAACAGATCCTTCCAAAGAAAACACCAAGAACACGTGTACTTCACTAATTCGAAGCCATGAGGAATTTACTAGAGGGGAAGAGAACCTTCACGAGGAGGTGGTGCAAATGGAGAGGAGGCATGGGGTTCCTTTTATAGGGGAGGGGGTGCAGCCCCATGGCCATGGCTAGCTGGCCAGGGTGGGTGCCCCCACCTCTCCCTCATAGATGGATGATCATAATTTTCTTTCTTTCAACCATCGATGTCAGGCTTAATTGTATTCCTAATTTGAGTTATCAAGGACGAGTTCCTTAAACAATTCCTATTCTGAAACTCTTAGAATCCCTTTTAGGAATACTACATAATATCGTAATATTCTTACTATCAACTTCTACTCCCTATAAATCTTTATTTATCGGTACTGGCACTTTTATTGTTAATGTGTCATATACAAACTTAAGAATTACTCCTCTAAGATCCCACTCAAAATATGTTCCCAACATATTTGGGTATGAGTCACTAGTCTTACTCAACATATGTTCCTACATATTTGAATTTGAGACTTACTTTGATCCCACTCAAAAATGTGTTCCCGACACATTTGAGTTCTAGACTTATATTTCTCCCACTCAAAAATGTGTTCCCGGCACATTTGAGTTCGAGACTTATATTTCTCCCACTCAAAAAATATGTCAAACAAATATTGTTTTAGGAAGACTTTCATAGCTCCCACTCAATTTCATGCAAATTGCATATCCTCTCACTATTTTGAATGTTTTCTAAATCCTTTGATCATTTATGAAACTTGAGAGTTTTATTATGAGATACAAGTACCTTACTAGTTCTAAACCCACCAGACTTTCAACACACTTGATGTTGGGTTCGCAGCATAGAAAAAAATTCCTACGATGGGAACTATACGCCAAGATCTATCTACTAGATACAAGCAACAGGTGGATATACATCCATAGAGAACTTACCCTCAAAGACAAACAAAGCTTTGTTAATGAGTTGGAACTCGTGGATGATGTAGCCGAACAATTGCCGATCTTAAGATCGTTTGGAAGTCCTAGCGCCACAAATCAGCAGCGCATCCATCCTCGCACACACGTTCAGGCCACCAAACAACCTCCACCTCCTCTCTCCAGCGAATCAGCGGAAGCAGCAACTCCTTCCAGACGAAATGCCACCGTGAACATGTCGCTAATCCGGGACCATGGGGGAATATATCTAGAGGGGGAGAGAGATCCTTCACGAAGATGTGTACTTTGTGAGGGAGGAGAGGGGGCCTTTTATAGGAGAGGGGGGCTAGTTCCCTCCCCATGGCCAGCTCCCAAGGGGGGTTCCCCCACCTCTTCCTCATTCATGTGGTGGAAGCTCCACTCACATAAACATGCCCCCACTCACACATCCACTCACATGCATTAAATTTCCACCAAATTTAATGCAACTCTCATTTAATAAAACTCTTTTATTTATTTTATTCAGAAATTTGTCAATTACTTTAATTAACAAACATTCACATAAAACCCCCTTCAATATTTCAATATCACATGCAAAACCAATTTCAGCAATTTCACCCGAAACAATTTCGGTGTCCATTGAAATAATTCCAGCACTTTGAAATTCTTTCGTCTGAAACATATATGCTCCAAATGGTGTTTGGCAACTGATACGTTGCCGACGTATCCATAATTTTTGATGTTCCATGCTTGGTTTTATCTACTTTCTTGTGTTTCGTTCAAACTTTGGAGTATTTCTATACACTTTCTTGGACTAACCTATTAACAAGATGCCACAGTGCAGTTGCCCGTTTTCTTCTGTTTTTGGTTCCAGAAAAGTCAGAAAATGAATATTCTCGGAATTGGACCTAACAAAAGCCAAAGTCGATATTTTACCGGAAGACTCACGGAGCCAGAAGACGAGATGGAGAGGGGCCACAGGCTGGCCACACCATAAGGTGGCGCGGGCTAGCCCTGGCCGCGCCACCAGGTGGTGTGGGCCCCCTGGCCGTCCACCGACCTTGCCTCTTCACTTATAAGATGCCTCACGATGCAAAAAACCCTAAATCGAAAAGCCTCCAGCCACGAAAAGTTTTGCAGCACCGCCGCCACCGTAAAGGAGATTCGGGGGACAGAAAGTCTCTGTTCTGGCACCCTGCCGGGACGGGGAAGTGCCCCCGGAGCCATCTCCATCGATCTCCACCACCATCTCCATCACCATTGCTAATTTCCTTGATGAGGAGGGAGTAGTTCTCTCTCGAGGCTAAGGGTTATACCGGTAGCTATGTGTTCATCTCTCTCTATGCATGATCTTATTGAGATCATGAGCTTGTAATCTATAGATCTACCTTGCTACTCAAGTGTTTTAATAGCTCTCTGCTCTCCCCATGTGTGTGAAGTTGACAGTGTGCGCACCATGATGGCACTTAGGCTAGAGATTACAAATACTTGTTATGAGTTATATTTGGAGTTGGACGTCTTTATGAAATTGTGGTGCCATCTAGTGCTCAAGGTGACAGTGTGGGGTTATCTAGATGGGAAAAGCGAACTTTGAGGAGTGCTGTTATAGCCCTACCATCGATTAGAGTGTTCAACCGAAGAGTAGTTTAGAGTAGTATCATAAAGAGAAGATATTTATATGAGAGTGTTCACTAGCGAAAGTATGATCCCTAGGCCTTGTTTCTAAGCATTGAAACACCGTTTGCTACTATATCTATTACATGTTTGCTTGCTTCCATCTTTATTTCAGTTTTACTTTAGTCTTTTCCATGCTATCAAGCTATTTGCTATCACCATTACCACTTATAATTATCCATACCACTTGTATTTCACTATCTCTTCGCCGAACTAGTGCACCTATACACCTGACAAGTGTATTGGGTGTGTTGGGGACACAAGAGACTTCTTGTATCTTGATTGCAGGGTTGCTTGAGAGGGGATACCTTTGACCACTTCCTCCCTGAGTTCGATAAACCTTGGGTGATCCACTTAAGGGAAAACTTGCTGCTGTTCTACAAACCTCTACACTTGGAGGCCCAACAACTGTCTACAAGAATAGAAGTGCGTAGACATCAAGCTATTTTCTGGCGCCGTTGACGGGGACTGAAGAAGAAGAAGCTCTCACATCAACCACGCGCCAGCAAGTATTTTCTGGCGCCGCTGCAGGGGAGGTAAGGTAAAAGGTACTCACATCCTCCGGTGTGAGTGCTCGAAGTTATTTCCTTTAGATTCTACAATTTTGTCTTTTTGTTTCTTGTTTTCACTAGTTAGGCTTAATGGAAAACAACAACAAAATTAGAGAGCTTTATAGTATTTATCTTGAGTTAGGACATGAAGTGTTTGAAGAGAAAATTAAAAAAACCTATGGAACTTTATTTGCATGCTAATAGCAATGTTGTTAGTATTAATTCTTTGGACACCATTATTTCTATGGAAAAGTCTAAGCTTGGAGAAGCTAGTTTTTATGAAAATGATCTTTTTAGTTCCCTAGCTTTGGAAGATAGCTATTCTATTGCTTATGATGATACCAAACCTCCAATATATGATAATTACAATGATCAATATGATATTTTCAGTCCACCTACTATTGAGGACAAAATTAATGATTACAATATGCCTCCTATATTTGATGACTATGGTGATGAGAATAATAATGATAGCTATTTTGTTAAATTTGCTCCCACCACAATTAATAAGAATGACTATGCTTATGTGGAGAGTAATAATCATTTTATGCATGTGGCTCATGATAAGAATGTTTTATGTGATAGTTATATTGTTAATTTTATTCATGATGCTACTAAAAGTTATTATGAGAGAGGGAAACATGGTTTTATGCATCTCAATAATATTAGGTTTCCCCTCTTTAAGTTGAAAGTCTTGAAGTTGCACTTGTTTTGCTCTCCTATGCTTGTTTCTTTGTGCTTTCATGACTTTTTTCTTTACAAGATTCCTATGCATAGGAAGTGGGTTAGACTTAAATGTGCTTTGAATTTGCTTCTTGATGTTCTCTTTTACTTCAATTCATATTTTTTATGTGAGCATCTTCTCAAACTATCATGCCTAACTTAAAGGCGTTAAAGAAAAGTACTTATTGGGAGATAACCCAAAAGTTTTAGATGAGTCTTGAAAGTTATTACTTCAGTAATAACATCTCCTTATCCTTTTTTATTTCCTTTTTGTGCCAATAGTAACCTATAATGAGAGAGAAGTAATGATTGGGAAAGTTGCTGTCCCGAAACAGCTTTCTGTGCTTCATCGTAAAAATTCGTGTAAAATCTCTGTACGTCCTTTTGAGGAGTGAAGTTTTGTGCTTATGCCCCAGGTTGTTATCTAACTTTCGTTAGTTCAACACTTTTTGATTTGAGCAACAGAAAGTCTTCGAAAAAATTCGTCTTTACCTGCTGATCTGTTTTGACAGATTTCTGCCATTTTCTGCATTTGCTTCTTGTTGGTTCCTTTTTGAGTTCTTTTGGGGAATTGAGCTTTTTTAGGGAAGTGATACAGTATCTAATGTTTTAATGGAAGTTTTATTGGTGTTAGAACTGAACCTAAAGACCTATTATCTTGATTTCTCTAATGTTGCTAATAAAGATTGTGTGAAGTTTTGTATGAAGGAAAAATTTCAGGTGCATGGAAGGAATGATTAATGAGATGAAGGATGGACTAAAGCTCAAGCTTGGGGATGCCACACGTGTCACCCCAAGAAATATCCAAGAAGTACAAGCATCAAAGCTTGGTGATGCCCAAGGCATCCCCCTCTTCATCAATAAAAATCCCTAGTTTTTTCCAAACACTTCATTTTTATTGTTTCATACACAGTTGTGTTGTTCTTGGAGCGTCTTCTTTTTCATTTTTGTTTTGGTTCTTCGTTTGCTCGGTTTTCTTAGTTTGCTGAATAAATTGGTTGGACCCCCTCTTTCATACATTGGTTTTCAAATAGTTTGGTTTGGATTGGAAAAGAGTAGGAAAGTTCATGCTTAAGTGGTAAAGAGAGCTTGTTTTTGATTGTGGCCTATGCTTTGTCATGCCATGCTCGATATTGTTTTAGCTTTATGCTTAGTATTCTTTGCTGTATCATGACTTGTTATAAACAATTGAGATTGCTTAATGTTCCTTGGAAGAATCATGCGTTGTTTTAGCATATTAAAGCATAATATTGTGGTATTCTCCTTTGATGCTTTATTTGGGTTGACTTGGCGCATGCTCACACCATGTTATGACTATCCCAAGTCACCATAGCCTTTATGATCCTTTAGTTTACAACTTGTAGTATCACTTTATGCTTTGATTAATGATGTTTTGTCGCTCTGCATGATTATGTCCATTATTTCTCTCTTAGTCGGTCGCTCCCAGTCTTTTGCTAGCCTCCATAACCAAGTATGAGTTCCACTCATGCATCCAACTCCTAAAACCAAGTTATTGCAAAGAGTCCACCATACCTACCTATTAGCATTTGCTATTCCAAGTATATTCATGTTTTTAGCTACCTTCTGAATTAAACTTGTTATGAGAAAACTAGTGATTAAAGCTCTCACGAACTTGATGGTACACTTTACTTTTCTTGCCCTTAATAAACTTGAACCATCATGTCGTCTATGTTGTATATGCTTGCACGTATTTTTTGGGGATTAGCAGAACCATGCTGTCATGGGGAATGCTTTCAACATTGCACTTGTACTTTGTACCTAGTTGATATCATGCTCTTTTGTCTATGGATGTCGTCGGTGTGAAATGAAAGGGGAGCTTGTAAGTCCATGGAGTTATGTATGTGTGTTAGAGAAACGCCTGGGCCGCTGGTCTAATCCATGCTGTCATGGTGGAAACCTGCAGCGTAACCATAATGAGCTGTCTATGAAGCATTCTTCTTATAAAAAAGTCAGATTGAGAAAAAAGAGAAAAAGAAAAGAAAAAAAGAGATATGAGAAAAGAGGAAAGAGAGAAAAAAGCACCATTTTCCCATGGTAAATAAGAAGATTGCTGAGATGCTTGTTGTCTGCTTGCCTTGTCATTTTGATATGAGGATTCTTCCGTATCATCGGGCAAGGGGTACCCCGTTGGCGGTTCTCTATGATACACATGTACTTACGATGACAAGAACTTACCGGTGACTAAACTTGAGTAGCATGAGGAGCGTCCCTCGTATTCAAGGGACATGAGATTTCCAACTTATACTTTGTCAAGCATATACTCCATAGTTTGTTCACTTTAACCTTAATCACTTCAAGATGCTTATGATAGGGGCAATGAGAGCTGAAAGCTATTAAGTACCATAATTTTTGGAAGCTCTTTATGAGACTTGAATCCCTACTTCCTTCTATGAAGGCCTTTCTTTTACTTTTATGCTGAGTCTCCACCTTCTATCTTTATGCACCTACTTTGAGAGCATAGTGGCCATTCTTAGTTCTATGTGCATTGTCCCAAGACTTGTTGATTGATGCATAGCTTTGATATTGCTTGTTTTGAACTATTTGTATCTAGTCACTCTTATGAACTTTGAAGGTGTCCTATGCATTTATGTTTGCTACTCTATGAGGGACAAGCTGAATACCACTATGCTATGTTTTCTTTATGTGAAACAAACAAACGTCTTGCAAAGCATTTTTTATTCATGAATCTTTTGTTTGTGCCTTTTCATGTTGCAACTTAGTTGCTTTGTCTTATTGCTAGAACTTTGCCTTTCATGTTTTGATTGAAGTACTATGATCCCAGCTATCAATGTTTTACAAATACTTTGATCAATTTTATGATGGTGCATGTCACATAAAAATTATTCTTTGTTTTTATCACTTACCTACTCGAGGACGAGCAGGAGTTAAGCTTGGGGATGTTGATACGTTGCTAACGTATCCATAATTTTTGATGTTCCATGCTTGGTTTTATCTACTTTCTTGTGTGTTGTTCCAACTTTGGAGTATTTCTATACACTTTCTTGTACTAACCTATTAACAAGATGCCATAGTGCCAGTTGCCTGTTTTCTTCTATTTTTGGTTCCAGAAAAGTCAGAAAATGAATATTCTTGGAATTGGACCTGACAAAAGCCAAAGTCGATATTTTACAGGAAGACTCACGGAGCCAGAAGACGAGACGGAGAGGGGCCATAGATGGCCACACCATATGGTGGCGCGGGCTAGCCCTGGCCGCGCCACCATGTGGTGCGGGACCCCTGGCCGCCCACCGACCTTGCCTCTTCGCCTATAAGATGCCTCCCGATGCAAAAACCCTAAATCGAAAAGCCTCCAGCCACGAAAAGTTCCACAGCGCCGCCGCCATCGTAAAGGAGATTCGGGGGACAGAAAGTCTCTGTTTCGGCACCCTGCCGGGACGGGGAAGTGCCCCCGGAGCCATCTCCATCGATCTCCACCACCATCTCCATCACCATTGCTAATTTCCTTGATGAGGAGGGAGTAGTTCTCTCTCGAGGCTAAGGGTTCTACTGGTAGCTATGTGTTCATCTCTCTCTCTATGCATGATCTTATTGAGATCATGAGCTTGTAATCTATAGATCTACCTTGCTACTCAAGTGCTTTAATAGATCTCTGCTCTCCCCATGTGTGTGAAGTTGATAGTGTGCGCACCATGGTGGCACTTAGGCTAGAGATTACAAATACTTGTTATGAGTTATATTTGGAGTTGGATGTCTTTATGAAATTGTGGTGTTTGTTTGAACCATCTAGTGCTCAAGGTGACAGTGTGGGGTTATCTAGATGGGAAAGCGAACTTTGAGGAGTGTTGTTATAGCCCTACCATCCATTAGAGTGTTCAACCGGAGAGTAGTTTAGAGTAGTATCATAAAGAGAAGATATTTATATGAGAGTGTTCACTAGAGAAAGTATGATCCCTAAGCCTTGTTTCTAAGCATTGAAACACAATTTTCTACTAGATCTATTACATGTTTGCTTTCTTGCATCTTTATTTCAGTTTTACTTTAGTCTTTTCCATGCTATCAAGCTATTTTCTATCACCGTTACCACTTATAATTATCCATACCACTTGTATTTCACTATCTCTTCGCCGAACTAGTGCACCTATACACCTGACAAGTGTATTGGGTGTGTTGGGGACACAAGAGACTTCTTGTATCTTGATTGCATGGTTGATTGAGAGGGGATACCTTTGTCCACTTCCTCCCTGAGTTCGATAAACCTTGGGTGATCCACTTAAGGGAAAACTTGCTGCTGTTCTACAAACATCTGCACTTGGAGGCCCAACAACTGTCTACAAGAATAGAAGTGCGTAGACATCAACAACCCTTAAGTGTGTCACCCTACGGTTCACGAATAATGCAAACATGATCGAGACTCTTCTTAGATCAATAATCAGAAGCGGGACGTGGAGATCCATTCTGACTCCTACACATTCAACGATGACTTCTGTGATCGTGAGAACCTTTAACGCTAGTAACTTAATCCCTTTGTCTCACGATATATTACATGTCCGAGATTCGATCATCGGTATCCAAATACCTAGTTTGATCTCGTTACCAAGATGCATTCTTTTCTCGTTCCCGTGATATAACATTCTAGTGATCACATCACTTGCTTGCAACCTATTCTCAATGTGATATCACCGAGAGGGCCCAGAGTATATATATCCGTCATCGGGATGGACAAATACCACTCGTGATCCATGAGCCTCTACATAACACCTTCGTAGCACCGAACCCACCTTTATAGTCACCCTTTTACGGTGTGACGTTTGATGTTATCAAGATACTCTTCCGGTGTTAGTGATTAACATGATATCATGGTATAAGGACTAGGATTACTTCGTATGGTGTTATAGCAATATAAACTCAATGACTTTGATTGTAATGCTATACTTCGGATGAATGTTCATCACATCATTTCACAAATGTTGTGACCTTGTTATTAACGACATCCAATGTCCATGATGAGGAACCTTTGATCATCTTGTTAATCAACGACCTAGTTCAAAGAGAGGCATAACTAGGAACTTTCCATTTGTTTATGAAACACACATGTATTAACATTTCTATATTAATACAATTATAGCATGCAAAATAAACATCTATCATATACTTGGAATATACATAATAACAACTTTATTATGGCCTCTCAGGGCATATTCCCTTCAGTCTCCCACTTGCACTAGAGACAATAATCTAGTTACATAGTGATAAATATAACACCCATGGAGTTCTGGTGTTGATCATGTTTTGCCCTAGGGAGAACTTTAGTCAACGGATCTGCAACATTGAGATCCGTATGTACTTTACAAATCTTTATATCTCCATCCTTGACATGCTCTCGGAAGGAGTGAAACCGACGCTTAATATGCTTGGAATTCTTGTGAGACCTTGGTTCCTTGGCGTTGGCTATGGCTCCATTGTTGTCACAATAGATAACCATTGGGTCCAATGCACTAGGAACCACACCTAGTTCGGTTATGAACTCCTTCATCCAAACCGCTTCCTACGCCGCTTCTGAAGCAACAACCTATTCCGCCTCTGTCGTTGATCCAGCCACCACAGGTTGTTTGGAACTCCTACAACTAACTGCTGCTCCGTTCAAGAGAAATCCATATCCGGATTGAGACTTAGAGTCATCCGGATCGGTGTCAAATCTAGGATCGACATAACACTTAGCGACCAGCTCTTCTTCACCCCAGTATACAAGAAATATATCCTTAGTTCTTCTTAAGTACTTAAGGATATTCTTGACCGCTATCCAGTGTTCCGTACCTGGATCAGATTGGTACCTACTAGTTAAACTAATAGCATGTGCCACATCCGGTCTTGTACATAGCATGGCGTACATTATAGAGCCTATAGCCGAAGCATAGGGGTTTTTATCCATTTTCTCTCTTTCTTCCGTCGTAGCCAGACTTTGAGTCTTGCTCAGTGTCTTTCCTTGCAACATTGGTAAGAACCCCTTCTTACTTCTGTCCATTTTAAACTTCTTTAAAATCTTATCAAGGTATGTACTTTGTGATAGCCCTATCAGGCGCCTTGATTTATCTCTATAGATCTTTATGCCTAATATGTATGGCGCTTCACCTAGGTCCTTCATCGAAACTTTGCTATTTAGATAACTTTTAACACTGTTTAAAAGATCTATATCATTTCCAATCAATAATATGGCATCCACATATAATATTAGAAATGCCACATTGCTCCCACTCACTTTCTTGTAATTACAAGCCTCTCCATAAGTTTGGACAAATCCAAACTCTTTGATCACCTCATCAAAGCGGAGATTCCAACTCCGGGATGCTTGCTTCAGTCCATAGATGGATTGCTGAAGCTTGCATACCTTGTCAGTATCCTTAGGATTGACAAAACCCTTTGGTTGTATCATATACAACTCTTCTTCAATGTTACCATTGAGGAATGCAGTTTTGAAATCCATCTGCAATATCTCATAATCGAAATAAGCAGGAATTGCTAACATAATCCTAGCCGACTTTAGCATCGCTACGGGAGAGAATGTCTCATCATAGTCAATTCCTTGAATTTGTCGAAACCCCTTTGTGACAAGTCGAGCTTTATAGATGGTTACATTACCATCAACATCCGTTTTCTTTTGAAAATTCATTTATTCTCAACGGCCTTTCGGTCGCGAGGTAAGTCCACCAAGGTCCAAACCTGGTTTTCGTACATGGATTCCATCTCGGATTTCATGGCTTCTAGCCATTTGTTGGAATCCGGGCTCGTCATCGCTTCTTCATACATCGTCGGGTCATCTATTTCATCAACCATAAAATTCATAACAGGATTTCCGTACAGTTCAGGAGCCGCACGTGTCCTGCTTGACCTGTGAGGTTCGGTAGTGTCCTCTTTCGGAGTTTCATGATCATTATCATTAGTTCCCACTTCATTCGGTGAAGTCAACTCTAGAACAATTTCTGGTGCTGCGCTACTCGCGGTTGCATGAAGAGAAGGTTTAATAACCTCTTCGAGTTCTACCTTCTGACTACACACGCCTTTCGTGAGAAACTCTTTCTCTAGAAAGGACCCATTCTTGGCAACGACAACCTTGCCCTCGGATCTGTGATAGAAGGAATACCGAATAGTTTCCTTAGGGTATCCTATGAAGATGCATTTTTTAGCTTTGGGCTCGAGTTTATCCGGTTGAAGTTTCTTCACAGAAACATCGCTACCCCAAACTTTAAGAAATGACAGCTTAGGTTTGTTTCCAAACCACAATTCATACGGTGTCTTTTCAACGGATTTAGATGGTGCCCGATTTAAAGTGAATGCATCACTTTCCAGTGCATAACCCCAAAATGATAGTGCCAAGTCAGTTAGAGACATCATAGATCAGACCATCTAATAAAGTACAATTACGACGTTCCAACACACCATTACGCTGTGGTGTTCTGGCAGGTGTGAGTTGTGAAACTATTCCACACTCTTTCATATGTGTGCTAAACTCGTAACTTAGATACCCACCTCCACAGTCAGACCATATAAATTTGATCTTTCTATTACGATGATTTTCTACTTCATTCTGAAATTCCTTGAACTTTTCAAAGGTTTTAGATTTGTGTTTCAGCAAATAGATATACCCGTATCTACTCAAATCATCCGTGAAAGTAACAAAATAATGATAACCACCTCGTGCCGACACACTCATTGGACCGCATACATCAGTATGTATGATTTCCAATAAATCTGTCACTCGTTCCATTGAACCGGAAAACGGCGTTCTAGTCATCTTGCCCATAAGGCATCACTCACATGTATCAAATGATTCAAACTCAAGTGATTCCAAAAGTCCATCAGAATGGAGTTTCTTCATGCATTTAACACCAATATGACCTAGAAGGCAGTGCCACATATATGCAGATATATCGTCATCAAGTTTAATCCTTTTAGCATCAACATTATGAATATGTGTAACACTACTATTGAGATCCAATAGAAATAAACCATTCATCACAGGTGCATGACCATAAAATATATCATTCATATAAATCGAACAACCATTTTTCAGACTTAAATGAATAACCACATTGCATTAAACAAGATCTAGATATAATGTTCATGCTCAGTGCAGGCACCAAATAACAATTATTTAAGTTTATAACTAATCCCAACGGTAGGTGGAGAGGCAGTGTTTTGATGGCGATCACATCAACTCTCGATCCATTGCTGACACGCATCTTGACCTCACCCCTTGCTAGCGGTCGCTTGTTCCACAGCCCCTAATTCGAGTTACATATATTAGCAACCGATCCAGTATTAAATACCCAGGTGCTACTGCGAGTACTATTCAAGTACACATCAATAACATGTATATCATATATACCTTAGTTTGTCTTGTCGGTCTTTACTAAAGCCACATATTCGGGGCTGTTCTGTTTCTAGTGACCATACTCTTTGCAATGAAAGCATTCAGAATCAGGCTGAGGGCCTACCTTGGTCTTTTTCTTGGGTACAACAAACAATTTTCCACCCTTCTCGAAATTACCTTTGGGTTCACCTCTTTCCTTGGAGATGACGATTTTATCAACCATCAACCCATAATGCCTTTTCTTTATGTCTAATTCGGTAGCCAATAGTATGGTAGCGAGTTCAGTGAGCGATCCAATCACACCACTTATCTTGTAATTTAGTACAAACTCTTTGTAGCTAGGTCAGAGCGACTGCATGACTCTATCCATCACAAGGTCTACTGGGATACCATGTCCTAGTGTCTTAAGACGTTGAACATAGCCCATCATCATGATGCGATTGTTCATAGAGCTGTGTTCCTTCATGTTTACGGTAAAGAACTCGCTAGAAATCTTATATCTCTTAGCATGGATTTAGCTCTCAGACATAGTTTTGAGTTCCTTCACCATAGCATCAACGATGCTGAGTTCAAAGCGTCTTTGGAGTTCAGGTTCCATTTACATAAGGATCGCGTATTTTAGAAGATTATAGTCATCATGCTTTGTGTCATACACATTGCGTTCATCTAGAGATGCAGTACTTGCAGGAGTGTCACCTATCGGACCATCTAGCACATATTGTTTTTGTTCAGCAATGAGGAAAGACCTCAAGTTCAAGAACCAGTTGGTAAGTTGCTACCATTTACCGCAAGTTTCTCTTTCTCCATGAACACATTGAAATTAAAAGTAGGTGGTTCCATCTACAATAGGATTTGTAAAGTTTAGACTAAGTTTATGATAGATCGAGTTCAACTAATCCAAAATACAAATGAACTCCCATTAAAAAACAACATCCCTCATGTCTTTTTGGTGATTACATGAACCAAATCCACTACACCAAGTCCGATCATCACGTGAGTCGGTGTAGTTTCAAAGGCGAGCATCAATATGGGCATCATATCAACTATATGACTCATGCTTAACCTTTCGGTCCATGTTCCGAGGCCATGTCTGTACATGCTAGGCTCGCCAAGTAAGAACCTTAGTACTCACATGTGTAAAACTTTCTTACACCCGAAATATGATTGTGGATTCAAGTACACCCGATCATCACGTGATGTCTTGAAGCGGCAAAACATAAACGATGCATACTTAAGGAAGAACACATTTTTATCTTGATATCTAAATGAGGGATCATATTATAATGCTACTAAAAACGTCAAACTAGCAATATAAGATGCAAACATCATATGTGTAAAGTGGAATGATATGGTCCATGCATTTGATCACCATCATGTGCATCGCGGTATGATCTCTATCATTCCTTTGTGTGTAAGGACAAGGTCTATGGAACTTACACGTTAGGTGTGTTGTAAGGGTATCTACTATACATCAACTTACAACATTACAATATCATGACACTAGCCCAACAATAATCTAAACTAGATGCCTCTAATTTATCCATTGCAAGTTTTACGTGGCTTAGGGCTTTCAGAGATAGAACCGGTCTTACCTACGAACATTGAACCACAACGATGATAACTAAGTTATTAGCAACTCGTTGTAAATCAGATATTGACTATAGTAGGAGAGACAGACACCCGCTAGCCACTTATGCAAAACTAGTTGCATGTCAGTCGTGGAACCGGTCTCATGTGCGAGGACATGTAAAGTTGGTCCGAGACGCTTCATCCCACTATGCCACCAATATCCAAAATACATGAAAGAAGGAATAACATGATCATCATCATCCACATAAAAACATATGTGTATTACCCATGCAAAGCACCTACGCATAGATCAGGCTCTGATACCACTGTTGGGTTCACAGCATAGAAAACAATTTTTTTCCTACGAAGGGAACTATACGCCAATATCTATCTACTAGATACAAGAAACAGGTGGATATACGTCCATAGAGAACTTACCCTCGAAGACAACAAAGCTTTGTTAACGTGTTGGAACTCATGGATGATGTAGTTTAACGCTTGCCGATCTCAAGATCATGTGAAAGTCCTAGCGT
Organism: Avena eriantha; assembly: GCA_910589775.1. Lineage (NCBI taxonomy): Eukaryota > Viridiplantae > Streptophyta > Magnoliopsida > Poales > Poaceae > Avena > Avena eriantha. Next base: position 480,100,631 of record OU342742.1, on the reverse strand, counting down.
CGCAAATCAGTAGCGCATCCGTCCTCGCACACACGTTCAGGCCACCGAACAACCTCCACCTCCTCGCTCCAGCGAATCAGCAGAAGCAGCAACTCCTTCCAGACGAAATGCCACCGGGAACATGTATCTCGCTAATCCGAGACCATGGGGGAATATATCTAGAGGGGAGAGAGATCCTTCACGAGGAGGTGTACTTTGTGAGGGAGGAGAGGGGGCTACTCCCCTCCCCATGGCCGGCGCCCAAGGGGGGGGGTGCCCCCACCTCTTCCTCATTCATGTGGTGGAAGCTCCATTTACATAAACATGCCTCCACTCGCACATCCACTCACATGCATTAAATTTCCACCAAATTTAATGCAACTCTCATTTAATAAAACTCTTTTATTTATTTTATTTAGAATTTTGTTAATTACTTTAATTAAAAAACAGTCACATAAAACCCCGTGCAATATTTCAATATCACATGCAGAACCAATTTCAGCAATTTCACCCGAAACAATTCCGGTGTCCATTGAAATAATTCCAGCGCTTTGCAATTCTTTCATCTGAAACATATATGATCCAAATGGTGTTTGGCAACCCTTAAGTGTGTTACCCTATGGTTTGTGAATAATGCAGACATGATCGAGACTCCTCTCAGATCAATAATCAGAAGCGGGACCTGGAGATCCATTCTGACTCCTGCACATTGAACGATGATTTCTGTGATCGTGAGAATCTTTAATGCTAGTAACTTAATCCCTTTGTCTCACGATATATTAAATGTTCGAGATTTGATCATCGGTATCCAAATACCTAGTTTGATCTCGTTACCGACATGCACTCTTTTCTCGTTCCCATGATATAACATTCTAGTGACCACATCACTTGCTTGCAAGCTATTCTCAATGTGATATCACCGAGAGGGCCCAGAGTATATCTATCCATCATCGGGATGGACAAATACCACTCTTTGCTCCATGAGCCTCTACATAACACCTTCATAGCACTAAACCCACCTCTATCGTCACCCTTTTACGGTGTGATGTTTGATGTTATCAAGATACTCTTTCGGTGTTAGTGATTAACATGATCTCATGGTCTAAGGACTAGGATTACTTCGTATAATGTTATAGAAATATAAACTCAATGACTTTAATCGTAATGCTATACTTCGGATGAATTTTCATCACATCATTTCACAAACGTTGTGACCTCATTATTAACGGCATCCAATGTCCATGATCAGGAAACTTTGATCATGTTGTTAATCAACGAGCTAGTTCAAAGAGAGGCATAACTAGGAATTTTCCATTTGTTTATTAAACACACATGTATTAACGTTTCCGTATTAATACATTTCTAGCATGGAAAATAAACATCTATCATATACTTGGAATTTACATAATAACAACTTTATTATTGCCTCTCAGGGCATATTCCCTTCACTTGAATCAAGTTCATTTGAATTTGTCCAATACTTGACAAATTGTGCTTTTCTCATTCACCCCCTTTTCCACTATGGCTTTGTAGTCATTTGGGAAAATCCAAGTAACCCTTTTTACTTGTTAAGATTCAGCAACACATTGCTTTCTAATCTTAAGTGAATTTTGCCTCTACGATTTCTCATAATTCTAGTTTACCATTATTTCCTTAGTAGTTCGTAGGTATGTCATATTCTAGTAATCATGACAAATGATTCACAAATACCTCCATACAAGATGTGGAGTATATTTTGAATCCTACCTTGTGTAGTGAAAATACTAGTGGGGAAAACACAATGATCATTATCATTGATTCTTTCCTTTGTGAGGAGAACCGTTCAGGAACGCTTTCGATTGCACTTCTTATACCTCTCATGCAGGGTTTTGAATTCTCATCATGTTTTTCACTATCTTCCATTAGCTCCATAATCGAGAAATATCACTAAATATGAACTTTCTCGAGAATGCACCAAAATCCAAGCAATACTAGTTTTTCTTTCCTTTTGGTTCTAGCTATGGCTATCGTATTCATAATTTCTAGTGAATACTCTACAAGGACTTATTCGCTATTTTTTATTTATATCGAATAACCCCATAAGTTCCATGACGATCCGTACAATATATGGCACCGATCTCATGAATTTATATGGTTCACTATATATTCTAATTGATTGCTAACTATTTCTAACAAATGGTCTTTACATCTACACTGCAACGATTTATTTGGCCCCATCTATTCACCCACTTGATATTTAATTCATATTGTGATGCTTTGCATTTTGACATTTCAAACCCATTGTATTCCACAATTATCTTTATGCCACTTTTATAAAGTTGAATTTCATTACTATTGATCAAATCGTAGTAATTAGATTCTCTTTTATCTTCATACCCTTCATATGCTGAAATTATTTGATCATATCAAATAGTTTCATGCTCATGTTTCCTTTGGTAAACTTATTTACACATTTTAAACAATCATACAATGATAATTACCATTTTGGTAAACTACAATACATCAAATATGTATTCTATTTTAACAATTCATCAAACACTTTGTATTCATGTAATACACGGTGTTTAAGTTATTTCAGCCGAACTTAGGCACCATTCACATGTGACAAGAATACAAGTGTCTTTCACATATTATGAATATAACTTCAAATTTAAACAATGGTTTCATTCATTAATGAATATATCATTAAGTTGGGTAATTTCAAGGCATTTCAATATTTTACAAATGTTCATGCATTATCAATTAGTTTCAACAACAAGGATAATTCACACATAATCGAACAAGATATGAACACAAATAGAAATCATTCATAAAAGCAGAACAAATGTTTGTTACAAACTCATATGAATAACCGTCCCACAAAGTGTGAGACACACTAATGAAGTTCACATATCCATCGATCACAATAACTATCCAAAAACATAAACTTAGTGATAAATTTTGAGGGAGAGTGCCGTTGGCCATTATCATCAAGCTCGCCATCAACACGCAATGTCACCTCCTCTCTAGCAAGCACCTCTCATGCAGAAGGACCTGTTTTCAGCAAAACAGAACAAGTATCAAATATACTTAACACTACAATATGTGTTTGCAAGATTATAACATTTATAAACTGTATATATCAAATATATACCTTCGTCATCGATGACCTCTACGACAACGGGTTCAACCATCACATCCCTGAAATGTGATATGAACTCGTGGAAATCCTGTGTTTCCGCGTCGCCTCTCATAATGCAAATCCTGGCAAGTGCTTGGTAGCTTGGTGGCAGTGACCACATCAACACGCCAGTTGCAAAAGAGCTTGCGAACCAGTTGTCCAGGAAGTATGCAAGACTCATGTATGCATCATATATGCATACCAAGTGATCTTCAAGTGAAGAGTTCTCCTCCATATTTATGCATAGGAAATCTCCCATCAGCTCATACTCCCATAAGCGTGCTTCTTCCACAAAATGTGTCCTAAGATGGACCATTACCATACGAGGGCCAACATTACCCACGACTAGCCACAGCTTATCCACCATCCCGAAACGCATCGCCACTGATATGAAGGTGGCCATCTCAGGACGGTAACAACGGTATTCCCGCTGCTCTAGGGTCTCTAAGATACTGGGCTGATCCAAATCCATCTCGTTGAGTATATAGTCGACCACGTCATTCTCACTAAGGAGAACATGGAGACGTGCAACCCACATAGAGAACTTTGATCCGTCTAGTCTGAGCTTCTGTCCATATAACCAATCGTCAACAGGGAAGGTAGCATCGGGGAGAACCATTTTTTACATTTATAATTGCAAAAGGAATTTATACTAAGTTTATAATTAAATGAGTTAATAATAACTCCACTAAAAACACCTATCCCCTGAAGGGTTCTAGTGATAACACGACCCCTTTTCCCCACATCTCCCCCGATCGTCACGGCCATCAATGTGGGTGCTACGGTGGATGCTAAATGTCGGTCACATCATTCATACGACTCGTGCTCGATCTTTCGACCATCCATGTTCTGAGGCCATGTCTACACATGCTAGGCTCGCCAACTCAACCTTAGTATATTCGTTGTGCAACATGGCTTACACACACTGTATGCTAACGTAGATATGTCTGACACCCGATCGTCACGGCCTGCCTCATACCGAAGAACTTTCTTGGTGGAGCACACTAAGGGGGAACACAATCATTGGTAATTTTAATAGGGATCATCTTATTAGGCTACCACCAAGTATCTAATACAAGCACACAATAAGATATACAAACAATAAAATTAAATGTGAATGTGATGTGATATGGTCCTTGATGACCCACAAGTATAGGGGGTGTATCGCAGTATTTTCGAGGGAAGTGAAACACAATTTATTGATTTGACACAAGGGGAGCCAAAGAATATTTATAAGCCTTAAGAACTGAGTTGTCAATTCAGCTGCACCTGGAAACAATCTTGCTCACAACAGTTTATCAGTAGCAACAGTTTTGTAATAGCAATAGCAAAGTAATAGCAGTAGTAAAAGTAAAGATAGTAGTAGCAATTGGAGTAAACAGTAGGATTAAAGCGCGGTGGGCATAGGGATGGATGGACGGGCATTGCATGGACAAGACAATTCATATAGCAATCAAGACATAGGGCATTTGTAGATAAATAAGATAAAGCATCCAAGTACTAAATAATCATAGGCATGTGTTCCATATATAATCATACGTGCTCGCAATGAGAACTTGCACAACACCTTTTGTCCTGCCAGCCCGTTTGCAGCAGGGCCTCAAGGGAACTACTGGAAATTAAGGTGCTCCTTTTAATAGAGCACCGGAGCAAAGCATTAACACTCCGTGAACACACGTGATCCTCACATTAAAGCCATCCCCCCAGGTTATCCCGATTATTATCACTTCGGGGCCTTTGGTTCCGGACAATAATATGTGTATACAACTTGCAGGTAAGACCATAAACAATACTATCATAATGAATCAATAACATGTTTAGATCTAAAATCATGGCACTCAGGCCCTAGTGACAAGAATTAAGCATAACAAGTTGCAACAAAGTCAAAAAACACTAATAATAGATACTAGGCACCATGCCCTAACAATCTAATGCCATTACATGAACGATCTCATCTAATCCCTACCATCCCCATAGCCTACATCGGGGGATTACTCACTCAATGATGGGGGAATCGTGGATGGTCGATGGAGAAGCGATGGTGATGATGATGGCAATGATCTCCTCCAATTCCCCGTCCCGGCAGGGTGACAAAACGGAGTTTCTGGTTCTGAATTACGGAATCTGGTGGTGGCGATGTAGCGGAACTCTTTCTGAAAAAACATTGAACCCCCTGGGTTTTTAGGTCAGGAGGCATCTTATAGGCGAAGAGGGAGGCCGAGGGGGTGACCGAGGTGGCCACACCACCCCTTGGCGCGTCCAGGCCTGGCTCGCGCGGCCAGGTGGTGTGGGCCCCTCATGGCCCTCCTCCGTCTCGTCTTCTGGCTCCGCGAATCTTCTGGCGAAATAGGATTTTTGGCATATATTCCGGGATTTTTCCTGATAGTTGATTTTCTGCACAAAAACTAGACACCAAGGTAATTCTACTGAAAACAGCATCAGTTTGTGTTAGCTGTATCCAAATTACACAAGTTTAGAGGAGAAACAATAGCAAAAGTGTTTGGGAAAGTAGATACGTTTTGGACGTATCAACTCCCCCCAAGCTTAGCTTATTTCTTGTCCTCAGGCAATTTAGTTGAAAACTAAGTGCGAATAAAATAAACTTTCATGAACACATTTGCTTCATATGATGTATATATTCTCAGCATATGATCAAGTACTTAGACAACTCATAATAAGGAGTATGAAAATAAGGTCACTCACTAGTCATTGCAAGCTATGAAGAGATTCGAACTCAAAAATAATAAGTAGCATGAAACATAAACATAAGCAACATTGCAATGCTCATAAAAAGGTATGATAAAGTGGTATCTCGCTTGCCTTTGATTGTAGAGCAAACATAAATGCCGAGGAACCTCTGAAGTTCGAGTGAAGACTAGAAGTAAAGATATCAGAGATACAAGCATCAAGGTCATGGCACAATTAACCAAGTTTTGAAACAAGCATATTACACTAAGAATGACAACTATGCTCTCAAGAAAGTGCTCATAGAATATGTGGTGACTCAACAAGGAAGTGAAAAGGTTTTGAAAAGTTTGAAAGGCTTCCAAATGCTGAAAGTATGGTACTTGTTAGCTTTGAGCTCTCATTGCCCCTATCATAAGCATCTTTAGATGGTTAAGGTGAAAGTGAGGTCCAATACAAGTATATGCTTGATAGACCATAAACTGGAAATCCCATGTCCCTTGAGTACGAGGGCCCCTCCTCATGCTACTCAACTTTAGTTACCGATAAGTTCTTGTCATAGTAAATACATGCGTATCATAGAGAACCGCCAACGGGGTACCCCTTGCCTAATGATACGGAAGAATCCCCATATCAAAATGACAAGGAAAGCAGACAATGAGCATCTTAGCAATCTTCTTATTTACCATGGGAAAATGGTGCTTTTTTCTATCTTTCCTCTTTTCTCGTCATCTTTTTTCTTTTTTTTTCTCAATAACTATCTCTCTTTGTTTTATATAAGAAGAATGCTTCATAGATTGCTCATTATGGTTACGCTGCAGGTTTCCACCATGATTAGGCATGGATTAGACCAGCCACCCAGGAGTTTCTCTAACACACATACATAACTCCATGGACTTACAAGCTCCCCTTCTATTTCACATCGACGACATCTATAAACAAAAGAGCATGATATCAATTGGGTATATATTTACAGGTGTTGAAAGCGTTCCTCGTGACAACACGGTTCTACTAATCCCCAACCTATAATTTTCAAGCATATAACTTTCATGGACAGTCACAATGGTTCAGGTTTATTAAGTGCAAGAAATAAAGTGTTCCATCAAGTTCGTGAGAGCTTTACTAACTAACTTTCTCATAACAAGCAAACATTTTATTCGGAATAAAACAATACATACTGAATATGCACGGAAAAGCAAATGATGCTAATAGGTAGGTATGGTGGACACTTTTGGCAATATTGGGTTTGGGGAGTTGGAAACACGAGTAGAGCTCATACTCAGTGCAAGTGAAGGATAGCAATAGTAAGGGAGCGACATACGAGAGAGCAATAACTGTCATAATCATGCTTGCAATAAAATAGGACTAATCATGGCATGAAAGTGATTCAAGACCCCTGAGGCAAAATAATGCACCGAGGCTTAACTGATTATTATTTCAGTCATATGCATGCCTCAGCATGTGCCAAGTCAATTCAAGTGAAACATTCAGAGGAGGATACCACAGTGTCATACCAAGTTATGAATAGAACAATGCAAGCAAACATTCATATGACATGATACAAACTATTAGCAAGCTGGAGCTAATCATAAGAAAGTAAGAACTACTAAGCATCCATAAATAACATACACCTTACATGAACAGACTAAGCATGCCCATAATGATGAGTATATGTACAAAAATGAAAACAAATAGAGTTCGTTACCAGCCTCTTACCACACCTCAAGTTGTCATTAATCTTCATTATTGCCCTTCACTTGTGTGGCTTGAATAATAACATGAAACCCAACTCCACTGAGGACTGCTGAACCCTGCAACGAACTTCACAAAACCAAAGAAGAACAACAAATATTTTTTGGGTTTTCGATTTTTAAAGGCAAGAACCAAAAGGAAGAACAAGCAAAGCGAAATATTTTTGGGTTTTTCGAATAATCAAAACAAAGCAAAAAGGAAGAAGCAAACCAAGGCTAAAAAGACAAAGAAGCAAACAGAGAGAAACAACAAAAATATTTTTGGTCTTTTTGTGTTTTGGAAAGAAAAAGTAAAGAAAGAACGAAAACTAAAAAGAGAACAAAACATGGATATACAAAGTACCGACTAAACATGATATGGAGATGAGTGTGGTGTTGGTGTACCTCCCCCCAAGCTTAGGCTTTTGGCATAAGTGGGTATCAATCCCAAGCTGGCCAAGATGGAGCGCCTCCGTAGTACGGCGAAGAGGTGCCCTCGTCTTGATACGAGCTCGAGGACGCCCCAGCGTAGTGCGCAGAATAGTCGTAAGAGGGCACATCCCCCTGGTGCTGCCCGTAGAAACCAAGCAAGCAGAGCTGCTCGTCTACCTCCTCCTTGGAATGCGACCATGGCCTCCTGTAAATACTGAACAAAGTGGATTGTGACAAAGGAATTTCCCTCTCGTCTCCGTCAGTAAACAACATCCTATATACAAAACCCTCCATACTAGAGTCAGCTGTGACAAAGTGATGCGTTTTCATAGCAGCAAGATCAAGCCTTTATGGTGTCAACACAATGTCATTAGGATCCACAGAAAGTTCTAAAGCAGCAACCATGCGTGAGGCAATAATGCCCCCATAAATAGGTCCTCTAGCGGCTAGGCGGCGAGCAATGAGAGAGCCAAGATTATACTTGGTATCATTATTAAGTGCAACAATAAGGAAAGCTAAATGATAATTAGAAATGTTACTAGTGTTCTCCCTACCAAGAATACTAGTGGCAAGATAATAAGCAAAATATCTTAGAGCTGGGAGTTGAATGTTTCTTATCTTCCCGTGCTGAGCTACGCGGTCATCATCATTTGTCACACTTCGGTAGAGCTCCAGCAAATCAGTGGGTCGACCTTGGATCTTCTTCACTGTCCTAGTCATGCCTATGCGTACAATGCTGCAAAATCTTTCCAATGGCATGGTAATAGGCAGATTATAAATCTTGAACGAAACAGTTGACTGATAAGGGGTGTTAGTGAAAATGAAACTCTCAACAAAAGTTTTGGTGAGCACGGCATATTGCTCACTCTCATCTTCCATGTAGGTGGTCAGCCCAACCCTCTGAACAAGAAGTAAGAACTCATCGAGGATCCCTGCAGCTCGCAAAAAGGTAAAACAAGGGAAAGTAGATGGGTGAGCATCTCCCTCATCTCCTTCATTGCCAACGCGTGGTGCAATAAGATCTTCATATATGATGGCCTAAACTGAGAGGCAGATCTTGAAGGCCTTGCCCTCTTGGGTGTGTCCCTCTCAAATATTTCGCCAAAAGTGTCGTTGTTCATCTTTGATATTCTGAAATTTAAACATCCATTATACAAGTGATTGCAAAGTGAATACATAATGAATGGAACTACTCATAGGGACTTGTAAGAGGCCTCGGCATGCATCAAAACAATATCTCTAAGCATTGAACAAGCTTAAAAGCTCACATAACCTGTCACCTACAGTAGCTAAATACTCAAGATATAAACCACTAAACACAAATCTACTTGGACAAGCGGAGGAGTCACATACCGGAGTAGCAAAGACGGGGTGAGCAAGGATATCGAAAAATCATGGACAAGAACAACAAGAACGCGATTTCGAGCAATGAACTGGTGTTTTCTCGGGAGAGAGAAGGAAGTGGAAAATGAGAGAGTGAGTGGAGGGCCAGGGGTGGCCCACACCATGTCCAGGTGCGCCCCTGGTGTGGCCGCGCCACCAGGTGGTGTGCCTGCCTGTGGGGCCCCCTGGTACTCTCTAGGCACTTCTCTGCCCCTTTTTTCACGTAAAAATTTGATATGAATTTTCTGGAATTTTTCGAGACACTTTATTTTTTTTAGCAATTTTCAGGTATTGATGAATGATTTTCTGAAAGAAATATTTTTTTCGAAAAGATGCAAAAGCAAAACAAAACTAAAACTTCAGAGGTTCTAAGACACTCTAATATGCAAGCAACTAGCAACATAAAAGTAAACTAAGTGAAAGCAAAAAACTAAAATGGATAAAATAAATAAAAGTAAGCAAAGATAATCATGGTGAAAACATTGTTTTGTTCATTAAAATCCCTTTGTTAACAAGGTTGATCAGGTCTTGTTACCAAAACAATTTTATATGAAACAAAACTTTGTATTCCACTAATGATTATGCTACCTCAACCTTGATAGCAATGGTCCCAATTATAATAGTTTCATATTTTTCTTGTGGTATGGGAATATATTTCTCCAACTTGGTTGCCCTCAACATGTTTAATTGAATTTAAACCATAAGTCCCATCAATCTTCTTGGGGAAATAGATAGTATGCTCCTTGTCATTAACAATAAAAGTCACCTTTCCTTGATTACAATTAATAATAGCTCCTGCAGTATTAAGAAAAGGTCCCCCAAGAATAATAGACATATTGTCATCTTCAGGCATTTCAAGCACAACAAAGTTAGTTAATATCAAGCAATTATGAGCCACTTGAGCATGTACATCCTCACATATACCAACAGGAATAGTAGTAAATTTATTAGCCATTTGCAAAGATATATCAGTTGGTATTAGTTTTTCCAATTGAAGTCTCTTATAGAGAGAAAAAGGCATAACACTAACTCCTGCTCCTAAATCACACAAAGCAGTTCTAACATAACTATTTTTAATAGAGCATGGAATAGTTGGGATCCCTGAGTCTCCAAGTTTCTTTGGACCCTTACCATTAAAGGAATAATTAGCAAGCAAAGTAGAAATTTCTTCATTAGGGATGGTCCTTTTATTAGAGACAATATCCTTCATATACTTTGAATAAGGAGGCAATTTAATAGCATCAGTCAAAGGTATTTGCAAAAATAAAGGTTTCATCCACTCACAAAACTTATTATAGTGTTCATCTTCCTTTGACTTGTGTTTCTTATCAGGGAAAGGCATAGGTTTTTGGACCCAAGTCTCTCTTTCACTACCATGTTTCTTAGCAACATAATCCTATTTAGTGTATTTAGCATTTTTAGTGTGTCTTTCAGGTTCTTCTTCAACTTTTTATTTATCAGGAGCATCATTTTCTTCCCTACCACTTTCAGTTTCAGCATCAGAGACATATATACTATTAGGATCTTTAGCAGGTTCGGAAGACTCTACAATAGTTTTATGTTTCTTTTTCCTTTTATTAGGAGAAGTACCACTATTTTCAATTCATTTAGAATCTTGCTCAATTCTTTTAGGATGCCCCTCGGGATATAGAGGATCCTGGGTGGCAGCACCACTTCTAGTTCTTATTTCATAAGCTTGTTTTTCTTTACAAGCATTAACTAGCAAATATTTTTGCACTTTAATAAGCTGGTCAATTTGAGTTTGAACCATTTGGAAATGTTTAACAAGCATTTTAACATCATTAGAGGTTCTTTCCACCATATCTTTTAACTCAATAATAGCTCTAGAGTTTTCCATTAAATGATTTTGCACACTTTTATTAAAATTATCTTGCTTAACAATAAAAATATCAAATTCTTCTAAGCATTGATCAGGAGGTTTAGAGTAAGGAATATCACCTTCATCAAAATGTTGGAGAGCGTGTACCTCAATAGTGGATGAGTTGGAAATTGGCTTACATAATTCTTCTATAGGAGGTAAATTCTTCACATCTGCACCTTTAATTCCCTTCTCCTTAAGCCATTTCTTAGCTTCCTTCATCACTTCATCATTTAGTTCAATAACTCCGCTCCTCTTTGGTGTTAGTGTTGGTGTTGGCTCAGGCACAGTTAACTCAGGTGTAGTTGTCTCAGGTGTAGTTGCTCAGATGAAGTCTAGTCTTCATAATTCTTTCTTATTTTAGCCATTAATTCCTCAGCTTCTTTGGGAGTTCTCTTCCTAAAAACACAATCAGCACAACTATCCAGGTATGTCCTAGATTCTTCAGTTAGTCCATTATAATATATATCAAGCGGCTCATTTTTGGGTAATGGACATCCAGCCTGTGCATGAATCAAAGCACAAAACCTTGCCTATGATTCAGGCAATATCTCCTTTTCTCCCTGTTTAAAATCAAAAAGTTCCTGTAGAATGGCATGTCTAGCACTAGGAGGGAAATATTTCTGAAGGAAAGTACTAATCAAGCAATAAGGCTATCAATAGATCTAGGAGGAAAATTATTAAACCAAGTTTTAGCTTCTCCTTTTAGTGAAAAAGGGAAAATTTTAGCAACAAAGTAGGTGCGCATCTTAATATCATCAGAAAACAGGCCACTCATGGTAGAAAGCTCAGTCATATGTGCTACAACACTTTCATTCTTAGTCCCACAAAAAGGTTCTTTCTCAACAAAGGTTATGTAAGATAAATCAAGAGAGAAATCATAATCCTTATCTTTAATGTTTATGGGAGATGTAGCAAACTTAGCATTATGAGATAATTTAGGTCTAACAGTGTGTTTCTCAAGAAGACTCTTAATATCATTTTTATCATGAGTGTTTTGACATTCTTAATAAATTCATGAGTCATCTCTATATAAACGTCTTCAATATCATAGCACTCTCAAGACTCAGGTGAACTGACAGGTGTAATAGTATCTTCATTAGGAGTTTTAGTATTTCCAGCTATAGTTCTAGAAATCGTAGCATCTAGGAAAGGACCTAATGAACCACTTTTATCAAGCACAGTAGAAGCAGCATCATAAGTATCAGAAGTTTCAGATTCAGTAGTAGTAGCAGTGTGTGTAGCATGTGTATGTGGTGGTGTAAGGAGCTTACTCATAACAGATGGTGAATCAAGAGCTTACCTCTCCTTGTAGTGGATGGTAAAATAGGGACCTTGCCATCACGAGACTTACCCATGATGGATGGATGGTAGCGAACAATAGTGATTCCAAGTGAACTTGATAAATAGAGCTATGCCCCCGGCAACGGCGCCAGGAAATAGTCTTGATGATCCACAAGTATAGGGGGTGTATCGCAATATTTTTGAGGGAAGTGATACCCAACTTATTGATTCGACACAAGGGGAGCCAAAGAATATTTATAAGCCTTAACAACTGAGTTGTCAATTCAGCTGCACCTGGAAACAATCTTACTCACATTAGTTTATAGCAACAGTTTTGTAATAGCAATAGCAAAGTAATAGCAGTAGTAAAAGTAAAGATAGTAGTAACAATTGCAGTAAACAGTAGGATTAAAGCGCAGTAGGCATATGGATGGATGGACGGGCGTTGCATGGACAAGACAATTCATATAGCAATCAAGACACAGGGCATTTACACATAAATTAGATAAAGCATCCAAGTACTAAATAATCAAAGGCATGTGTTCCATATATAGTCATATGTGCTCGCAATGAGAACTTGCACAACATATTTTGTCCTGCCAGCCCGTTTGCAACGGGGCCTCAAGGGAATTACTGGCAATTAAGGTGCTCCTTTTAATAGAGCACCGGAGCAACTTCGGGGCCTTTGGTTCCGGACAACAATATGTGTATACAACTTGCAGGTAAGACCATAAACAATACTATCATAATGAATCAATAACATGTTCAGATCTGAAATCATGACACTCGGGTCCTAGTGACAAGCATTAAGCATAACAAGTTGCAACAAAGACAAAAAGCACTAATAATAGATACTAGGCACCATGCCCTAACAATCTGATACCATTACATGAATGATCTCATCCAATCCCTACCATCCCCATAGCCTACAGTGGGGGATTACTCACTCATAGATGGGGGAATCATGGATGGTCGATGGAGAAGCGATGGTGATGATGATGGCGATGATCTCCTCCAATTCCCCGTCCCGGCAGGGTGCCAGAACAGAGTTTCTGGTTCTGAACTGCAGAATCTGGTGGTGGCGGCATAGCGGAACTCTTTATGGAAAAATGTCGAACCCCCCTGGGTTTTTAGCTCAGGAGGCATCTTATAGGCGAAGAGGGAGGCCGAGGGGGTGACTGAGGAGGCCACACCACCCCTTGGCGTGGCCAGGACTAGTTCGCGCGCCCAGATTCTCGTGGCCCTCCTCCGTCTCATCTTCTGGCTCCGTGAATCTTCTGGCAAAATAGGATTTTTGGCATATTTTCCGGGATTTATCTTGATAGTTGATTTTCTGCACAAAAACTAGACACCAAGGTAATTCTGCTGAAAACAGCGTCAGTCCGTGTTAGTTGTATCCAAATCACACAAGTTTAGAGGAGAAACAATAGCAAAAGTGTTCGGGAAAGTAGATACGTTTTGGACGTATCGGTCCTTCACATCGTGATCTCCATCAAGCGTCACCGGATTTTGGCGCCAGGGTTTCGGCGCCGTAGACACCAGGGTACCGGTGCCTTTCCGATGTGGTAGTCTGTCACCTCCGTGACTGTCTACTACTACTTCGTAACATAAGGTAAGCAGTTTACCTTTGCCACAACCATATCACATCATAACGCCCCCTGCAAAACAAAGTTAGACGCCTCTACTTTATCATTGCATGTTTTACGTGGCTCAATGGGCTTTCGCACAAGAACCGTTCTTACCTACGAACTTGCACCACAATGATGATCGAGTAGTTATATATACTACACCCCTTTTGGGGCCTTCCGTTATAAATGGCATACCAACTAATGCGAGAGAGACAGACACCCCCAAAGCCACTTTATACGGTACAAGCCGTTTGTCAAGCATGGTCCAGTCTCGCGAATGAACGCGTAAAGTCGGTTGGGGGGCGCTTCATCAAACATTACTCGGTATAGACAAGTACACCTGGGAGGGTAACAACTAAAAGATCAACGCCCACACGCTACATCTCGTGAGTTGTACCCGTACTAGCAATACTCCGCATAGATCTAGATCTGATACCACTGTAGGGGTTCGCGTATGAAAACAATAAAATTTTACCCTACGCCCCTGAACCCCTGATGCTGCCAGGACCTATCTATTAGTAATGTAGTAACAGGAGGGGCTTTTCGTGAACTTACCCTTGAAGACTGAAAAGCGTTGTCAACGCTCAGGAGAGCGTGGTTGATGTAGATGAGATGAAGCCGTCCTCAAGGTTGTGATGAAGTCCTTGCGCTCCTATGACTCCAACGACTCCTAGTGCCTCAAGTGTGACACCTCGCGGGGAGTTGCACGCCTCCGGTTCCTAGCGATGACTCCCGCTTTCTTGATCCAGCAACAGTTGTGGAAGTAGAGCTCCTAGATCCGAATCTTGTAGCGCGACAGCGCTCCGCGGTGAAGATGTCTCTCATTCGCGCAGTCCGAACTTGGGACCTTGGTCATGGGAGAGAGAGAGAAATATCAATTGGAGGTCTCCCCAAAAGTGAGGAAACCTTTATTGAATATTATGTGTATTTTCTGGTCAAAACACCCCACTATATATAGGGGAAGGGGAGGTATTACCTCCCTCAAAGTCCCGGGGTGGGACTAAAGGAGGGGAGAGGGGGCAGCCGCTAGCCGGCCCTGGCGAGCCCCGCACGGGAGAGGGGGGCTAGGCCTATCTAGCCACCCCCTTGCCCTTCTCTCCTCTTTCCTTTACCTCATGGGCCCTTCTCCCTCCGAAATTTTTCCCATTAAGGCTTTTTGACCTTTAATTGATTTATCTTTTATTAAATAATTATGAATAAATGATTAAATCAATATTTAACATTTATTCACATATCATTCAATCTCCGTGGCTATGGAACACCTTCCACCTCCACTTCGGACATCCTCCGGACTTGCCGAAATCGTTCCGGTTTTCTCTCTTCTCTTCTTTGGTGATACTATCGATCATGTAAACACTCTCTAAGCATCACCAAGCCCTTAAGCGTGATACCCCACGGTTCGGGAACACTCTAGACATGGTCGGGACACTCCTGGACCAATGATCGACAGAGGGACCTGGATGGCCACGTGACCCCTGTACATTCCACGAAGATATTTCGTTGTTTGAACCATGACAGTCACGTCTTATTCCTTTTGTCTCTCGATACTTGCATTGCCCGAGATTTAATCAATGAAATCACCATGTCGTGTTCAATCTCGTTACTGAACAATGCTACTTGACTCGTTTCGACAAATGATATCCCTGTGATCAAATCACACGTTGTGCAGCTATTGGATATAACTTCTCCAAGTGGGCCCTCAAGTATCTTTCCGTCACGCGGATGGACAAATCCTGCTCTTGAAATATATTACCTCTACGGTTCCTCCTAATACCTGAACAACCTTTATGACCACTCTATCAAAAGTGACATTCAATGCTATCTAAGCACTCTTAGGAGACAGTGATTGATATAGTCTCACGGTCTAAGGAATAGTCTACTAGGTCTATTCTAATCATCGTAACTTGAACTTCGTGACATGATCGGGTCACGATGTTTAGTTTGGGTATTGGTTCATCATCTCATTCACATAATGAGATGACTCCATTTCCAACTGGCATAAATGCCACTTGATCAGGAAACCTTGATCATCTGTTGACCAATGAACTAGTGACTAGAGTTTCACCGGGAACCCCTGGTTGTTTATATATCACACGTGTATTGATGTTTCCTTTCAATACAGTTATAGCATGAGATAAAACTTAATCATAAACTTTATGAAATATGATAATAATCCATATTATTATTTTTCTCTAGGGCATATTTCCAACAGTTTGGCGTTCTTGCAAAATCCATTCTTTAGTAATCTTTCAATGTAGTAAATATTTTTACCTACACCTTTTTATTCATCCTATCATGACAACTTTTGTGACCAAGCTACTATAGCCTATAACGGCGAATCGCGAGTATAATGTCAGTTCCCAAAATATTTTTGGGTGATCAAGATGCCTAGCATCTCCAACCTTCAAAAATTCTCATACAATATGAGAACATGTATTTTGCTTAATTATACTTTTATCATATTGAAACCAAAACATTGGTTCAGATATTGCAATATCTTCCACACATGATGGTTTCTGAAACAATTCTTTCAGCTCCTAGATAACCTTGATACTAAAACATGTTTTGAATATCAAGGATCATGAAGGCAAGCATGATACTTTAGATACTAACTAGAATTTTTACTCTTGATTTAATACTACTTATTTAACTTCATGGAGTAAATAGAGTGTGCTAAAAGTTTGCAATAGGACTTCTAAACTTTAGATGGACACTCAAAACAATACGAAACCAGTTCGTAAAGTAAATATCCAGAATTCTGTAGTTTTATTATCTCAATTATCACTAAGAATAAGGTAGTAAAGGGATGCCATTACTTACAACAAACTATGCAAATTCACTTTGATTTAGTTTATGGTAGCAACGCATGCACTACTTTAGTTTGAGTTGTCTATGGTCGAGACACTATGTTGTAAGTAGTCCATAACTATGGACATCGCTTTTCGACAAGATTTACCCTGCATGTATAGCTAGCCATGGGAAGCCTGACCCGACCCAAAAAAGCCCGATGGGCCAGGCCTGGGCTTCAGATCTGCAGCTCGATGAGTGCACGGGCTAGGCTCGGGCTTGGAGAAAACGCAAAATAAGGAGAGGCTCGGCCCACGGCCCGACGACCTGAACATTTATGCACCCAGTGGGCTGGGCTCGGGCCAGATTTTGAAGCCCGACTATCGGGCCGGGCTCGCGCTTGGACCTAGAAAATGTGCGGGTAGGCTTTGTGTGGCCCGGCCCGAGCCTGACCCAACCCAAAAAATGCCCAGGTATACCTGCATAGGTGCACAAATAGCAACACACGCACGATCAACCTCGGCAAAAACCAAATAAAAAGCAACGAGGCATCATGACCAAGCATTCATATGATTCAAAATGATTTTGGGGGCCACCCCACTAAGTGACCCGCTATGAAGTCAGTCAGCTCTAAGATGGACCAAGGGGTTTGTGACGATAGCTGAGAAAGACTGTGAACTTGAAAGTTTGACTAGGCTTGTCCAAACAGCATAAACATGATGCGGGGTTCCAAAACTGTACAGTAGTAAACCGCTCTCCTCGAGCAACAGTAGTAAATAAAGCAGTAAAGCATGGCATAAGTACATGATAGTAATAAAGCTCCAAACTAGTTTGTGGCCCCCAAAAATAAGATGTGAATCAAGCTCATACCAAGGGGATCCATGGCACCCACATGTGGATAGTGCGATAGTTAAGGAACATACATCAAGTACTCGGGTCCTAGGTGGACACAAGTGGGCGGGATAAAATCCAGACCTCAACTATTTCTCATCAGTGCCTCTTTATTAGTTATAACTATTCCCACATTTTAATTATCAATTTGTAAGTAGAACCATGATTATCTCCACCATTAAGCATGTGGCAACCTCCCAACAATTGCAGAACTTGACAACTCAGACCGACACCTGAGCAAGCAACTACAACTTGCAAGACCGACTATCTACCAATACAATGGGTAATAGGATGTGAACAAGGCAATATAGGTTGTAGGGAATATAAATGGTATGGAAACTAAAGCATCGCAACATGGATAGAAATTGAGAGAATGAAATCCATAAAGAAAAAATAGGTAGAAGGGGGAGGATGCTCACCTATGAAACAATGTCAGGTAACCGAAGATTTGTAGCAACTCACATCCACTCAATATATTATCTGGTGAAGAAGAAAAACACTAGAAAGAATAACAGATGCAATATTTAATACTACGACGGAAGATCCGGCATATTTATGATATCATGCATGACATGACAATATGCTTGTGACTTGACAATATTAAGCAGGATCAGAATCCCAAAAATTAAATACTATGGTTCAAGGTGTTTATCTACCCCGCAAATTAAATGTTGATTAGCACGGTAAGGCATGACAAAAACATGGCATCGGTGAGCTACACAATTTAAATGGAGTCGAGATAAGACAAAAATATCCCACATATAATCTCCATATTTAATTTAGGTTAATTGATATTTAGCCCAAAACCACGATATGGCATGTGAGCAAGCATGCATAGATTTAAGGAAACACGATATATTATATTTATCAAAATAGGGCATAGGGGGTCACACATTGGTTCGATAGTCTTGGGGGAATCGGGGCCTTCAGATTTGTGATGGACAACTCGGGGTTCCATGTCAATGACCTTGGGGTTCTATCTTCATTTTTTGGTGTCGGACTCGGCTTTTGATGCCGATGGCCTTCAGGGCCATTTTCATTCGTTGGCGTGGATCTTCTCATGGTATCTACATTGACGTAGAACCAAAGGGATCCAAAACATGGTAGGCATTTCTTTAGAAGATCTTGTCAAGGGTATCAACACATACACGAGTTGGGCTTGCAGAACACATCTACACACATGAGTAGGGAGATGGTCTTGGAGGTTAAGAAGCACCCACACGACTCAATATCTGCATCTCACATCAACAAGAATAGGAGTTGACCACAGGTAGCCAGAGGCAAACTTCACTTCAGAAGTGTAATTCATGTGCATTGGAGAGCTTGGGAAGAGGGAGTCTAGGAGGGACTCGGTGTGCCCTTTGAGTGCGAGGAAATAAGGGGCAGAGAGCTCTGCCATGGTGTGGCTTGGCAAGCAACACCGGCGAGTTGATTCTGCAGGGCGACACGGGGTCCTGTGTGCGCGCGAGGCAGAGCTTGGTGAGGTGATGGAGTGATAGTGGTTGAGCATGGCGGCGGAGTTCAGCAGGGCCTGCCGACGCTATGCGGAGATGACCCGTTGACGGGGAGGCAGGAGTCAGAGGAGCGTCGGAAAGTGAAGGGAGGCGGCACCCACCCGTGGGAGTAAGAGGAGGCTTAGGTAGCGCTAGGAGCCGTCGAGGATGGCATGGAGAGGCGCAATTGTAGTGGCACACGGTCGGATGGCGTGGAGGAGTTCCAGACGGCAGCGGCGCGCATGTCGGACGATGGTTGCGGGCGTGACTGGTGCATGCTGGAAGGGAGGGAAGAGAGAGGTGAGGCAAGAGGGTTCGTGAGCTGGAGGAAATACTGTTGGGGATCATTGCTAGGGGTGGCACCTGGCTCGGGATCCTTGCGAGCTGAGAGAGATGGGGTTGGTAGGGATAGGATGCAGGACTCCTGTGCAGGATCACGTGAGGCACGGGGTGGGGTGCGGCATGCATTTCATGCACTACATGCGTGTGGTGCGGTGTGTGCTTGTGTGTTGGACCTAGGGAATGGGTGTTGTGTGTGTTGCGTGGGGCGTGTAGAGTGTAGCGTGTGTGTTATTGTTGTGTCGCGCATCGTGTGTGTCAGGTATGTGGGGTGCATTGCATTGAGTCCAGGTCGAGGTGGGTGTACCGCGGGGTGTGAGAGTCATGTGCGTGCTGAGTGTGGTGTGCATTCGGTAGGACTAGGTCTAGGGTTAGGGTATGTGTCCTGGCGGGGCAGTAGGTGGCTGACCGGCCCTTTGGGATGGCTGGCTGCCTCCCCCAGGTTTTAAATAAAAACATTTTTATTTATTTATAAGTTTACTATTTTATTTTAAAAGCCTTTTGTAAATAGT
This sequence comes from Avena eriantha, assembly GCA_910589775.1. Classification (NCBI taxonomy): domain Eukaryota; kingdom Viridiplantae; phylum Streptophyta; class Magnoliopsida; order Poales; family Poaceae; genus Avena; species Avena eriantha. Next base: position 480,080,449 of record OU342742.1, on the reverse strand, counting down.
TTTTAGACAAACATAAACATCCCGGGGCACCGGGGTTTTAATTTGAATAAAGAAGGGGAATACTCATAAAACAAAATAGACTTTTATCAAAATGTTTTGAGAGGCAAAAATATGTATGATGATGTCACGATGATACATAAAATAAAAACGACATGTGATTTTCTAGTAGTGGTTTTCCCAGGGTGCTACAATTCGACACCACTAACAATGGATTTCGACCCGAGATCTTCTCCATGGTACGCGGGAGAAGGGCGATGATCAAAATCTTCTTGCTTCATGTAGATCCTCGCGAGACCACTAACAAGGCTTCTTGCTCTATCTTGAAATTTTCGACACCACCAACAAGAGGTTGTTGCTCACGTTCATTGAGAGAACACTCCGCCATAAAACAAAAATAGGTAGACGGGGGAGAATGCTCGCCTAAGAAACAATGTCAGGTAACCGAAGATTTGTAGCAAATCGCATCCACTCATCGTCTTATCCGATGAAGAAGCAAAACACTAGAAAGAATAACAAATGCAATATTTAATACTACGGCGGAAGATTCGGCATATTTATGATATCATGCATGACATGACAATATGCTTGCGACTTAACAATATTAAACAGGAGTAGAATCCCGATAATTAAATATTATGGTTCAAGGTGTTTATCTACCCTACAAATTAAATGTTGATTAGCACGGTAAGGCATGACAAAAACATGGAATTGGTGAGCTACACAATTTAAATGGAGTCGATATAAGACAAAAATATCCCGCATATAATCTCCATATTTAATTTAGGTGAATTGATATTTAGCCCAAAACCACGATATGGCATGTGAGCAAGCATGAATAGATTTAAGGAAACAAGATATATTATATTTATCAAAATAGGGCATAGGGGTCACACATTGGTTCGAAAGTCTTGGGGGGGATCGGGGCCTTCAGATCCGTGATGGACAACTCAGGGTTCCATGTCAATGACCTTGGGGTTCCATCTTCATTTTTCGGTGTCGGACTCAGCTTTTGATGTTGGTGGCCTTCAGGGTAATTTTCATTCGTTGGCATGGATCTTCTCATGGCATCTACATCGACATAGAACCAAAGGGATCCAAAACATGTTAGGCATTTCTTCAGAAGATCTTGTCAAGGGTATCAACACATACACGAGTTGGGCTTGCAGAACACATCTACACACATGTGTAGGGATATGGTCTTGGAGGTTAAGAAGCACACACGACTCAACATCTGCACCTCACATCAACAATAATAGGAGCTGACCGCAGGTAGCCAGAGGCAAACTTCACTTCAGGAGTGTAATTCATGTGCATGGGAGAGCTTGGGAAGAGGGTGTGCAGGAGGGACTCGACGTGCCCTTTGAGTGCGAGGAAGCAAGGGGTAGCGAGCTCTGCCACGGTGCAGCCTAACATGCAACACCGGCGAGTTGATTCTGCAGGATGATGCGGGATCCTATGCGCGCGTGAGGCAGAGCTTGGCGAGGCGATCGAGCTAAAGTGGTCGAGCATGGCGGTAGAGTTCAACAGGGCCTATCGGTGCTAGACGGAGATGACCCAGCGATGGGAGGAAGGAGTCAGAGGAGCGTCGGATAGTGAAGGGAGGCGGCACCCACCCGCGGGAGTAAGAGGAAGCGCATGTAGTGCTGTGAGCCGTCAAGGATAGGATGAAGAGGCAAGACTATGGTGGCACGAAGTCAGATGGCATGGAGGAGTTCCAGACGGCGGCAGTGCGCATGCCGGATGACGGTTGTGGGCGTGACTCGTGCATGCTATAAGGGAGGGGAAGAGAGAGGTGAGGCAGGTGGGTTCGTGAGCTACCGTTGGGATCATTAGTAGGGGCGGCACCTAGCTCGGGATCCTTGCGAGCTGAGAGAGACGGGGTTGGTAGGGATAGGGTGCAGGACTCCTGTGCAGGATCACGTGAGGCACGGGGTGGGGTGCGGCGTGCATTAAATACACTGCATGCTTGTGGTGTGGTGCGTGCTTGTGTTGGTCGCGTGTGGTGTGCGTGGTGTGTGTGTTGGACCTAGGGCCTAGGCGTCGTGTGCTTTGTGTGGGGCGTGTAGAGTTTAGTGTGTGTGTGTTGTTGCTGTGTCGCGCATCGTGTGTGTTAGGTCTGTGTGGTGCATTGCATTGAGTCCAGGTTAAGGCGGGTGCACCGCGGGGTGTGAGAGTCGTGTGAATGCTGAGTGTGGTGTGCATTCGGTAGGACTAGGTCTAGGGTTAGGGTATGTGTCTTGGCGAGGTAGTAGGTGGTTGAACGACCCTTTGGGATGGCTGGCTGCCTCCACCAGGTTTTAAATAAAAACATTTTTAAAATTTATTAGTTTAATATTTTATTTTAAAAGCCTTTTGTAAATAGTTTTTAGACAAACATAAACATCCCGGGGCACCGGGGTTTTAATTTCAATAAAGAAGGGGAATACTCAGAAAACAAAATAGGCTTTTAGCAAAACATTTTGAGAGGCAAAAATATGTATGATGATGTCACGATGATACATAAAATAAAAAACAACATGCGATTTTCTAGTAGTGGTTTTCCCAGGGTGCTACAATTCGACACCACTAACAATGTATCTCGACCCGAGATCTACTTCATGGTACGCGGGAGAAGGGTGATGATCGGATTCTTCTTGCTTCAGGTAGATCCTTGCGAGACCACTAACAAGGCTTCTTGCTCTATCTTGAAATTCTCGACACCGCAAACAAGAGGTTGTTGCTCACGTTCATTGAGAGACCACTCCGGAGAAACAAAGACGAAGTAAAGGTCTCAAAAGAAAAGGCCACCTCTAACTTTGATGGAAGGAGGAAAGGTACACCTTAATCCAATTCAATGTACAAGAGTAAATAGAAAGAGTAGTTGGTATGGGGGTCAATCCATCACGCACCCAAACTGTTACTCCGTACATGAATAAGAAAATTGTGCAACCCATTCCCAGAATTCAGACTAAAGATCTTGACAAGAGGTGTTCTGAAAGCTTTCGAAAATGAAGGAGTGATGTAGGTTACCGACAAAAGGCAAAGGAAAAAGGGAGCAGTCAGTACTGAGGCCAGAATTCGGCGGCTCTCGCCTACACAGGTATGGTGTACTTAGCGGCAGCAAAGCATGCACTAAACATCCTATAGAGACTCGATACAAGTGTCGGCTATCAGAGAGGGATAAGAGAGACCTATTCAGATCCAACCTGATATTAACAACAACATAACCCATCGTGGAGTTTCCCCCTCAAGACCAAACGAGAAAGTCATTCCAAGGAACACACATAGTTGGCAGTTTTATTAACCGTTCCATTGAAGTTGTCGTAAGTACTAGTCAGATATAGATAACATAAGACATCCCAATTTCATCAATTGTTGGCACTTTTAATTATCCATTCCGATGTAGTGGATCTGATTAATAGTCATGCCAAAGTCAAATTTATAGCACTACTTTAGTTCGAGTTGTCTATGGTCGAGACACTATGCTCCAAGTAGTCCATAATCACGAAAATGGCTTTTCGACAAGATTTACCCTGCAGGGGTGCACAAATAGCAACGCACGCAAGATGAACCTCAGGAAAAACCAAATAAAAAACAATGAGGCATCACGACAAAACATTCACATGATTCAAAAATAATTTTGGGTGCCCACCCCACAAAGCTACCAGCTACAAAGTCGGCCGGCTCTGAGATGGACCAAGGGGTTTGCAACGACGACTGAGAAAGATTGGTAACCCGAAAGTGTGTCTGGGCTTGTCCAAATAGCGTAAACGTGGCACGGGGTTCCAAAATAGTACTGTAGTAAACCGCTCTCCTCGAGCAACAATAGTAAATAAAGCAGTCAAGCTTGGCATAAGTACATGATGTAACAAAGCCCCAAACTAGTTTCTGGCCCCCAAAACTAAGACGTGAATCAAGCTTATACCAAGGGGATCCATGGGCCCACATGTGGATAGTGCGATAGTCAAGGAACAAGCACCAAGTACTCGGGTCCTAGATGGACACAAGTGGGCGGGATACAAGACATATCTCAACTATTGCCCACATATTCATTTATATTAGTTATAACTATTCCCACATTTTAATTATCAAGTTGTAAGTAGAACCATTATTATCTCCACTATTAAGCATGTGGCAACCTCCCAACAACTATGGAACTCGACAACTCGGACTGACCACTGAGTAAGAAACTACGACTTGCAAGACCGAGTATCTACCGAAACAACAGAAAATAGGATGTGACCAAGGTAATATAGGCCGTAGGGAATATAAATGGTACGTAAAGTAAAGCATCGCAACATAGATGGCAATTGAGAGAAGTAAAGCCACAAAGAGAAAATAGGTAGAAGGGGAAGGATGCTCGCCTAAGAAACAATGTCAGGTAACCGGAGGTTTTTCGTAATGCGCATCCACTTATCATCCTATCTGTTGAAGAAGCAAAACACTAGAGAATAATCGATGCAATATTAAGTACTACTGCAGAAGATCCGGCATACTTATGATATCATGCATGACATGGAAATATGCAATGCGACTTGACAATATTAAGCAGGATCGGAATCCTGATTATTGGCTCAACGCGTATCGAGCTCGTTGGGGAACCCCAAGAGGAAGGTATGATGAGCACAGCAGCAAGTTTTCCCTCAGTTACGAAACCAAGGTTATCGAACCAGTAGGAGCAAGGAAATACCTCCAAGGTGTTGTTTCCAACTTGGAATCCTACACAACACAACCACAGAACTTTGCCCCCAACTTACAGTGAGGTTGTCAATCTCACCAGTTTTGCTGAAAACAAAGGATTAAACGTATTGTGTTGAAGATAGCAGTTGCTTGCAGAAAGTAAATAGAAAACAGTAAATAGCAGATTGTAGATTGATGGTAAAAGAATGGACTGGGGTCCATAGTTCACTAGAGGTGATTCTCCTTAAGATAGTTGACATGTTGGGTGAACAAATTACAGTGGGGCAATTGACAGACATCGAGAAAGCATACATGCATATACTAATCATCTTGACTCCTATGAGATTCGATTGGGCATTACAACATTATACATAGACTGTAATCCAACTACATCTATGACTAATAATCCACCTTCAGGTTATCATCCGAACCCCCTCCAGTATTAAGTTGCAAGCAACAGATAATTGCATTAAGAAAAGTGTGTAAAGTAAACAATATGATTGTTTTATGAACAAAGGATTGTTGTTTTCTCCCTAGTTGCAACATCACATCTAGTACCTTAGAGATTTCTGTCACTTCCCCAGATTCCTAGAGGCATGAACCCACTATCGAGCATAAATACTCCCTCTTGGAGTTGCTAGCATCTACTCGGCCAAGATAGCTACTAACAACGGAATGCATGCAAGATCACAAATAACATAGACATGATAGAATCAATAATCAATCTGAAATAGCATCTCAATATCCATCGGATCCTCGCAAACACAACATGTAAGATTACAAATAGATGATCTTGATCATGAACGGATCTCACAAGATCTAAACATGGTAGCATAAAGGAGAAGAACCAACCATCTAGCTACTACATGGACCCGTAGTCCAGGGATGAACTACTAACGCATCATACCGAAGGCAGTCATGGTGATGAAGAAGGCCTCCAGGGTGATCTCTCTCCTCCGGCAGGGTGCTAGGAAGAGCTTCAGATCCCTCCCCATCTAGGGATGGAGATGGCAACGGCTACAGACTCTTTCGTGGAATTTTGATCGGGTACTTAGGGTTTTCGTCCCGAAGGCAATATATAGGCGAAGGGGGAAGGTCGGTGGAGTACCAGGGGGGCCACACCAGGTGGTGGCGCGGCTAGGGCTAGCCGCGCCGCCCTGGCTCCCCTCTTTGTCTCCCCTCCGGACTCCATATTCCTTCTGGTGAAATATTGACTTGGGCTTTTGTCCGGTCCAATTCCGAGAATATTTCCTTACTAGCTTTTCTAAAACCAAAAACAGCAGAAAACATGCAACTAGCACTGTGGCATCTTTTTAATAGGTTAGTTCTAGAAAATGTGTAAAAATACTCCAAAGTGTGGACAAAACATAAGAAAGTAGATATAAAAAAAGCATGGAACATCAAAAATTATAGATACGTTTGCAACATATTAACACCCCCAAGCTTAACTCATGCTCGTCCTCGAGTAGGTAAGTGATAAAAAAGAATAATTTTTGAGGTGACATGCACCATCATAATCTTGATCAAGGTATTTGTAAAACATTGATAGCTGGGATCATAGTACTCTAACATAGCATGAAAGATATAGTTCTAACAATAAGACATAGCAACTATGTTGTAACATGAAAAGGTACAAACAAAGATTCATGAATAACAATGCTTTGAAAGGCGTTTGTTTGTTTCACATATAGAAAACATAATGAGAATGGTATTCAGCTTGTCCCTCATAGTGTAGCAAAACATAAATGCATAGGACACCTTCAAATTTCATAAGGGTGACTAGATACAAATAGTTTAAGAACAAGCAATATCAAAGTTATGAATCAATCAACAAGTCTTGGGACAATGCACATTAAACTAAGAATGACCACTATGCTCTCTCAATAGATGCATAAAGATAGAAGATGGAGACTTAACATAAAAAGTAAAAGAAATGCCCTTCATAGAAGGAAACAAGGATTCAAGTCTCATAAAGAGCTTCCAAAAATTATGGTACTTATTAGCTTTCAGCTCTTATTGCCCCTATCATAAGCATATTTAGGTGATTAAGGTTAAAGTGAACAAATATGAGGATATGCTTGACAAGTTATAAGTTGAAATCTCATGCCCCTTACTTATGAAGACTGAGCCTCATGCTACTCAACTTTAGTCATGAGTAAGTTCTTGTCATTGTAAATACATGTGTATCATAGAGAACCACCAATGGGGTACCCCTTTCCTGATGATATGAAAGCATTCCCATATCAAAATGACAAGGCAAGCAGACAATGAGCATCTCAGCGATCTTTTTATTTGCTATTTCATAGGTTTTTTATTAAGGATGCTTCATAGATTGCTCATTATGGTTATGCTGCAAGTTTCCACCATGATTAGGCATGGCTTAGGCTAGCGGCCCAAGCGTTTCTCTAACACATATACAAACTCCATGAGCTTACAAGCTCCCCTTTTATTTCACACCGCTGGGATCCATAAGCAAAACAATATGATATCAACCAAATAAAGTGCAATGTTGAAAGCGTTCCCCATGGTAACATGGTTCTGCTAATTCACAACTTATAAAGCGCAAGCACATACGCAAAATAGATGGGCACAATGGTTCAAGTTTATTAAGTGCAAGAAAAGTAAAGTGTGCCATCAAGTTTGTGAGAGCTTTAATCACTAATTTCACATAACAAGTTTAATTCGGAAGGTAGATAAAAACATGAATATACTTGGAACAACAAATGCTAATAGGTAGGTATGGTGGACTCTTTGGAATAACTTGGTTTTATTTGGAGTTGGATGCATCAGCAGAACTCATACTTGGTATGGAGGCTAGCAAAAGACTGGGGGCGACCAACTAAGAGAGCAATAATGGCCATAATCATGCAAAGCGACAAAACATCATTAATTAAAGCATAAAGTGATATTACAAGTCGAAAAATAAATAATCATGGAGGCTATGGTGACTTGGTATAGTCTTAACATGGTGTGAGCATGCGCCAAGTCAACCCAAATAAAGCGTCAAAGGATAATACTACAATATTATGCTTTTATATGCTAAAACAACACATGATTCTTTCAAGGCACATTAAGAAATCTCAATTGTTTGTAACAAGTCATACTACAACAATAATCACTAAGCATAAAGCCAAAATAATATCAAGCCTGACATGATAAAGTCTAAGTCATAGTCAAAAACAAACTCCTTTTATACCACTTAAGCATTAACTTTCCTACTCTTTTCCAATCCAAATCAACTTATTTGAAAACTAATGTATGAAGCGGGGGTCCAACCAATTTATTCAAGAAAACTAAGAAAACGAAAACAAAAAACAAAATGAAGACGCTCCAAGAACAACACAATTGTGCATGAAACAATAAAAATAAAGTGTTTGGAAGAAACCTGAAATTTTTATTGATGAAGAAGGGGATGCCTTGGGCATCCCCAAGCTTTGACGCTTGTACTTCTTGAATATTTCTTGGGGTGACACGGCTGGCATCCCCAAGCTTGAGCTTTTATCCATTCTTCATCTTATCACATTACTCTTACCTACACTTAAAATTTCCTTCATACAAAACTCCACACAATCTTTATTAGCAACATTAGTGTACTCAAGATAATAAGTCTTTTGGTTCAGTTACAACACAAGTAAAACTTCCATTAATACACAAGATACTGTAGCACTTCCTTTAAAAAGTTCAAATGATCAAAGAGAACTCAAATAGAAAGACATTAAGAAGCAAATGCAAATAATGGCAGAAATCTGTCAAAACAGACCAGCAGGTAAAAACTGATTTTTTTCAAAGACCTTCCGTTGATCAAATCGAAAAGTGTTAAACTAACGAAAGTTAGATAACAACATTGGGTGTAAGAAGAAAAAATTACATCTCAATCCGACGTACAGATATTTTTCACGAATTTTTACAGCGAAGCACAAAAATCTGTTTCGAGATAGCAACTTTCCCAAGTCTTACTTCTCTCTCATTAGAGGTTACTCTTGGCACAAAAACCACACAAAAATGATAAGGAGAGGTTATTATTGAAGCAATAACTTCCAAGACTCAACAAAAGACTCCTAACAAAATTTGGGTTATCTCCCAATAAGTGCTTTTCTTTAACGCCTTGGAGCTAGGCATAAGAAGCAAGAAAAGAATCAAGTATTCTCAAATGAAGAAGCATTAAAACCAAATTTCTTGCCCCTACCTTTCTTACCTTTATTCTTATCCTTGGGGAACGATGATTGTTTGGTGGAGAAGCAAAATGCATGATGCCCTTTTCCATATCTATTATTGCTCCAAGGAGTTTTAGTAGGGATCTTCCAAGTGTAATTTGCCTTTTTCCTACACATTCAAGAATAAGATAATCAGTAGACACCACTTTCCCTAGAATCTTTGTACACACTCCTTTAGCTATTCCAATGGGTAATATTGTGGCATTATTAGTTAGAGATATTTCTTCTCCCCCTTCAGAAAGCCCCCAAAGATTCAAAGATTCATAGATATATTTAGGCATAAGATAGAATTCAGACATGATATCACAGCGAGCATGAAAAGTTTCATTATTTATAAAAAAATTTACTGTAGGAAACCATTTTGAAGATTCAGAATTTATTGGAACATATTCATGATGCTCTCTAAGCATGTTATAGCAATCTTTAAAACTAGCTGTGTTGGCCTCAAGAGTGTTTAATCTAGCAAATATGTTTATGAAGGAGGAATCATATTTGCTAGGCAAGTTATATGTTGAGACCAACTTATTTATGGCATTAAAAGCTTCATCCTCATTGCATTGGAGAAAATCTCCTCCTACTCTAGCATCCAAAGCATATCTATAGCATAGAGCAGTCCCAAAGTAAAAACTGCTGAGAAACAAGCTTAGAGTCATTTTAGGTTCAGTTTTTGCATGTAATTCAGAGATTCTAGACCAAGCTTCTTTGAAACTCTCTTCAATTCCTTGTTTGAAAGTAAAAATCATTTCCTCAGGCGACATAGTGATTGGAGCGATGCTAGACATAATAGCAACTTGATATAGAGACTAATTTTTTTTGTGTTTTTAATATAAAGAAGCAAACTAGTATAACTATTTTTTGTGTTTTTGGTAAAGAAACAAGCAAACAAAGCAGAAATAAACTAAGCAAAACAAGAAAAACAAAGTGAAGATATTGGTTATGAGGGACCCCCCTTATGAAGATGTCCTTGACTCCCCGGCAACGGCGCCAAAAAAAGCTTGATTATTGGCTCAACACGTATCGACCTCGTTGGGGAACCCCAAGAGGAAGGTATGATGAGCACATCAACAAGTTTTCCCTCAGTTATGAAACCAAGGTTATCGAACCAGTAGGAGCAAGGAAACACCTCCAAGGTGTTGTTTCCAACTTGGAATCCTGCACAACACAGCCACAAAACTTTGCCCCCAACTTAGAGTGAGGTTGTCAATCTCACCGGTTTTGCTGAAAACAAAGGATTAAAATTATTGTGTGGAAGATAGTAGTTGCTTGCAGAAAGTAAATAGAAAACAATAAATAGCAGATTGTAGATTGATGGGAAAAGAATGGACCGGGGTCCATAGTTTACTAGAGGTGATTCTCCTTAAGATAGTTGACATGTTGGGTGAACAAATTACAGCAGGGCAATTGACAGACACCAAGAAAGCATACATGCATATACTAATCATCTTGACTCCTATGAGGTTTGATTGGGCATTACAACATTATACATAGACCGTAATCCAACTGCATCTATGACTAATAATCCACCTTCAGGTTATCATCCAAACCCCGTCCAGTATTAAGATTCAAGCAACAGATAATTGCATTAAGCAAAGTGTGTAAAGTAAACAGTACGATTGTTCTATGAACAAAGGATTGTTGTTTTCTCCCTAGTAGCAACATCACATCTAGTACCTTAGAGATTTCTATCACTTCCCCAGATTCCTAGAGGCATGAACCCACTATCGAGCATAAATACTCCCTCTTGGAGTTGCTAGCATCTACTCGGCCAAGATAGCTACGAACAACGGAAAGCATGCAATATCATAGATAACACAGACATGATAGAATCAATAACTAATCTGAAATAGCATCGCAATATCCATCGGATCCCTGAAAACACAACATGTAAGATTACAAATAGATGATCTTGATCATGAACGGAGCTCACAAGATCTAAACATGGTAGCACAAAGGAGAAGAACCAACCATCTAGCTACTACATGGACCCGTAGTCCAGGGATGAACTACTCACGCATCACACCGGAGGCAGTCATGGTGATGAAGAAGGCCTCCAGGGTGATCTCTCTCCTCCAGCAGGGTGCTGGGAAGAGCTTCAGATCCCTCCTGATCTACAGATGGAGATGGCAGTGGCTACACACTCTTTCATGGAATTTTGATCGGGTACTTAGGGTTTTTGTCCCGGAGGCAATATATAGGTGAAGGGGCAAGGTCGGTGGAGTACCAGGGGGCCCACACCAGGTGGTGGTGCGGCTAGGGCTGGCCGCGCCACCCTAGGGTGTGGCCGCCCTGGATCCCCTCTTTGTCTCCCCTCCAGACTCTGTATTCCTTCTGGTGAAATATTGACTTGGGATTTTGTCCAGTCCAATTCTGAGAATATTTCCTTACTAGCTTTTCTGAAACCAAAAACAGCAGTAAATAGGCAACTGACACTGTGGCATCTTGTTAATAGGTTAGTTTGAGAAAATGTGTAAAAATACTCCAAAGTGTGGACAAAACATAACAAAGTAGATATAAAACAAGCATGGAACATCAAAAATTATAGATAAGTTTGCAACGTATCAAATCCCAACAATTGAATATTATGGTTCAAGCTGGTTACCTACCCCATAAATTAAATGTTGATTAGCACGGGAAGGCGTGGAAAAAACATGGCATCGGTGAGCTACACAATTTAAATGGAGACAGGATAAGACAAAAATATCCCGCATATAATCTCCATATTTAATTTAGATGAATTGCTAGCTCAAAACAATGATATGACATGTAAGTAAGCTTGAATAGATTTAATGCAACATGATATATTTTATTTATCAAAATAGGTCTTTAGATAGGGGTCACACATTGGTTCGAAGGTCTTTGGGGGAGTCAGGGCCTTCAGATCTGTGATGGAGAACTCGGGGTTCCATGTCGATGACCTTGGGGTTCCATCTTCATTTGTCGGTGTGGTACTCGGCTTTCGATGCATATGTCCTCCAGGGTCATTTTCATTTGTTGGCGTGGATCTTCTCATGGCATCTACATCGATGTAGAACCAAAGGGATCCAAAACATGGTAGGCATTTCCTTGGAAGATCTTGTCGAGGGCATCCACACGGACATGAACTAGGCATGCGGAACACATCTACACACATGATTGGGGAGATGGTCTTGGAGGTTAAGAAGCACACACGGCTCAGCATATGCACCTCACATCAACAAGAACATGAGATGATCGCAGGTAGCCAGAGGCCAACTTCGATGCAAGAGTTGAATTCATGTGCACCGGAGAGCTTGGAAAGAAGGCGTCCAAGAGGGACTCAGCATGCCGTTTCAGCACGAGGAAGCGAGCTCCGCCATGGTGCGGCCTGAAAGGCAACACCGACAAGTTGATTTTGCAGGGAGATGCTGGGTCCTTTGCGCGCGCGAGGTGAAGCTTTGCGAGGCGATCGAGCGGAAGCATTCGAGCATGGCGATGGAGTTGAGCAGGGCCCATTGGCGCTATGGGAGACGACTAGGCGATGGGGGGTGGGGGAAGGAGGCAAAGGAGCGGCGGACGGTGAACGGAGGCGTCGCCCACCCACGAGAGGAATATGAAGCGCAAGTAGCGCTGGGAGACGTCGAGGATGGGGTGGAGTGGCGTGACCATGGTGGCGCATGGTCGAATGGCGTGGAGGTGTTCCAGACGGCGGCTGAGCGCAGGCCGGACGGTAGTTGCATGCACGACTGGTGCATGCAGGAAGGGAGGGGAAGATTGAGGCGAGGCGTGAGGGTTCGTGAACGGGAATGAATCCCATCGGGGATCGTTGTTAGGGGAGATGCCGGGCTCAAGAGCCTTGCGAGCGGAAAAAACAGGTTTGGTAGGGATATGATGTAGGACTCGTATGTAGGATCGTGTGAGACACTAGGTGGGGTGTGGCGTGCGTTGTATGCCTGTGGTGCGGTGCGTGCTTATGTGTTGGTCGTGTGTAGTTTGCGTGGTGTGTGTGTTGGACCTAGGGCCTGGGCGTCGCGTGCGTTGCGTGGGGCATGTAGAGTGTAGCGTGTGTGTTGTTGCTACGTCGCGCATTGTGTGTGTTGAGTGTGGGGTGTACTGCGTTGAGTCCAGGTCGGGGTGGGTGCACCACGAGGTGTGAGAGTCGTGTGCATGCTTAGTGTGGTGTGCGTTCGGTAGGACTAGGTCTAGGGTTAGCGTTTGTGTCCAGGCGGGGTAGTAGGTGGCTGGCTTGCCCTTTGGACTGGCTGGATGCCTCCCCATGTTTTAAATAAAAAAAGTTTTATATATTTATTAGTTTAGTATTTTATTTTAAAGCCTTTTGTCAATAGTTTTTAGACAAACAGAAATATCTAGAGGCACTGGGTTTTAATTTGAAATAAAGAAGAGGAATAATTAGAAAACAAAATAGGCTTTTCGCAAAACATTTTGAAGGGCAAAAATATGTATGACGATGTCACAATGATGCATAAAATAAAAACAACATGCGATTTTCTAGTAGTGATTTTTTCATGGTGCTATAATTCGACACCACTAACAATGGATATCGTCCCGAGATCCACTACATGGTACGAGGGAGAAGGGTGATGATCGGATTCTTATTGCTTTATGTAGATCCTCGCAACACCACCAACAAGGCTTCTTGCTATATCTTGAAATTTTCGACACCACCAACAATAGGTTGTTGCTCACGGTCATCGAGAGAAGGCTCCTAAAAAACAAAGACAAAGTAAACGTCTCAAAAGATAAGGCCACCTCTAACTTCGATGGAAGGAGAAAAGGTACACCTTAATCCAATTCAATGTACATGAGCAAATAGAAAGAGTAGTCGGTATGGGGGTCAATCCATCATGCACCCAAACTATTACTCCATACATGAATAAGAAAATCATGCAACCAATTCCCGGAATTCATACTGAAGATCTTGACAAGAGGTGTTTGAAAGCTTTGGAAAACAAAGGAGTGATGTAGGATCTTTATGGATCTAATGTAGATGATGTTGTCTTGTTGGAAAACACCAGAAGGTATAAAGAATTTTTTTAGTGAATTTTGTTGGAAATATGCCCTAGAGACAAATAGTAGTAAGGAATATTATCATATTTCATATAGTTTATGATTAAGTTTTATATCATGCTATAACTGTATTGAGTGGAAACATCAATACACGTGTGATACAGGGGTTCCCAGTGAAACTCTAGTCACTGGTTCATTGGTCAACAGATGATCATGTTTCCTGATCATGTGGCATTTATGCCAGTTGGAAATGAGGTCATCTCATTCTGAGAATGAGATGATGAACCAATACCCAACCTAAACATCGTGATTCGATCATGTCACGAAGTTCAAGTTACGATGATTAGAAATGGATCCTCGTAGACTATTCCTTAGACCGTGAGGCTATATCAACCACTGTCTCCCGAGAATGCTTAGATAGCATCAAACGCCATCTAGTAAAACGGTAGTTATAAAGGTGTGTTCAGGTATTCAGAGGAAACCGTAGAGACAATATATGTCAAGAGCGGGATTTGTCTGTCCATGTGATGGGAAGATACTCAAGGCCCACTTGGAGAAGTTATATCCAATAGCTGCACAACGTGTGATTAGATCACGGGGATATCACTTGTCGGAACGAGTCAAATAGCGTTGTTCAGTAACGAGATTGAACACGACATGGTGATGTCATTGATCAGATCTCGGGCATTGCAAGTATCGAGAGACAAAGGGAATAAGACACGACAGTCCCGGTACAAACGACGAAAGATCTTCGTGGAACACACAGGGGTCACATGGCCATCCAGGTCCCTCTATCGATCATTGGTGCGGGAGTGTCCCGACCATGTTTGGAGTGTTCCCGAACCGTGGGGTATCACGCTCAAGGGCCTGATGATGCTTAGAGAGCATTTATAGGATCGGTAGAATCGCCGAAGAAAAGAAGGGAGAAAACCGGAAGGGTTTCGGTAAGCCCAGAGGATGTCCGGAGTGGAGGTGGAAGGTGTTCCATGGCCACGGAGATTGAATAATGTGTGAATGAATGTTAAATATTGATTTAATCATTTATTCATAATTATTTAATAAAGAGAAAAATCAATTTAATGGTCAAAGGCTTAATGGGCCAATTCCCGGAGGGAAGAGGGCCCATTAGGGAAAGGAGGGGGGCTGAACCCCTAGGAGGGGCCAAGGGGGTGGCCGGCGGCCTTATTGGGCCAGCCCCCCACGTGGGACCCATGAGGGGGTGGCCGGCGGCGCCTCCCCCACCTCCTCCTCCTTTAGTCCCACCCCGAGACTTGAGGGGAGGTAGTACCTCCCCTCCCCCTATATAAGGTGGGGTATTTGGCCTAGAAAAACACACCCAATAATCAATAAAGGTCTCCCCACTTTTGGGAGGACCTCTAATTGATATTTTCTCTCTCCCCCCTCTCTCTCTCGTAACCATGGTCCCAAGTCTGGACTGCGCGAACGAGAGACATCTTCACCGCGGAGCGCCGTCGCGCTGCGGGATTCGGATCCGGGAGCTCTACATCCGCAACTGCTGCTAGATCGGGGAAGCGGGAGTCATCATCAGGCACCGGACGTGTGTAACTCCCCGCGAGGTGTCGCACTTGAGGAACTCAAGTCGTTGGAGCTAGAAGGAGCGCAAGGACTTCATCACGACCTTGAGGTCGGCTTCGGCTCGTCTACATCAACCACGCTCTCCTCAGCGTTGACAACGCTTTTCGGTCTTCAAGGGTAAGTTCGCGAAAAGCCCCTCCCGTTACTATATTGCTAATAGATAGGTCCTGGCAGCTTCAGGGATTCAGGGGCGTAGAGTAAAATTTATTGTTTTTATGCGCGGAACCCCTACAGTGGTATCAGAGCTAGATCTATGCGTAGTAATGCTAGTACGGGTAGAACACATGAGATGTAGCATGTGGGCGTTGATCTTTTAGTTGTTACCCTCCAACGTGTACTTGTGTATACCGCAATAATGCTTGATAAAGCGGCCCCCAACCGACTTTACGCGTTCATTCGTGAGACTGGTCCACGCTTGACATACGGCTTGTACCGTATAAAGTGGCTTAGGGGGGTGTCTGTCTCTCTCGCATTAGTTGGTATACCATTTGCAACGGAGGGCCCCAAAAGGGGTGTAGTAGAGACAACTACTTGATCAGCGTTGTGCTGAAAGTTCGTAGGTAAGAACGGTTCTTGTGTGAAAGCCCATTCAGCCACGTAAAACATGCAAAGATAAAGTAGAGGCGTCTAACTTTGTTTTGCAGGGGGGCGTTGCTTTGTGATATGGTTGTGGCAAAGGTAAAGTGATTACCTTTTGTTGCATAGTAGTAGATAGTCACAGTAATGACAAACTACCACGCCGGAATGACACCGGTACCCTGGTGTCTACGGTGCCGGAACCCTGGCGCCAGAACCCGGTGACGATGGATGGAGATCACGACGTGAAGGACCATATCACATAGCATTTACATTCAATGTTATTGTTTGTATATCTTATTGTGTGCTAGTATTATATACTCGACGGTAGCCTAATAAGATGATCCCTGTTAAAATTACCAATGATTGTGTTCCCCCTTAGTGTGCACCACCAAGAAAGTTCTTCGGTATGAGGCGATCCAGGGTGACAGGCCTGGGTGTCATACATATCTACGTTCGCATACAGTGGGTGTAAGCCATGTTGCACAGCGAATACACTAAGGTTGAGTTGGCGAGCCTAGCACACTAGAGAAGCGTGGCCTCGGAACGTGGATGGTCGAAAGATCGAGCACGAGTCGCATGAATGATGTGACCGACGTTTAGCGTCCACCCTTGAACCCACATTGATGGCCGCGACGATCGGGGGAGATGTGGCTGATAGGGGTCGTGTTATCACTAGGAACCCTTATTGGGAATAGGTGTTTCTGAGTGGAGTTATTATTAACTCATTTAATTATAAACTTAGTCTAAATTCCTTTTGCAATTATAAATGTAGATGGCTCACCGTGAAGCTTACTTTGAGATTAAGGATTGGGTAAAGGGTGAGAAACTTAGACTTGATGGATCCAACTTCCCTAGTTGGCTTGTGCGCCTAGATGATCTCCTTACTAGGAATCATGTGGTAGATTACATACGCCGCACGATGGATTTGACTAAGCTAGACTACTATGAGACTCCACAAGAGCTGGTAGACTGCTACTATCACCAAGAAATGTCCACTTACATTCAGATAATAATGTGTTACGGGATGGTGGATGAACTACATCCGCTCATGGGTGATCTTGACCCATATTCAATGGTGTATCAACTGAGAGCAGAGTTCATAGGCCATGTGCGCATGTGGAAGCACGAGTTGCTTGGAGAGTTGCTTTCCATACAGATGGAGGAGCATACATGTCCGAAGAGTCACTTGGAGCGCATGCTTGATGCAAACACGAGACTGGTTCACTTCGTGGATTACTGGATGGCTGATGCATTTGCTATAGACGTACTGCTTCGGTCATTGCCTCCCAGCTACAAAGGACATGTCCGGAGTAGCATCATGAGTGGTGATACAGAAGCATTGGATTTCCACTAGTTCATATTACGTTTCTGGAACGTAAAGGTTGAACCAATCACCGGTGAGGTCATCAATGACCAAGGTATATATTTGATATACAGTTTTATAAATGTTATAATCTTGCAAACACATTGCAGTGTTAAGTATATCTGATACTTGTTCTGTTTTACTGAAAACGGGTCCTTCTGCATGAGAGGTGCTTGCTAGAGAGGAGGTGACGTTGCGTGTTGATGGCGAGCATGATGATGACGGCCAACGACACTCTCCCTCGACATTTATCACTTAGTTTATGTTTTAGGATGATTTTTTGTAATCAAGAGATTGTGAACTTCTTTAGTGTGTCTCACACTTCGTGAGACGGTTATTCATATAAGTATGTAACAAACAGTTGTTCTGCTTTTATGAATGATTTCTATTCATGTTCATATCTTGTTTGATTATGTGTGAATTATCCTTATTGTTTGAAGCTAATTGATAATGTATGAACATTTGTAAAACATTAAAATGCCTTGTTTAAAACTACCCAACTTAATGATATTTCATTAATGAATGAAACCATTGTTTAAATTCAAAGTTATGTGATAATATGTGAAAGTCATTTGATTTCTTGTCACATATAAATCATGCCTAAGTTTGGCAAAATAACTTGAACATCGCGTATTACTTGAATACAAAGTGTTTAATGAATTGTTAAAAAGTTAATACATATCCGATGTATTGGGTTTTAACGAAAATGGTAATTATCATTACATGATTGTTTAAATGTGTAAAGTAAGTTTACCAAAGGAAACATGAACATGAAACTATTTGATTTGATCAAAGTGTTTCATCAATAAAAGGGTATAAATATAAAAGAGAATCCAATTACTATGATTTGATCAATAGTAATGAAGTTCAAATTTGTAAGAATGGCATAAAAGACATTGTGGAATGCAAAGTGTTTTGAAACGTCAAAATACAAAGCATCACAATGTGATATTAGATATCAAAAGGGGGTTGAATAGAAGGCACCAAATAAATCGTTGTAGTGTGTATGTAGAGACCATTAGCTTAGAAATAGTTAGCACTCAATGATTTTACAGTGAACCATTTGAATTCATGAAAGTTTTGGGGTTATTCGATATAACCAAAACAATAGCGAATAAGTCCTTGTAGAGTATTCATTGGAAACTTTGAATACGAAACCCATAGCTCAAACCAAAAGGAAAGCAAGATTCGTATTGCTTGGATTTTGGTACATTCTTGAGAAAGCTCACTTCCAGTGATGTTTCTCAATTATGGAGCAAATGGAAAATAGTTTAAAACACGATGAGGATTCAAAACCCTCCATCAGAGTGTTGAGAAGCGCAACGGACAGCATTCCTGAACGATTCTCTTCACATAAGGAAAGAATCAATGATTTTGATCATTGTGTTTTTCCCTCCACTATTGTTTTTCACTACATAAAGTAGGATTCAAAATGTAAATCCATATCTTGTACGGAGACATTTGTGAATCACTTGTCATGATTTTTGGAATATGACATACCTACGAACTACAAAGGAAATAATGGTAAACTAAATTATGAGAAATCCTCGAAGCAAAATTCCCTTGAGATTAGAAAGCAATTCGTTGCTGAATCTCACAAGTAAAGGAGTTACTTGGAATTTTTCCAAATGACTGCAAAGCCATAGTAAGAAAAAGGGGGTAAATGACAAAAGCACAATTTGTCAAGTATTGGATGAATTCAAATGAATTTGATTCATGGGTGCTAAATGTCTAGTGGATTTAAAACTAGTAAAAGTACTAGTATATCATAATAAATCTCCAAGTTTGATATTTGATCAAAAGATTTTGAAGTTATTCAAAATAGTGAGTGGATATGCAATTTGCATAAAATTGAGTGGGAGCTATGAAAGTCTTAAACAATATGTGATTGACATATTTTTAAGTGGGAGCAATATAAGACTCAAATTCAAATATGTAGGAACATAGTTTGAGTAAGAGTACTGACTCATACCCAAATATGTTAGCAACATAGTTTGAGTGGGAGCTTATAGGAGTAATTCTTAAGTAAGTTAAGGATGAAAGCGCAAATACTTATAAATAAGGATTTATAACATGTAGAAGTTGATAATAACCGTATTATGATATTATGTAGTATTCCTTAAAGGATTCTGAAAGCCGTTTCAGAATACAAGTTAATTAAGGAATGGGTCCTTGATAACTCAAATTAGGAATAGTATTAAGTTTAACATCAATGGTTAAAAGAAAGAAAAGGATGATCATCATCCACTATATTAAGACATAAGTTCTATCTTAGAAAACCATGATGATAACTTAGCGTAATATGTGATCCAAAGTAAGGAACGTTTGAAAGTGATTAAGTTCGAATCACAGAATGTTGAGCTAAGTTTGTCCATAGTATCTAGTAGAAAACTATGGACTTATTTTCCAAATCCATAAAGGATAACATATCTTAAAGCATAAAGAGTTGTGTTATAAGAGAATATGTTGGAAACTCCTGTAGATACCAATTAAAGTCAAGTAGGAAGCGAGGTGAACAAAAACATCGAAAGTTGCACAGAGTGCACTAAGTGTTTCGATGAATACATTTATAATAATAAGGGTACCATCTAAAGTGTTGTATAATGTTATGACGGGGCTAATTCGCTTTTAACGTAGAATGATGTGTCCCAGGGCACAGTGCCCATGAGAAAGCCCTTGGGGTTGATCTAATGTCACTGTAGGCTCCTGGAATCAGGCCTCGTTCTGCTGCCATAGCGACGATGCATACACACAGATGTTGTCATGTGATGATAGAATATTAATGTCAATCAAAGTGAAATTAGTAAGTTGCAAAGGACATGGGACTGTAAAGTACAAACCCAAGAGTCAACCTCTTCGATGAGCAAGCATGTTCTAGGTACCGGATATATATGGTACCAATAATTAAGAACAAATGCAGCTAGTGTATTTGTACTCTAGTGCAAGTGGGAGACTGTTGGAAATATGCCCTAGAGACAAATAGTAGTAAGGACAATTATCATATTTCATATAGTTTATGATTAAGTTTTATATCATGCTATAACTGTATTGAGTGGAAACATCAATACATGTGTGATATACAAACAACCAGGGGTTCCCAGTGAAACTCTAGTCACTGGTTCATTGGTCAACAGATGATCATGCTTTCTGATCATGTGGCATTTATGCCAGTTGGAAATGAGGTCATCTCATTCTGAGAATGAGATGATGAACCAATACCCAACCTAAACATCGTGATTCGATCATATCACGAAGTTCAAGTTACGATGATTACAAATGGATCCTCGTAGACCATTCCTTAGACCGTGAGGCTATATCAATCACTGTCTCCCGAGAGTGCTTAGATTGCATCAAACGCCATCTGGTAAAACGGTGGTTATAAAGGTGTGTTCGGGTATTCAGAGGAAACCGTAGATGCAATATATGTCAAGAGCGGGATTTGTCCGTCCATGTGACGGGAAGATACTCAAGGGCCCACTCGGAGAAGTTATATCCAATAGCTGCGCAGCGTGTGATTTGATCACGAGGATATCACTTGTCGGAACGAGTCAAATAGAGTTGTTCAGTAACGAGATTGAACACGACATGGTGATGTCATTGATCAGATCTCGGGCATTGCAAGTATCGAGAGACAAAGGGAATAAGACACGACTGTCCTGGTACAAACGACGAAAGATCTTCGTGGAACACACAGGGGTCACATGGCCATCCAGGTCCCTCTGTCGATCATTGGTGCGGGAGTGTCCCGACCATGCCTGGAGTGTTCCCGAACCGTGGGGTATCACGCTTAAGGGCTTGATGATGCTTAGAGAGCATTTATAAGATCGGTAGAATCGCCAAAGAAAGAAGGGAGAAAACCGGAAGGGTTTCGGTAAGCCCGGAGGATGTCCGGAGTGGAGGTGGAAGGTGTTCCATGGCCACGGAGATTGAATAATGTGTGAATGAATGTTAAATATTGATTTAATCATTTATTCATAATTATTTAATAAAGAGAAAAATCAATTTAATGGTCAAAGGCTTAATGGGCCAATTCCCGGAGGGAAGAGGGCCCATTAGGGAAAGGAGGGGGGCTGAACCCCTAGGAGGGGCCAAGGGGGTGGCCGACGGCCTTATTGGGCCAGCCCCCCACGTGGGACCCATGAGGGGGTGGCCGGCGGCGCCTCCCCCACCTCCTCCTCCTTTAGTCCCACCCCGAGACTTGAGGGGAGGTAGTACCTCCCCTCCCCCTATATAAGGTGGGGTATTTGGCCTAGAAAAACACACCCAATAATCAATAAAGGTCCCCCCACTTTTGGGAGGACCTCTAATTGATATTTTCTCTCTCCCCCCCTCTCTCTCTCGTAACCGTGGTCCCAAGTCTGGACTGCGCGAACGAGAGACATCTTCACCGCGGAGCGCCGTCGCGCTGCGGGATTCGGATCCGGGAGCTCTACATTCGCAACTGCTGCTAGATCGAGGAAGCAGGAGTCATCATCAGGCACCGGACGTGTGTAACTCCCCGCGAGGTGTCGCACTTGAGGAACTCAAGTCGTTGGAGCCAGAAGGAGCGCAAGGACTTCATCACGACCTTGAGGTCGGCTTCGGCTCGTCTACATCAACCACGCTCTCCTGAGCGTTGACAACGCTTTTCGGTCTTCAAGGGTAAGTTCACGAAAAGCCCCTCCCGTTACTGTATTGCTAATTGATAGGTCCTGGTAGCTTCAGGGGTTCAGGGGCGTAGAGTAAAATTTATTGTTTTTATGCGTGGAACCCCTACAAATCTTGCGTCAAATGAGAGATACAACACATGAAAGATTCATCAGACTTCATGAAACCTCGATGTAGAAACAACATTGCAATAGGAAGGAATCGAAACCCTCAAGGTACGGCGAAAACCCAACCAAGAGAAATCCTAGACTTGAAGAAAATATAAGAGAGCATATTCAAAACACTCAAAGATAAGAGGAGAATATCATAGAGGTAAGGAGTAAAAGCAGATCTATTCGGATCTATCCGACATATTTTGCAAAATAATTTTGACACTACCTCGTCCGTTAGCTAGGTTAACCTACTGGCTGGACCAGCGGGGTACCGTAAATCAAGGCTCTGATACCACTTGTAACACCCTTGAATCGGCCCAATGCATATTTTAGCGATTTCCACCAAACCTGCATAAAAACGATTCAAAGATGCCCACCAGGAACTTGCATGTGGGTGGAAAATGAAGTAATACCTTTACACAATAGACCTCGATGGGAACCACAAGAATATATATATATATATATATATACAACAACGAGTCGGTGAGTCAAGAATACAGATATACATTACAAAGACCCAAATCACATTGAAAATGATACAACTTCTGAGTATGGATAAGATGCAAATTGGACTAAGAGTCCTGAAGAATAACCAATGATGTCCATAACCCTACCCAGGCCAAGCTGGAAGGGTAACCTTGCTAACATCGTCGAACTCATACATGTCAAAGCAAAAGGGATGACGACAAAGGCCAAAGGAAAAAAGGGAGCATTCAATACTGAAGTCAGTACACAGCAAGTCTTAGAGTTCGGCGGCTCTCGCCTACACAAGTAACGTGGACTTACCGGCAGCAAAGCATGCACTAAAAATCCTATATAGACTCGATGCAACTGTCGGCTATTAGAGATGAATAAGAGAGATCTATTCGGTTCCAATATTATACTAACGACAACATAACCCATCCTGGAGTTTCCCCCTCGAGACCAAATGAGGAAGTCATTTCGAGGAACTTACACAGTTGGCAGTTTTATTAACTGTTCCATTGAAGTTGTCGTAATTATAGTCAGATATACATAACATAAGACATCCCAATTCCATCAATTATTGGCACTTTTAGTTATTCATTACGTTGTAGTGGAGCTGATTACTAGTCATGCCAAAGTCAAATTTATAGGACTACTTTAGTTTGAGTTGTCTGTGGGCGAGACACTATACTCCAAGTAGTCCATAACCGTAGACATGGCTTTTTGACAAGATTTGCCCTGCAGGGGTGCACAAATATCAACACATGCACGGTCAACCTCGAGAAAAACCAAATAAAAAGCAACGAGGCATCACGGTAAAGCACTCACATGATTTAAAAATGATTTCAGGGCCCCACCCCACTAAGATACCCGCTACGAAGTCGGCCGGCTCCAAGACAGACCAGGGGGTTTGCTATGATGGATGAGACACACTGGGAACCCGAAAGTGTGGCTGGGCTTGTCCAAATAGTGTAAACATGGCACAAGGTTCTAAAATGGTATAATAGTAAACTGCTCTCCTCGAGCAACAATAGTAAATAAAGCAGTAAATCATGGCATAAGTATATGATAGTAATAAATCCCCAAACTAGTTCGTGGCCCCCAAAAAATAATATGTAAATTAAGCTCATACCAAGAGGATCCATGGACCCACATGTGGATAGTGCGATAGTCAAAGAACATGCATCAAGTGCTCGGGTCCTAGGTGGACACAAGTGGGCGGGATAAAAGCTAAACCTCAACTATTGCCTAGTGGTGCCTCTTTATTGGTTAAACTATTCCCACATTTTATTTATCAAGTTGTAAGTAGAACCATGATTATCTCCACCATTAAGCATGTGGCAACCTCCCAATAACTGTGGAACTCGACAACTCGAACTGACACATGAGCAAGCAACTACGACTGGCAAGACCAACTATCTACCAAAACAATGGGCAATAGGATGTGACCAAGGCAATATAGGATCCAGGGAATATAAATGGTATGGAAACTAAAGCATCGCAACACGGCTAGCAATTGAGAGAAGTAAAGCCATAAAGCGAAATAGGTAGAGGGGGAGGATGCTCGCCTGAGAAACAATGTCGGGTAACCGAAGGTTTGTCGCAACTCACATCCACTCATCGTTTTATCCAGTGAAGAAGCAAAACACTAGAAAGAATAACTGATGCAATATTTAATATTACGGTGGAAGATCCGACATATTTATGATATCATGCATGACATGGAAATATGTGATGCAACTTGACAATATTAAGTAGGATCAGAATCCTGCCAATTGAATATTATGGTTCAAGTTCGTCATCTACCCCGTAAATTAAATTTTGATTAGCACGGGAAGGCCTAGCAAAAACATGGCATTGGTGAGCTACAAAATTTAAATGGAGTTGAGATAAGAAAAAAATATCCCGCATATAATCTCCATATTTAATTTAGATGAATTGTTGTTTAGCCCGAAACAATAATATGACATGTAAGAAAGCTTGCATAGATTTAATGCAACATGATATATTATATTTATCAAAATAGGGCTTCAGATAGGGGTCACACATTGGTTCGAAAGTCTTGGGGGGAATCGGGGCCTTCAGATCCGTGATGGAGAACTCGGGGTTCCATGTCGATGACCTTGGGGTTCCATCTTCATTTGTCATTGTAAAACCAAAGGGATTTTGATGTCGATGGCCTTCCGAATTTCGATGTCGATGGCCTTCTAGGTCATTTCCATTCGTTGGCGTGGATCTTCTCATGGCATCTACATCTACGTAGAACCAAAGGGATCCAAAATATGGCAGGCATTTTTTCGGAAGATCTTGTCGAGGGCATCAATACGGACATGAGCTAGGCTTGAGGAACACATCTACACACATGAGTGGGAGATGATCTTGCAGGTTAAGAAGCACACACGGCTCAGCATATGCACCTCACATCAACAAGAATAGAGGCTGACCGCAAGTAGCTAGATGCAAACTTCACTGCCGGAGTTGAATTCGTGCGCATTTGAGAGCTTGGGAAGAGGGCGTCTAGGAGGGACTCAACATGCCCTTTTTGAGCGCAAGGAAGCAAGGGGCAGCGAGCTCCACCACGGTACGGCCTAAAAGGCAAAACCAATGAGTTGATTCTGCGGGGCGACGTGGGGTCCCCTTCGCGCGTCAGGCGGTGGTTGAGCATGGTAGCAAAGTTGAGGAGGGCTTGTCGGCGCTGCAGGGAGATGACCAGGCGATGGGGGTAGGAGGCAGAGGAGCGGCGGGCGGTGAAGGGAGGCGGCGCCCACCCGCGGGACAAAGAGGAATCGCAAGTAGCGCTGGGAGCCATCGAGGATGGGGTGGAGAGGCGTGACCCTGGTGGCGCGTGGTAGGATGGATGAAGGCGTTGTAGGTGGCAGTGGGGCACAAGATGGGCGGAGGTTGCAGGTGTGACTTGTGCATGCTGGAAGGGAGGGGAAGAGAGAGGCGAGGGAGGAGGGTTCGCGAGCGGGAGGGAATCTCGTCGGGGACCATTGCTAGGGGCAACCCGAGATCGGGAGCCTTGCGAGCTGAGAGACACAAGGTTGGTAGGGATAGGAAGCAGGACTCCTTCCCATGATCGCGTGACACGTGGGGTGGGGTGCAGTGTGTATTGCGTGCAATGCGTGCGTGTGGTGTGGTGCCTGCTTGTGTGTTGGTCGCGTGGGGGGGTGTTGGACCTGGGGCCTGGGCATCGCGTGCGTTGCGTGGGGCGTGTAGAGTGTAGCGTGTGTGTGTGCAGTTGCTACGTCGCGTCATGTGTGATGAGTGTGTGGGGTGTGTTGCGTTGAGTCCAGGTCGAGGTGGGTACATCACGGGGTGTCAGAGTCGTGTGCGTTCAGTAGGACTAGGCCTAGAGTAAGGTTTTGTGTCCAGGCAAGGTAGTAGGTGGCTGGCCGGCCCTTTGGGCTGGCAGGCTGCCTCCCTTAGGTTTTAAATAAAAACATTTTTATATATTTATTAGTTTACTATTTTATTTTAAAAGCCTTTTGTAAATAGTTTTTAGACAAACAGAAATATCCGGAGGCATCGGGTTTCAATTTTAAATAAAGAAGCGGAACAATTAGAAAACAAAATAGGCTTTTAACAAAACATTTTGAGAGGCAAAAATATGCATGATATTGTCATGATGATGCATAAAATAAAAACAACATGCGTTTTTCTATTAGTGGTTTTCCCAGGGTGCTACAGAAGAGAACCTTCACAAGGAGGTGGTGTAAATAGAGAGGAGGCATGGGGCTCCTTTTATAGGGGAGGGGCACAGCCGCATGGCCATGGCTGGCTGCCCATGGTGGGTGCCCCCACCTCTCCCTTGTTCATGTGGGTGGAGCTTCCACTAAGCCCACTCACATCAATTTTAACTCCACTCACTTTGCACTTAATGTCCACTAAAATTAAATGCATTTTGCTCTTTAAATAAAACACTTTTATTTATTTTATTCAGAATTTTGTTTATTACTTTAATTAACAAACATATGCATAAAACCCCTTATAATATTTTGATATCACATCTCAAACCATTTTCAGCAATTTGACCCGAAACAATTCTGGTGTCCATCAAAATAATATTGACGCTTTCAAACCCTTTCTCTGGTATTATATGTGCTCCATTTGGTGTTGGTATACCTTAAGTGTGTCACCTATGGTTCGCGAATAATGCAGACATGATCGAGACCCCTCTCCGATGAATAATCCGTAGCAGGACCTGGAGATCCGTACTGACTCCCACACATTCAACAATGACTCTAGTGATCATGAGAACCTTTGACATCGTAACTAAATCCCTTTGTCTCACGATATATAACATGTCCGAGGTTCGATCATCGGTATCCCCATGCCTAATTTGATCTCATTATCGACAAGTACTCTTTTCTTGTTCGCGTTATATAATATTCTTAGTGATTTTATCACTTGCTTGCAAACTATGTCAATGTGATATCATCGAGAGGGACCTGAGTATATCTCTCCATCATCGGGATGGACAAATCCCACTCTTGATCCATGAGCCTCAACATAACATTTTCGGAGTAACCAAACCCACCTTTATAATCACCCTGTTACGGTGTGACGTTTGATGTTATCAAAGTACTCTTCCGGTGTTAGTAATTAACATGATCTCATGGTACACGGATTAGGGTTACTTTGCATGTTCTAGCAATGTAAACATAATGAATTTGATCATATTACTATACTTTGGGTGAACTTTTATCACATCATTCCACCAATATTGTGACCTCTCTATTAACAACATCGAATGTCATGACTAGGAGACCTTGATCATCTTGTTAATCAACGAGCTAGTTTGAATGAGAGGCATAACTAGGAACTCTTATTTGTTTTTTTAAACACACATGTATTAACGTCTCCTATTAATACAATTATAGCATGAGAATAAATATTTATCATAAACATGGAATAAGATAGTAACCACTTTATTATTGCCTCTCCGGCATATTCCCTTCAGCCCCCTCTCTGGGCTTCACTCAGGCACTTGTTTCTCTTCCGAAACTATTTCGTGACTCGGAAACTCTTCCAGTTTTCTTCTGAAATTTCCCCCGATGACATGGGTATAATTACTCAGATACTTTTAAATCACTACCCTATGACTAGATAAAAGGCTTACAGCCCATGAAGATTCCAGATGACGGCCCAAGAAAGCAACCGACAAAGGTTTTGATTGTATTAGGAAAGGGACTGTACACCGACATTATGTTGGTATCGTAATCATGTGTGTATGAAACCTGTCCGCATACATCTTTGAGACCCGGCCTATTATATATAGGATGGGAGAAGCCCAAGCTAGGATACCGAAATCTAGAAGACAACTTGTAATAGTGCAATTACTCAATATACAAGCGACTTTGATTCCATTGTTTCCCTGACATCCGACGAAATCCCCAGCGTTCTCTTTTCCACGAAACCCCAAGTCCATCACCATGGGCATTGCTGAGGTGACCCCTCGTCAATTGGCACCATATGTGGGAAACCTGAATGCTGGAACCACGGATTCGGCGAAACGCTCTCCACCAAGCATCAACTCGACGAAAGCAGATCCACGCCCACCCACCCATGTATTGGTACCCGCCGATTTTAATGGTGGATCCGATCTAATCATCGGAAGTCTCCACTTCCAAGCAGACAAACCACATGAATCACACGCTTCGGCCCTGATAGCATCAGAACCATCAGTGGGAAAAGCTACGCCTACGGAGGTACCATCATCTTCCGTCAGATCCTCCACGGACGTCTAGGCACAGATCGAAGCAGGCGAAAAAGGTAATCAACCAACCCCACCACACAAAGCAAACCCGACAAACTCAGAACCTGACGAAAGCAACGAAAACATCGACTTCGAAGAATGGATGGAGAAAATATATACAGAGCTATGATCACAGAATACTATCAGTCCACACTATGAAGCAGGAGATGATTCCATTATTCCACGCATAACACGGCACCATGTGTGCATGATCGACGGAGATACCTCAACACCACGCGACGAAAACGGTAATCCTATCCTCAACCCCGATGATATTTTATCAGATGACCATGCAGGAAACCGCGATAATGAAGGAGACCACGGAAACGGAGGAGGAATAGCAGATAATTGCATAGTCCAAGGAAGAGGTGGAGAACCGCATCCAGGAGAAAGACAAGGACTTCGGCTACCAGCATCGGCATGGCAAAAAGCAAGGGAGGAAATTTCGGGAGCAGTCCCCATGACAGCGGATGCTTCACATGAGGATCTATTAGCATACCAATTTCTGCTCCACTACAAGAAGAGAGACCTACTTCAGATGCAAAGGCAACTTGATAAAGAAAGAGATTAGCCGACGAATCTAGCTGACGACGGGCACAATTAAGCTCTACTCGAGGATCAAGGAGTGTAACAGGAGCAGCACCACCAAGAAGGGCAACATCTCGACTACAGAATATCCCCAAAGTAGAAAGAAGTGGAATCATCCGAGATCTCGACCTATCATTCATGTGAATTGATCAAGCAGGAAATATCAAGGCAAAAACAGCTCAAGCAGCCATTATGGCCTTGCAAACATATCTTATCACCACTCAACCCGCACCCGACGATCCGCGTGCGGCCCTTCACCGCTCCGCCCTGATGAAACTTGGCATGGTAGGAGCCTCTCTCACAGAAGCAGAACAAGGAATCACATGTCAACCGGAAAGATCCCCACGCCATCCAACAGTCCTCGGAAAGTAGGACACACCCAACGATCTCGATCACCACACTAGGCGCATCTCGTAGGATCTGAGCCATGAAGCAATACAAGAAACGACAACACCCAACATAGGAGCAGCGGATCCAGAGATGAAAGCCGCAGCCGACGATATCAGGATGGATACGACAAAGACGATCATGAGCTATGCGGGGCCAGCTATTTCACGCAGAGGATTCATAGGGCTTCAGTACCCAAGGATTTCAAACTTCCACAGGACCGCCACAAATACGATGGACTCCAGGAACTCGAAGCTTAGTTAGCAGACTATTTGGCCACCGTCAAATTACAGGGTGGCTCCACAACTACCGCAATGCAAAGTTTACAACTACATCTCACCGGTGCCGCAAGATCATGGCTCAAGCAGTTACCCGAAGATTCAATTGGTAGCTGGAATGATCTAGAAGATAAATTCATCCGGCATTTCCATTCCACATTCAGACGACCAGCATCCTTGAAGCCATTGAGAGCGTGTAAACAAAAATCTGGAGAATCAATAAGAGCATTGATACAGCGGTGGAATATTATAATAAACTCAGCTGAATCCATATCCGACGAAAGGGCCATCGACGCCTTCAACGACGGCCTCCGTCGCCGAGAATTCATAGAAGAACTGGGACGGGTTAAAGCCAAGACAATATCACAGTTAATGGAGATAGAAAATCGCAGGGCCAATGAAGAGGACGCGCTGGATAATAAGCGCGCACGGTCACCCGAGGAAGACAGGGATAAGCGTGGCAATGATAGAAGAAGAAGGAACAACGATGGAAATACGGGACCAAGTTACATCGCAACAGGTTTTTCGGGTGAAGTTAATAAATAGAAGCAACAACCACAATGGCGGATACCGCCAGAACAGGGACGACGTTGGAGGAAGCCAGTCCACACAGCGGTATCAGCCAAGAGCACGAGACCCACCTATGTCCGCAATGCAAATGCTGGAAGGACCCTGTAATATGCATTTTTACGTCGACTCAGCAGGCAGACGACAATCCAACCACCTCATGAAAGACTGCCGAACATTCCTGAAGATGCAGGAGTTGTGCAACACAAAGGCAACCAAAGCGGCAAATCAAGGATACACATCCATGCCTGGTACACTAGCCATCGGTGCACCACAACCACCACCAATGGCACCACCACAAAACACAAACGACCAAAACAACGAGTACCCTAGATCAAAAGGAGCAATGTATATGATTCAGAAAGGGCATCCATCCAACAGAATTCAAAAGCTCATCACAAGACAAATCAATATGGTGGAAACAGCAACATCAACCATACCCGAATATCTCCACGGGTCAGAGCAAGAAATCACATTCAGCAGAGCCGATCACCCACTTCGGGTCCCACGACCGGATCACTCAGCCTTGATAGTCGAAGCACAAATTGGCGGGTTCGATATGAGCAAGGTATTCATGGATGCAGGAAGTAGCATAAATCTGATCTACGCAAAAACATTGAGAACAATAGGCTACCCCCTGGACAATCTCGCGCCAACAGAAACGTCTTTCCACGGTATAGTACCAGGTAAAGCCGAAATCCCTCTAGGCAAAGTATTCCTTGACGTTGTTTTTGGTTCCAAGATAAATTTCAGGCGAGAAAAACTCGAATTTTAAGTTATGGATTGGCCATCACAATATCATGCAATCCTGGGATGACCAGCCTTTGCATGGTTTATGGCAGTGCCGCATTTTGCATACTTAGTGATGAAAATGCTAGCACCAAAGGGAATTATCATGGTACAAGGAAGCTTCACATGTGCTGACAGCTATCATCAGGAGTTCAACAAAAATTCTGAATCTTTCGGGTAGGCAACGGAATTTGAACAACTCAAAACTTCAGCAAACGAACAACCTCTGGAAGTAGCATGTGCCAATCCCGATCAGGCTTTTGACACGGCGAAAGACACAAAAGAAGTACAGGTCCACCCTACCGACCCAGAACTTCGGATGTGCATCGACTTTACTGCACTGAACAAGCATTGCCCAAAAGATCACTTCCCATTGCCGTGAATCGACCAAATAATCGATGCAACTGCGGGATGCGAACGTCTTTATTTCTTGGGTGCTTACTCAAGATACCACCAGATTAGGATGAAGGAAGAAGATCAGGAGAAAACGGTGTTTATCACGCCCTATGGCGTATTCTGCTACACAACAATGCCTTTTGGCCTCAAGAACGATGGAGCAACATATCAGCGGATGATGCAGAAGTGTCTGGGAAGCCAAATAGGCACAAATGTGCAAGTGTATATCAATTACGTCATAGTTACAACAGGTCAAGGATCTACGCTGATCAAGGACCTCGAAGAAACATTCAAAAACCTCGACAAGTTTAGCATCAAACTAAACCCGAAGAAATGTTCCTTTGGAGTCCTGGCAGGGCAACTCCTCGAATATTTGGTATCAGCTAGAGGAATCAAGGCTAATCCCGAAAAAATACAAGCAATCCTAACAATGATGAAGCCAACAAATCTGCGTGGCGTACAACAACTGGCAGGGCGAGTAGCAGCACTCGGTCGTTTTATCGCAAGGCTAGGAGAAAAAGCGCTACCATTCTACGCCCTTATGAGGAAATCGGAAAAATTCGAGTCGACGGAAGGAGCTCAGCGCGCCTTTGAAAATCTTAAAAGTACACTTTCGACATCTCCTATCGTTGTGTCGCCAAAAGAGAAAGAGCATTTACTACTTTATATTGCGCCAGAAATCAGGTGGTTAGCACGGTCTTGGTCATAGAGCGATCCAAAGAAGGGAAGACCCACGGTGTGCAGAGGCCAGTTTACTTCCTGAGTGAGGTTCTATCGCCATCCAAACAAAGGTACCCACACTACTAGAAACTAGCGTATGGGGTATTTATGACAGCACGAAAACTACACCACTATTTTTCGAAGCATTCGATCGTAGTAGTCAATGAAGCGCCTTTGTCAAGCATCCTCAACAATCCAGAAGCAACTGGACGTGTCTCTCTATGGGGAATCAAATTATCCCCTCGGGATATCACGTATGAGAAGCGCAAAGCAATTAAGTCACAAGTTCTACCGGATTTCATCACAGAGTGGACGGAGTTGCAACGTGCGGGTCCACCAGACCTTTCTAGTGCCTGGACAATGTACTTTGATGGATCAAAATGAACAGAGGGAGCAGGAGCAGGAGTCGTACTAATATCACCTCAAGGCGACAAAATGCGCTATATACTTCAGATGATCTTTGCGAACGCATCCAATAACAAAGCAGAATACGAGGCCCTATTGCATGGCATGCGAATGGCCGAAGCTTGCGGTGCAACTCACCTCAAAATCTTCGGAGATTCTAATCTTGTGGCATGGCAAGCAATGAACAAGTGTGACGCTGTTAGCGAAAATATGGTTGCTTATCGCAATCTATATGGCATTATGGAAGCTCAATTTGATGGGTGTGAAGTATCACATATAGGAAAAGAAAGCAATGAGGAAGCCAACAATCTACCAAACATCGGATCCTTGTGCTTATCAATACCACCCAAAGTTTTTTGGGAGGAAATAACGGAGCGATCGATCAAAGCAAAAAGAGTCTCCGAGGTTGTAGCACCAAAAACAGGGAAAAAGAAATATCCGCAAAAAACTCGAGGACTCCTTTAGAAGCCAAGAACACAGAAGAAGCCATCGAAGAAGAAGAACAAGAAATTGAAGAGGTCATGCTAATTGAGCCCACCTGGATGCAGCCATATATAGCATATATGACTAAGGGAGAGCTACCAGAAGATGTGATAGAAGCCCGGCGAATCACCCGACGATCGAAGGCCTTCAGGATAATAAAAGGGGAACTATACAAGAGAAGTATTTCGGGTATGTTGGAGCGTTGCGAACACCCGAAGAAGGAAAAATCATACTCAAAGATATACATGAAGGAGTTTGTGGTCACCATGCTAGTAGCCGAGAAATTGTTGCAAAAGCATTCGGAGCAGGATTTTACTGGCTCACTGGAGTTCAAGATGCAAAAGACATTGTCAGAACATGTGAGGCTTGTCAACACTTCGCAACAAAGCCTGGAGCACCCGCCGCTGAGTTGAATCCTATACCTCTGGCCTGGCCATTTGCTCAGTGGGGACTCGATATGGTTGGGAAACTTCACAAATCGTCGCCAGGAGGACACGTCTTTCTGCTAGTAGCAGTCGATAAATTTACCAAATGGATTGAAGCAATGCCTGTACCACCCAAGATGGAACTTCGGCTGTGAATTTTATCAAATCCATAGTATTTAGGTTTGGCGTACCGAATAGTATCATCACGGACAATGGGACCAACTTCACTTCCAATGAGTTCAAGGAGTACTGCCAGGAGATGGGCATCAAAATAAGCTACGCTTTGGTAGCTCACCCGCAAACAAATGGATAGGTAGAAAAAGCCAAAGGACTAGTTACCGCTGGACTAAAGAAAAGACTACTAGCACCACTTGAAAGAGCAAAAGGAGCATGGATGGATGAATTGCCATTCGTATTATGGAGTTTACGTACAACTCCAAATAATTCAACACAAGAGACGCCTTTCTTTTTGGTCCATGGTGCGGAAGCCGTGCTTCCTATTGAGGTGTCACATGAATCCCCAAGAGTAGCTACATATGATGAAGAGGAATCAAGAGAAGCACTTGAAGACGATATGGATGCACTTGATGAAGGTCGAGATGAAGCCCTCCAAAGAGCAACTATGTACCAGCAAAACCTACGCAATTACCATAACAGAAGATTGCAACCTAGGTCCTTTGCAGTAGGGGACCTAGTTCTTTGCCTCAAGCAAGATGGCCACAAGAAGTTAGAATCACTATGGGAAGGACCATACATTGTCACAGAAGTTATTTCCGGAGGAGCATATCGACTACAAGATAAGAAGACAGGAGTAAATTACTCAAAATCCATGGAACATAGTACAACTACGACGCTTTTATGCATAAGATTATTTACAATATGATAAGAGTTACAGTTTGGCTTATTAAGCCAGAATATCCAGGACAATGGCCAAAGGCCATTCGCTCAAAGAATAATGTATCATCAATTTTTCGCCTTATATATCAAGAGATAAGTTATTTGTACCTAAATCTTTTTATTTGTTTCAAAAGATCAATGCTTTCCATCAAGCTAACAGCAACTATGAGCCTATGTCCAAATACAGGCATCCGAACATAGCCTCGGGGGCAACTCCCATCGGGAGCGCTGGCGCGCACCCGATAGAAATTCAGTTGTGCATAAAATATATCATAATTGCAAACACCGTTAAGTTTTACACCAGTGTATCCTCAAAAAGGTATTCCTCCCATCAAGAGATAGTATAAAGCATTGAAACTATCTGATAAAATCAGAATCCTTGGCGGCCTCAGCAGGCCAACCGCCAAAAAAGCCAAAAATCTCGGATCACGCTCAGATGCGACAAAAAATCCGAATGCCGTGTTCATAAACATGAAGGTAAGACCCCAGGATTCGTCATGTGTGGCCTGATAATCGCACAAGAATACACTCTGCCAGTAAAATATCCGTATCAACGATACGATGAAAAATCCTGACGGACGCATTGGGTACCCGATAAAATAGAAACTGGAGTTCAGTATTCGGTAAGACCTCAGCGGCTTGAACTGAATTACGCTAGTAGCAAATTCCGGATTCGAGCCTGGGGACTTGAATTTGATGTAGGACAACCTTGTTTTTTCCCAGGAGCAATTAACTGATTCTCGACCCGTCGGAAGCATCAGACTCGTTGTACCAAAATCTCTACAAAGATAAAAAGAAAAAAGAAACTTTGAGACTCAATCTGAAACTGTGGTTCAAGTAAGGGGCTACTCACATGGGTATAATTACTCGGATGCTTATAAATCGCCACCCTATGACTGGATAAAAGGCTTACGGCCCATGAAGATTCCAGACGACAGCCCAAGGAAGCAACTGACAAAGGCTTTGATTGTATTAGGAAAGGGACTGTACACCGACATTATGTTGGTATTGTAATCACGCGTGTATGAAACCTGTCCGCATATAGTTTTGAGACCCGGGCTATTATATATAGGATGGGAGAAGCCCAAGCGAGGGTACCGAAATCTAGAAGACAACTTGTAATAGTGGAATTACTCAATATACATGCTATTTGATTTATTTCCCTGACATCCGACGAAATCCCAAGTGTTCTCTTTTCCGCGAAACCCCAAGTCCATCACCATGGGCATTGCCGAGGTGACCCCTCGTCACCCGATGATCCAGAACCATTTTGGAGCATCTCTCATATATATAAATGCTCTACACACTCTACAAAACAATATCCCTTAAGCATGTGACCTCACATGTTCGGTGTTATGTGAACGTGTCCGCAGAACTCCTTCCGGACAATAATCAATAGTTGGATACCCATATTGATTCCCACACAACCACAATGTATTCGAGCGAACCAATTGATGTCATGTACTATCCCTTTGCATCATGATACATGATAATCCTGAGGTAAGACAATTCAGCATCCTCGTAATACAACTCTTGATTACTATACCATGTTGACCTTGTTACTGGTTTGTCATTCTTTCTCTCATTCGTATATTCTGGTATCTTGTGAGTGTCGTCACCTTGTATCTGGCTAGAAGATTAGTGATACTGTAATATCGAGAAGTTTCCAATAGTATCTCTCGATCGACGGAGGTGCAAATCCCATATAGAACTATCTTGTGCCTAGTCATAAAAGTCAACATATTCGAAGGAAACCTTTATAAACACCCGATAAAAGGTGGAGTTGGGATGCAATCAGGACATGCCTTCCACTATGAAGGACAACTGATATCCTTATGGTCAAAGGACAAAATCATATGACAATAACAATGATATACCAAGAACTAAATAATGACGTTTCTCTTTTACTAGATCGTTTGACTTGGGTCGGTTTAACATCCTTGTTAAGCCATAACAATATACGCTCATTGTCAAATGGTATCCTTGTTAAAATAACTATACTATGATCTAGGAAACTTGATCATCTTTGACAAGGAGTTAGTCATGCCCATGAGAGCATGAACACTTGGTGTTTATACCTTTACACTTGCTTCTAAGTTTTCCTAAGATTCTCATGATTAAGACACAACAGTCATAGCATAAAGAATAAACTACAATTATAAATAAGGAAATAGCAATAAATATTTATTTGCCTCTAGGACATATTTCTAACAGATCATTATCCCCAAAACAACCAACATATGATTAATAAAACCATGCCTAGCGAGCTTAGTGCGCAATCTGGTTGGCTTCCGTGTATCAACTTGTAAAGGGGATCTTCTCAGAACCTGAATGCAACACTCTACAATATCGCTTCTTAAAGATTTCGCCTGAAATATCCACCCAACATGTATCAATAGCTAAGATTTTGGACCGAAATATTGAGAACCCAGGTATTTCGGATCCCGGATGAACAGTAAAATTGAAAACAAATACTAAATGAAATCAGAAAATACGAAATAAATAAGCATGCAGAGTATGTGTGTACCAAATTAAAGCATAAATTCGAAAGTATGTAATTTGGGAAAAAAAGACGAAGTAGGTGTTGAACATTATAAGTTCTGGGATTTCATGTACAAATTAAAAAATTGTCTTTTTTGTAAAGACCACATGCATATGTATTTTTCACTAAAAATTGGCACGAATATGTATCAAATTCGAATATATATGTACGTGCAAATATATTTTTAAAATTTTATGAGACTTTTTTTTGCGATTTTTTTTGGGCCGGTTTGAAAGACAAGATCATATGTACACAGGACCAGCCTAGTAATTTCACTAAGATTTTCTGATTGTATGACAAACTTAACAGAGTCCTTATCGGAGAGAATCCACTTGTGCTATCGTGGCCGCATCAACAAAATTTAGCTCCTCATAGCTTGTTGTTAGAATACATATCCTACATGTGTTTGTATAGATGTAGGATACGTATGCGTGTGTATTCCTTATATATATGTTCGTGTTGTATATAATTGGGACTCCTTATAATCCTCTTATATAATGAGCAATACAAGACCACCTAACGTGTGGTTTCCCCTATCTTACATGGTATCAGACGCAAAACCCTAACTAGACCTGCGCCTCCTCCCGCTTCCGCCGCCGTCGCCGCAGCCGATCTCGGCGCCTGGCCTCTGCAAACCACCCACCTCTCCCCTTCTAGCCTCGCCGCCCCTCTGCAATGGGTGACGACGCCGCACGGATCGCGCAAGCCACGAAGGAAAAAGAAGACCGCGAGGCCCGAGAAGCTGCTGACGCCCAGTCGAAGCTCGCCCTCGTCACCGCCCCCTCCTCCAGCGTGGGGGCTTTCTCGCTCACTTCGTTGCATGCACAAGGCGTCGGCCTCCGCTCCATCAAGGGGCACGTACCCGTCGAGCTGGCCCTCGACACCAGCGTTCATCGCCAATGGTGCACCTTCTTCCGCGCTGCCCTCCACAATTATGCGCTGCTCAACCACGTCGACGCCCCTGCTCCGTCCGTTCCGACTCCGGAGTGGGCTCTCTTGGATACCACGGTCGTCTCCTGGCTCTATGGGTCCGTGTCCCTCGGCCTCCTCGACACCGTCATGACACCGGGCAAAGACCCCCTCGCCGTCGAGTTGCGTACAAGCATCAACGGGCTCTTCAATGACCACAAGATCAACCGCCAGCTCCACCTCTCCACCGAGCTAGGCGAGATCAAGATGAGGGAGATGAACATGACCGAGTACTTGAAGAAGATCAAGGCCCTCGCCGACGGTCTCGCGGATCTCGGCTCCCCGGAAGACGACGCCAAGCTGGTGATCCACTGCCTCAACGGACTTTCCGAGCAATACGAGGACGCCGCCGATCTCATCTCCCTCATGCCCGACATCTCGTTTGAGAAGTGTCGTTCTCTTCTCGCGCTCCAAGACATGAAGCGCAAGAATCGTCACTCGCGCAATGGCAACGGCGACACGGACCTCTACTCCAACGCCGCCACCGCCCCCAACTCTGGACGGGGCAACGGTGGCAAGGGCAAGAAAAAGAAGAAGGCCACAACGGAGGCTGCCAAGGACACTGCCATCATCCAAGCCGGACCCATCGTCACACCTCTGGCCGCTGCTCCTCCAACCTGGCCCACGCCGCTCCTGCCCTGGAACAACGCGATCTAGATGTGGCCATACGGCCCTGGTATGCCGGCTCGACCCCCCAGCTACATGCACTGCCCCTGCCCCCGCAGCACGCCTTCTACGCGCAAGGGCCCTACACTGTGCCGCACGCCTATGGCTACGGCTACGGCGGCTATGCTCCTCAAGCTCCTGCATATGGGCTCGGTGCTACACCCCCGTCATCACCGGCTTCATCGACTGCCTCATGGGACCAGTCCGCGCTGATGAATTAGTTCCAGACGATGGGCCTTCAAGCGCCCACCACCGATTGGGTCATGGACACTGGCGCCACCTCCCACTTCGCATCGAACCCCGGTATGCTCACCTTCGTGTCTCCTCCTTCTTCTTCCTCTCGTGCTGTCGTTGTCGGTAATGGTTCCACCCTTCCGATCACCGCTACCGGGCATGCATGTTTTCCTATTTCCACTCCCTCACGTACTCTGCATCTTCACAATGTCTTAGTAGCTCCTGATATAGTCAAAAACCTCCTGTCCGTTCGTCAATTCACCATTGATAATCGTGTTTCCATTGAATTTGACCATGTTGGTTTTTCTATGAAGGACCTTCTAACCAGGACTGAGATTCTTAGATGCAATAGTCCCGGAGCCCTCTACCCTGTCAGCACCTCCTCCCCATCTGCCCACACGCCTTCCTCGTCGTCGACCCTGTTATGTGGCATCGGTGCCTTGGACACCCTGGACGACCGGTCATGGAGTCATTAGCTCACTCCTGCGTTATTCCTAGGGATAAAAATAAATCTAATTTGTGTCATGCTTGTCAATTAGGTCACCATGTCCGTCTACCTTTTTCTTCTACAAATCGTGTAACACATTCTCCGTTTCAACTTATACATTATGATTTGTGGACATCTCCTGTTGAGAGTATTTCTGGCTTTAAGTATTATCTCGTTTGTCTCGATGATTTCACTCAATACGCTTGGGTTTATCCTTTACGTGCCAAGTCAAAAGCCTTCTCACACTTGTCATCCCTCCACGGCTTAGCCCTAACTCAGTTTCATGCACCCTGAAATCCATCCAGTGTGACAATGGTCGTGAGTTCGATAATTCCTCTCTAAAATCGTTTGCCCAACGCCATGGGATAGCACTCCGCTTCTCATGTCCCTATACTTCACAACAAAACGGTAAAGCCGAGAGAATTATTTGCACCCTTAACGACATCACTCGCACCCTTCTAATTCAAGCTAGCATGCCACCTCGCTTCTAGGCCGAGGCTCTCCATACAGCCGTGCTGTTACACAATCGGCTGCCTTCCAAGGCCATTGCGGATCGCGTGCCTTTTCGAGCCCTTCATGGTGTCGACCCTGCATATGCCGGTCTTTGGGTCTTCGGATGCTTATGCTACCCCAACACGACCGCCGTTGCCCCACATAAACTCGCGCCTCGCTTTGTGCCGTGTGTGTCCCTTGGGTATCTATCTCAACATCATGGCTATCGTTGTCTTGATTGTTCCACCCAAAATATCATCATCTCTCGCCATGTTGTGTTTGACGAGTCTATTTTTCCCTTTGCCTCTAACGCATCACCACCATCCTCTACTCCTACTTTGCAAAGTTATCACTTTTTGCAGGTTGAGCAGCCGATGTTGCCGATGCCATTCACCATGCCGATCGTGGGAACTTCTGCCGCGGGCTCTACCACGACCACTCGACAGCCTATCGTGGGCGTTCGGCAGCCTGCCGCAGCTGCTCGGCAGCTTGCCGCAGGCACTTCTCCTGCCACGGCAAGATCTCCCGCCCCGCGCAGGCCGCCTCGGGCCACCTCGCCTGGCCCATCCTCGGCCGGATCGTCGCCATCAGGATCGCCCTCGTCTGCTCCCTTGCTGGCCACGTATATGAATGATGGTGCCCTGGAACCTTCTACGAGCTCGCCATCCATGGCTTCTACCCTGCCTCCCACCACGGATGCTCCTCGGGCTCATCGACCTCGAGCACCACTGCCGCCACCATCTCACACCATGCTCACGCGTGCCAAGCACGGCATTGTGCATCCCAAGACGATTTTTGATCTTCATGTTGAAGGATTGTCTCCAATACCAAAGACTTATCGTTGTGCTCTCAAAGACCCCAACTAGCATGCTGCAATGGTTGAAGAGTACAGTGCGCTCCTCTCCAACAACACTTGGGACTTGGTTGATCCTCCTCGCCATGTCAACATTGTCACCGGCAAGTGGATCATTCGTCACAAGATGAAGTCTGATGGTTCGTTGGAAAGATACAAATCTCGTTGGGTCCTCCGGGGTTTTACTCAGCACGAAGGTATTGATTTTGATGAGACTTTCAGCCATGTGGTAAAGCCATCCACCATACGCACGGTGTTATCACTTGCGCTCTCTAGTAACTAGCCGGTTCATCAGCATGATGTCAAGAACGCCTTCCTCAATGGCACACTCATCGAGACCGTGTATGCTT
Organism: Avena eriantha; assembly: GCA_910589775.1. Taxonomy (NCBI): domain Eukaryota; kingdom Viridiplantae; phylum Streptophyta; class Magnoliopsida; order Poales; family Poaceae; genus Avena; species Avena eriantha. The sequence goes on along the minus strand of OU342742.1, from coordinate 480,039,505 downwards.
GACAGCCTTCTGGGTTTACTGATCCCAGATTTCCTGACAAGGTGTGTCGCCTCAACAAATCTCTCTATGGTTTGAAGTAGGCGCCTCGAGCATGGTTTTAGCAGTTTGCTTTGTTCATTGCTACTGTTGGTTTTGTTGGCTCCAAGTCCGATAGCTCCCAGTTTGTCTACCGGTGTGGCACTGACATGGCCTATCTCCTGCTCTATGTGGATGACATTATCCTGACAGTGTCTTCTCCGACTTTGTTGCATAGTTTAATTGCTTCTCTTCATAAGAGTTCGGCATGACAGATATGGGTGAGCTTTACTATTTTCTGGGCATCTCAGTCAGACACACTAAGGACAGTTTTGTTCCTCTCACAGGAGAAGTATGCATTGGAGCTTCTTGACAAAGCTGGTATGTTACAGTGTAAATCTATCTCCACCCCAGTTGATACAGCTTCTAAGCTTGTAGCTCAGTCTAGTGATCCCGTGGCTGATCCTACAGAATATCACAGTATTGCAGGAGGTCTCCAATACCTCACTTTCACTCGGCCAGATATCTCCTATGCAATACAACAAATATGTCTTCATATGCATGATTCACGGGCTAATCACTTGCTCCTTGTGAAGCGTGGTCTATGCTACATCCACGGCACCACCGACTATGGTCTCACTTTGTATCGACGCACATCGAACAAAGTGCTGACCTACTCTTATGCTGACTGGGCAGGTTTTCCAGACACTCGACGGTCTACTTCAGGCTATTGTGTGTTCCTCGGCACGAATTTGCTATCTTGGCCGGCTAAGCAGCAGCACACTGTTTCTCGATCGAGTGCGGAGGCTGAGTATCGGGCAGTAGCAAATGTGGTGGTTGAATCTTGTTGGTTTCGGCAGCTACTTTTGGAGCTTCATCGACCAGTGCATGATGCTTCAGTGGTCTTCTATGACAATGTGAGCTCAGTTTACATGACACAGAATCTAGTGCATCACCAGCGTACCAAGCATGTGGAGATTGATCTACACTTCGTAAGAGATCGCGTGACCACTGGCGAGGTTAAGGTGATACACATTCCTAGTTCATCACAGTTCGCGGACATCTTCACCAAAGGATTACTATCGTCTCTCTTCTTGGACTTTCGGGATAGTCTCAACATTCGTCGGTTGTCCAGTTTTGAGTGAGGGAGGGTGTTAGAATACATATCCTAAACGTGTTTGTATAGATATAGGATACGTATGCGTGTGTATTCCTTGTATATATGTCCGTGTTGTATGCAACCAGGACTCCTTGTAATCCTCTTATATAATGAGCAATACAAGGCCACCTAACATGTGGTTTCCCCTATCTTACACTTGTGGCGACAAATTTCCAGAAGACTCCAGTTGTCCATGGGTGAAAATGGTCACCAATCAATTTTTTCAATTAACGTCCTCTGTCGCTACCGAAACCGCACAAAACGAGAGGCAACCCCTCTTCCCCACCTTCTGGTTCCTTCTTGTATCGGGCCGCTTGGCCCCTCTCTCCATCCTCTTCAGTGATCGCTGGCGGCGTGATTGGGTGAGGGTCCCACCCCGATGTATAATAGTAGATCTACTTGTAGTTCTAGGTGTTTTCCCCTGGTGGCGTTGTGCCTATATGGCATCTAAGGGTAGGACGGAGAGCTCCGGCGGCCAGCTCTTCCACGTCCTGTGCCTCCCCTTCTCTGCATCTCGTCGCCGGTGGCAAACAGCGATGCGCGTGGATGGGAGAAGCACTCGCATCCCTCCCAATAAGGCTTGCCTGGGGTGCTTCGAGCTAGATCTGATGGACCACAGCTAGCTCGATGTGTGCTTTTCTCCACTCGTCTCAGTAATCTCAAGGTGGGAGGCAGTGGTGGCGCTGTTGGAGGCCCCTACACGCCCCTCAAATAAGGTCCTGGTGAGCTTCTACTACTGCATCCTTTGGCCTCCTCATCCGGCTTGTGGCAGCAGCCTGGAGATAGATGGCGACATATTCACCCTACAGCAGCGGTGGAAGGCTCGTGGCTTCGGTGAGGAGATGACCCGGCTTGCCTTCCTTTCTCTTCTTTGCATCCATCATGGAGATGGCCAAGGTGTGGGAAAGGATGCAGGTGGTCTTCTTCCTCTCCGGTGGGGAGCTGTGGCTGCATCTGGCGGAGATCCCAAGCAACAACAATTTGGTGCTGCTGCTATCTTTGGTCTTAGGGACCACTCCGTGCGGTGGTGTTTGGTGAACCACTACTTCTTCAACCTCCTGCGGAGGCCTCTTTGTGTCTCCGTCATGGCATCCTTCGACGCACCGCCGCCAAGTGGTTTTGTCCCTGGTGTCGCTGTTGCCGGCCGTGGCGTCGAGCGCATCATCATGGTTGGTGGAGAAGGACCTGATTGCACTCTTCCTTTTTATCTTGAGGTCCTTTTGTAAAGATCCAGGGCTTGGACGTAATTTCCTTTATCTTGAAGGCCCTACTTGTACTTATACCCACCATTTAATGGCAGCTCTGGACCCTTCCGGGTCCTTCCCCTTATTCAAAAAATCAATTTTTTTCTAAATAGACAACGTAGTCGGTATGTACGGCATGTCCATGGATGAAAACGCCCGTTTCCCAGTGTGTAACCTACGGATTGCTGAACTTTTTATTAAAACAAATGGAGGACGTGGGGTTACTTTGGCTAGAAAAACCGCTTCGCGTCGCTCCCCTCCCGAGTGACCGAAGCGACGACTGGACCCTAGCTCCCCGCTCCCTCCCCGCCCGCCGACGCCGGCGTTGGCCGGCGGGCTAAGCCCGTGCGGTGCCGATGGCGGTGGGCCCTCCCTTCCCCGGCGCAAGACCCTGGCGAGGTGCTGGCTCTGCGCCGCGGTGCGGCTAGTCAGTGGGTGGTGAGGCCCAGCGTGGCGGTGGCCGGCATACGGCACCAGGGCGACCCTCTGCATCTCGAGGCGGCAACAGGTGGTCTCGCGGCGGCCGTGCTCGCGGTGGCGGCTGGGGTGGCGTTCCCCCTGCAGATCCTGGGCGCCGCGGTGGTCCTTCATCGGCTGCCGTGCTCTGTATACGACGGTCCGACGTGGTGCCGGGAGGCGGCGGGTTGGTGGTGCATGCTCTACAGCGAGGTGGAGCGGTTCTGCGGTGCGGGTTGTGGCTCTCCGGCCTAGATCTGGGCCCCTCGGGCCCAATCTGGGCCTAGGTGGGCCGACCTGGTAGCGGTTGCTTCACCTCCTGGAGATGGAGACGACGAAGCAGCTAGGACCTAGGACTTCGTTATCACGTCCTGCCTGTTGCAGCGGGATGACTAGGGGCTTAACGGGCCCGACGGGGCTTGGTGTGCCCCGGATACCCTGTCCGGTCGACTACCATCTCTTGGTGGTGGAGGTTGGTCCCTCCCGCACGGCTTCGATGTTGCGCCCTCATCTGGCGATGGCGTTGGCCTCCGTCTTGCAGGACTGTAACACCCTAGATATCAACCCTATCTGGCAATGTTACACCAACTTTAAACGCTTGACAAGTCCGAGTCAAAACTATAAATTTCAGCATAGTCTCCTTTGTTTATATGTGGACATCCACAACAACAAGATAATAATAGACCACCAATGTTATACATGTAATTACTACACGGTTCAACAAGACAAATTTAAAATATCGTACCCGAGATGTCTCATATCAACCAACTAGGTAGCCACATATTATAAGCCAAACCCTACGGTAAGCAAAAGTCAAGAGAAATCTTGAATGTGGTTAAACTACTCTAGTTTTAAAGTATTGTAATCTCTGAACGTAGTGTCTATAATGTAGAGGTGCTACTCCCGGTCCCCATGCATGTCGTCCTCGGTAGTACCTAAAAACATAGAAGCTACAAGGGTGAGTACAAAGTACTCAACAAAAACATAAAGAAATAATAAGTTAAGCATAAAACACGACACTAACAATTATTTTGTAACACTCGTCATAGCACAATGACTATCATGTATGCCTAGATGCTATTTGCTTTCACTTTCTTTCCGTATATCGGTATCGCTTGAGTGACACCCATCGGCATCCACTCAGTCCAACTTGTGGAGACTGCCCACAATGTGAGGACTTCAAGTGCCTACCTCAGTAGAACACACTACTATGCACTGTCTTTAATAAGATATATGCAAAATGCAAGCAACCGTATTCTCTGTCGTAACCACTTTGTCTCCACACATAAACAATATCTAGCAACTGGAATAAAACACAAGTGCTGAAAAATAAAAGTTGAGTGAGGAGATCATGCAAAATATTATCCCGTTACGAACTTGTCTCAACCGCGGGTCACAAACTTTGAATGGTAGGATTCTGAACCAAAAATATCAACACATATTATTGAAACATTTATCACACTTAATACCCACCAACACTACAAAATCATATAAACAAAATATATCGGCGCTCCTATGCACAAGCTGACACCAACTTTCACAAATATAAATCATGAAACAGCCCAGCCCTTAAAGGCTATATTTAGAATATGTAAAACAAGCTTCTAACATAAAATTAAATGCTAGAAGGTACTGCTCATTATAACAAAACCCGAGACATCAATTTTCTTTATGCAAACGACCCACACGTCCTACTCACATATAGTGTCTTAAAACTGAACATGATCACTTGTTGTCACATTATTCATACCAGTCTTATAACCTAGTTAAACGTCATGCCGAGCAGTAGATTTAAGTCGAATGTGCAAATCTTGGAGCAGTGTCCAATCTCTGTACAGGGTGCTCCCGGCCACTCATGTATGCTAGATATCAAACCGTTTAGGAGATATTAATGAAAGTAGCAATTAAAGCGCACTCAGAGTTTATATTAATCGTAACTCCTAAAAGTTGTTGGTAACTGAAAGAAAGTAGATGGTCTAGATACATCTTTTTGGTGTGTAGTTCAGAGTGAACTCTTATACTAAAAGAGGTCTAGATACACTTGTTTTACAAAAGCTAAAATATCTTATATTTGAAACGGAGGGAGTACTACGTATGTTTTATCAAAGTCGGGTTACTCATATTTACTTTACCTTATTTTTATTATAATATTTAGCATGCCGCAATTTAGTCCGATGAATCTTACTTCCTTTAGAAACTCAAGGTACATCTCTCAGCCGTTGTTGGCACCGCGCTCATCGAGAGTAGAGAAGATCGGATTAGGGAACGATGGTACGGTGTTTGCTCTGCTATTCGACATGCGCGAATTGGGCGACATCAGCGGATCCGTCGTGTGCGTCAGGCCGGACGCATGCTCGTCGTCCTTGTACAATGTGCTGATCACTGCCTATTACCCGACAGTAGAGCTAGGGTTTTGGACCCGTACAATCTGCAGTTCCTCTATGCCTGGGAGTTGGGAGGTGTCAGGCATCATCCGGAGGAAAAAAGCATTCCTTTATGTTCTACAGTGAACCATCTCATATTACCGGCCTGCATTACTCAATATGCATCAATCGCGGGGGAGAATCCTATGATCTAGCCTACTTAGAGAACAGGGCAAACTGATCACCCGCCAAGGTTTTTTGAGATGGAACATGAACTTATTGTCTCTGTACTGCTATTGAATTTCAAGCAGGAAAGCTACTGAATCTCTCAAATGTTCTATCGTTACTATTACTAAAGCATTTTGTGGAACTAATACTGATGTATAGGTACTTATTTTTCTTTTGAAAACATGGCCGTATCACAATCTAGATGAGACTTGAGCATTTTGGGTTGCATACGGGGGTCACACATGCATTGATGTGGGAAGAAGGTATTCAAAGCATACTTGATCGTTAGTTTTTCTTGCTCCAATGGTCGAGTGTGTTTGGTGAAAAGGACAAACTGATCGCGCGACAAGGTTTTTAGAGCTGAAACAAAAACTGGTTCTCTCTGTACCACTATTGTATTTCATTGTCTGTATTGCTGAATTGGTCACGTTTGAAATACTGTTGAATTGGTCAAGTGCTCATGAATATGAACTTCGAATCTATTGATAATTTTTCTACCTTATTTTGTACTGCTAAATTTTGACATGGATAGCTGCCACAAAGAATTATCGCTTTCCCCCTCCCTCTCTGAGGTCTTTGATTCGAATCCGGCCAAGCACATCACAATTCAATTTTTATTAACCAGGAGAAAAAATCTAGTAGCTCATTCGGCCCCTCTTTATCCTAGAATATTTTTATTCATTCTTTTCAGGGTCAGGGTACTTCTGACCATGGCCTAGTGAAATTTGATAAAGGATCCCATGGAGCAGAGCCGAGTACATATTAATTCGGCCTTTTAGGGGTCAAGGGACTGCTGAGCACAGCCCACTAAAATTTGAGAATGAAGCCCATTGAACCTGCCCTATGGAGTATAACCCATGTAGAGCAGCTTATGTAGAATAGCTAAACTCTTTTTAATTCGGCATATCAAATTACTATAATTCTGAATCTCCCATGACTACAAACTTCTGTACTTTTTTTGTAACACATGGTCGTGGTGTGAAAAACGCAATCCAAACTGATAGTAGTCTAGTGAAGGTTGGAGCACCCTATTCCTTTGCATCTCCAGGCATGCGCACTAAAGAACTAAATTGCCATGACACCATCTGTTACAAAATAATAGGGAGCTAACCAAATGGGAGTTGGGTACCTGGACAACGACAGGGTCAACAACTTCACGGAGACGGCCACGGAGAGAAGCGCCACGGCCTCACAAGTTGCAACCTCGTGGCATCCCAGTGGTGGCGACGACCCAGCGGTGGTGGCATTGCAGATCAGGACGATGGAGAAGCGGCCACAGCCTGAGGGAACTACCGCCAGAAAACTTTAGGGCAAAAAAGGATGACGACGACGTCCAACCCAACCCTAATAAACATAACCTCTCAAAACATAGAAAATGTCCATCTCACGATCAAAAGGCCCAACCCATATATTTCTGCACATTTCTAGAATAAAGGAACAGTGGCTAGCTTTATTACGACAACAACACTACAAGGACTAAATGGCTGCTACTACAGATTTTCAACCAGCATTTGTGAGCTCAAGGACTAGTGTATATTTTTTCTCTAACTTCCTACTCCTAGATTATAATTAAATAACCTCAAGGTCTTATTTATTTTCATAAATAGACGCGAAAAGCTAGAACCAAAATTGTGGTATTACATTCTTACCCCCTTAAACAGAATTCGAGCCTGAATTCTTACTCGCTTTACTACCCGCAACACTATACAGACATGTAGAAAACATGACCACATGTTACATACCACTTACTAATAATTCTGGTTATCTCTCTCGCTTGCAAGCCTCAAGCTTCTAAGTCGTCTTGTACATGTTTTGATGCAACAAAAAAGTTCATACAGTTTAGCGTTCTATGCCTCACCACTCACTCAGGCTCTTCCAATATTCTCACAATACGATGCTGAAAGTTAAATCTTGTTCAATCCAAATCAGCTCCATGGTCATTTGTCATTCAAGATTGCGAAAAGTGCTCCCGCAACATAGACTCAGAACACAATATGCATACCCTTTATGCATCAACGCAAGCAACTCAAGAGGGTAGGGTAACATCTCGACTGGTGCCACTATCATGAAAGGTCCAATGTACTATGGACTAAGATTTCCTTTGATATTAAACCTTATGGAAACTTTAGTAGTTGATACCCTTAACAATACTTCCTCACCTACTAGCAATTCCATAATAAACCTTTGCCTGCTCTAGCTGACCAACCTATGATGTCTAATGTCACTACCCTATCTATAGTTTGCTAAATTCAATCTGATCTAAGCAGTTCCTTCTAACCAACCATATTCCAAAAAAGTGGAGTTATGAACTTTCTCCCATACAAAGGAGGGTAAGGTGCTGTCCATATGGTAGCCCAATAGCTGTTATTATAAGCAAATTCCACAAATGACAAGTGATCTTCATATCTCCCTTGCGAAATAAGATACAACACATCAGCATATCCTCTAGAGTTTGTATTGCATGCTCTAACTACCCATCTAGTTTGGGATTAAATGCCATACTAAGTCTAAATTACACACTAAGTGGACTCTAGAAGCTCTTGTAGTAATTTTATACAAACTTAGCATCCCAATCCAAAATAATAGTTATCGGAATCCCCAATAACCTTATTATCTCACTGCACAAATATTGGTGACAAGTCACTTGCAGAGTCAATGGTGCGGATAGAAACAAAGTGGACAACTTTACTAAGTTGGTCCATGATCACCCAAATCACATCCTTCCCTATTTGCGTATGAGGTAGGCCTAAAAATTTTTTTTTGGCAATGTCATCATATGTCCATTATGGAACCTCCGACGATTGGAGCAGTCCTATTGAGCTGTTACTCACTGGTAAACCCCGAAAGAAGCATCAACTTTGTTGTGTTCCCACCAACATGTCTTCTTTAGTTCTTGATATATCTTTGACTCTCCATGATGAACAGTATATGGGTATGCCATACCTCCCTCGAATGTCCTCCTTCACCGAAGACTTGTGTGGCACATGAAGATGGGCACAAATCTAACAAACCTGGTTCAGCCCATAGTGAACTCTAGTCTACAATCAGTTATCTTGTTCCACCTATCTGGAATGGTTGACAGAACGATGAACTGTGCACGTGTTGTGACTAAGAGCATACCAAATCAATTTGTCTGGCCTAGGGTGTACCTGATAGATAGTTCATAGTCCTTTATTAATTCTAGCCATCGTATTTGTCTCAAGTTCAACTCCTTTTGTGTGGAGTTATTCGAGACTTTATGGAGTGTAAAAGTAATAATAGCACACGTTTCTCCATATATATAATGCCTCCAAATATTGAGTGCAAAGACCATAGGTGCAAGTTCTATATCATGAGTAGGATACCCCTGCTATGCCTTTTCAATTTCCTAGAAGCATATGCAATAACCTTTCAATATTGCTTGAGCACAAGAACTAGAATATCATCTTCGGAAAGCCAAAACCAAAATTTCTTTAGGATTGCGAAAAAACTTATTATTTCTATAAGTCTCAAGCACAAACCTCAAATGGCGTTCATGCTCTTCTTCTGTCTTGGAATTTAAAAGGATGTCCACACGGAATACTACCACAAAGTCATCAAGGAACCTACTTGTAGCAAGTTGTTCATAGTTTGGATATTTCTTAGTTAAAAAGACATATACTTATATTCATAACGCCCATAATTAGTGGAGAAGACAGTCTTCGTCATTTCCCCTCACATGATTTTTTTTATAAATAGGTTGGATATTACTCCTCGAGGATGCATTCAGCCCCTTATGCTGATCAAACAAGTCCTCGATGTAGGGAAAACGATATTTGTTCTAGATGGTTACCATTCTAAGAGTATGCTAATCCATAATATTTTATTTACTACCAAGCGCTCCCCTAGGTGAGACACTATAAACAAAACCTTTGGATAACATATCGTCCAACTGCTTCTTCTTTTCTCTTAAATGGTCATAACAAATGGTAAGGAGACACAAAGGTAGGTCTAGTACCAGAGAAAATGAACTACACGCCTATGTCTGTCGTGGTGATGTCACGGCAGATGCCATGTATAGGCTAAAGGTGGGGACTAATACACGCTAGGGGAATCCAGGGAGGGATAGTGAAGTGATTCTCCACACAAGAGCTTGCATTGATTTACTTCCAAGGTTACAAGTGCTCCTAGAGCTGTATTGGCGAGAGGAGGAAGAAGGAGCTCTCTTACTCTCACCAACAGATCTCACCTGAAACCCTAGACCACAACAGAAACGTAGAGAGACCAATCAACCGCCTTCTACAGAAGCCCTAGCCCCCCTTTTATAGGGAAGGCTCGGTTTCTGCCTAGGGCATACGTGGAGGCATATTCCTAAGAATATGCCTCCTCCCAAAGTGGTAAGCCGACCGGGGTGCTTTTTCCCCCGCGTCACACATGCTTTAGCTACGTGAGCCTCTGACGGTGCCCTCATCAGCCGACACGGGCGTCGTCACGCTTGTCGGCCATGCCCCGGTGGTCCTGTCCTTGCTCGCTTTGCTCAGGCAGTGCGTACCGGGGCTCCTTTTGACCAACGAGATTCCTTCCTTCTCCTAGAAGCTTGCTGTGACCCGGATGATGGTTCATCCGGCCACACCCTTTCCTGCATACAGGTAAAACATTCACTTCCGACTTACCGCTTAAGTCGGATGAGACCTAGTTAGGCGAACGCCCCCAGGTCTGGATTACCCCGTGATTTGGCCTGCCTTGAGGTGACCCGGCCAGCATCTGCTTTGGCCTTGCCGAACCTCGGCTAACTCGGCCTTTATACCTCGGCGTGACCCTACCCGGGTGTATCCCCCCAACATTAGTCCCCGAGCTGGCGCGGTCTTAGCCGCCTTGGCCGCTAAGGCCACACCAGGTTACATTTTGTGCCCTGTCATTGTTGCCGAGTTACCTCTGTACCTCGGACAGCTTGGATTTACGTTCCCTTCACACATTGCAAGTTTTCACTTGCCGGCCGGGTTACCACAGTTCCATCCGGGTCTTACTTCCTTCTCTCGTACGCTAGCCCATGTGAAGGGTAATCATTATGTCGTCTTATTTTAAGGGACGGTACAGTAACCGCCGCAGTAATTGTCAGTTATCACTGTGCACGGGTCACGTCACGCCTGCCTCCTCGTTTACCGCATCAGCGCGTCACGTCACAGGACTCTCTCCGCCCTGTGGCCCTCCGTGAGGCTCCTCACTGATTGGTCCGGACGGGCGATACACGGCCACAGCGTGTGGCCGGTCCACAGGGCGCGATCCCACTCACCCCTGATGGGAGTGGTTAAATAGCGGAGGGGTGCCTCCCTTAGGATTTTTTCCCCGCCGCACCCCTCTGCCCGCTGCTATTCCTCTTCGTCTTCCTCGCGACCGCGCCGCTGCCAGCACTGGCAAAAAGCAGCGTCGCCGCCGCACTTCTCCGTTGCGCCTCTGCGTCACCGTCACTGTGACGCAAATCTCCCGCTACGGGTCCTCGTCAATCCAAGCCACTGTCCCCCGCCGCCTCTAGCGCTAGCGAGGGCTTCGAGGAGCAGATGATGGAAGAAGAACTCGCCATTGCTGAACAAGAGATGGAGGAGGACGCCGCTGCTGCGGACCGCGGCGCATGGGCCGGCTCCTAGGTCTGCCAGGACGATCTGGACTGGCTCTACCGGACCAGACGCATCCCCGCCGGCGTCGCCGCTCGCCTCGCCTCCGCCGAGCTAGCTCCTTCACCCAATCCCGGGGAGTTCGTCGTGTTCCTGTCTCACTTTCAACGGGGATCCGGACTCCCGGTGAGCGATTTCTTCCACGATTGGCTCAGTACCTACCATCTCCTGCCGCACCATCTTCCAGCCAATGCCATTACTTCTCTCTCTGACTTTGCTTCTACAATCGAAGGCTACGCCGGATTATGGCCCACGAAGGAGCTGTGGATCCAGTTTTTCGCCCTTCGTCGCAACGTTATTCCCGACATCCACACTGATCCGGAGGACAAGTGGCTCACTCGGTTCAGAGCGGCCTCCATCTCACCCCGGAGGTTCTCTGTTTTCCCCCGGGTCACAGGACTAGAATCCTGCAAAGGGTGGGCCCGGACATTCTTTTACGTCCAGAACACGGGCACCGAAGATTTGATCCGGTTGCTCCCCTATACACCGGGTTCGCCGAACCCGGATCTGTGGGACGCCGTTCCCAGGAAACCTACGGCCCTGGCCAACCAAGTGAACAAAAGGTTCGCGGAGCTGAAGGAGCTCGGGTTGCGCAACGAGGATGCAATGATCACTTTCGTGCGCAACCGAATCTCCCCTCTCTAGAAGCGCACCCACAAGGTGTGCCATATGAGCTACGGCCGCGATCCCAACCGGACTTCATCCTTCAAACTGAACAACACGGAGATTTATCGCCGGGTTAAGGCTCTCTTCACCACTCACAAGAACTTCTCCTCTGAGTGGACTTGGCGGATTGAGCATTTCTACCGTGACTGGCTTCCTCCCGCGGTAAGTTTCATGCTGCAAACTTACCCCGGACTAATTACGTGTCTGTTATTGTTGCATTTTTGACCCGTTTGTTTACACTTTTCCCCAGCTATTCCTTCAGCAGACGCTCGAGGACGGCACCGATCCGACCCTTAAGTGGGCACCGGACCGGGTGACTTCAGACGAGGAGGAGCCGGACCAAGAGATGTTTCTCCCCATGACCGACGCCACGAAACGACCCACGGGTAACTTCTCTTCTGCTAGAGATTGGCCCGATGATGAAGATTACTCGGATATCGAGATAATTGAACCCTTTGAGGCTGTCCCCCTTTCTTTTGCTTTTTCGCCAACAGCTCACCCCGGTGGTCATATCCACGAGGATCCTCCCGTCGCCACGGATGAGCCAGTTTTGGTGGCGTCGAAGAAAAAGCGCGGGGCTTCCTCAAGCTCTTCCTCCGGACCTTCCCAGCCCGTTAAAAGGCGAAAGAAGGCCCCAACACGAAGGGCTCGAAAACCCAGAGCAGCCGAAACCTCGGATGCGTAAGTCCTTCTTTCTTCTGTAACTCGTTCTTCCTTAAAGTGGATCCAGTATCTCATCACCTCTCTGGTCTGACGTTACTTGATTTCACAGGGCTCCGGTGGAGGTCCCTCAAAGTGGATCCAGTATCTCATCACCTCTCCGGCCTAGCCCTTCGCCCCGTCGTGACGACGAGTCACGTCCGCTGAGCCCTATTCCGGAGGGCTCGGCGGCCGCTCCGGGTCATCCTGGGGCGGGGGGAACCGGCCCAGCCGGAGCAACGGCACCCACTACCTCGGCAACGCCACAACCAGCAGCCACCAAGGCTACCTTGACTCCAGCATATGTTCCAGTACCAGCAGCCAAACCAGCACCATCTCCAACTCCGGCATCGGCACCCACTCCGGCTGCGAAAACATCAGCGCTGGCACCAAGTCTAGCAACAAGAGTACCAGCGCCCAGTTCCTCTGCATCTTCTGAGTCCTCTCAACCTCGGCAGGGAAAAACCGCTGCTACGGCTTCTTCTTCCCAGCAAGCCAAGGGCAAGAAGATTCAAGACGCTGCCAAGCCCAGTGCTGACGAGCCTCGGCAACGCACCCTTGAGTCAATGCTCCCCAAGAAGACATCAGCGGCAAAGGACGCGCCTGCCGAGCCAACCGAAGCCCAGCAGTTGGTTCTGCACACCAGCCCCGCCCTTGCCTTGGTGGAGAGGAAGGAAGCACATGCAAAGGGCTTGGTGACGCCCCATATGCCCACGGGAGAACGGTACCCTCCGAGCCTGATGGAGTTTTTCATGAACTGGAATAAGGCAGAGGTAGTCCAGGAATCTGATCTCCCGAAAAAATTCGGCCCCGCCAAGTTTTTCGCTCAGATGAATACTGCCGCAAAGGCCATCAACCTCGCTGGATGAATGATGGAGGTACGTCATTTCTCCTTTGCAAATTGTAGATAATAACCATTAGTCCCCGAGCCTCCGGGGGAGTAACTTGTTACTCGGCCGGATGCTCTTTTATAGAACTAACGTAGCTCCATGATAACTTCAAACATGCACACTCCTAGAGCCGGGTTAAGTTCTACTTGGCCCGGATTTTAGTACACTTCGAACATGCACACACCTAGAGCCGGGTTAAGTTCCACTTGGCCCGGATTTTAGTACACTTCGAACATGCACACACCTAGAGCCGGGTTAAGTTCCACTTGGCCCGGATTTTAGTACACTTCGAACATGCACACACCTAGAGCCGGGTTAAGTTCCACTTGGCCCGGATTTTAGTACACTTCGAACATGCACATACCTAGAGCCGGGTTAAGTTCCACTTGGCCCGGATTTTAGTACACTTCGAAAATTGACTTAAGTTTCTGTATCTCTTTTAGGTGACCACCAACCGCCGAAGTGCTGAATTCTAGCGCTTGTTGGATACACACAAAAATCTTCGCACGAAACAGGCTGCGCTCATCGCGGAGTACGAGAAAAGGGGTAAATTTCTTTCTTTAACGCTCCTTCATTTCCCTTCCACTTCCTTTGCCGAACTGATCTTATTGTTCAGTTTCCGCAGCTGGGGTGGAAGTTGAAAACAAAATAATGCGGAAGAACTTGGAGCAGATCAAGGGTACGTCCTTCTTGTCTGTCTTTACCGTGGTTTTCATCGGCTTTCCTCCTTGGCTCGGCAAACATTCATACCTCGGCTCTGCCGGGCCAACACACGATTTCATCATTGCTTGAAGAAAGTGTGCATGTGCCTGACATGATGCTGCATTTTCTTGAACAAGCAGGGCAGCACCAAGCCGAACTAAATAAGAAAGATGATGAGCTCGCCCTCCTCCGGACCAAAAACGATGAAATAGCCAAGCTCAAAGCTGAAATGGCTAAGATGAAGGTGCAGCACCAAACCGAGTTGAAAAGGGCTGGCCAGGATTATACTGAAGAACGTGAGCGCCTCAAGCTCCAAAATGCTAAGGACCGTGAACTTCTCCAGGAAGCCGAGGTCAAACTTGAGTCAGCAAATGCTGAGCTCGAGCAGCTTCGGAAGAGGCGTGAAGCTTGCACCAAGGAATTGACCCGGATTCACAGTCACATCTCACGTAACTTCTTTTCCTTTATCTGCCTTATTTCTCCGGGTTACTTCATATGTCTTGTTTTCTCAACTTTGTCCTTTGCCTTGTTTCCTAGGCCACTTTCCAGAGGGTACTGCCATTGCCAGTGCTGCTGTCGCCAATTTCCGCCGAGAAAGGGGTACTCCGGTCGCTCGTGAGGGTGAGAGCATTCCCTTTGACATGGAGGACCTGTTGGTCAGCTTGTCGTCTCGCGTGGAAATTATTAAGAACTACGGCAGGGACCTCCTCGATGTTTCAGTCCGGGTCTTCAACGCCTTCTGGCCCGCCGACGATGCTCCGGAAGAGTCACACAGCTTGCTGAAAGGCTTTCGGAGATCGAGACCCAGCTCGACCTCTGGCGAGAATCCGCTGGACGTGCTGCAGCCGATACCGTCCTTCACCACATTTTGACGTGGTACGAGAAGATAGATCTCAGCCTCCTCACACGCCTGCGCACCGGGTCCAAATGGACAGATGACCCGGAGTGGGTAGCTCGGCGCCAGGGTTGCGCCCACAGCCTCATCGAATATGCCCCCATTCATGAATGGACTGAGGGTCCGAGCTTCCTGGAAGTCGCAGGCGAGGAGGAAGTTGAAAACATTGAAGATGATTCGGGTGAAGACGAAGAGGACACTGCCTCGGATATCGAAGAGGGCGACGATGATGCCGAACTTCCTCCCGCTGCTCCTTAAGAAACAACACTTGAAAATTTATGAGATCCCCGGTATGCCGGGTGGAATTGTATTCCAAACAGATGTGTTATTTTTCTACTGAGTACTTATGACGGATTAACTTGGGTGTAGTCCCCGAGTTTCTTTTTCTTGTTCGTTCATTCTTTTGGCTTGGATCGTGTCTACCTTGATTCGGTTTTACAACTTACGAATCCGAGCTTGAAAATTTTCTTAACAATACTGGGAAACTTTTAGACTTAGCTCAAAAAATAAAACTATATAACAATTGGAACATGAATACGGGGTTAGTTCGAAACATAAACGTCAGCTCGAATAAATTCTTTTCCTTAGTCGTTTTTCATGTGCTACGCAATTCCAAACTTGTTCTCTTGCTTGCCATGAAGCCAATTCTTGTTGGACAGCAGCAAGTCGAAGAGTTGGGTTTTTGGTGCTCACACACTACTAATCCGAGCTAAGTAGAATAACTTACTCTAGGTGACGCGCAGAAAATAACAAACATTATTAAGGTAGTCCCCGAGTTACTGCTCGAGGTGCCAACATTTCATTGATAAGCTCATTGCCGACATACATACCGACATATGAGATAACCCGGATACATTCACTTCTTAGCTAGGTGTAGAAAGGCCGAAGTAGAGCTATGTTCCATGGTCGCTTGGATTCCTCTCCGGACCTGTCCGCCTTGTTCTTTTCCTGTGGTTTTGCATCTATAAGATAGTAAGAATCATTGTGCAATGCTTTGCTCACGATGAACGGCCCTTCCCATGGGGGGGATAATTTATGCATTCCAGTAGTACGTTGTACCAACTAGAGCACCAGATCGCCTTCCCGAAAGACTCGGGGGCACACTTTCCGGCTATGATAGCGTCGGAGATTGTGCTAATATATGGCGGATCTGGACAGTGCCAGTTCTCTCTCTTCTTCCAGCAGATCAACATCATTTTGTCGGGCTTCTTGCACTTTGGCTTCTGTGTATTGGGTGACCCTAGGCGAATCATGCTCTATGTCGGCTGGTAATACAGCTTCTGCCCCATATACCAGAAAAAACGGCGTATAGCCTATTGATCGATTCGGAGTTGTTCTTAAACTCCACAATACCACTGGTAGTTCTTCTATCCAGCACCCTGCTGATCTTTTCAGTGGCTCAATGAGCCGGGGTTTTATCCTGGATAATACTAATCTGTTGGATCTCTCCACTTGCCCGTTCGATGCGGGGTGGGCTACCGAAGCTACGTCAAGCCGGATCCTCTTATCCCGGCAGAAACGAGCAAATGCTCCTTCCGCAAAATTCGTGCCATTATCAGTTATGATACTGTGTGGATAACCGTACCTCAAGATGATATCTTTGAGAAATGTTACGGCCGTAGCTCCATCACATTTTCTTATAGGCTTTACCTCAATCCACTTCGTAAACTTGTCCACCATTACCAGAATGTGAGTCATATTTCCCCTTGCTGGTTTGAACGGGCCCACCATATCCAAGCACCATACGGCAAATGGCCAAGTGATTGGGATGGTCTTGAGTTCCGACATTGGCCTATGTGTCTTGGTGGCATACCTCTGACAACCATTACATTTTCTCACTAGATCTTCTTCTTGCTCTAAGGAATTTGGCCAGTAGAATCCGTGTCGGAAAGCTTTTGCTACCAAGGCTCGGGATGAGGCGTGATGCCCGCATTCCCCCTGATGTATATCTCGGATGATTTCAAGCCCTTCTTCCGGGTCAACACACCGCTGGAGGACATTGGTCACACTTCTTTTGTATAACTCGGAATTGATGATCGTGTAGGCCTTTGCCCTCCTCTGTGTTTGCCTGGACATCACCTCTTCAGTGGGTAACGTTCCATCCTTTAAGAATTGAAATATAGGCAGTGCCCAAGCCGGTATTGGCTGCACGGGGAACACGTCCTCGTCTATCTCCATCTGATCCACCGGCATAACTTCAACCGGACCATGTTGAGCAGTCCCTGGGTCTTGCGAAGCAGTCCCCGGGTTTTGTGAAATAGTCCCGGGTTTTGCGCACCACTTCCCGTGTCAACGTCCATGGGCAAAGCTCCGGATTCTGTGTCCTCCGGGACGTAGATTGACTCGGACTCCGGGGATGGCCTGATGGATGGTTTCTTGAGGTGCTCTAATGCTACACCGGGTGGAATTGCTTGTCTGGTTGACCCGAGCTTCGACAGCATGTCGGCAGCCTCATTTTCCACCCGGAGTACATGATGAAATTCGCATCCCTCAAAGTAACCAGAAATCTTCTGCACATGAAATCTGTATAGTGCCATGTTTGGATCAAGGGCGTCCCACACTCCGGACACTTGCTGCACCACCAAATCCGAGTCGCCAAAGCGTATGATCCGACGTATACCAATTTCTTTTGCTACCTTGAGCCCATGCACAAGTGCTTCATACTCAGCGACATTGTTCGATGCGGTGAAGTGGATCTGCAGCACATATCTCAACTGGTCCTTCTTTGGCGACGTGAGCACAACTCCGGCACCTAGCCCGGTTTTGGTTTTTGATCCGTCAAAGTGCATCCGCCAATAGTTCGGATCAGGAAGCGGTGGTTCGTACTGCACCTCAGCCCAGTCCACGAAAAAGTCCGCCACAGCCTGAGACTTGATGGCTTCTCTCCCTTCATATTGCGGAGCATAAGGAGCTAGCTCAATTGCCCATTTTGCAATTCTGCCGCTTGCATCCTTGTTACTCATTATCTCGGATATGGGGGCCTCACATATGACCCGGCTGGGATGCTCCTCAAAGTAGTGCTTCAGTTTCTTGGCGGCCATGTACACGCCATAAGCCACTTTCTGATAATGTGGGTAGTTCTGCTTTGAGGTTGACAACACTTCACTCAAGTAATACACCAGCCTTTGCACCGACTAACCTTCCTCATCGCGCACCACCACTATCACTGCACTTACAACTCGGTTGGTTGCGGCTATATAGAGCAACATTGGCTCCTTTGATAGTGGTGAGGCTAGCACTGGTGCCGTGGCTAACATTTTCTTTAGGTGAGCAAAGGCTTCATCAGCCTGCGGTGTCCAAATGAACTTATCCGACTTTTTCATGAGCTGGTAAAGAGGCAAAGCCTTTTCTCCCAACCGACACACAAACCGACTTAACGAGGCCAGGCAACCTGTGAACTTCTGGACATCGTTAAGACACTTCGGCAGTTCCATTCGCTCGATGGCTCGGATTTTGGTTGGATTAACCTCTATACCTCGGCCGGAGACGAGAAAACCGAGCAATTTTCCAGCCGGGACACCGAAGGTGCATTTTTCCGGGTTAAGTTTCATCCGGAACCTTCTTAGGTTCGCAAACGTTTGCCTAATATCGTCAAGGAGCGTTTTGCATTCCTTGGTCTTGATAACCACATCATCCACGTACACCTGTACATTTTGACCTATTTGGTCGTGCAAACATTTTTGCATACACCTCTGGTACGTTGCCCCTGCATTACGTAATCCAAACGGCATGGTGCGATAGCAATAAGCCCCATACGGGGTAATAAACGCAGTCTTTATTTGATCATCCGGATTCAGAGGTATCTGGTGGAAACCAGAATAAGCATCAATGAATGACAACAGTTCACATCCAGCAGTTGAGTCTATGACCTGATCTATTCTTGGCAGCGGAAACGGATCTTTCGGACACGCCTTGTTCAGGTTCGTGTAATCGATACACATGCGCCAAACCACTGCCACGTTCGGGTCATCCTTCTTCTTTTCCACCAGCACCGGATTGGACAGCCAATCCGGGTAAAGAACTTCCATGATAAATCCTGCAGCTAGCAACCGAGTTATCTCGTCCCCAATGACTTTCCTCCTATCTTCGGCGAAGCGGCGGAGAGGTTGCTTCACCGGCTTGGCTCTGGGTCTCACATTCAAAGAGTGCTCGGCCAACTCCCTCGGAACACCTTGCAAGTCCTGTGTGGACCAAGCAAAAATGTCCCGATTCTCACGGAGGAAGCTGACGAGCTCGCTTTCCTATTTATCGCTTAGCCCGGCACCAATTGTTACGGTGCACTCTGGGAACATGTCATCAATGGGAACCTTCTTGGTATCTTTCGTGGCCTAGAAAGAGACAGTTCCATGCGGGTTACTCAGCGCCGGCATACACTGCTGCGCGGACTGAGCCAATGCCGCCACCTCTTGAATTTTTCTCTTTTCCTGTGCTATCACAAGTGACTCGGCTAAGTTTGATCCGGCCGACGCACATTCCATCGAACGTCGGAAGTCCCCAGCAATGGTAATCACTCCGTTTGGTCCGGGCAATTTCATCTTCAAGTAGCTGATATGACAACTTGCCATGAACTTGTTCAGCGCTGGCCTTCCGAGCAACGCATGATACGCGCTTTCTAAGTTCACCACTTTGAACTCCAGATTTTCGGTTCGGCAATTATCCCTCGTGCTGAACAAGACGTCGACCCGTACCTTGCCTATGGGCTCGCAAGAAATGCCGGGCACAATGCCATGGAAAGTTGTCCTCATGGCCTGGAGCATGTTCTCCGAGATACCCAACTTGCGCATTGTGTTCGCATACATGATATTTATGCTACTGCCATTGTCGATCAGTACCTTGGAGAACCATATGTTAATGCTAGGTCCAATGAACGTAGGATCCAGCACCAACGCATACGATCCAGGGCTCGGCATGAGCTTGGGATGATCCCTAATGCTCCAGGTGATTTCCTGATCGGACCAAGGCATGTACCTCGTCACTGCCGGCATTACCGCATTCACCTCCATATGCCTACACTGCAAGCTTTTTCTATCAGTTTCCTCTGTGGTAAATACACAGTAGCTCTGGTGATGCTCCCTGTACTCGTTTCGCTCCTCATTTCTGGGGTGCCTCTGATCCGGCTGATGCTGATTTTCTACCTGATGCACTGCATCCCTTCTTTCATTGTTATCATACCTCGGTGGAGGGGGAGGCAACATTAGTTGTTGCGTGTTCGCTCCGGAGAGCAATTGTTGCCGGGGTAACTCCTGCCGAGGCTGATCATTCCGGGGTGCCTAAGCATTCCCCGAACCACCTTGCTCGATCTTGCGCATCCACTCGCATTGCCTCGTCGTATGACCCGCTG
This sequence comes from Avena eriantha, assembly GCA_910589775.1. NCBI lineage: Eukaryota > Viridiplantae > Streptophyta > Magnoliopsida > Poales > Poaceae > Avena > Avena eriantha. The sequence goes on along the minus strand of OU342742.1, from coordinate 480,019,217 downwards.
GGTTGTTCGGATTTGGCGTGTGAAACTTACACGGCTGGTCCAACATCGACTCGTAAGTATACCTCGGACGGTCTTTCCTTTCTTGCCACTGCTTCTTTTGCTCTAGTGTCCAAGTTTTCTTCCCATCGTTCCTTGGAGTCCATTCACCTCCAGTTTTCTGGCGCTGGCTACCCCCTGCTCCGGGTTGATCTTGATTCACAGCTGCAACTTGGTGCGAACCGTACCTGTGGTTCGGTCTATCATCTCTCCTTTTTCCACTATAATCATTCCTCCGGGATGATCCGGATCCATCCCTCTGATAGTACTCATCGCTTGACTCGTTGGACGCGAGCCTTGGTTGGGTCGGGTCCCCCAACGCATACGAATCTGCACTCCGGATCATTTCTGCCAACGTAGCCAACATTTTCCGTTGCAACTTCATCCACAGCTCGCTTCCATATCTACACCCCTGTGCAAACCATGCTATGGCCTGTGATTCTATCACGCCCTCGCATGAGTTTCTCACGGTACACCACCGGGTCAAGAACTCCCGGTCTGTCTCATTGGGTCTTTCCTTGCACATAGCTAGGGTCTGTGGCCTATTTGGCCTTTGATACGTACTCGAAAAATTGCTGATGAACATCTCCTCGAAATCTATCCAGCAGTTGATGCTTCCTGGTGGCAAATTGTTCAACCACACCCTTGCCGGGCCTTCCAACATCTGGGGTACATACCGTACAGCCCATCTCAGGTTGCCTGTGGCAATTTTTACAGCCGTAGCATAGTTTATCAGCCAATCCTCTGGCTTGGTACTTCCGTCATAGGTCTTGGTGCCCCTGGGCAGCTGAAAGTTCGGTACTGGTGGCTCTTTCATGATCCGGGGTCCAAAACATGCTGGACCCGGTGGACCTTGACATTCAATCTATTCCGACCTATACAGTCGATCCAGTTTCAACCTTGCATCGTCCGGCATCAAATCCCTACTTCCCAATCTCGACCCTATCACATGATAGTCCGGTCTGGGATATCCCGCATTTGCCATCTCCGAATCACCGTCGTTATACCGTTTTTGCTCTTACGGCGCACCTTTCTGTTGCACACCTCGGTCGGCACTATGCTCTTGCCTTGGCATGTTCCGCTGTTGCGGTTGTCTTGCTCCAGCTGAATTTTGCTGCCCGACATTGCCGTTGACAACGTTCCCTTGACCGGCATTGCCTTGGTCACGGTTACCTCGGCCAGCTTCGCCTCGGCTCACACTCCGTCGATCATCATTTTTCTGCGCTTCTTTTTCTTTCCCTGCCCATGTCGGGTCATACGGGACAATCTGTTTGTTCCGTCTGGCCAAGGTTACCACCTCCTCTCTCCTTGGATCACCATGAGGGGACGATGCGGCTCCAGCGGATTTCTCCAGGTTACCCACCGCCGAATGGACGATCTTGGAGGCTCCAGCTCTCTCCGGGTTTGCCCTGAGTAGTTCCTCGTTTTGCCTATTTGCAATCCGAACCAGCTCGTTAACCCGATCTTGCTGCCTTTGCCAGGCTTCACCCGTCAGTCCCTCTAACTCGGACGCAGTTGCATCCGCTGCCCTGAGGTTATTGGCCGGGGTACTATACCTCGGCAGCCCCACGGAAAAACAGTTTTCTGATTCCTCGATTCCAGCATCACCTTCTCTGTTCATTTCGCTCATGAGATTTCTCCCTTTGACTTTTACATTATCAACCTTGTTCGCCTTAGCGTACTCACGCAGCGTCATGTTCAACGACTGCTAGGCCGCGGCTATTTTCTTTTCGCCCTCTAGTATTTTCTGCCTAGTTTCTTCCAGCTCGGCCTGTGCACGAGCCGGATCTACCGCTGCTACCACAGGGTTTGCCAAGCTATCCATTGCCTCTCTCAGCATGTTTTCTAGCCTCTCTAGCGGAGGACCTCTACCTTTCCTTGGTGCCTTGGGCATCACCTCCGGATCTAGCGCCGGATCTTTGTTCGCAGCCGCACCTGGCGCTGTCAGACCTCTGCATGGTCCGGGGAACGAGCGATACGCTCCCCGCGAGCCACAGTGAGGGGCGGTTCGCCTGCTTCTACGACGTGGCGCGCATGAACGCTAGACACGTCCACCGCAACGTAGCCCTTGTGCGCGCCGAGCTTGACGAAGATGCCGTTGCGTGGGAGAGGGCGCGTGCCGAAGCAGCCTGCGTTGTCACTGACAAAGTCCCGCGCTCCAAAGCGCTGAACGACCCCGGAGACGATGCGCTCGCCGGTGGCGATGAAGTTTCCCGTCCGGATTTTGACCCTTGCTAGCGCCGCTAGCCCCACGGTGGGCGCCAACTGTCATGGTGGTGTCACGGCAGATGCCATGTATAGGCTAAAGGTGGGGACTAATACACGCTAGGGGAATCCAGGGAGGGATAGTGAAGTGATTCTCCACACAAGAGCTTGTATTGATTTACTTCCAAGGTTACAAGTGCTCCTAGAGCTGTATTGGTGAGAGGAGGAAGAAGGAGCTCTCTTACTCTCACCCACAGATCTCACCTGAAACCCTAGACCACAACAGAAACGTAGAGAGACCAATCAACCACCTTCTACAGAAGCCCTAGCCCCCCTTTTATAGTGAAGGCTCGGTTTCTGCCTAGGGCATACGTGGAGGCATATTCCTAAGAATATGCCTCCTCCCAAAGTGGTAAGCCGACCAGGGTGCTTTTCCCCCTGCGTCACACATGCGTTAGCTACGTGAGCCTCTGACGGTGCCCTCGTCAGCCGACACGGGCGTTGTCACGCTTGTCGGCCACGCCCCGGTGGTCCTGTCCTTGCTTGCTTCGCTCAGGCAGTGCGTACCGGGGCTCCTTTTGACCAGCGAGATTCCTTCCTTCTCCTAGAAGCTTGTTGTGACCCGGATGATGGTTCATCCGGCCACACCCTTTCCTGCATACAGGCAAAATATTCACTTCCGACTTACCACTTAAGTCGGATGAGACCTAGTTAGGCGAACGCCCCCAGTTCCGGATTACCCCGTGATTCGGCCTGCCTTGAGGTGACCCGGCCAGCATCTGCTTTGGTCTTGCCGAACTTCGGCTAACTCGGCCTTTATACCCCGGCGTGACCCTACCCGGGGGTATCCCCCCAATAATGTCTCAAAGAACTAGGAAACAAGGATGGTGTCTTGGTTATAAATAATTGTCCTTCTCCCTCGATAAATCATGAAATCCTTACAAATAATGTAGATGCAACACGACCATTGAATGCTCCCATTCTCAAATTTTGGTACACAACTAAATAAAACCACATAACCCATCCGAAACTCTTATGGTGGTACATCGGGTGTATTATTGATATGTTACCATAAAAGAACAAAGTTTCAGCCTCACCGCACCTCCTACACTTGGCAGAGATTGCATCTACCATATGTGGTGGAACTATGTGCCATTCCAAGGTTTAGGCTACACAAAACCATCTTTCAACTAATTGAAGGAAAAGGCACACACGATTTACCACTCCAACATACAAGAGCAAATAATAAGGGTAGTTAGTTGATGACCCACAAGTATAGGGGGTGTATCGCAGTATTTTCGATAAGTAAGAGTGTCGAACCCAACGAGGAGCAGAAGGTGGTGACTAGTGGTATGGATCAGGAATTCTCTGCAAATACTTAGCAAACGGATTTTAGGGTTTTTTGATAATGCAAGTAAATGAAGTACGAGTAAATAAAAGACAGTAGGAATAAATGCAGCAAGTGGCCCAATCCTTTATGCAGCAAAGGACAAGACGGTTGTATTTCTTAAGATGACCAAACGTTCTCGAGGACACATGGGAAGACTGTCAAGTGCTTTCGCTTCATATAGTTGATTAATCTTCTTTAGCTTGCTAAGTGTTGTGTGGGTGAACCTGTGCAAATGTACCGACCTTCCTAGGACTAATACATACTTGCGATTATACCCCTTGCAAACATCCGTAAGTATAAGAAAGTAATTAAGGTAGAAACCTAACCACAGCTTTAAACTCTAAGACCCTTACGTCCCTTGTGTAATGGTTTCCTAACGGGGGTTTAGGTTTCTGTCACTCCGGCAACCCCTATGATTAGTAGCCAAATACACAATGCATTCCCCTAGGCCCATATAGGTGAAGTGTCGTGTAGTCGACGTTCAGATGACACCACTAGAAGAAGTACACCACAACTTAAATATCAAACTATTGAATCTTTCTCAACACAACTCCACTACTAACAACATGACTTCTCCCATGTCCTCAAAAACAAAACGAACTACTCACAAGACATCATATGGATCATGATCAGAGATGGAATAATGATGTATAACAATCTGAACATAAACAATAATTCAATAGTTCACTCAATAGCATTAACTACAAAGAGTAATCAACACCGAGAAAGTTTCCCCTAAGAACTAATGCAAGATTCAACCCAATTGTTATAGCAATATGGAGATGGTTATGAGGGTGCTGATGGTGATGATGATGATGATCCCGATAAAGTCCAGCTTGATGGTGGTGTTGATGTCGATGATTCCTCTTTCCGGGAAGGAATTCCCCCAGCATAAATCTATCTGCCGGAGATATCTTTCTCTCTCGGTGTTTTCCGCCTCGTAGAGGCGACGGAATCTTTTGTGGTCGCTCCCCGAGTCTTAGGGTTTCGGGAGGAATATATACACTAGATGGGAGAGCCAGAGGTGGGCCAGGGCGGCCACACCACCTGGTGGCACGTACTAGGGTGGCCCGCGCCAGGGGTGGTGTGGGCCCCCTGTGGCCCATCTCCACTCCTCCTTCTGGCTTCCTTCATCTTCTGGAAAAATAGGATTTTCTGTATATTTTCCCGGATTTTTTGATCTTCGCGAATTTTGCCTCCAAACAACATCTTTTCCATCAGAATCCTGACTGCAGCGGTCCATGCTCCAAAAGTCATCAACCATGCAAAAATAGATGAAATAACATAAGTATCACCTCTCAATATGAAATATGAATAATAGTGAATTATGACATAGAATAGTGATGCAAAATGGACGTATCAACTCCCCCCAAGCTTAGACTTCGCTTGTCCCCAAGCGAAACTGAGCTCAATAAACATGACCTCAGGTTTATGGAGTGAAGAGTCGATAAAAGAATACGGACAAGAAGCATCACATTCATCAATACATAGATCATAATAGAATACAACTCACTATTATATAACTTAACTTTCAATAAGTAAAGGAAAAACAATAAAGATACATAAAGTAAATCATAATTGGTAATGGCAAACTTAGCTCTTGGTCGAAGAATAGTTGATAATTTGCTGGAGTTCACAAATAACTGATTTGTGCAAAACAAGGAACATAAGAAACATGATTGAATAAATCATCATATGAATGAATGAAACACAACAACTCAAAATACTTGCTGAGATAGAAGGAAATAGGTTTACTGACTCAACTAAAAAGTAAAATAAAGGCCCTTCGCAGAGGGAAGCAGGGATTTCAAGTTTCATAAAGAGCTCCCAAAAATTATGATACTTATTAGCTTTTAGCTCTCAATGCCCCTATCATAGGAATCTTTAGGTGATTAAGGTTAAAGTGATCAAATATGAGGATATGCTTGACAAGTTGTAAATTGAAAATCTCATGTCCCTTGAATACGAGGGCCGCTCCTCATGCTACTCAATTTTAGTCACCGGTAAGTTCTTGTCATCGTAAGCATAGCGAACCGCCAACAGGGTACCCCTTGCCCGATGATACGGAAGAATCCCCATATCAAAATGACAAGGCAAGCAGACAACAAGCATCTCAGCAATCTTCTTATTTACCATGGGAATATGGTGCTTTTTTCTCTCTTTCCTCTTTTCATAATCTCTTTTTTCTCTTTTTCTCTTTTTCTCCTTTTCTCTTTTTCTCTTTTTCTCAATATATATCTCTTTTCTTATGTAAGAAGACTGCTTCATAGATGCTCATTATGGCTACGCTGCAGGTTTCCACCATGTCAGCATGGATTAGACCAGCGGCTCAGTTGTTTCTCTAACACACATGCATAACTCCATGGAATAGCAATAATGCTAATAGGTAGAAAAAAGAACATGATATCAACTAGGTACAAAGTACCGGTGCAATGTTGAAAGTGTTCCCCATGACAGCATGGTTCTGCTAATTCACAACTTGCAAAGCGCAAGCATATACGCAACATAGATGGGCACAATGGTTCAAGTTTATTAAGTGCAAGAAAGTAAAGTGTGCCATCAAGTTCGTGAGAGCTTTAATCACTAATTTTCACATAAAAAGTTTAATTTGGAAGGTAGATAAAAACATGAATTTACTTGGAATAGCAATAATGCTAATAGGTAGGTATGGTGGACACAAATGGCATGGGTTTTGGTTTTAAAAGGATTGGATGCACGAGAAGAATTCCCTCTCAGTACAGGTTTTTGGCTAGCAAGGCTGGGTAGCAAGTATAAGAGTTGAAGGAAACAAACGAACATACAAGTGATAAAGACAAACATGCAATCTTCCTTGGAATCACAAAAGATCTTAACTAGAGAATACTAAACTATGAGCAAATCAAGAAAGAAAGATGATGAAATTATATTTCTTTAAGAGTACTTTTATCTTTTCATTCAACTCTCAAAAATAGTGTTGCTACTGACCAAGCCAAGTTTGCCAAAACTAACTAAATTAACTCAATGATCCCAAAGTGCTACCAATACTAACAACAAGATCAATCATATAACCACGAATTGAAAACTAATATAAGCTAAGCAAAAGAGTAAATGATAGAACTTCTCATTAATATTCCATAACGGCAACTCACACCAAGGGATACATATCTAACAAGAGAGGGGACCCTTCCATAATGCAAACCATCCTACATGATAACTTCTCTATTCATGATATGACTCTACTAAAAAGGTAAAAAGATAGAAGATAGTGATGTGATACCATGGCACTCCCCGAAGCTTGAAACAAGCCAAGGGGATGCCAAACCTGATGACGAATTACTCCTTCGGTGGTGGTGGTATCCTCTCAATGAGCTTCTTGACCAATTTCCCCAAGTCCTCAATCTCGAAGGTGAGAGTACAAATCAACTCCAAGTTGTGCTTGATGCGGTGCATGATCATGTCAGGTTGTGAGTCCCAGCTCTTGCGATTCTTTCCCAACTCTCCTTCCTTGTGGTCTTCTTTTCCTGCATGGTTATGGATAAAGGTATGGAAGGGACTCTTGGTGCTTGGAGAAGGTGTCTGTGGTGCCAAACAGTGACGCGGAGGCTTCCCTCCAGTTGACATCCGTGCAGTCCTTCTAATCCTGGCAGGGTTTGACACCACTCCAATGCTCGCAATGGTAGTGTCGGTGTGCTTTGCCTCCTCTTCACCTTCACTCTTGATCTCCTTCTCCTGCCCGGGGTCTTGGAGATCCTCCTCCATAGGCTCCATTCTCTTATCCTTGGCAGACACCATTGTGCTTCTAAGCTTTCAAGAATAGTTCCTGGCAGAAATAGATCGAAAAAAACACGACGAAAACACGATATACGAACCTCGGGAGATCCGGGGGGTTATATATTACAAAGTTTCATAACAAAAGGAAGGTACTGGGAGAAAACGGGTCAGAGACGGAGTCCGGAGTGGCCACACCACCTGGTGGCGCGGCCAGGGGTGGGCCCGCGCCACAGGGTGGTGTGAGCCACCCTGGCTCCATTTCCGTCCCTCTTTCGCTTCGTAGCTTTCATTATTGACTAAAAACTCCAAAAATATAGTTGGATAGTATTTTCGCGGAACTTTTCTTACCAGAACTGTTACCTATTTGAAAACGGACTCTGCAGGTCTCTGAATTTGGTCCTAGTAGATTCTTTCGGAGTCACCACTTGAATAACATCAATATCTTCATCTTCATACACTTATTGTGAGTCATGAAACCTTTCACTTTCTCATTACACCATTTTCTCCACCTACCTGGAAATTTCTTTCACACAAAACATCGCACAGTTCTCATTAGCAACATTAGTATAACTGAAGTGATAAAGCCTTTTGAGTTCAACTTCAACTGAAAACCATCAAAACATAAGCTACTGTAGCAAATTCTTCTGAAAACCCAAAAAGAATTCAAAAAGGAAATCGAATAAAGAAGCAAATGCAAGAGTGGCAAAATCTATCAAAACAGACCAGCAGGTAAATATCAATTTTTTCGAAAATCTTCTGTTGCTAAAATCAAAAAGTGCAAAACTAACGAAAGTTAAATAACAACCTGGGGCAGAAGCACAAAAAATTTCAGCTCAATCCGACATACAGAGGTCTCTCACAAATTTTTATGGTGAAGCACAAAAATCTGTTTCGGGGCAGCAACTTCCCCAAATCTTACTTCTCTCTCATTAGAGGTTGATCTTGACACAAAAACCAAACAAAAGGATAAGGAGAGGTTATTACCGAAGTAATAACTTCCAAGACTCAAAGAAAAATAAAAACAAACCGAAAACACAAATAAATTTGGTTGTCTTTCAAAAAGCTCTTTCTTTATAGCCATTAAGATGGGCATGATAATTTTGATGATGCTCACTTAGGAATATGAATTGAAGTGAAAAAGAGCATTAAGAAGAAAAAATACACACTTTTAAGTCTAACCCACTTCCTATAAACAAACATGTTGTTGAAACCAGAGGCTACTAGCATAGGAAGGCAAAAGAAATGCAACTTAAAAACTTTCAGCATAAAACAAGGAAACTTGATATTATTGAGATACATAAGAACACTTTTCCCTCTCTCATAGTAACTTTCAGTATCATGCTTAAACTTAATAATATAACTATCACAAGGACCATCATAGCAATGATCATTTATTCTAACAGAAAACACGGGAATACTAGCCCTCATGATACTACTTTGTGGAACAATATTAGAGGTATCCTTACAAAGGATAGTGTGTCCCTCTTCTTCATATTTAGTAACAAAGTCTTTCACATTTTCTATTATAGGTTCATCAACCATACTAGCTATCATAGAATGTTCCTTTATCTTAATTGGGAAAGGCATTTTCTCAATATAAGGTTCATGTAAAACATGATTAGTAGTATAAACTTCAGTATTTCTTGCAGGAACACTCTTAGAAACATCTTTATAAGGTTCATGATACTTATTCCACTTCTTTTTAGGCACTTCAATGTAGGAAGCAAAAGCCTTAAAATAAGAAGCAATAGCTTGAGAGTCTAGACCATAAGCATTTTTAATATTTTGAAAGTAATCAGTTCCCATAAAAGATTCAATGCATTCATAATCATAATTTATACCTGACTTTCTACCTTTGTCATTCTCCCAAGCTTCAGCATTGTCTTGAATACGGTCTAGAAGATCCCACTTAGCTTCTTCTTCCATGCGAGTGAATGATCCAGCACAAGAAGCATCCAATAAATCATTATCATGTAGAGGGAGCCTTGCATAAAAGTTATTGATAATAATATTGTTGGGGAGCTCATGAATGGGACATTTCAGCATAAGTAACTTCAATCTCCCCCAAGCTTGAGTTGTACTCTCTCCATCAAGAGGCCAAAAGTTGTATATTTGATTCCGATCTTTATGAATCTCACTAGGAGGATAAAATTTTGAATAAAAGAGAGGCACTATTTCCTCCCATTCCAGAGCTTGACCATTCTTCAGCAGCTTATACCATTCCTCAGCTCTTCCTTTCAGTGACAATGAGAATAACTTCTTCTTAACTTGATCTGTAGTAATACCTGCACACTTGAACAACCCGCATAATTCGTGTATAAAAAGCAAATGATCACCGGGATGGACAGTTCTATCCCCAACATAGTAGTTATCATAACATGATCAATAATTCTTGTAGGTATTTTAAAAGCATCATTCCCAGCAGGTGATGGCTCATCTACTACCTTAGCAGTGGTAGTAGCATTACCAAATAAGAAACTCAGTGAATTATCCATAACGAAAATAAAGCAACTAACAGAAGTAAACAATACTCACAGTAGAAGTTTCCTTTACCAGTTCCACTCTCCAATAGCGCTTCACTCCCCGGCAACGGCGCCAGAAAATAGTCTTGATGACCCACAAGTATAGGGGGTGTATCGCAGTATTTTCGATAAGTAAGAGTGTCGAACCCAACAAGGAGCAGAAGGTGCTGGCTAGTGGTATGGATCAGGAATTCTCTACAAATACTTAGCAAACGGATTTTAGGTGTTTTTGATAAATCAAGTAAACGAAGTACGAGTAAATAAAAGACAGTAGGAATAAATGCAGCAAGTGGCCCAATCCTTTATGCAGCAAAGGACAAGACGGTTGTATTTCTTAAGATGACCAAACGTTCTCGAGGACACATGGGAAGACTGTCAAGTGCTTTCGCTTCATATAGTTGATTAATATTCTTTAGCTTGCTAAGTGTTGTGTGGGTGAACCTGTGCAAATGTACCGACCTTCCTAGGACTAATACATACTTGTGATTATACCCCTTGCAAACATCCGTAAGTACAAGAAAGTAACTAAGGTAGAAACCTAACCACAACTTTAAACTCTAAGACCCTTACGTCCTTGTGCAATGGTTTCCTAACGGGACTTCAGGTTTCTATCACTCTGGTAACCCCTACGATTAGTAGCCAAATACACAATGCATTCCCCTAGGCCCATATAGGTGAAGTGTCATGTAGTCAATGTTCACATGACACCACTAGAAGAAGTACACCACAACTTAAATATCAAACTATTGAATCTTTCTCAACACAACTCCACTACTAACAACATGACTTCTCCCATGTCCTCAAGAACAAAACAAACTACTCACAAGACATCATATGGATCATGATCAGAGATGGAATAATGATGTATAACAATATGAACATAAACAATAATTCACTGGTTCACTCAATAGCATCAACTACAAAGAGTAATCAACACCGGGAAAGTTTCCCCGAAGAACTAATGCAAGATTCAACCCAATTGTTACAGCAATATGGAGATGGTGATGAGGGCATTGATGGTGATGATGATGATGATGATCCCGATGAAGTCCAGCTTGATGGTGGTGTTAATGGCGACGATCTCCCCTTTACGGGAAGGAATTCCCCCGGCAGAAATCTATCTGCCGGAGAGATCTTTCTCTCTCGATGTTTTCTGCCCCGAATATATACGCCAGAGGGGAGAGCCAGAGGTGGGCCAAGGCGACCACACCACCTTGTGGCGCGGCCTAGGGTGGCCCGTGCCAGGGGCTGGTGTGGGCCCCCTGTGGCCCATCTCCACTCCTCCTTCTGGCTTCCTTCGTCTTCTAGAAAAATAGGATTTTCCGTATATTTTCCTGGATTTTCTGATCTTCGCGAATTTTGCCTCCAAACAACACCTTTTCCATCAGAATCCTGACTGCAGGGGTCCATGCTCCAAAAGTCATCAACCATACAAAAACAGATGAAATAACATAAGTATCACCTCTCAATATGAAATATATCAATGAATAATAGTAAATTATGATATATAATAGTGATGCAAAATGGACGTATCATTGGTATGGGGGACAATCCATCCCGCACCCAAACTATTAACTCTGCAGTTGGAGTAGTGAATCACGCAACGCTGTCACTCGGCCATCCTCACTCGCATTGCAAACAGATTTCACGGGCACTAACCAAAGGTTCGAGGTAGACCCCCATCAATCATTCTTGCAAAACCGCTACAAAATCCTAATCAATCGATCTCTCAATGACCCTCAAGGTTGCGTGCGGAAACCATGCTTTTAAAAGAACACAAATTGTCACTTTATGGATGGATAGTGGCTTGACTTATAAAACTAGCACATTCCGGATAAAGGAAGTACAAGCTTCTCAACTAGAATTCCAACCAAGGAAAATGCTTTTAGAACAAAACATTTTTTAAGCACATCTATGCTGCCTCCAAGTAGAATGACATGTTCACCATTCTTTATACTCCATGGTGGTAGAATGAGCACCAAGGAATGTCCAAGAAGAATACAACATGTAGAGAATAGGAAATATATAAGATGTTAATTATGTTGAACAATTGTCAAAAGAGAAGGACATCGGAAGTATAAGATTGACAACACTTCATCATCCTTAGAAGACAAATGAATACTGATATTCCAGTGATGGGTGATATATCCGTAGACCAAGACAAGTGCATGTGGTGCACTAGAAAGGATTGGTGAATGGGAATACGAAATACAAAAGAAACTTGTGGTTTAGGAGACATAGATAGAGGAAATCACTTCTCATAAGGATTTGGATCCTGATAAGTCTTCATAATATTATATTATCTACTACTCCGCCACTACAATAACTAGGTTATCCAATTTAGCTTTATTCTTTTGAATACAAATCACCTGACCCATCGCATCTTTCAGGTTAGAAAATTGTTCTCTCAAATTCCTTTGATATCTCTTAAATTCCTTTGATACAAAAAAAACTTGAATCTTCCATGCTAAAATTTCACTCAACTCAAACTTTGAAACCAAAACCAAACTCTTCAAGTATCTCCTCATGAGGCCAACAAGGTAACATAAATATTTGAATCTACCTACCCGAGACCTTTTATCACATTATTTGCGTGTTTATTGAACTAGCAAAAAATCAGATATTTCCCTTCCAATGCTGAAGTCATCAAACATGAAGATTCTCTCCCTCTCTCTCTCTCTAATCAACTACCAACAATAAAGGGACAACAATACCTTAAGGAAGGTCCGAAGGCCTCTCAGGGCAATAGCCCTCCCATACACACAACAACATATATGGATAAAAAATAGTAAAAATAGAGAAAGCTTAAATGCAATGCATGACCCAACCCCGTCGTGTGCACTAGTGTGTCAAGTTTAAGTTGTTAAAATTTAAGGTCAAGTTTTTAGCTGTTTACGCCCAATAAGGACCAGTAATAGTTGTTAAAGATCATGGCAAAATATCCTAATTACTATTAACCTACTCTAGAGACCTAAAGCCTAGGATCTGATACCAACCATAACACCCTAGATATCAACCCTATCTTGCAAAGTTACACCAACTTTAAATGCTTGACATGTCCGAGACAAAACTATAAATTTTAGCAGAGTATCCTTTGTTTATGTGGACATCCACGATAACAAGATAATAATACACCACCAATGTTATACACATACATTACTACACGGTTCAACAAGATAAATTTAAAATATCATACCCGAGATGTCTCATATTGGCCAACTGGATAGCCACATATTATAAGCCAAATCCTACGGTAAGCAAAAGTCAAGAGAAATCTTGAATATGGTTAAACTACTCTAGTTGTAAAGTACTGTAATATGTGAAAGTAGTGTCTATACTATAGAGGTGCTACTCCCGGTCCCCATGCATGTCCTCCTCGGTAGTACCTAAAAACATAGAATCCACAAGGGTGAGTACAAAGTACTCAACAAGAACATAAAGAAATAATAAGCTAAGCATAAAACACGACATTAACAATTATTCTGTAACACTCGCCATAGCACAATGACTGTCCTGTATGCCTACATGCTCTTTGATTTCACTTTCTTTGCGTATACCGGTATCGCTTGAGTGACACCCATCGGCATCCACTCACTCCAACTTGTGGAGACTGCCCACAATGTGGGGACCTCAAGTGCCTATCTCAGTAGAACACACCACTATGCACTGTCTTTAATAAGATATATGCAAAATGCAAGCAACCATATTCTCCGTCGTAACCACTTTGTCTCCACACATAAACAATATCTAGCAACTGGAATAAAACACAAGTGCTGGAAAATAAAAGTTCAGTGAGGAGATCCTGCAAAGTATTATCCCATTATGAACTTGCCTCAACCACGGGGCACAAACTTTGAATGATAGGATTCTGAACCAAAAGAATCAACACTTGTTATTGAAACATTTATCACACTTAATACCCACCAACACTTCAAAATCATATAAACAAAATATATCGGCGCTCCTATGCACAACCTGACACCGACTTTCACAAATATAAATCATGAAATAGCCCAGTCCTTAAAGGCTATATTTAGAATATGTAAAACAAGCTTCTAACATAAAATTAAATGCTAGAAGGTACTGCTCGTTATAACAAAACCCGAGACATCAATTTTCTTTATGCAAACGACCGACATGTCCTACTCACATGTAGTGTCTTAAAACTGAACATGATCACTTGTTGTCATATTATTCATACCAGTCTTATAACCCAGTTAAGCGTCATGCCGAGTAGTAGATTTAAGTCGAATGTGCAAATTTCGGAGCAGTGTCCAATCTCTGTACAGGGCGCTCCTGGCCACTCATGTATGCTAGATATCAAACCGTTTAGGAGATATTAATGAAAGTAGCAATTAAAAACCACTCAGAGTTTAGATTAATCGTAACTCCTAAAAGTTGTTAGTAACCGAAAAAAAGTAGATGGTCTACTGTGGTACTCTTTCCTAAATAACTTAGCAATCTATAAGAGTGCAGAAAAAAGAGCACTGCATCGGTCCTATGAAGCATATCAAATTACTAAAATTCTGAATCTCCCATGACTACAAACTTCTGTACTTTTTTTTAACACATAGTCATGGTGTGAAAAACGTAATCCAAACTGATAGCAGACTAGTGAAGGTTGGAACACCATATTCCTTTGCATCTCCAGGCATGCGCACTAAAGAACTAAATTGCCAGGACACCATCTGTTGCAAAATAACACGGAGCTAACCAAATGGGAGTTAGGTACCTGGACGGCGATAGGGTCAATGACTTCACGGAGATGGCCACGGAGAGAAGCGCCACGGCCTCACAAGTTGCAACTGCAGGGTTCCACGCATAAAAATAGTAAATTTTACTCTACGCCCCAGAACCCTCGAAGCTGCTAGGACCTATCTATTAGTAATATAGTAACGGGAGGGGCTTTTCGCGAACTTAACCTCAAAGACCGAAAAGCGTTGTCAACGCTCAGGAAAGCGTGGTTGATGTAGACGAGCCGAAGCCGACCTCAAGGTCGTGATGAATTCCTTGCGCTCCTTCTGGCTCCAACGACTTCAGTGCCTCAAGTGTGTCACCTCGTGGGAGTTACACACGTCCAGCGCCTGACGATGACTCCCGCTTCCCCGATCCAGCAGCAGTTGTAGAAGTAGATCTCCCGGATCCGGATCCCGCAGCGCGACGACGCTCCGCGGTGAAGATGTCTCTCGCTCGCGCAGTCCAGACTTGGGACCACGGTCACGAGAGAGAGAGGAGGAGAGAGAAAATATCAATTAGAGGTCCTCCCAAAAGTGGGGAGACCTTTATTGATTATTGGGTGTATTTTCTATGCCAAATACCCCACCTTATATAGGGAGAGGGGAGGTACTACCTCCCCTCAAGTCCTGGGGTGGGACTAAAGGATAGGAGGGGTGGGGAGGCCGCCGGCCATCCCTAGTGGGCCCCGCGGGAGGGAGGCAAGGCCCAACCGGCTACCCCCTTTAGTCCCTCTCCCTCTCTCCTTTTCCTAATGGGCCCTCTCCCTCCGAAAATCGGCCCATTAAGCCTTTTGATCTTTTAATTTATTTTCTCTTTATTAAATAATTATGAATAAAACACTAAAACAATATTTAACATTCATTTCGCATTATCTAATCTCCGTGGCCATGGAACACCTTCCACCTCCACTCCGGACATCCTCCGGACTTACCGAAACCCTTTTGATTTTCTCCCTTCTTTTCTTCAGTGATTCTACCGATCCTATAAACACTCTCTAAGCATCATCAAGCCCTTAAGCGTGATACCCTAAGGTTCGGGAACACTCCAGACATGGCTGGGACACTCCCGCACCAATGATCAACAGAGGGACCTGGATGGCCATGTGACCCATGTGCATTCCACGAAGATCTTTTGTCGTTTGAACCGGGACAGTCGTGTCTTATTCCCTTTGTTGTTCGATACTTGCATTGCCCGAGATTTGATCAATGACATCTTCATGTCGAGTTCAATCTCGTTACTGAACAATGCTATTTGACTCGTTTCGACAAGTGATATCCCCGTGATCTAATCACACGCTGCGCAGTTATTGGATATAACTTCTCCGAGTGGGCCCTTGAGTATCTTCCCGTCACACGGACGGACAAATCCTACTCTTGACATATATTGCCTCTACGGTTTCCTCCGAATACCTGAACACACCTTTATAACCACCGTTTTACCAGATGGTGTTTGATGCTATCTAAGCACTCCCGGGAGACAATGATTGATATAGCCTCACGGTCTAAGGAATGGTCTACGAGGATCCATTTCTAATCATCGTAACTTTAACTTCGTGATATGATCGAATCACGATGTTTCGGTTGGGTATTGGTTCATCATCTCATTCTCAGAATGAGATGACCTCATTTCTAACTGGCATAAATGCCACATGATCAGGAAACATGATCATCTGTTGACCAATGAACCAGTGACTAGAGTTTCACTGGGAACCCCTGGTTGTTTGTATATCACACGTGTATTGATGTTTCCACTCAATACAGTTATAGCATGATATAAAACTTAATCATAAACTATATGAAATATGATAATAGTCCTTACTACTATTTGTCTCTAGGGCATATTTCCAACAGCAACCCCGTGGTATCCCAGTGGTGACGACGACCCAGCGGTGGTGGCATCGCAGATCAGGACGACGGAGCGGTGGACACGGCCTGAGGGGACTACCGTTGGAAAACTTTAGGGAAAATAAGGATGAAGACGGCGTCCAACCCGACCCTAATAAACATAACCTCTCAAAACGTAGAACATGTCCATCTCACGATCAAAAGGGCCAGCCCATATATTTCTACACATGTCCAGAATAAAGGAATCGGCTAGCTTTATTCCGACAACAACACTACAAGGACTAAATGGCTGCTACTACATATTTTCAACCAGCATTCGTGAGCTCAAGGATTAGTGTATATTAATTTTTTTCTCTAACTTCCTACTCCTAGATTACAATTTAATAACCTCGAGGTCCTATTTATTTTCATAAATAGACACAAAAAGCTAGAAACAAAATTGGGGTATTACAAGGACGCACCCCATGGCCTTCGAAGAGATGACGATGATGTATTTGACAATATGGTAATGCATGTTCGTGGGTGGCGAGGTTGGTGGTGGTGTTCCGGTGTGCCTCGGGGCGCCTTGGTAGGGAGGGGATCGGGAGAAATCCTTGTCGGCTCAGCCGACACCGCCGCGGTGCAGCTTTTGAGTGGCGCATTTCCTTCTTGGATGGTGTCGTGGAGATCCTACTCCCTATGTGCCCCCCAGTACCAGGAGAAACCCTAGACCGAGTTCACTGGTCCGGGTAGCTACGTCGTGCGACGACGCCTCCCTCGGCAGGTGCTGTTTAGTACGGGGCGCATCGAGAGGATTGGAGCGTGGTGGGACATAGCCGTGGGTGCAACAGTCTCAGATCGTCATTGTTTAGTCGATTCACTGTTATTTGTGTTTCTTTTTTTTTGGGCATTTCGCCCGTGCATCTTGTATCGTGTTGTGTCTCTTCCCTTGGGCGGGCGTTGTACTGTATGGCCCAGCAACGGTCTCACCAATTTTTTTTTTTTAAACACACCTGGTTAATTTATTTATAAAGCAGGAAGAAAGACTATTTGGAGGTGTGGGGCTAGAATCAGAGAACGGTTACGTGTAACCTAATGCAGCAATTCCCTAGCTAAACAAAGGTCTAACCTAACCAGGGCCTGAACCTAACTGCACCCATAAATACCGGCCGATCGATCTGATGCCGAGGTACAGATCGAAGCGCAAGAGTCTCCATGGAGGCGGTGCCCGCCGCCTCCCGTGCCGGCAGCGGCAGGGACCGTCTGAGCGAACTTCCCGACTGCCTGCTGCACAGCGTTCTATCGTCCCTCCGTTCCCGGCAGGTAGTGCAGTCCTGCGTGCTGTCGCGGCGGTGGAGGCACCTGTGGCGCTCCGTGCCGTGCCTCGACGTCGACCAGTGGGACTTCCTGTTGGTCGATCCGGAGCCAGAGGCCCCCGTGTACCACGACTCTTCCGATGCGGCCTGGCACGTGTACACCAAGGCACAAGACGAGAGGCTGGACAGAGAGATGAAGCGGCAGGCGCTGCTTCGAGGACTTCGCCGACGCCGTGCTACTCTTCCACGGCGCGAGGCCCCTCGACATGTGTCGACTGCACGTCGCCGACCGGGATTTCCTCCTGTCCTTGCACCGGTGGGTCCGCCGCGGCCTAGCGCGCCATCCCGCGGAGCTCCAGGTCGCCTACGGCGCCAGCTACAGATCTCACCACGATGATCCAACGTTTTCCTTGGACTTGGTCTCCGGCGGCCGCGACGCCCTGTCGGTCACTAGCCGTCTAAGGAGGCTGCACCTTTCCGGATTGACCCTATCGGAAAGATTCGCCGAGGAACTCAGATCCGAGTGCCCGGTCCTGGAAGACTTGGGGCTCGTCGACTGAGAGTACATCTACAGGTTCGAAGGCCGCATCGCCTCCAGCTCCATCAAGAGGTTGCACATCGAGGGTCTCCACGGCAGTAACAGCAGCTCGAGGTCATTACGCACTCTCGCCCTTCCTGCCCTTGTTTCCCTGAACCTCGACAAGGTCTGCCTGTCGGACATTGAAGATGAGTTGCAGTCCCTTGCCGTGGCATCCATCTCATATCCTGATGAGTATGCCTGCGAATACCGTTTCTTGAAATCCATGCGCAACGTCAGGGTGTTGGAACTCCGGAGTTTTACCACCACGGTATAAGTCGTATCATATCAAGCCGTCCTTCTCTTCCTGTCATCCCCTTATCACAGCTTCGTACATGCATACAGGGACTGCTCCAGGAGGAACCCGGAATTTTCCGCGAGTTCCATAACCTCAAGACCTTGATCCTAATAGAATGTGATATTGGAGATAGATGCCAGGTGTTGAGGTACATTTTAGAGAACTTGTGCTGCAAGATTGCGAGGTCATGTATCTTTTGCCAATTCTCTTAACGATTTTTGTACAGAAATTCCTCACACGACAAAAGATGCGTCGCGTCGTTGGGTGGCAAAAGAAATTCCTCACACGACAGGTTTGGTCTCTGCTAGCTCACTCTTGTCTAGCTTTAGCTTCTCGGTCGATTGAATTTGCCAGTTCCAACCTCCGATCCCTCCCACCTGGCATATTAACTCCCGCTACTCTTTTGGCCTCGTAGCGATATGCTGCTGCTTCCGCCGTCGCCGAGTCGTAGGACAACTCTTATCCCTCAGACGATCGAGGAGCACGAGTCCAGTGTGTGGAAGCACATCGGGCGAAAGAAACATGACAGGGAGTGCACAGTCAAGGCACGCCATAGGGCGGGGCTGCATGCATCGCTCGACGCAGAGGCCGGGTATACCTATTTCGGAAAAAAAAACCTAGCCCGACCCTGAAGCGTTTGTTGGCATCATGGACAAGGAGGCGCCTACCAAACGATCCCTCTAGGTTGTGATTTTTGTATGGAGAGAAGTCTATAGTATCCCAATAAACTTTTCTTGGAGTTTAGATTTGTTTTTGAATTAAGGGCCAAAATCCCGTGGAAATCTAATTGAGCTCACCGGTACAAATGAAATCACTATTTTTTTCTGGCAAGTTAATGTATCCCTTACAAATAGAACCAATCTTTTTTTGCTATGACATACATTATGTAAATTCTTGATAATATTAATTTTGTCAAATTATTCAGTATTCAAATTTACCATGATGATACTCTCAACATATTTGAGATTCAAATTTACATCTGGTTTTTTTGTCTTTTTTACACTCAGACAAAATGATGTTTTTCTAAAAAACCGTGCAAACGCAGAATGTCCGAATGTACGAACGAAATTTTCTTTCAGATTTATTTAATGTTTCAATTTTTATGTATTTTTACAATAAGTTCATATGCACGTGGAGCCAAAACACAAGTCCCGAAACCCCTAGCTTTCATCAAGGAAAGCTGCAAATCACAGAAAAAACTTTGTTTAGATACATGATTTTGAGGGGGCTCAAAACCTTCGTACTCATAAAACAAACAGAAAACCATCTCTACCACTGCCGGCCGCTAGTCTAGGTCCATTGCCTAAAAAAACAAATCTACATACCTAATAATTTATCGAACAACAAACTAGAATCAAAGAAACTGAAAGAAAGAGCAAAGGAGATTAACAATCGCGAGCTTCAGGAAAAGATCAGCAATCAAGTCTTTTAGTCTAATTTCCTAGACTTTGGTTGCGCCTGCCCTATGTCTCGTAACTCTGTCCTCTGCAAACCAGTACACTATTGAATCACGTGTGAAATTCTAGCACTATTTTAGCAGAATCAGATGAAGCTATAAGAGATTGAATTATGTTTCCCTTGAACTTATCAATCCAGCAAGTTGTTCCATACTACCAGACAAATTATGTAAATCAAAACTATAAGCAGCAACGTCCCACACGTATCTAGAGATTGCACATCCAAAAAAACAGATGGTCCATTGTTTCTTTGCAATGCCAAAATCTACACGTGTCATCTCCCATCTATCCTCTCTTAGCTAAATTATCTTTAGTTAGAATACTATTCTCAAAAGCAATCCAAAGAAACACTTTAATCCTTTAGGGGAATTATAATTGAGCAGGAAATCTTGTAGAAAACATTAACTTCCATTTTCAAAGCTAAATACATAGACTTAAATGAAAAGCAATTAGTCTTTTCCAAGCATCTCTATAAATATCCTTAATCCCAGTTCCACATACTAGCAGTTTCTCCAAATAAATTTCAGTGAAAACAAATCACATCCCATCCTTCATAATAAAACTTTAAAAGTTACTCCCTCCGTTTTAAAATATAAGATGTTTTAGCTTTATGAAATGAGTTTATATATCTAGACCTTTTTAGTGTGTAGGTTCACTCAAATCTACATGAACCTACACAGTAAAAAGGGTAGATACACTTCTTTCACAAATCTAAACATCTTCTCTATATCTAATAATAAAGGACGGATTGTTTCTTCCGATCTAACACTTTTTTGAACCATTTTACCCTCCCACTAAATCACACATTACAACCGATGACACCGCTAAATAAATTAGGTCGGCCGAACTCTGGGTCTATGTCGATTTGATTTTTGTTTTCCTTGCCTGTTACGTTGACCGAACTGGGTCTATGTCCGGCAGGCTGGGCCTTTCTCATTGACTGGCCCACCGCGCGCAGGTGGTTGCTGCTCTCCGTGCCCACTCCCTCCCGCGAACCAAAAACTGTGACTCCACACGCACTCGGTATGCATCCATGAGCATTTAATAGTCCCACCTCGCTACATTATATCGAATCCCACCAGCTCATATAAGTTCTCAACCTTCCTGAAATCAGCAAGATGGCCAGGAATCTAATAAGCACATTGGTTTATCTCTGAAATAAGATGATGGTAGAAAGGAATTATATCCATGTTGCAACGGGAGGAGGGGCAACGATCCGAGGAATTGACAGATGCCGTTGGTGTGCCTGGCGGCTAGATGGGGGAATTGACAGATGCGGCGATGCAGAGGAGGAAGGGATCCGAGGAAGGGCCAGGCGCTTCGATACCAGGGAGAGGGGTGGGGGTGGATTAGCACCAACACGGAGGCAGTCGAGCCAGATCTTGCCCGTGGCGTGGCTGACCGAGGCAGCTTCTCCGCCTTGTCCCTCTTGGTCGTCGACCACGACCAGCTCGAGCTCCAGCCCGGTCTCCGGCGTGTGCGCACCTCATCACCAAGCACATAGGCAATCGACCTTGTCCGGAATATTTAGGAAGTACTCGGAGAAGCAGCGGCGGCCGGCCGGCGCCGACCACGGAAGGTTCTCTGGGAGGAGGAGACGGGTGCAGCGAGCTCGGGGACGCGGCGGCCCCATGATGCTAGGGTGGTGCTGGGAGTCGCGCGCCACTTGGGCCGATGCAGGGGAGAGAGTGAGCGGGGGTGGGGGTGCTCGATCGGGTGTCCTGGCGGCGCGCTCAGGAAGGAGTACCGATAGATAGGAGCAGTGGTTGTGGGTGCGTGCTAGGTAGGGTTCTCTGTGTGTGTGTTCCTCTGGTTGGCTTGGGCCTAGCTTAGGTAGTCGCCCAGGTTTCAGCTTAGTTTTATAAGTTAGGTGAAAAAGAATTTGACCAAGATAAGCTTGCAGGTAAAGTATTGAGACTTCTCGACCTGGCAGCTTCCAAAAAAAGGAAATTTAACTTTTTTTTTTAGTTTCAACGGAAACATGTAGCCAGGGTCTGGTCTGGGATTATCAATTTCACCTGTCTTGTTGGGAAGAAGTTGTAGTCTTGGACTCTGTCATATAGAAGTGAGTGACGCATCACTCCCATATCCCGGTACTTGATAGTTCATTGTTATTTCGGATTTAGAGTTTTCATTACTGAATGTATTCCCCAGGAGTTGAGTCAGATTAATTGTTTCAAGTTCCTGTATTTTCAATTTGTTTGATTCAGTTTGGAATTTTTGGCATATTCGTTTCCGTCCGTTGCTCTTTGAGATCTCTTATCCGGAATTGATCGAGAAACATAATCGAAAGCCTGGAAGGCGCCTCCTCTCTGCCTTACGTGTTGCCATCGTCGGAATATCTGCCCAAGACCACAGTGCTTCCTATCGGCGACCTCGTATCTCTGTCAAATTGAATAGCGGAGAGGCTCTCCAAGAATCCAATGCTTGGTGCGTAACACTGTGGTTCTTCGTGTGGTTATACAACAACGAATTAACTTTTGCTTTCAAAGTCGTGTGCATTGGACCGGATCTCTCCCGAGACCTTCTCACTGGAAAAGTCGGCACGAGGTGACAGAGTAGCTGTAGAGTGTAGTTGTAGTTGTAGGTCAAGGGTGTGGCATTGTGTTGAGTCGTGGCGCTATGCCGGGAGGGAATTGTTGGATCTTGTAAGCGAGATCTGGCGCTAGGCGGTAGTGGTGGTGCTCGTCGTGGTGCTCCGGCGGATGGAGCCGTATGTGGCAGTGCACGGCTCCTCCGACTACTCTAAAAATATGGCCCGCGTTCGTGCTGCTCGGCAGAAGATGCAGCTATTGTCCACCCTCTCTCTGGCCGACTATGGTGGTAGGGGAGTAGAAGGGAAGAGTGCCTGCCGGTGACTGCTCTGCAGCGAAGGTGGGAAAGTTCCGAAGCGGTGGTTGAGGAGATCTTTAGAGTTCATCAGCAGTAGCACTTCGTCGACGACCTCTGACTGTTGTCTAGCTGCTAAATCTTTTGGCCGAAGGGCGTCCACTCCGAGCTCCGGCATTGAAGACTGGTTGGGGCCATCTCTTCTTGTTCCTCGAGGCCGGCGTGCCACCAAGGAGGATCTTCGCGTCGTCTGCTGCGGTGTTCATTGCCTCGTTCTCACCAAGCGGTTTTGTATCCGGAGACGGTGCTGATGGTCGCACTTGTTTCGTAGCAACGCGCGGGCATGCTGCTAGTATTTTAAAACGGATGGAGTAGAATACATAATCTAGGGAGCGTTCACGCATAGGAATATCTCCTTTCCATGTCTCTTCCCAAAATAGGGTACGCTCCCCGAGATTAAGGTTGCTAATAATAATCTTGAGGGTCTCTTTGTTACTGGGTTGCTGACTCATCATAACTTTTTTCACTTGAGCTTCTTATTTTCCTTTAAACATAAATAACAATGTTAGTCTTATTTGCCGATTTGGTTATCTTTGAACCAATGAGGATCTTATTTCCTTCTAGCACGTTAAATAGGAACAACTGTTTATCAATCGTAACTTCAATTGTCCGTCGCTGATGGCCGATTGTATCTGCCTGACAGAAAACAATGCAGTCATTAGTGTTATGAGAAAAGATATTCTGATACATACTCACATAGGTATAAATTATCGGGTTCTTGTGATTGGTTACCGTGGGCGTACCTGAGCTATGACCCATGAGACCCGTGAAGAATAAAGAGTCCAGGAGGCATCCGACAAACAGAAGCTTGGCTTGACGTTAAAGATAGAAATATAAACCGGCCCATTAGTCTTAGTATTATAATTGTAACTTATAACCTATTTGTGTACCGCTACCTTAGTTTTCTAGCGATACACAATCCGCCGTGAGCTAGATCGCAACTAGTGAATCGATGACTTCGTAATTAGCTTCTCCACAATAATCGGACGACATCGACTTTCTTATTTATCTGATAAGCCGATAAAATCAGCAGCGCTCTCTTTTCCACGAAACCCTAAGTCCATAATCATAGGCATTGCCGAGGTTGCCCCTCATCACATACAATAAACTCGTCGCCTTATCTCAGCAAGAGCATGACATGACTAACCCATATAACTTTATCTTTTAACAAATCATCGAATATTTTGTCACACTTGCCTACATAAAAACTACATTTGAAATCATTTCAATTCTTCTTGATCGGCTTAAGGTCTTCACACGTGCGTCTTGGTCTTAGCTGGTCATACAAACTCGGCAGTATAGATATCAGAATCCTCTTCCGAGTCGGAGTTGTTGGTGTTATCTAGTACATAATTTATAAGCTCCGAGTCATGCGATGAGAATCCTTCGCCGCATTGGCTCTCATAATAAACCAACCCTCTAACTTTTCTTTCGAGTGAAGCCTTAAACCATTAAGCACTAAATTTGGTTGTATCTTTTCTGTTATCACTAAACTGTAACACTGGTTTTTGGTATCTCTAAAGCGCTTGACATAGTCGACAACCGACTCATCATGTTTTTGTTTAACCGATGTTAGATACGACAACTTAAGCTCATTCTCAATAGTGCAAAAGTGTTTATAAAATTTCTTTCCTAAATGATACCAAGCGTTTATGATTTTAAGCTTATACATATGTATGATTGGACTAGCTAAATTGTTTGATTGTACTTTTTTTTATTAAGTGACGTGGCACATCTTGAAACAGACTTTCGTCCCGCTATATTAATATAGCAACCAACCAACAAACTTCAAGACCACAACTGGGGCAAACAACACAAGTCACATCCAAAAGAAACAATAAAGAAAAGAAAGAGAAAACAATACCGACAACAGTAGCTTGACGAAAACAAAGATGACTCACAACAGTTGCGCCCTCTAGAGTATTTCCACCACGCTCCTAGCACTCTGAAGTATCACGTACCAAGCAACACCTCCAAGAAGGAAATCGACACCGGCGACGCTACTGCCCGTATTGGTCCTAGGATTTCCCCCGGTATACAACGGGAGGTGGGGAAGAGATACAGTCGATGCCCTTCAGGAAGGATGGCGACACTCATAGGATCTAACGTGTCGGTGCTAAGACGACATGGATTTATCCTGAACCCCCAAAAACCACACTCCCGGGCAATCTGTAGCGCTCCACCAATCTTGCCACCCGCAAGCACACGCCACCACGATCTTGCAAATCACCACCGTCGTCTCACCGTGGCTCATGTTGTGAGGCAGAGAAGAAAGAGCTCTGGCACAAAACGATAGCACAGTAGCATGCGGGAGGGGACGCCTCCACCGCCGTAGGCGGTAGCCAACCGGATGTAGCAGTAGGACACACCATGCCCTCACCTGCCCGGCCGAGCCCGAATTGGGCCCATAAAGTCTCGCTGCCGCACTTCAGCATGCACACCACCGTTTTGGCCATCCCGACACCAGACCCCTCTCCTCCATCCACCAAGGGTGTCGCCACCATGTTGAGGCAGCCCGCTCAGGCCTAGATGGGGCCCAAAGGGCCCAGATCTCGGCCGGGAGGGTGTCGTCGAGCATGCTCTGGTGACCAGCCGGCTGCCCACAATAACCACAGCCCCAACTACCAAGTAGCAGCTCCTAGCCACCATGACCACCCAGCCACGCCAGACCAACGCCTAGCCAAACCTCACCTCTGCTGGCTGTTGAGCACCGCGCTGCTACCTTCACCTACGTTGCAACCACAGTCCACACTGCTCTCGGCCCTCCATGGCCAGCCGCCACCAACGAAGACGGGCGCGCACCGCCGCCGCGCATCCACCGCGTCGCCCTGGCATGTCCCGGCCGCACCACTACGTCTCGCGCCACGCAGTGCCCCAGAATGGCGGCGCCGGCCCGCGCCAGCCCAGCCGTACAAGAGGGTGAGAGATCCCCTCCGCACTTCACCCGGGCACGCCCTCTGTCAGCGGCGAGGGGATAAGGGGTGGAGGAGGGACAGGCCTGGCTGTGACTCTAGGGTTTCCCCCATCCGCTCGCTGGACCGGCTCAGGAGAAAAGGGGAGAGTTCTTCCAAGTGACATGGCACACAAACAAAGTAGTGCTAAAAATGTTGAAGGACTTCTACAAAAGAGAAAGATACAAGCACATTGTATCGGTACTTGCATCACCGGGAGCAACAGACACGGTATATATACCATTCACTGTAAAAAAACAAGTTTTGACACAAATACATGCATGCATCCTACTAGATCATACGCAGACACGCCTTGGAGCTCCTCGACGCGGCGCGAAGGGGATCAAGAGCTGCTCTTGTTGAAGCTCCCAAGTGACGGCATGCTAGCCGAAGCTATCCTTGGCCAGAGACTCCATCTCTTGCAACCTCCACAATGGAGGCCATGATCGCAGCCTTACGCCGGAGCTCGTCGCCTATTCGCCCTCAAGTGGTTCATCCCCGAGAGTGTCCATGCGACCGACGGCAAGTTCTCTTCGCCAGGAATGGGATCCCCTTGAGCGTTTTCTCGGACCTCGGTGCTCTGGCTGCCTTGAGGTCACCGGCAAGCGGCGGCAGCGAAAGATTGTTGGGGCCTAATTGCTTTTTTATTTTTAGCCCTAGGGTCTTTTTTGCAAAGTTATGGGCCTTTTTTAAATTGTAGATTCTTCTGTGCAGTGGTTGTCAAAGGGCCCCTATGTAATTTGTACCTGGTGTTTTATTAATTGCACCTTCGTGGCCCTTCGAGGCCATTCACGTTAAAAAAAGACACACGCATTGGTAGTTTGCAATAGTTTTGGGGCCCACGCACGTGAGAAACATAGGAACGTGTTTGGTAGGCTGTTGATACGTCCATTTTGCATCACTATTTTATATCATAATTTACTGTTATTCATTGATATATTTCATATTAAGAGATGATACTTATGTTATTTCATCTGTTTTTGCATGGTTGATGACTTTTGGAGCATTGACCGCTACAATTAGGATTCTAATGGAAAAGGTGTTGTTTGGAGGCAAAATTCGCGAAGATCAAAAAATCCGAGAAAATACATGGAAAATCCTATTTTTCCAGAAGACGAAGGAAGCCAGAAGGGGAAGCTGAGATGGGCCACAGGGGGCCCACACCACCCCCTGGCGCGGGCCACCCTAGGTCGCGCCACCAGGTGGTGTGGCTGCCTTGGTCCACCCCTGGCTCTCCCCTCTAGCATATATTATCCTCCCAAAACCCTAAGACTCGAGGAGCGACAACAGAAAGATTTCGCCGCCTCTATGGGGCGGAAAACACTCAGAGAAAAAGATCTCTCCGGTAGACAGAATTCTGCTAGGGGAATTCCTTCCCCGAGAGGGGAGACCGTCGCCATCAACACCACCATCAAGCTGGACTTCATCGGGATCATCATCATCATTACCATCATCATCTCCACCAGCACTATCATCACCACCTCCATACCGCTGTAACAATTGGGTTGAATCTTGCATAGTTCATAGGGGAAACTTTCCCGATGTTGATTACTCTTTATAGTTGATGCTATTGAGTGAACCATTGAATTATTGTTTATGTTAAGATTTTTACACATCATTATTTCATGTCTGATCATGATCCATGAGATGTCTTGTGAGTAGTTTGTTTTGTTCTTGAGGACATGGGAGAAGTCATGTTGTTAGTAGTGGAATTGTGTTGAGAAAGATTCAATAGTTTTATATTTAAGTTGTGGTGTACTTCTTCTAATGGTGTCATGTGAACGTCGACTACATGACACTTCACCTATATGGGCCTAGGGGAATGCATTGTGTATTTGGCTACTAATCGTAGGGGTTGCTGGAGTGATAGAAACCTAAACCCCCGTTAGGAAACCTTTGCACAAGGGACGTCAGGATCTTAGAGTTTAAAGCTATGGTTAGGTTTCTACCTTAATTACTTTCTTGTACTTGCGGATGCTTTCAAGGGGTATAATCACAAGTATGTATTAGTCCTAGAAAGGTCGGTACATTAGCACAGGTTCACCCACACAACACTTAGCAAACTAAAGAAGATTAATCAACTATATGAAGCGAAAGCACTTGATGATATTCCCGTGTGTCCTCAAGAACATTTGGTCATCCTAAGTAATACAACCAGCTTGTCCTTTGCTAAAGAAAGGATTGGGCCACTTGCTGCATTTATTCTTATTATCTTTTATTTACTCGTACTTTATTTACCTACATTATCAAAAAACCCAAAAAATCTGTTTGCTAAGTATTTATAGAGAATTCCTGCTCCAAGCCACTAGCCAGCACCTTCTTCCTCTCATTGGGTTCGACACTCTTACTTATCGAAAATACTATGATACATCCCCTATACTTGTGGGTCATCAAGACTATTTTCTGGCGCCGTTGTCGGGGAGTGAAGCGCTATTGGAGAGTGGAAATGGTAAAGGAAATTTCTACTATGAGTATTGTTTATTTCTGTTAGTTGCTTTATTTTCATTATGGATAATTTGCTGAGTTTCTTATTTCGTAATGCTACTACCACTGCTAAGGTAGTAGCTGAACCACCACCTACTGAGAATGATACTTTTAAAATACCTACAAGAATTATTGATCGTGTTATGGATAACTATTATGTTTGGGATGGAACTGTCCATCCCGGTGATCATTTGCTCTTTATACATAAATTATGCGGGTTGTTCAAGTGTGCAGGTATTACTACGGATCAAGTTAAGAAGAAGTTATTCTCATTATCACTTAAAGGGAGAGCTGAGGACTGGTATAAGCTGCTGAAGAATGGTCAAGCTCTTGAATAGGAGGAAATAGTACCTCTCTTTTATTCAAAGTTTTATCCTCCTAGTGAGATTCATAAAGATCGGAATCAAATATATAACTTTTGTCCTCTTGATGGAGAGAGTACAGCTCAAGCTTGGGGGAGATTGAAGTTAGTAATGCTCAAATGTCCCATTCACGAGCTCCCCAACAATATTATTATCAATAACTTTTATGCAAGGCTCCCTCTACATGATAAGGATTTATTGGATGCTTCTTGTCCTAGATCATTTACACGCATGGAAGAAGAAGCTAAATGGCATCTTCTAGACCGTATTCAAGACAATGTTGAAGCATGGGAGAATGACAAAGGAAGAACGTCAGGTATAAATTATGATTATGAATGCATTGAATCTTTTATGGGAACTGATGACTTTCAAAATATTAGTAATGCTTATGGTCTTGATTCTCAAGTTATTACAAATTGTTTTAAGGCTTTTGCTTCTTATATTGAAATTCCGAAAAGGGGATGGAACAAGTATCATGCACCATATAAAGATTTTGTTGACTGTTTTCCTGTTGGGAGTACTGAATTTTGCACTATTGATCACATCCTACCTGAACCTTATATCGAGAGAATACCCTTCCCAGATAAGGCAAAGGATCATCCTATGATAACTAGTGTAATCAATAAAAGTGCAAAGAGAACTATAAAACATGATGAACAAATAAACATTGAACCTGTTGTAGCAATTGTGAAAGACCGTGTCACTAAAAGTGTAGAAAATGGACACATAGTCTTTTGTGAGGATGCTTCTAATATTGTCTCACATCCTAATAGAACTAAAAAGGCTAGTGTCCCTTTGATTTCTGTTAGAATTGGTGATCATTGCTATTATGGTTTATGTCATATTGGTGCAAGTTCAAGTGCTATTCCTTATGAGCTCTACAAAGAAATTATGCATGAAATCAGTCCCTGCGAACTGGAAGAGATTGATGTGGTTATTCACCTTTCTAATAGAGAGACCATCTCTCCAATTGGTATTGTGCGGGATGTATAGGTTCTTTGTGGTAAGATTAAATATCCTGCTGATTTTCTAGTACTTGGTTCAGCTGCTAGTAAAACTTATCCCGTCATTTTTGGTAGACTTTCTTAAGTACTTGTGGAGCTATTATAGACTGCAAAAGGGAGAAAATCTTGACTAAATTTGATGGGGAATCTTATGAGTTTAATTTTTCGAAATTTACTAAAGAACCTTGTGAAAATGAAACCCATAATGAGGATTTTCGAGTTGAACAACTTGTGTCTATTTCTCTTGCTCCTAACAATGCTTTGCAGCAATTTATGGAAGACCATGAAAGTGAGATCTTCATGGAAGAAAGGAATGAGATTGACGAGATTCTCCGTCGTCAACCTAAGATGCTTAAGCATAACTTGCATGTAGAAGACTTGGGTACCACGTTGCCACCTAAAAAGGATCCGGTCTTTGATCTAAAACCTCTCCCTAACAATCTTAAATATGCTTACATTGATGATAAAAAGATATATCATGTTGTTATTAGCTCTAAACTTTCAGGGAAGAAAGAAGAAAGGTTATTGGAGGTACTGAAGAAACATCGAGGGGCTATGGGATACACTCTGGATGATTTAAAGGGGATTTCTCCTACTATATGTCAGCATGCTATCAATATAGAACCAGATGCAAAGCCCGTAGTAGAGCACCAACGACGTTTAAATCCGAATATGAAGGAAGTGGTAAGAAATGAGGTATTGAAACTCCTTGATGCTGGTATTATTTACCCTATTGCTGATAGTGAATGGGTTAGTCATGTTCATTGTGTCCCTAAAAGGGGGAATTACTGTTGCCCCTAATGACAATGATGAGCTTATTCCCCAGAGAATAGTAGTAGGCTATAGAATGTGTATTGATGTCAGGAAAGTTAACAAAGTTACTAAGAAAGATCATTACCCGCTTCCTTTTATTGATCAAATGTTAGAAAGGTTGTCTAAAAAGACCCATTTTTGTTTTCTTGATGGATATTCTGGTTTCTCTCAAATTGCTGTTAAACAACAAGATCAAGAAAAAACTACTTTTACATGCTCTTATGGAACCTATGCTTATAGACGTATGCCTTTTGGTTTATGTAATGCTCCTGCTACTTTTCAAAGATGCATGTCTGCTATTTTTCATGGTTTTTGTGAGGAAATTGTGGAAGTGTTCATGGATGACTTCTCCGTCTATGGAACTTCTTTTGATAATTGTCTGCACAACCTCGATAAATTTTTGCAGAGATGTGAAGAAACTAATCTTGTTATTAATTGGGAGAAATGCCACTTCATGGTGAATGAAGGTGTTGTACTTGGACATAAGGTTTCTAAAAGAGGCATAGAAGTTGATAGAGCTAAAGTTGAGGCAATTGAGAAAATGCCCTATCCAAGAGACATCAAAGGTATTCGTAGTATTCTTGGTCACGCTGGTTTCCATAGAAGGTTTATTAAAAATTTCTCTAAGATACCAAAACCCATCACTAATCTTCTTCAAAAAGATGTACCTTTTGTTTTTGATGGTGATTGTAAGGGAGCTTTTGAAACTCTGAAGAAGGCTTTAACTACAGCTCCTATCGTTCAACCACCTGATTGGAATTTACCATTCGAAATAATGTGTGATGCTAGTGATTTTGCTGTAGGTGCTATCCTTGGGCAACAAATTGATAAAAAGTTAAATGTTATCCATTATGCTAGTAAGACTCTTGATGTTGCTCAAAGGAATTATGCAACTACTGAAAAAGAATTCCTAGCCGTCGTCTTTGCTTGTGATAAGTTTATACCTTATATTGTAGACTCAAAAGTTACCATTCATACTGATCATGCTGCTATTAAGTACCTTATGACGAAGAAAGATGCTAAGCCTAGGCTTATTAGATGGGTGCTACTCTTACAGGAGTTTGACCTACATATTGTAGATAGGAAAGGTGCTGAAAATCCTATAGCTAATAATTTATCTCGATTGGAAACATCTCTTTTGATCCTATGCCCGTTAATGATAGTTTCCCAAATGAACAGTTGGCTACAGTAGGGGTAAGCTCGCGAGGGAGCCCTTGGCATGCTGATTATGCTAACTTTATTGTCTCCAAGTATTTGCCTCCAACTTTCACAGCTCGACAAAGAAGGAAGTTCTTTTACGATTTGAGGCATTATATTTGGGATGACCCACATTTATATAAAGAAGGAGTGTACGGTATTATGCGAAGATGTGTTCCAGAATATGAGCAAAAGGAGATATTGCGGAAATGTCATGGTAGTGCCTATGGAGGACATCATGCAGGAGATAGAACTTCGCAAAAGTTGCTACAATCAGGTTTCTACTAGCCTACCCTTTTTAAAGATGCAAGAAAATTTGTTTTATCTTGTGATGAGTGCCAGCGTGTTGGTAATATTTCTAAACGCAATGAAATGCCTATGAACTACTCTCTAGTTATTGAACCCTTTGATTGTTGGGGATTTGACTTTATGGGTCCTTTTCCTCCCTCAAAAGGTTATACTCATATTCTTGTTGCCGTTGATTATGTCACTAAGTGGGTAGAAGCCATACCTACGAAGAGTGTTGATGGGGAGACCTCTCTAAAATGCTTAAGGATGTTATCTTTCCTAGGTTTGGAGTACCTAGGTATCTTATGATTGATGGAGGCTCTCATTTCATTCATGGTGGTTTTAGAAAGACCCTCCCTAAATATGATGTTAATCATAGAATCGCTTCAGCTTATCATCCCCAAACCAGTGGACAAGTAGAGTTATCAAATAGGGAAATTAAATCCATCTTGCAAAAGACTGTTAATAGATCTAGAAAAAATTGGGCTAAAAAGTTGAATGATGCTTTATGGGCTTATAGGACTGCCTATAAAAACCCTATGGGGATGTCTCCTTATAAAATGGTTTATGGGAAAGCTTATCACCTGCCCTTAGAATTAGAACACAAAGATTATTGGGCACTTAAAGAACTTAATAGAGATTGTAAGCTTGCTGGTGAAAAAAGATTATTTGACTTAAGTTCATTGGATGAATGGAGGAGTGAAGCATATGAGAATGCTAGACTCTTCAAGGAAAAAGTTAAAAGATGGCATGACAAGCGAATACTTAAGAGAGAATTCCATGTTGGTGAGAAAGTTCTATTGTATAGGTCTCGTCTCAGTTTTTTGCAGGGAAACTACTGTCAAAATGGGAAGGACCTTTCGTTATTGAAGAAGTGTACCATTCAAGAGCAATAAAAAATTCTTCTTTAAAAGATAATACTACACAAGTGGTGAATGGGCAGCGACTTGATGTCTACGCACCTATATTCTTGTAGACAGTTGTTGGGCCTCCAAGTGCAGAGGTTTGTAGAACAGCAGCAAGTTTTCCCTTAATTGGATCACCCAAGGTTTATCGAACTCAGGGAGGAAGTGGTCAAAGGTATTCCCTCTCAAGCAATGCAATCAAGATACAAGAAGTCTCTTGTGTCCCCAACACACTCAATACACTTGTCAGGTGTATAGGTGCACTAGTTCGGCGAAGAGATAGTGAAATACAAGTGGTATGGATAATTATAAGTGGTAACGGTGATAGAAAATAACTTGATGGCATGGAAAAGACTAAAGTAAAACTGAAATAAAGATAGAAGCAAGCAAACATGTAACAGATCTAATAGCAAACGGTGTTTCAGTGCTTAGAAACAAGGCCTAGGGATCATACTTTCACTAGTGAACACTCTCATATAAATATATTCTTCTTTATGATACTACTCTTAACTACTCTCCGTTTGGACACTCTAATCGATGGTAGGGCTATAACAGCACACCTCAAAGTTCATCTTTCCCATCTAGAAAACCCCACACTATCACCTTGAGTACTAGATCAGTTCAACAAACACCACAATTTCATAAAGACATCGAACTCCAAATATAACTCATAACAAGTATTTGTAATCTCTAGCCTAAGTGCCACCATGGTGTGCACGCTGTCACTTTCACACACATGGGGAGAGCAGAGATCTATTAAAGCACTTGAGTAGCAAGGTAGATCTACTTGATTACAAAGCTCGTGATCACAACAAGATCATGCATAGAGAGAGAGATGAACACATATCTACTGGTAGAACCCTTAGCCTCGAGAGAGAACTACTCCCTCCTCATCATGGGAATCAGCAACGGCGATGGAGATGGTGGTGGAGATTGATGGAGATGGCTCCGGGGGCACTTCCCCGTCCCGGCAGGGTGCCGGAACAGAGACTTTCTGTCCCCCGAATCTCCCCTTCGGTGGTAGCAGCGCTACAGAACTTTTTCGTGGATTTCTGATTGACGATTTAGGGTTTCTGTATCGGGAGGAATATATAGGCGAAAGGGCAAGGTCGGTAGAGGCCGGAGGGGCCCACACCACCTGGTGGCGCGGCCAAGGGGGACCCGCGCCAACCTATGGTGTGGCTGGCCCCTGGCCCCTCTCCGTCTCATCTTCTGGCTCCATGTTCCCCCCGGTGAAATATTGACTTTGGCTTTTGTCTTGTCCAATTCCGAGAATATTCATTTTCTGACTTCCTGAAACCAAAAATAGCAGAAAACAGGCAACTGGCATTATGGCTCTTGTATAGGTTAGTCCAAGAAATCATATGAAAAGTACTCCAAAGTGTGGACAAAACATAAGAAAGTAGATAAAACCAAGCATGGAACATCAAAAATTATAGATACATTTGCAATGTATCAACATCCCGAAGCTTAACTCCTGCTCATCCTCGAGTAGGTAAGTGATAAAAAGAAAGAATAATTTTTGAGGTGACATGCACCATCAAAGACTTGATCAAAGTATTTATAAAGCATTCAAAGCTGGGATCATAGTACTTCAATCATAACATGAAAGACAAAGTTCTAGCAAGAAGACAAACAAACTATGTTGCAACATGAAAAGGCACAAACAAAAGATTCATGAATAACAATGCTTTGCAAGACGTTTGTTTGTTTCACATAAAGAAAACATAGAATAATAGCATTCAGCTTGTCCCTCGTAGAGTAGCAAACATAGATGCATAACACACCTTCAAAGTTCATAAGAGTGACTAGATACAAGTAGTTTAAGAACAAGCAATATCAAGTTATGCATTAATCAACAAGTCTTGGGACAATGCACATGGAACTAAGAATGGCCACTATGCTCTCAAAGTAGGTGCATAAAGGTAGAAGGTGGAGACTCAATATAATGGTGGAAGAAAGGCCTTCATAGAAGGAAGTAGGGATTCAAGTCTCATAAAGAGCTTCCAAAAATTATGGTACTTATAGCTTTCAACTCTCATTGCCCCTATCATAAGCGTCTTGAAGTGATTAAGGTTAAAGTGAACAAACTATGGTGTACATGCTTGACGAAGTATAAGTTAGAAATATCATGTCCCTTGAATATGAGGGTCGCTCCTCATGCTACTCAAGTTTAGTCACCGGTAAGTTCTTGTCATCGTAAGTACATGTGTATCATAGAGAACCGCCAACGGGGTACCCCTTGCCCGATGATACGGAAGAATCCCCATACCAAAATGACAAGCAAGCAGACAACGAGCATCTCAGCAATCTTCTTATTTACCATGGGAATATGGTGCTTTTTTCTCTCATTCCTCTTTTCATAATCTCTTTTTTCTCTTTTTCTCTTTTTCTCTTTTTCTCAATATAGGACTCTTTTTTATAAGAAGAATGCTTCATAGACATCTCATTATGGTTACGCTGCAGGTTTCCACCATGTCATCATGGATTAGACCAGCGGCCCAGGCATTTCTCTAACACATATACATAACTCCATGGACTTACAAGCTCTCCTTTCATTTCACACCGACGACATCCATAGACAAAAGAGCATGATATCAACTAGGTACAAAGTACCAGTGCAATGTTGAAAGCGTTCCCCATGAAAGCATGGTTCTGCTAATTCCCAACAAATAAGTGCAAGCATATACAACATAGACGACACAATTGCTCAAGTTTATTAAGGGCAAGAAAAGTAAAGTGTGCCATCAAGTTCGTGAGAGCTTTAATCACTAGTTTTCTCATAATAAGTTTAATTTGGAAGGTAAACAAAAGCGAAAGAGGGACGGAAATGGAGCCAGGGTGGCTCACACCACCCCCTAGCGAGGGCCCCCCTGGCCGCGCCAGTAGGTGGTGTGGCCACCTCGGCCTCCATCTCCGACCCATTTTCTCCCAGTACCTTCATTTTGCTGTAAAACTTCGTAATACATAATCCCCCTGATCCCCCGAGGTTCGTATATCGTGTTCTCGTCGTGTTTTCATTTCAATCTGTTTCTGACAGGTAGAGTCCTAGATTTGGAGCCACAGTGTCTTCCTCTGGATCATCCAAGGAAGATTCCTAAGTGGATATCATCAACCCATACATGAGAGAGTTGAAGATTCATCCCAAGGAGTTGTTGCTTGAAGATGGGGAGGTACGGATAAAAGAGGTCCAAGGCCCTAAAGGAGAAGGAAGTCTGGAGGACAGGATGGAAGCACTGGAGCAAGAAGTCTTTAGGTACAAGAAGATGGTGGAACGCGAAGTTGATATCATTCATAAGATTTGTTTTGAACTAATCGCCGAGCACCAAAAGGAGACTGATAAGCTCAAGGATGAAGTCATCTCACTCCGCCAAACAACCAACCAACTGCAAGCACAGCTCTACGACGTCCAAAATCAAAAGTGTGAGTACAACGTTAGGTTTAAATGCATAAGTGTTGCTGCAAGTTTCAGGATGCTGGAGACCACGATGTCCTTTGTTGATGGGGAGCCCTTACCCTGGAAGTCGGACGATGACGAGAAAATACCACCACCGAAGGAGTAATTCTTCATCAGGTTTTGGCATCCCCTTGGTTTGTTCCAAGCTTGGGGGAGTGTCGTGGTATCACATCACTATCTTCTATCTTTTTACCTTTTTAGTAGAGTCATACCATGAATAGAGAAGTTATCATGTAGGATGGTTTCCATTATGGAAGTGTCCCCCCTCTTGTTAGATATCTATGTATCCCTTGGAGTGAGTTGCTGTTATGGAATATTAATGAGAAGTTATATCATTTACTCTTTTGCATATCTTATATTAGTTTTCAATTCATGGTTATATGATTGATCTTGTCGTTAGTATTGGTAGCACTTTTGGATCATTGAGTTAATATTAGTTGGTTTTGGCAAACCTTGCTCGGTCAGTAGCAACACTATTTTGAGAATTGAATGAAAAAGATAAAAGTACTCTAAAGAAATATAATTTCATCATCTTTCTTTCTTGATTTGCTCATAAGTTTAGTATTCTCTAGTTAAGATATTTTGTGTTTCCAAGGAAGATTGCTTGTTTGTTTTTATCACTTGTATGTTTGTTTGTTTCCTTCAACTCTTATGCTTGCTACCCAGACTTGCTAGCCAAAAACCTGTACTGAGAGGGAATGCTTCTCGTGCATCCAAACCTTAAACCAAAACCTATGCCATTTGTGTCCACCATACCTACCTATTAGCACTATTGCTATTCCAAGTAAATTCATGTTTTTATCTACCTTTCGAATTAAACTTGTTATGAGAAGATTAGTGATTAAAGCTCTCACAAACTTGATGGCACATTTTTACTTTCTTGCATTTAATAATCTTGAACCATTGTGTCCATCTTTGTTGCGTATATGCTTGCACTTTATAAGTTGAAGTTAGCAAAACCATGTATCATGGGGAATGCTTTCAACATTGCACGGGTACTTTGTACCTTGTTGTTATCATGATTCTTTTGCTTATGGATCCCGGCGGTGTGAAATATCAGGAGAACTTGTAAGATCATGGAGTTTATATGTGTGTTAGAGAAATGCCTGGGTCGCTAGCCTAAGCCATGCCTAATCATGGTGGAAACTTGCAGCATAACCATAATGAGCATTCTATGAAGCATCCTCAATAAAAACCTATGCAAATAGTAAATAAAAGGATCGCTAAGATGCTCATTGTCTGCTTGCCTTGTCATTGTGATTATGGGATAGCTCATGTATCATGTGCAAGGGGTACCTCGTTGGCGGTTCTCTATGATACATATGTATTTACAATGACAAGAGCTTACTTGTGACTGAAGTTGAGTAGCATGAGGTTCGGTACTCGTAAGTAAGTAGCATGAGATTTCAACTTATAACTTGTCAAGCATACCCTCTTAGTTGTGTCACTTGAACCTTAATCACTATAACACCCTCGAATCGGCCCTATGCAAGTTTTAGCCCTTTCCGCCAAACCCGCATAGAAACGATTCAAGGATGCCCACCAGGAACTTTTGTGCGGGTGGAAAACAAAGTAATACCATTACACAACAGTCCCTGATGGGACCCACATAACATATATATATACAACAGCGACTCAACGAGTCAAGAATACAGATATACAATACAAAGATCCAAATCACCTTGAAATTGATACAACGTCCGAGTACGGACAAGAAGCAAATTGGGCTAAGAGCCCTGGAGAATAACCAATGGCATCCATAACCCTGCCCAGGCCAAGCCGGAAGGGTAACCCTGCTAACGACGTCGATCTCAAACCTGCTAAAACAAAAGGGGTGCCGAGAAAGGGCAAAGGAAAAAAGAGGAGCGTTAGTACTAAGGCCAGTACACGGCGAGGCTAGAATTCGGTGGTCCTCGCCTGCATAGGTATGGTGGGCTGAAGCGGCAGCGCAGCGGCACTAAACAACCTATAGAGACTCGATAAAACTGTTGGCTATTAGAGAGGGATAAGAAAGACCTATTCGGATCCAACCTGGTACTAACACCAAACATACCCATCCTGGTATTCCCCTCAATACCAAACGAGGAAGTCAAACCGAGGAACTCACATAGTTGGCAGTTTTATTCATTTCATTATAGTTGAAGCACTTACTAGTCAGATATAGATTTCCTGAGTCATCCTGATAGCATAAGTAGTGGGCAGTTTTAATCACCATTCTGTGCTAGTTGGAACCTTTACTAGTCAGATATACTTGTCCTGAGGAATCCCAAAACCCAGCAGTTGTTGGCACTTTTAACCACATTCCATTGGAGTTGCAATACTTACTAGGCAGGTACAACATGTCGCAAAACAACCCCAGATCCACCAGTTGTTGGCATTTTAATATCCATTCCGTGATAGTTGAATATGGTTACTAGTCATATGTTAAGTCAAGTTTATAACACTACTTTAGTTATGCTTGTCTATGATCGAGATACTGTGCTCCAAGTCGTCCATAACCGCAGACACGGCTTTCAGAAAGTTTTACCCTGTAGGGGTGCACAAATAGCAACACACACTCGATCAACCTCGGAAAAACCAACTCAAAACCCAACGAGGCTATCACGACAAAGCAATCACAGGATTCATAAATATTTCAGGGGGCCACCCCACTAAGCTATCCGCAACGAAGTTGGCCGGCTCCGGAACGGACCCAGGGTTTGTGTCAATGGCTGTAAACGACTGGGAACCCGAAAGTGTGATTGGGCTTGTCGATACCGCGAAAACATTCCACGTTCCAAAACAGTACAGGTGCTCCACGCACAATCGTAAATAAAGCAGTAAGCATGGCATAAGTACATGATAGTAAAAAATCTCCAAACTACTTGTGGCCCCAAGAAATAAGAAATGAATCAAGCTCTGGCTAAGGGGGATTCATAGACTCTCCCGGATGTGGATAGTGCGAATAGTCAAGGAACAGCTATCAAGTACTCGGGGTCCTATGGGACACAAGTGAGCGTGGAAGAACCAAATAACATCTATTGCCCACCGATGCCTCTGCATTAGTTATATCTAGCAATTTAATAGTTGTATTTAAAGTCATGATCATCTCCACCATAAACATCTGCCAGCATTCCATCAACTGTGGTACTTGACAACACAAGATTGCACCTGAGCAAGCAACTACGACTCGCAAGGCCAGCTATCTACCAACACAGGTAATAGGAGGTGTCCAAGGCAATATAGAGGCTGCACGGGATATAACTGGTGTACGGAAACTAAAGCATCACGACACGGATAGCAATAGATCAACAGGAGGAAAATAAAGACTATAAATGCAAAATAGGTAGAAGGGGGAGAGATGCTCGTCTGGGAAACACTGCAGAAAGGTTCATATCCGGAGAACTTGTCGGTACTCGCATCAACTCATCAGCCTAATCCGCAAAGAAGCGAACACTAGAAGAAACACTGGATGCAATATTTAATACTACGGCAAAAGATCCGGCATGATTATGATATGATGCAGTTGCGGTGCAATTAGTCAAGATTAAGCGGAACCGGGGTCCCGATAATTAATTATATGGTTCAAGTTATTTATCTACCCCGCAAATTAAATGTTGTCTTAATAAGGCAAAACATGGCATCGGTTCGCTACACCAATTTAAATGGAGGCAATACAAGACTAAGATAGCCCGCATATAGTCTCCACATTTAATTATTAGGTGAGTCGACTATTTAACCCAACCCACCAGATGACATGTATGCAAGCATGATGATTTAATGATGCGACATGTATATGTCATATTATAAAAATAGGGGCTTAGGGTCACACATCTGGGTTCAGAAGATCTTGGTTCCGGGGGTTCAGGGTTCGACAGGGTTCGACGGGGATCGGCCTCGGTGGAAATGTTCTTGGACAATGGAGTAGATCTGGTCGCATTCGTGGCCTTCGGGTTCGTGTAGATAGTCATGGCGTCCAAGGTGGAGAACTCGGCGTTCCGTGTAGGCGACCTTGGCGTCCGGTCCTCGGGCATCAGTGCGGGAAGGAGGTCTTGTTGTACTGCGGTCTCAGCGTCCTCGGATTCCGATTGGAGATCTTGGCGTTTCGGGAAGAAAGACTTGGTTTGGCGCCGGGGCTCGTCGGACTCGCCCTGGCCAGTGTCGATCTTGTCGTCGTGAAGATCTTGTTGGTCGGTGTCGAAGGCCTTGGTGTTTCGTGACGGAGTACTTGGCAGTAGATCTTGGCGATCCGACGTCTTCGGGTCCGGGGTCGAAGAACTTGACGAGGTACTTATCCATATTGTCGTTCTTGTTCGCCGGGATGTCCCCAACACCCTGAGCATCAAGCCATCCTCCACCGCTCCATCTATGTGACACGACACCTCCAGAATCGCAGGCTGCACAACTCTGCTTCGTGAGCTAGGGGTTGCGGGAACATGCTCCGAGACAGGGACACTCACGGTTGCGGGTGGCACTGCCGAGAAGATCACCAAACGAAACAGAAAACCCCATTGGAACAGGACACGTGCGGCAGCAGGCAAACCTCATCCATGTTGGAGAGAAACAAGGCTCCTTGCCTACACGCGCGTGCGCCCTGCAGGTGCCCTCACAGACGAGGACAAGGGGGGGAGGCCACGCAGGCATGGCCGAACGAGGCGACGGCGGCAAGCAGCGCTCGCGGCCTGAGCGGGGAAAGGGCGAGGGAGTCAGCTAGGAGGCGGGTGACCGATGCCGACGGTGGCAGCGACGGACGACCAAGGCGGTGGGGCACGCGGAGCTTGCGCGCGTGGCGGCGGTTGCTGGACCGGCAGAAGACCACCGCAGGGCGGGCTCGCAGGGGCTCGCGAGGACCGGCCGGTAGCGGGCTTTGCTGAGGCAAGGACGACGGGGTCAGAGGAAGGAGACGGCGAGGCGAGGGCGACGAGGAGGGCGGCACATCGGGGAGAAGAGGAGGTGGCTCGGGCGGCGGGTCCCGCGGCGGCGGAGGTCGAGGTCGCCGGGCAGGTCCGGCGGGGGGCGGCGGAGGAGCACCTGGGGAGGCAGCTCGGAGGGGGAAACAAGCGGGGCCGC
Source organism: Avena eriantha (assembly GCA_910589775.1). NCBI lineage: Eukaryota > Viridiplantae > Streptophyta > Magnoliopsida > Poales > Poaceae > Avena > Avena eriantha. The sequence goes on along the minus strand of OU342742.1, from coordinate 479,977,707 downwards.
GGGCGAGGTCCGTCGCGACGGAGGCGAGGGCCAGGGAGGAGAGCTGGGCGGCGGCGGCCTGCAGATGGAGGGCAGGGCCGACGGGGAGCGGAGGGCGGCGGCGGGGGAAGACGATGGAGGCGGCGGTGGTAGGTGGGGACAAGAGGGGATGAGGAGCGGGGAAGGAGGAGACCGGGCGGGGGTTGGGGATCGCGCCCAGGAGGCGGCAGGCACGGGCTGGGGCACGTGCGGTGCTAGGGGTGGGGCCAGGGGAGACGAGGGAATCCCGAGGGCGCCTGGTCGGGAGAAGCGTGGGGTGGTGCGTGTGTGGCGTGTGTGTGCATGCGGTGTGGTGTGTGTGTGTGGGGGTGCGGGTGTGTGTGTAGCCATGTGGGAGGGGGTTGGTGAGGGGATTAGGGTAGGGGTTAGGTTGGGTAATTTAGACTAGGGTCTGCTCTTTACTGGGGGTGGCCGGCTGGGCCGGTTTGGGCCTGGTTCGGCTGCCCCCTAAAAATAATATAAAATTTTATTTGTGATTAAAAAGGCTTTTTCAAACTGTTTGTAGACAAAACAAAATATTTCGGACAAGCCCGAGTTTATAGTTTGAATAAAAGACGGGGCATTTAGAAAACAAAATCGGGCTTTTCGAAATTAGTTTTTAAACAAACCATGCAAGATGATGACGATGCTCAAATGCAATGTGGCATGATGACATGAGCATGCGGTCATGACGATGCGATGCACAAAAACACAGCGATTTTCTAGTAGTGGTTTCAGCGGGGTGCTACAATCACCTAGCTTATGATAGGGGCAATGAGAGCTGAAAGCTAATAAGTACCATAATTTTTTGAAGCTCTTTATGAAACTTGGAATCCCTGCTTCCCTCTACGAAGGGCTTATCTTTTACTTTTTAGTTGAGTTAGTAAACCTATTCCTCTCTACCTCAGCAAGCATTTTGACTTGTTGTGTTTCATTCATTCATATGATGATTTATTCCATCATGTTTCTTATGCTCCTTGTTTTGCACTTTGCTCTTATCCTGGTGATTACTACTTTAAAAGCTATCATTGAAAACCAGTTATTTGTGAACTCCAGCAAATTGTCAACTATTCTTTGACCAAGAGCTAAGTTTTCCATTACCAATTGTTATTTACTTTATGTATCTTTATTGTGTTTCCTTTACTTATTGCAAGTTAAGTTATATAATAGTGAGTTGTCTTCTATTATGACTTATGTATTGATGAATGTGATGCTTCTTGTTTGTATTCTTTTATCGACTCTTCACTCCATAAACCCGAGGTTATGTTTATTGAGCTCAGTTTTCTCTTGGGGACAAGTGAAGTCTAAGCTTGGGGGGAGTTGATACGTTCATTTTACATCACTATTCTATATCATAATTTACTGTTATTCATTGATATATTTCATATTAAGAGATGATACTTATGTTATTTCATCTGTTTTTGCATGGTTGATGACTTTTGGAGCATGGACCGCTACAGTCAGGATTCTGATGGAAAAGGTGTTGTTTGGAGGCAAAATTCACAAAGATTAGAAAATCCGGGAAAATACATGGAAAATCCTATTTTTCCAGAAGACGAATGAAGCCAGAAGGGGAAGCTGAGATGGGCCACAGGGGGCCCACACCATCCCCCGGCGCGGGCCACCCTAGGCCGCGCCACCAGGTGGTGTGGCCGCCCTGTTCCACCCTTGGCTCTTCCCTCTAGCGTATATTATCCTCCCGAAACCCTAAGACTCGGGGAGCGACCACAGAAAGATTCCGCCGCCTCTGCGGGGCGGAAAACACCGAGAGAGAAAGATCTCTCCGGCAGACAGAATTCTGCCGGGGGAATTCCTTCCCGAAGAGGGGAGATCGCCGCCATCAACACCACCATCAAGCTGGACTTCATCGGTATCATCATCATCATCATCATCATCATCATCATCACCACCATCATCATCTCCACCAGCACCATCATCACCACCTCCATACCGCTGTAACAATTGGGTTGAATCTTGCATAGTTCTTAGGGGAAACTTTCCCGGTGTTGATTACTCTTTGTAGTTGATGCTACTGAGTGAACCATTGAATTATTGTTTATGTTCAGATTATTACACATCATTATTTCATCTCTGATCATGATCCATATGATGGCTTGTGAGTAGTTCGTTTTGTTCTTGAGGACATGGGAGAAGTCATGTTGTTAGTAGTGGAATTGTGTTGAGAAAGATTCAATAGTTTGATATTTAAGTTGTGGTGTACTTCTTCTAGTGGTGTCAGGTGAACGTCGACTACATGACACTTCACCTATATGGGCCTAGGGGAATGCATTGTGTATTTGGCTACTAATCGTAGGGGTTGTTGGAGTGACAGAAACCTGAACCCCTGTTAGGAAACCTTTGCACAAGGGACGTCAGGGTCTCAGAGTTTAAAGCTGTGGTTAGGTTTCTACCTTAATTACTTTCTTGTACTTGCGGATGCTTGCAAGGGGTATAATCACAAGTATGTATTAGTCCTAGGAAGGTCGGTACATTAGCACAGGTTCACCCACACAACACTTAGCAAACTAAAGAAGATTAATCAACTATATGAAGCGAAAGCACTTGATGATATTCCCGTGTGTCCTCGAGAACATTTGGTCATCCTAAGTAATACAACCGGCTTGTCCTTTGCTAAAGAAAGGATTGGGCCACTTGCTGCATTTATTCTTATTGTCTTTTATTTACTCGTACTTTATTTACCTGCATTATCAAAAAAAACCTAAAAATCTGTTTGTTAAGTATTTACAGAGAATTCCTGCTCCAAGCCACTAGCCATCACCTTCTTCTCCTCGTTGGGTTCGACACTCTTACTTATCGAAAATACTGCGATACACCCCCTATACTTGTGGGTCATCATCTACAAACCCCTGGACAGGCTCGCTAGCGCCAAAATTGGTCTATTTGGTTCCCTAGAGCCTCTCTGTGTTGTGGCCAGCATGATTCGTAAACCAGATCAAGGTTAGGCCAGAGACAACTGCAGAATTGGCCGTTTCCGTGGAGCCAGCATGGGTGAAGCGCAAAATGGGCCACTGCTGCCCAACCGTTGTATGCGTGGGGAAGCACGGGAGACGCGGTGATAACTCCCTATCCTCTCTGCTTTCGATTGTCACCGCCCACTGCTCTTCACTGCTCTCTCTCTCTCTACGTCCCATCAGAGAAACCAATGGCCTCCTATCCTCCGCCGCGCCGCCTCTAGCCGCAAGGTCCAGCCCGACAACCGATCTACTTCCGCAAGTGGGTGTCGCGCAGCATCGCCCGCACCATCAACCATAGCGTCGCCGAGTACGAGGCGGGAAAGGAGGAGCGTGGCCACGCAGGTCGATCCGGACTTCATTCCCTCCTTGTGCTAGACATCACTATTTTCCGCATCGCCTCACGATGTGCCGCCATGGGTCGCAGTGGTTCAGGCGATGAACTCAATAGGGATAGATGTGGGGGTTTTCTCTGTGCCGACCATGTTCTCCTCTGTGCCGGCCATCGATGCAGTTCGTGTGATGGCCATCAAATTGGGGGCACCGAGGACAAGCGGGGAGATGGCTACCCCCTCCCCCCGTTCAGGTCTATGGTGGACCTACCGTATCCGCTCGGCTTTAGTCCTGTGTCGGTAGGGTTTCGTCCGATGTCGTTCGTGTTCCTGGCCAGCTTTGTGGCTGCTGGAGCGGTTGGCGTTGTGAGGGGACCGGTCGCGGCCAACACGCCAGCAACCACGACGGACGCGTCCACCACGACGCCACCCACCAGGCCGCCTGCCACCACGCCCCGCGACCACGACGCTTGCTCATGCCTTAGCCTCCACGGGCATGGTGGCTTCTTCTTTGACCTCTACTGCATCTAACGATCTTGTGATCTAGGGATCTACAACACTGCTGCAAGTTAGGGTTTTTTTGCTCCACCATCTTACTCGCAGATCTTTACTTGTTATCATAGAATATGTATGATTGATTGCTTGTCCCTGTGTTGCCATTGTTGCTCATATGCATGTCATAGCTATTTACTTGTTGCAAATACTCTTGTAGGTTAACACCTTATGTATATTAGAAGCACATTGTAGGATGATCAGCGCCTTATGTTGCTAGTCATTGCTTGTGATGCTTCTAGAATGATCACCACCTTATGTTGCTTGTCATTGCTTGTGATGCTTCTAGAATGATCACCACCTTATGTTGCTTGTTATTGCTTGTATTGATTGGCATTGTGTCTGTTGTTTCTAGGATGCTCAGCACATTGTATTGCTTGGCATTATGTATGTTGCTTTTAGGATGATCATAAGATTGCTTGTGTATGGTGTACATTGATTAGTAGCTTCTGTTATTTTTTTTGTATGATTATGTTGCTTCACTTGTTTGCTTCGTGATCGGTTGTGCTTGGTAAGGGGTACCGAAGCCGGACTGGGACACCCTCTGTTGGAACATAGTTCGTCCCTTGCCAGGGTACGAGGACTTCCTTCGAGGCGTCCCTGTCGCCACCGCTCTCCCCAACCTTCAGCGCTTGCTGGTTTCTGTCAGTGCCAAGCAGAAGGATAAAGCGGGTTGTGCTCCTTAGATTGGCCACCACAACAAGAACAACCTCCCCCCTCCCAATTGCTTGTTTGTCTAGATCAAGGCCACAGACTTGTCTGCACTTCAGGTGCCTAATGTCATGAAGCTGGTGGTGGTGAAGCAGCTACAGATAAAGCAACAAGTCTGCACCGTGCCGCTGAAGATTGCAGGCTTCTACGATGTTGGTGTCCAGCTGGAGATTTTCGAGTCCAAGGTCTACTTCATGAAAGGCTGGCAGGACTTCGCCATGAAGATCAAGTTGTGGGTTGGCGACGTGGTGGCGTTCAAGTTCATCAACAAGCAGAAGGGCTTCAAGGTGACTCTCTTCCATGCTAACGCCAGCACGTAGGAGTTGATCACTTGCGAAATGCTGATCAGATTTGCCGGCCTACCCAGGTTATGAACTTGTGATGTATATAGTTGTCAGTCCTAGTGGTATGATGGTGATGGTGAACTTGTTGTGGTTTGAACAAGTTGTTTTAGGTCATGGGTGTGTACCCGTGACGCAAGTACCTATCAGGTAGCATGAGATGCACCTGTTTATGGACTAACCTCCTAGTTATAGACATGTTTATGTGATAAGTATATAATGTTTATGTTCATGCGTGTTGCTAGTGTTCATGTGTGTTGTGTGGTAATTAAGCTCATCACATATGAAAGTGGTGAGTGTGTCTACAATGGGAGGAAACCAGGAGACACCCAAACAGCCTTGTTTGCATATGCTGAAATAAACAGGTAACCAAACAGGACTACAATTTCGGTCCAACTGATACGATCCAAACTATCGAACAGGTTGCAAATATTGGCCCAACTCGCATTTGAGGATGACACTGGCCACCGCAGCACTGCCGGACCTGGGAAGTGGCTACAGCCTAAGGGCATGAGCATTAGTTGAGACGGCTGCTGCCTACAACGAGTCTCCACGTCATCTATAGACGTTGGTACATACGTCTTCTACAACAATCTGTCGTTTAAACTGTCTATAAAAACGTGAAGTAGTTAGGATCAACGAACGTGATTAGAGGGAACTGGCCAATGGAATTTCTTTTGGGGCCACCCATACCAACGTTCTCACGTATAGTGAGAAAATTAGTTGTCTATAGCGAGCGAAGGCAATCGATCGTCGGTAGAAATATAGACAACTTAGTTCTCTCTCATCCTTCTCTTTCATCCACGCTATAAAAATTCCTACGTGGCACCTTCTTACAGACAGCTGACGTGGATCATTGTACGTGCCCTAACAAACGCTCCCGAGGAGATCGTACATGCATATCCATCCGTAGCGAGAAAGGTAAAAGGCACCCAGCTAGGTGCGCGAGGCGACCGAACGGAGCGCGCCGATCGATCAGTTGAAGAGGAACATTTTCCTAACCTAATGGGTACGTATGTAACCTAACTGCACCCACAAATAGCGGCCGATCCGAAGCGCAAGTTTTGGTAAGTCTCCATGGAGACGGTGCCCGTCACCTCCCGTGCCGGCGGAGACCGGCTGAGCGATTTACCGGACTACCTCCTGCACAGCGTTCTGTCTTCCCTCCGTTCCCGGCAGGTGGTGCAGACCTGCCTGCTGTCGCGGAGGTGGAGGCACCTGTGGCGCTCCGTGCCGTGCCTCGACGTCGACCAGCGGGACTTCCTGTCGGTCGATCCGGAGCAGGAGGCGCTGAAGGGGAGGCTCGCTAGGAAGCGCAGCTTTGAGGACTTCGCTGACTCCGTGCTACCCCTCAACGGCGCGTGGCCTCTCGACGCGTATCGACTGCACGTTGCCGACCAGTATCTCCGCAAGGACTCGTACCGATGGATCCGCCGCGGCCTGGCGCGCCGCCCCGAGGAGCTCGGCGTCGCCTACGGTTTCAGATCTCACCCCGACCATCCGTCGTTTTCCTTCGACTTGGTCTCCGGCGGAGCCGGCGCGCTGCCGCAGACTAGCCGTCTAAGGAGGCTGCACCTTTCCGGATTGATCTTATCGAAAGAATTCGTAGAGGAACTCAGATCCGAGTGCCCAGTCCTGGAAGACCTGAAGCTCGTCAAGTGCGGGTACGACTACGCGCTCGGCGGCCGCATCGCCTCCCGCTCCCTCAAGAGGTTGCACATCGAGGGGCAATGCGACAGCTGCACAAGCTTCGGGACAGTAAACCCTCTCGACATGCCTGCCCTTGTTTCCTTGAACCTCGTCAAGGTTCACCTGCCGCACAGTGAAGATGACTTGCAGTCCCTCCACGTAGCATCCGTCACATATCCAGATAAGTATGCCTGGGAATACCTCTTCTTGAAATCCCTGCGCAACGCCAGAGTCTTGGAACTACGGAGTTTTACCACCACGGTACGTCAGTAATCAAGCCATCCTGTCGACAACCTAATCACATCTACTAAAGCACTCTGTAACTAAAAACCTCTAGGGCCCGTTGTGTTTTTATCCTTCTTGATTGATTGATTTTATCCAGGGATTATTGCTCGAGGAAGAGTTCCTCAACTTCCATAACCTCAGGACCTTGATCCTGACAGAATGCGACATTGGAGATGGATGCCAGGTGTTGAGGTACGTATTAGAGAACGTCCCCAATATGGAGAGACTTGTGCTAAACGATTGCAAGGTACTCTTATCTTTTGCCAATTCCCAAACGAATACTATATATTTTATTACCTGCAAAAGTGAGCCATCATCATCTTATAATACATACATGTTCTTGGTGGTGTACTGCAAACAGCTCTCAGGGCGCTATAGGGTGGAATCGGCTTCTTCCAGTTGCAGCGGTGCAACATTCCACTGGTGCAAGAACCTCAAACATATACAAGTGCAGTATAAAGATCATAATGTCCCTCCTGTGCTTGTTGCTGCCTTGACGCAAATCGCAAAGGAAGTGGTACGCCGCACCAAAGGAAATTCTGTTGGGTGGCTGGACTGGATTCGCCGCATCGTCTCCGGCAGCCATACCCATATCGTCTCCCTCAGCGAGGTTTGGTCTTCCCTGAATTCCAGCTCCTACCTCCGTTCCCCTACTGGTATTGATTCTCGCTGATCTTCTGGACCTGTAGCTATATACTGCTGCTTCTGTCGTCGTCGAGTCGGACAACGACTCTATGTCTGACGAGGAGGAGCATGAGTCCCGTGTGTGGAAGCACCTTGCGCGAAAGAAACATGACAGGGACGGCGCCATCAAGGCACGCCGTAGGGCGGCTCACCTAGCCCGACGCTGAAGATTGATCCGGAGTTCGTTGGCATGGTGGACAAGGCGGCACGGTGCCAAAGCTAAGCAATGCACACTGATCCCTCTAGGTCATTTTGGGTCATTTCCACCTTTGCGTGCACCCAAAAAAAGTGGCATTCATCCAACCCATAATGGAACCGTATTTTTTTTTTTTTGGCCAAGTTCATCTCTCACCAACATTGCATTTTCTTCAGAAGAAAAGCGCAGACGAGAATACCAAAAGGTCGTGATTTTTATGGGCATCTGAAATTGGTTTTGCAACAGCAACAGGTTTTTTGTGCCATGACATTTTAAATCCTTCATTGATTCAACAGCCATTTTTTTCCATCCAACTAAACGTTTTGTCATGTGACTATGTGAGTGATAGGAAACATGTAAGAGTATTCTTTTTTTTTTGCGAGGGAGGAAACATTTATTTTCAATGTATGATAGCTTTTTCATTCAGTATAGTTCCCGTAAAAACATTCTATCCATTCATTCATTAGATGGAAACATTCTACGATTGACTCTTTTGACACGTGTGAGGTCCCTCAGAAATTAACTAAGTTCATATATGCAACGAGATGTGGTTGATGGTTGATCTTGCCCAATGTATCACACTTTGCAGTTTATAAACTTGAACCAAACTTCAGGAGCGCTCAAAACATACTTAATGCCTTCTAGGATCATGCACACAATAGGCAGCACACATATATCCAACTATGATATTCGTAACAGTACCACTACAAACTATAGACTTCTGGAAGTATAGTGGTCATTACATAATAACTTTCTTAATTTACATACTAGCCGACTGGCCAAATTGAAAGGAGTTCAAGGCTGAAGCAAAGAGGCCATAACATAGCTGAAACAAGAAGATCAGATTCGAGGCACACCAACCGTGCAACCAACCAGATCAAACCCCAAATTCAAGGAGCATACTCGGGACCAAACTCACCCAACTTGAGGTCGAAGTCACTTGCAACAAAAATAGCACCTGAGTACCAAGGTACTCGCTAGTCTTATCCTCCAACAATTAAATTGGTGCTAAAAGTTACAACCAATTTTAGTTTTTTTTTTTTTTTTGCGAATATTTGTTAGTTGTCAACTATAGCATAATTTAAAGTGAATAATTAGCTTGCTACCAGTACCAAAATCCAACATATATAGATGCGAACCGACCATCAAAACCTGCCTGCTAGTTTTACCAGCCATCCCTCAACATAGTCCACAAACATAGCTCACAATTCTGAAATGAACAGTTCATAACCCATATTCCTAGTTTCCTACTTCATCAATTCAGATTTATAGAGTTCAAACAAATATGTAAACATCACATAATACCGCAAACATGGCTTGATAAGCCACCTCTCCAGAGTGGGGAGCTAGCTCCTCGGTGGTGAAGATGCCTTACTGAGCCATCAAATCCCACTGACAGCAGGTCTCGGGGGACAAAGACACAATAATGAAGAATCTTGCCCCTCCCAGAAGCGGAGCAGGAGTAGCAGTTGTGACTAGGAGTGGAAATGGATCGGCTGCGGATCGGATAGTGTCCTTTTTACATTCGTCTTCATATTTTCAAAACGAATATGGATGTTGTCAAATACGAATGCGGAGCGGATGTTACTTTAATACGGATACGAACCGAATCTTTTTTCAATTCGTAACGAATAATAATAGACTCGTGTTTTATAGTGACTCAACTGTATAACGGTAGAGAGATAAATTTATTGGTGTAATACTCAATAGTTTCAAGTTTAACGAAAATAAACCACTTTGTTGGTTTTTTAGGTTGGATATAATTGCCATTAGGCTTCAATTAGTAACATAGGCAATTATAATTTTATTCAGAGATGGATATATCCATTTTCATATCCATATTTTCTTCAAAATTCAATACCACATTTATATTAATAGTTGTAAAGCGAATCTGGATATTTACCACATCCATATTTTTTGAGGCAAATCGATGTAGGATGAGGATGAGGATGATGGTGAGGAAATGTATTTTTTGATTGCTCAAATGAGGGAGGAAAGTAACAAGAGGCCAAATCATGGAGGTTCTCGGTGGAGGCATGTGAATGTTTGAGGCTTCACCGGAACACAATTTCCATCTATAACCAACTTGTGTGTGTGATTACTTTCGATAAGACTCCCTGTATCTCTTGGCTCTATTCGGGCGAGGCTTTAGGATGTCGAGGGACCTCTTCGTGCGCATTGTGAGGGTTGTTAAAAGAAAATGATGGTTGCTTCTATCAAAAAAGGAGTGCAGCTGAGGATGAATGCCTTCAGATTTGAGAAGCACTACCATCAGAAGTGTGAGGGGATATATCAATAATGTGATCAAACTCTCAAGGCAATAAGTGATGCAGGGCCCAAATTAATGAAACCTCTGATCAAGGATGGTTTTGCTGCCCCATACGGTGGCATCCGCCCGATAACCAAATGCATTTGTTGGACACAAACTTCTAATTTTGTTTTGCAAAAACATGGGTGCATTTTATTTGGAAAACGCTTCGATCCCCGAGGATCACGTCATTCGCGTCCTCCGGGCTCAGCGTCCGCCATGCGTCCCACTCGTTGCGGGCCCAACGTAGTCTATCTCTTCCCACGATGCTTCTCCTTTGTTTGTTTTTCTCCTCTCTCTCGCCTCTCTCATAGGCGTCACACACACCGCCATGGCTTATTCTGGCCGTAGCTTGCGGCCTGCTGATTTCCTGTGACTTACACCCGCTATGACTAGGAGCTCCCGTGCTTGTCAAGGCAGAGGTATGTGCTGCAACGATGTCACAACAGCAGACCGCCGCGCCGCTGCCACGTTGGACCATCTTGCATGCAAACCTGGAACGGAGTTGCTACGCTGCTACGGGACCAAGCCGGCACTGCAAGCGGCCCACTCACTTGCTATAAACCGCGGCTGCCATTGCTGCAGACGGCACGGCCGGAGCTACGTTGTTAATGCTACAAGCGGCGGACGGGGTTGCTACAAGCGGCGGACAGGGTTGCTGCTACGAGCGGTGGACGGAGTTGCTACGAGCGGTGGAGACGGTTGCTGCAAGCGGTAGAGGAGGAAGTTTTTTTTTACTACAAATGTTCTGCGATTTTGTATCATATAAAGTATTTTTTTGCTACGACCATTCTGTGATTTTTGCGTCATAAGAGTCAACAGAGGACCTCGCTGGAAGTTTTCTTGCTATGATGCTATGATAGTACAATTTTCTTGCTACATCCGTTTTGTGATTTTGCTATAATAGTAAAATGGTTTTGCTACGAGTTCTTTGGCAAGAGTTTCCGGCGAGGTTGCCTACTAAGTCGATTTTTCTACAATAGGGCAACTTTTTTGCTTCGCCTTCTCCGGCGAAGTCTCTAGCGATAGTCGGTTTGGGAGCTGCCAACGACCACCGCTAGTGCTACAAGTGAGCGGCGGTGTTGCTACAAACGCCTGCCTTTGATGCTACGAGAGTCTATCGTTGGTGCTACATATGCCCATCGCCGATGCTATGAGCCGGAGCTGCCAACAACCGCCATCGATGCTACAAGGGAGCGCGGTGTTGCTACAAACGCCCGTCGTCGATGCTATGTGAGCCTGTCGTCGGTGCTAATACACCCATCTCCGATGCTACGAGTGTCCAGCGCCCGAGCTTCCATCGGTCGCTGTCGAGGCTACAAGGGAGCGACGGTGTTACATACAAGGGAGCTTCCATTGGTCGCCGTCGATGCTACGAGAGCCTGTCATCGGTGCTACATACACCCATCGCCGATGCTACGGTTGTCCAGCACGGGAGCTGCCAACGACTGCCGCCGCCGGTGCTACAAGTGAGCGGCGGTGTTGCTACAAACGCCTACCGTCGATGCTACGATCCTATCGTTGGTGCTACATATGCCCATCGCCGATGCTACGAGCCGGAGCTGCCAAGAACCATCGCGGGTGCTACAAGGGAGCGGCAATGTTGCTACAAACGCCGCCATCGATGCGACGAGAGCCTATCATGGTGCTGCATACACCCATTGCCGATGCTACGAGTGTCCAGCGCCCGAGCTTCCAATGACCGCCGCCGCCGGTGCTACAAGGGAGCGGCGGTGTTGCTACAAAGGACCGTCGTCGATGCTACGAGAGCCTGTCATCGGTGCTACATACACCCATCGCTAACGCTACGAGTGTCCAGCACGGGAGCTGCCAACGACCGTCGCCACCGGTGCTACAAGTGAGCGGCGGTGTTGCTACAAATGTCTGCCTTCGATGCTATGAGAGCCTCTTGCCAGAGCTACATACACCCATCGCCGATGCTACAAGTGTCCAGCACCCGAGCTTCCAAGTACCGCCGCCGCACATCTTTTTTGCTACAAGGATTCCGGCGAGATCTTCGGTGAGGTCTCCGACGACCTTTTTTGCTACAAGGATTCCCTATGACGACCGCGTGCGCTCTCCACGGTGTCCACGCCTGCTTCCGAGTCCCGACGGCGACCGCGTGTGCTATATACAGAACCCGCGCTCCCGACGGCGGCCGCGCGTGCTCCCTACTCCCTACGGCGGCCGCATGTGCTCCCTACGGCAGCTGCAGGTGCTCCGAGGGTCCAGCGCCGACCGCGCTGCTGCATGCACATTGATGCCGTCGGCTGCTGCTCCATGCGCAGGTCCTGCTACAGCGTCTCGCTTGAGGCAGGGCTGCTACGTTGAGCGCCAGGGAGGGGGGCTTCGTCGGCGTCCGCGAAACCGAGCGTCGAAGCGGAGGATTTCTCTCATGCGGGATACGGTGCTGGAGAGTTGTTAGCATAAAATCACCACTTTACATGTTAAATTTACCAAATGGTACAATCAATCTCCAAATCGCAGAAAACTACCATATTGGAAACGAGTTGTCACAAAAGGCACTAATTGTCGGCTGATCACGAATTGACACGCTGACTGACAGTGGGACCCACCTGCCAGGTCGACGTGGCACCCATTTGCACCCCTCAGACACGGCGTTAACGGCCGTTAGCATAAAACTACCACATTTATAGTCAAATTTCCCGAATGGTACCGATTGACGTCTCAATCGCAAAAAACTACCACATCGAAATGAAATTTTTGCAAAAAGCACTGATATCACGAATTGACGGCGAACCTGATAGCGTGACCCACTTGTCAGGGGCTATTTCCTGATATGGACATGGACCCATATGTTAGCGCTATTTAAAGTCCAAAAGTATATCATGAAAAATCACCACCGCCTCCACCCACGCCAAGTACTTCTCCATCTGCGTTGTCGTTAGCTCCAGGTACTTCTCCACACGCGCCGCCTTGGCCTTCCGCACCCCTCCCCGCGACTAGGTCGTGGTCGTCGCATCCTCTTGCTCAAGGCACGACACAGGTGGTGAACAAGGCAGGCTGGGGGTGCCCGTGCTGGCTGGGAAAGCGACAGGCGGTGCCCGTGGTGTACATGCGACGAGGGGGCAGGCCGAGGCGGCGCCAGTACTTACCGAGGCGGTGCCAATGGTGGACGGGCTAGGCCGGGGAGGCGGCACCGGTGGTGTATGGGATGACGCCAGGGTGGGGAAGGGTGGCGCCGATGGTGGATGGTGCTTCGGCCGTGCAGGTCGGTGCTGGTGGTGGTGGGGCACACCGGGGAGGCGTTGGTGGTGGACGGAGCGGCGACGATTCGGGCCGGTGGTGGATGGGGCAGGCCAGCGGCGGTGTGGTCAACGTTATTGAGAAAAAAATAGATTTTTTTCTTTTTTTTCTCATATTTTTGGATTTTTTAGTACGGCTGGGACCCAATCCATGTCAATAAATAGCTCCTGACAAGTCCCGCTATCAAATTCATCGTCAATTCGTGGTATCAATGCTTTTTGCGAAAACTTGGTTTCGATGTGGTAGTTTTTTGCGATTGAGACGTCAACCGGTACCATTAGGAAAATTGGACTATAAATATGATAGTTTTATGCTAATGGCCGTTAACACCGTGTCTGAGGGGCGTCAAATGCGTGCCACGTCGACCTGGCAGGTGGGTCTCACTGTCAGTCAGCGTGTCAATTCGTGATCAGACGACAATTAGTGTTTTTTGTGACAACTCGGTTCTAACATGGTAGTTTTCTACGATTTGGAGATCCACTTTTTATGCTAACAACTCGGTGCTGGACGGAATGGGAACCAACTCCGCATACTTTGAATGGTTAAGATACGCCGATCGGACAGCTCCCGAGGCGGAGGATCCCGGAGTCATATCCTCCGGAGGAGGCCCAGCACGATCCCTTTATTTTGGCTGTAGTATTTCATATGCACCTTGTCAAAATACTTGGTAAAGCTCATTCTTTAACGCTCTCCTTTATTTCTAGGGAATCATTCTCCTACTCTTCCGGACGGGGATTAACGATCATCTAGTAAGATGGACAGTTCTGAACTCAAACATGCCACACATTATAACTCTTCCCGTCCATGTAGCAATGTTACACCACAATGTGAGCACCACCATTATATATAAGGTCTCTCCCTGAAACAGAAGGGACGAAAGACTTGAAAAGGAAATGCTAATGTTCATTCAAAATACGCAGTGTTACACCTGTATTTCTTCCCTAACTAAACCGGGTACGGACTTCTCAACTTGGAGCTTCATGTTGGCCAAAGGAGGGCGCCAGACCTATTAGCTCATAAGCACACAGCACCTACTTTTTCGCCACCAGCAATCTAACCTTTAAGGTCCAGCGTGCCCACCTAATGGTGCCTAAAAGTAATGAACCCAGGTTGACCCCATCTGTGCAAAATGGTGAAACAACTGGAAGTCAATTTTCCAAATACTGTACACAGATTTACAGTTTGGACTACCGCCTTTGATGCAACAAATGGTACTACATCTAAGTTAGCGCAAAGGCTTCTTCTTGGAAGGGAAGCTGGGGTTCTTGGTAGGGATGGACTACTTTGTTGATCTCATCTGCGTTGAGAGTCTCACGCTCAAGCAGGGCATTTGCTAAAGCATGTAATTGCTTCTCGTGCTGAAAACAAATTGGATCAGTCAGCACTGAGTTAACTAAAAGATAAATATGTTGGCAGAAGGCCGTCAAGGTTGAGAGACAAACCTTCTTTAGTAAACGTGTGACCCGCTCATAAGCTTCTCTTAGGAGTTTAACCACCTGTCAAGGCCAAATGATCAGGAAAAATGCAAGAAGAGATGGTAACTGTCCTCTGTAATACAGTACCCAATGACTCAAAACATTGATAGACTACGCACAAGGGCAACATACACTGATAACTACTCCGTAGCTTATACTGGTCAGCGGTCATATATGCTAGTACAAGAACTAAGAATATGTACCTCTTCATCTATTCTTGATTGCATGTCAGCACTTGGCCGTTCTCTCACATGCACAGGACCAATAGCATCACTCATCCCACAGTTTGATACCTACACCAGTTAGTTAGACATTAGACACGTCAAACAAGAAAAAATTACAAGTGAACGCAATAATCACCATATACTGAGCAAGCTCTGTTGCAGTATGAAGATCATTTCTTGCACCAGTTGTAACGTTTTCTTCCCCAAATATAAGCTCTTCAGCAACCCTTCCACCCATGCAAACATCAAGACGTGCCAGGAGTTGTTTCTTGCTGATAGAAGTCTCATCCTGTGAGGGAAGTTGTGTAACCATTCCAAGGGCAGATCCACGAGGCAGGATAGTTGCCTTGTGAATGGGATGAGCACCCCTCGTATTAAGGGCAACAATAGCATGCCCACTTTCATGGTAGGCAGTAAGCTAAGGAACCAAAAAAAGAACTGTTAGTACGGAGATTCAGTCTTCAGGTTAAAAAATACAAAAACATGGATGCTGGAGCTATTAGTCCGAGTGAGCCTAAGAAAACAGCAATTTTGCCTTTTTTGATTCGTCAGATATGAACATTGATTTCCTCTCAGTTCCCATGATGATACGATCTTTGGCAAACTCCAATTGTGATGCATTCAACTTGTCAGCACCTTCAACTGCAGCCTTAATTGCTGCAATGTTTACCAGGTTTGCAAGGTCTGACAGAAAAATAAAGAAAGATGAGTCAATATCAGTCTCCCTTGCTGCCAAAATCTATAGCATATTTGTTTTCCCGAAAAATTTATAGCATCTTTCAAATGTAAGATATTTATTCTTTTGTTCGTAGTAGAAGTTAGCACTTAGATGCTCTGCTGAGGTAATACGAAGGGGAGTTTGTACGCACCAGCCCCATTAAAGCCAGGGGTACTACGGGCAATCGCATTGACATCCACATCAGTGGCCACAGGCTTGTCTTGCAAATAGAGCTCCAGAATATCTTGGCGACCTCGCACGTCAGGGCTAGGGACAACAATCTAATAACCAATGGTAGCAGAAATAAATGAAATTGTTTTTTATAGTACAAAACTTGGTACTATAATAAAGCAGTATATGGAATCGCTGTTCTCACAAAAAATACAAGCCGTTGATGACAACAGTTGAATAGATTAAAAAAAATCTACTCGAGAAAACTTACATGTCTATCAAATCTACCAGGTCTCGTAAGTGCTGGATCAAGAATGTCTGGCAAGTTTGTTGCAGCCATTACTATTATTCCCTGTACACATTGGTTGGAAATAAGAGTTAGATAAGCTCTACAGAACTCTGTTAACTTATGTTTATGTTACCTCATTTTGTTCAAATCCGTCCATCTCAACAAGAAGTTGATGCAATGTTTTCTTTGTGTGCCCTTCCCACTGTTTTCTAGTGGATCCCACAGCATCTATTTCATCAATGAAAACAATACATGGTGCCTGTAAGGAGGAAAAATAAAAGGCTGCTAAAACATCAATTTCACCAATAAAGCAAATTAAGCTTCGCTAGTTTGCCTATTCAGAAGGAGATGAAAAGAGAATCACAATTGAGCATGGCCCGTATGCTAAAAGAGTGCAATAATAATACTCTTGTAATACAGGCTAGATCTATAGAACGAAGGAAATGTTGGAGCAAACTCAGGCAACGAAAGAGAAGGGTAAAACACCTTCTTCTTTGCAGCTTGAAACAAGGACCTCACTCTCCGAGCACCGACACCAACAAACCTGGCACAATATGACGTCAGTAAATTCTGATTAGAAGACATGAAATCAGGATAGGCAGACAACTGATAGGTACAGTGCCATTGGAAAGCAAATACTTCACTAGTCATGCCTCATGCATGCCTAATACATATAATATAGTAGTGCTTAGATTGCAATACATAGAATGGTATGATGCCAGAAAACCAAATTTTCTTACATAAGACAGGCAACTTTTGCAATTCACTGGTAGCAAGTCTAAGTTTAGCAAAGATACAACAAAATATAAATCGCAATATCATAATAGAAGAGATCTTACATTTCCTCAAATTCAGAACCGGCTCGGTAAAAGAACGGCACACCAGCTTCCCCTGCAATGGCCTAAAGCACAACACCAGCTCTAGTAAGGAATGTACTATCAAGGAAAAGATTGATTTAAATAGATAGAGACGTTTGCTAATAGAGATTAGTTTTGAAAGCTAAGCAGAGAGCCATATTGATTCCATGTAAAACATAAGTACAAAGGCAAGGACATCACAGGCATGAAGCAAAACAGATTCTTTACTCAGTAAACAAACATGAAGCAAAAAATTATTCTTTCCAACAACCCGTACCTTAGCAAGCAGTGTCTTCCCAGTTCCCGGAGCTCCGGTTAAAAGTATTCCCTACAAAAAACACATTATATTGAATATATAGCTACTCAGTCAGCATTGAATTAAAAGATGCCTTTAGCCTGCAAACATTATCTACCTCCATAAGCGAGGTACATAGCAAACTCAAAATGCATCTTGAAGATTGATATAGAGCAAATTACCTTTGGTAGCTTTCCACCAAGGCGAGTAAACTTTGTAGGATTTCTTAGATACTCAACAACCTCCTCAAGTTCTTTCTTTGCATCATCACAGCCTTTGACATCTTTAAATGTCTTGATATTCTGCATATAAAACAGCATAAAGGGATCATTTGGAATATACATATGTTCATTCTCTTTATCTGCACCAAGTAAATGAACCATTGGATAGTAACAGCACAAGGGATACAAAGGGAAACAAAAAAATGCACTCAGTAATTGTATTTTTGTGTAACTAACGGTAGATCAAGATATCATCAAATCACACCTTCTCTGGAGTTATATCCTTGTTCAAGTCTTTTGCAGAATAGGACGAACTGGAACCAACACCAGATGCGCCCATTCCCCCTAGACTACCAATATACTTTTGAAGCGCAGCAGCTCCCATTACCCTGAAACAAAATGTAGTGATGACTGAAAGAATAAACTTGAACTTTGATGTGAAAAAGATACTCAGGTTAACACAAAGAGTTTGTCGCTGCCAGGTAAAGCAAAAACTAATCCAAACAGTTATCCATGGAATAACCACTGGAAATGGGTTTTCCACAGAAAATACAACAGGACTTCAACCAGTTTACTATAGACATATATCATCACAGGAAACAAGTATTTGCATTTCAACTCTGAATACGGCATAAAAAATATCATGCATGCCTTAAAACGCCAGGAACAGGGATAGTGAAATTCCTGTTTGACACTTTAATCTATGAAAACTGAAATTTCAGTCGCCGTATACAAGAAATTTCATGGGAAATACAGACCATTCAACCTTAAAGACTCATTAAGACAAGAAAACAAAACATAAATCTTGACATAAACATGATGTCCACAGATGACATATCTAAAAGTTCCAAGTGAGTCTTTAAGATTTATGTCAATACATTAGCTCAACATTAAACATTAGTCCAACATTACTTATGAAAGGTTGAGCATACCACATTAGTCCAACAGCAACTGTGAACAGGATAGTCGAGAAAATCTCCTGAACAAAGCGAGTTGATCTACCTGTAGCTTTAGGATCAACCTAAACAATGGCAATCAATGCAAACATTATCAGGATCATAAAGTGATAGCAATAACCACCAACCAGAACATGAAAATGGTCATGATAATACCATAATAGCATAGTTTGAAGGTTGACTGAACTTACCATTACGACATGTAATGGTTGTTTGTGTGATACCCCAGGATTTGAGAAAGGCTTGTCCTCATCCCCAGAGACACGCTGCTTGAGTTCTTGCAACTACTGACATAAATGTATATAAGCAACGAGCAGGAAACGTGGGTTACAACAGGTGACTAAAATTTTCAAACTAGTACAATATACAAATATACAACAATGAGGGAAACTGATGCTAGATTACAAAAAGAGCAGTAATGGGAGGTTTGAAGGTTTAAGATTTTGTTGTTCGAGATGGTAGCAATGTGCACACCTCTATGAAGAACTGAACAAGTGTTGATTAAAACAAGTATCCAATGGATGCATTGATTTCTTGAGAAAACCAAGAAGACATACACAAAGTATTTCGGCACCACGACACTATTTCTTGTGGTAATACAAATGGATATGGAGCTTCATCAAGTGCCAAATTATTGGCAATATCCAGCTGCACTATTCGACTAGGATAACACAAATCTATGTGTTAAGGGACATACAAGATATTCTTGCAAAGGAAACTTACGAGAGCTGGTAGGGTTGCTGAACGCCCATACCGTTCATCTGGTAGATAATCAGCTATAGCATTGGTGAGAATGAGAGCTCGGAGGTACTCTGCAACACCCTTGCTGTCCACCGCGTGACTTCTTTGCTCAATTCTTTTAATGACATCTTCTGGGCTACCAATATGAAAAACCAAGAACAATATCATTCTCTAAAATCCAAATAGGACACCAGAGCATTATGCAATGTGCAAAGGAAAACAAAAGGAAAATGAACCCGTTTCTGCCATTCCAATTAATTGCTTCAGTAGCATCAAAAGATGGCAGGAGAAGTACATTGTTCCACATCACATATCAACGACACAAATAATTAGGTACCACAAATCAAAATATCACTGGATCGGGCGATTTAGCTACAAACTGCACTACCTAGATTTGCAATTTGCAGTAAAGCAATGATCCATCAAAAGAATTACCAATCACAGGTCATATATCCTTTCTAATTTCGATTAGTAGATAATGATCTCGATCATGCCAATGGTAATAATAAGCATATTGTATCAAGGGTCCAGAATCCACCCACCATCATAAACACTGAAATTGATATCAAGAAATTCCGCAAAACCTTGTTGCAGCTGCGTTAGTAGGTACGTCGGGAGTCCAAAGGTATTGAATTAGCAAGTAAAGCCGAAACACATTTCCATGTTCCCCAAAAGCAAAGGGTTATTTGAGTTTGACTAATCAAAGGACAGAAAAATTGTTCTTCTGGAACGCACCTAAACTTGTTTAGCTCGTGGAGCAGCGCGCTCTGCTTGGCAGCGTCCTTGGGGTCTGCGTCGGCGTCGTCGATTAACCTCTGGAGGCGGCGGTCGGGGCGCCAGAAGGGCCACCAGCTCATCCAATCGCCAGACACCACCCAGTCGAAAAACCTCCTGGCCGCCTCCACCACGCCGGCCGCGAAGGCTACGGCCCAAACCCTAGCCTTGTCCACCAGGTCCTCCAGCTCCTCCTTGCCGTCCTTGGCAGCGGAACCCGTCTCGGCTTCCGCTTCCGGGGCAGACGCCACCGCAGCCGCCGCGGGCGGCTCGGGAGACTGGGAGGGGCCAGGCTGGGGTCCGTCGGAGGCCAATGCGCGGAGAGAGAGCGGGAGGCGGCGGTGGTGTGGGGAGCGGGGGAAGGAGACGGAGTTGGGGGTTAGTGGCAGCCGTCGGCGCGGGGGCAGGGGCGAGGGAAGGGGGCGGAGGAGGAGGGAGGCCTGGAGGGCGCTCATGGCGGCAGCGGCGGGGCGGAGGCGGCCGGCGCCGGCGAGGTGGGAGACGCGTGACTTGGAGAGGAGGCGGAGGGGGTTTCCTTGGTTTCCTTTTTCACTTCTCGGTGGGCTCCGCTCTTATTTTTAGTGGCCACGAGGAGTAGCCTTATCGCCGAGCAGCACCGGACGGGAGTAGACGGGACGACGGAGCGAGGCGGTTCGGTGGTTGGCAGTACTCATGCGAACCGTTGGTTTGGAGACCAGCGACGTGGACGGACGGCTGAGGTTAAAGGACGGCGTGACTGCGTGGCCAACTGGCCGGCCATGTGGGATCTCACGGTCGGTCATCGTTGTACTGGCTGCTGGGGTCGATTTGGCACACTGGTTCAAGCAAGGGACCGGATTCCCTAGCATGCGCACGGAGAAGGCGCACATGAGGAAGAAACGAATGAATGATCATGGATGTTGCATTTTTAAAATGCACGACGCGTTGTATGCGACGCTTCGACTGAACACGGCTCGCTTTATTACGGTATTATATAGTACTAGGTGCACGTGCGCGATTTCACCGCGCCGCTTACATCTATTTGGCAAAGCGTGGTAGATGTGTTGTACTCACTGGTAATTATTTTATTTTATTTGTGTTACCATAAATTAAATATATGAGCATATACGGGGTTGATTGTTTTAATCGAGACAGATGTGTTATTTACTGTTAAACATGTCTGAAATAAGAATCTAACCTTAAATGAAAGAAGCGGGTCCTTATTTCATATTGAAACTCATAAGCAACGTAAGAGTACCAGTGTTGCTTCAAGTAACAAAAGAATACATCAATCAAACTTCAAACAAAATTATATCGAGCAATAGACCAAATTCAGTACCACAAGAAACTCGCATGTTACATGATCAAGATAAAAAACTAATAATATCAAAACAAGCTAACTTATGAAAAGATCACACGGTAACCTTGTTTGACTGCCTTAAACGTGATGTTTGCAACTATTTGGATTACAGATCTCTAGGGAAGGTATAACTTTGTATTCAACATTTATAAGTGGTTGAATTACTAAATGATTAGTTTAGTCACTACAGACAACCAAAATACATATATACTAATTCTATGTAGGAGTTATACTTGATATATTCCAAA
Source organism: Avena eriantha (assembly GCA_910589775.1). Classification (NCBI taxonomy): domain Eukaryota; kingdom Viridiplantae; phylum Streptophyta; class Magnoliopsida; order Poales; family Poaceae; genus Avena; species Avena eriantha. Next base: position 479,956,044 of record OU342742.1, on the reverse strand, counting down.
TTATTCACTACTTCGAGAAGGTATGGCTGGAAGTTGCCATGAATCTTTACATAAAGGCAAGATCTAATATGTAATCAAGTTTGATAATTACATCCAAACGAAAAATAAAAGTTATGACATTTCTTTTGAACTCACTTGTTCATTAATAATAGAGCATGCTCCAAGTCAAAGACATTAAAAAATTTGTTAACTCGTGTAGAAATTATAAAACAATATAGAACATGTATCAATTTACACAAGAATGACATATATTCTTGAGATATGCTAATATATTCAAAAGCAAATTTAGTTGCTAAGTCTAAGAGGGGCCAAAATTAGCTGATTATGCTTTGTTTCAGGAATACATACATGTTAATTGTTGAAGTGACATGAAATTGCCAGCTCTATATTGGTCTTTATGTCCTTATCCATGAAAACACTTGTCCTAGCATAAGAAGGACCAGGTACTATAAGTCCCCAAACAAAAAATTGTGTGAATTAGTAAATCATATATTTTCTCAGAGTGGTTAATAATTTTATCATTAACAATAATAACTGGCAATGGCGGTATGAATCATACACAAAGCTAGTAGCATCAAACTTTATAAATCGTAAGCACATGTAAGCTAACCAAGCCAACAACCACTGCAAAACATGAGCTTGAGGATGCCCTTTTCCAATACCTCGACTGAGAGCACCTACAGAAAAAAGCAGAAAGTTTAAACCTAATGCTAATGAACACAAATTGAACACATGAGTTCTAGGGTTTCTCGAAATAACACACAAACCAGTGTATAATACTTGGGATGACAACACCTACAACAAATTGGTACAAAAACATATTATCGAACCAAAAGAATCTGGACCCAAATATCTAAGTAACAAATATTTGTTTGAGACCATTTACATTCATTTGCAATTACAATGATTAGGTATAAATTCAGAAGCAGAGACTACTTTTCATGCTAAGACAACTGTATCGACGTACCTATTCGAGCAACAAAATTGATTTTACGGCAGCTGAAAGGTCCAACTTTGGTCGACTAGAGGGGGTGAATAGGAGACTACCAATTTTTAATATTTTCTTACAAATTTTGGCTTTGCACAAAATTAAGTTATCTAGATATGCAACTAGATGAACAACCTATATGCCAGCCGATACAACAAGTAAACAAGACGGTAATTACATGTAGTAAAGGAGAGGAACGGATAAACCAGTGAGGAGACATGGAGATATAATTCCCGTAGTTCACTTCCAAGGAAGCTACATATACGTTGGACAGGTGTCAGGGCCACACAAGGTCACCCGTGCGCCACAAAGGCCTCACCTTCTTCTCTAGTGAGCACCACCACAAAGGTGGCCTAACAATCCACTAAAGGCGCCAACTGAAACCTTTACAACAAGGTTGAGGGGATACTCCACAACTCAACTGTAGGCCCTCAACGACACCACGAAGCTTCACAACAATTGCCTGAACTCCGAGGATGCCCTACACCATCTAGGGTTCCAAGAACCCAAGAGTAACAAGCTCCACTAAGGATGGGTGGGGGAAATCATGATTCCTTTGGTGAAAGTGTAGATCTAGCTCTCCTCTATCATTCCTCAAAAGATCAAGAGGTTTGAGTGGCTAGGAAGGGAGATCTAGGCAGATAAAGCTCTTGTATTAATGGATGAGAGAGAAAACGAAGATATAAGAAGAGAGGAGGAAGAAGGGTGCCTTAAATAGGCCCCTTCCAAATGGACAGTTTTCTGTCCCCGCGACACCACCGGTACTACCGGTGGGTGATGGCTCAGTATTGATGTAGAGCTCGTTGAAAACCCCAAGAGGAAGGTATGATGAGCACAGGAGCAAGTTTCCCTCAGTTATGAAACCAAGGTTTAATCGAACCAGTAGGAGCAAGGAAACACCCTAAAGGTGTTGCTAGTTGAGCCTTGGCAGGGCGCACTACTGGTGCTAGTAACAACATGGAGACCTGCACAACACAACCACAGAACTCTGTCACCAACTTGCGATGAGGTTGTCAATCTCACCGTGTTTTGCTGAAAACAAAGGATTAAATGTATCGAATGGAAGGAAGTAATAGTTTGCAGAAAGTAAACACAAAGCAGTAAATAGTTTATAGATTATATGTAAAATAAAAAGGACCGGGATCCATAGTTCACTAGAGGTGGCTCTCCTTAAGATAGAAAACATGCTAGGTGAACAAATTACAGCGGGGCAATTGACAAACATCGAGAAAGCAATACATGCATATACTAAACATCTTGACTCCTTTGGAACTTGATTGGGCATTACAACATTATACATAGACTGCCATCCAACTGCATCTATGACTAATAATCCACCTTCAGGTTATCATCCGAACTCCCTCCAGTATTAAGTTGCAAGCAACAGATTATTTCTTTACGAACTGTGTGTAAAGTAAACAATACGATTGTTCTATGAACAAAGGATTGTTATTTTCTCCCTAGTAGCAACAGCACATCTAGTACCTTAGAGATTTCTGTCACTTCCACAGATTACCAAAGGCATGAACCCACTATCGAGCATAAATACTAAGTCTTGGAGTTGCTAGCATCTACTTGGCCAAGATAGCTACTAACAACGGAAAACATACAAGATCACAAATAACAAAGACATGATAGAATCAATAATCAATCTGAAATAGCATCTCAATATCCATCGGATCCCCGCAAACACAACATGCAGAATTACAAATAGATGATCTTGGTCATGAACGGAGCTCACAAGATCTAGACATGAAAGCACAAAGGAGGAGAACCAGCCATCTAGCTACTACATGGATCCGTAGTCCAAGGATGAACTACTCACGCATCACACCGGAGGCTTGCATGGTGATGAAGAAGGCCTCCAGGGTGAATTCCCCTCTCTGGCAGGGTGCCGGGAAGAGCTTTAGATCCCTCCCAATCTAGGGATGGAGATGACGGCGGTTATAGACTCTTTCGTGGATTTTTGATCGGGTACTTAGGGTTTTCGTCCCGAGGGCATCTTATAGGCGGAAGGAGAGGCCGAGGGGGTGCTGGGGTCGGCCAGACCACCCCCTGGCGCGGGCCAGGCCTGGCCGCGCGGCCAGGTGGTGTGGCCGGCCCCCAGCCCTTCTTTGTCTCGTATTCTGGCATCTGATGACTTCCGAAAAATAGGCACTTTGGCTTTTGTCCCGTCCAATTCCGATAATATTCATTTTCTAACTTTTCTGGAACCAAAAATAGCAGAAAATAGGCAGCTGGCACTGTGGCTCTTGTTAATAGGTTAGTCCAAGAAATCATATGAAAAGTACTCCAAAGTATGGACAAAACACAAGAAAGTGGATAAAACCAAGCATGGAACATCAAAAATTATAGATACATTTGCAATGTATCAACATCCCCAACTCTTGCTCGTCCTCGAGTAGGTAAGTGATAAAAAGAAAGAATAATTTTTGAGGTGACATGCACCATCAAAGACTTGATCAAAGTATTTGTAAAGCATTCAAAACTGGGATCATAGTACTTCAATCATAACATGAAAGACAAAGTTCTAGCAATAAGACAAAGAAACTATGATGCAACATGAAAAGTCACAAACAAAAGATTCATGAATAACAATGCTTTGCAAGACGTTTGTTTGTTTCACATAAAGAAAACATAGCATAATAGTATTCAGCTTGTCCCTCATAGAGTAGCAAATATAAATGCATAGGACACCTTCAAAGTTCATAAGAGTGACTAGATACAAATAGTTTAAAACAAGCAATATCAAGTTATGCATCAATCAACTAGTCTTGGGACAATGCACATAGAACTAAGAATGGCCACTATGCTCTCAAAGTAGGTGCATAAAGGTAGAAGGTGGAGACTCAATATAATGGTGGAAGAAAGGCCTTTATAAAAGGAAGTAGGGATTCAAGTCTCATAAAGAGCTTCCAAAAATTATGGTACTTATTATAGCTTTCAGCTCTCATTGCCCCTATCATAAGCATCTTTAAGGTGATTAGGTTAAAGTGACACAACTAAGAGGATATGCTTGACAAGTTATAAACCGAAATCTCATGCCCCTTACTTACGAAGACCGAACCTCATGCTACTCAACTTTAGTCACGAGTAAGCTCTTGTCATTGTAAGTACATGTGTATCATAAAGAACCGCCAACGGGGTACCCCTTGCACATGATACAGGAACTATCCCATAATCAAAATGACAAGGCAAGTAGACAATGAGCATCTCAGCGATCTTTTTATTTGCTATTTGCATAGGTTTTTATTGTGGATGCTTCATAGAGTGCTCATTATGGTGATGCTGCAAGTTTCCACCATGATTAGGCATGGATTAGGCTAGCGGCCCAGGCGTTTCTCTAACACACATACAAACTCCATGATATTACAAGTTCCACTTTTATTTCACACCGCCGGGATCCATAAGCAAAAGAACATGATATCAACGGGGTACAAAGTACAAGTGCAATGTTGAAAGCGTTCCCCATGATACATGGTTCTGCTAATTTCAACTTATAAAGCACAAGCATATACGCAACAAAGAAGGACCCAATGGTTCAAGTTTATTAGATACAAAAAAGTAAAGTGTGCCATCAAGTTCGTTGGAGCTTTAATCACTAGTTTTCTCATAACAAGTTTAATTTGGAAGGTAAACAAAAGAATGAATATACTTGGAATAGCATAAGCTAGTAGGTAGGTTTGGTGGACTCTTTGGAATAACTTGGTTTAGGGAGTTGGATGCATGAGTGGAACTCATACTTGGTTGTGGAGGCTAGCAAAAGACTGGGAGCGACAAACTAAGAGAGCAATAATGGCCATAATCATGCAGAGTGACAAAACATCATTGATCAAAGCATAAAGTTATACTACAAGTTGAAAACTAAAGGATCATAAAGGCTATGGTGACTTGATATAGTCATAACATGGTGTGAGCATGTGCCAAGTCAACCCAAATAAAGCATCAAAAGAGAATACCACTATACTATGCTTTAATATGCTAAAACAACACATGATTCATCCAAGGCACATTAAGCAATCTCAATTGTTTATAACAAGTCATGCTACAGCAAAGAATACTAAGCATAAAGCCAAAACAATAGCAAGCATGGCATGACAGAGCATATGCCACAGTCAAAAACGAGCTCTTTTTACCACATAAGCATGAACTTTCCTACTCTTTTCCAAACCAAACCAAACTATTTGCAAACCAATGTATGAAAGAGGGGGTCCAACCAATTTATTCAGCAAACTAAGAAACCAAAAACAAACGAAAAACCAAAACGAAAACGAAAAAGAAGACGCTCCAAGAACAACACAACTGTGCAATAAAAATGAAGCGTTTGGAAGAAACCTGGGATTTTTATTGATGAAGAGGGGGATGCCTTGTGCATCCCCAAGCTTTGATGCTTGTACTTCTTGGATATTTCTTGGGGTGACACGTGTGGTATCCCCAAGCTTGAGCTTTAGTCCATACTTCATCTCATTACTCATTCCTTCCATACACCTGAAATTTTTCCTTCATACAAAACTTCACACTATTTTTATTAGCAACATTAGTGCACTCGAGATAATAAGTCTTAAGGTTCAGTTCCAATACTAATAAACTTTCATTAGAACACTAGCTACTTAAGAACTTCCCTCAAAAAGCTCAATTCCCTAAAAGAACTCAAAAAGGAACCAACAAGAAGCAAATGCAGAAAATGGCAGAAATCTGTCAAAACAGACCAACAGGTAAAGACGAATTTTTTCGAAGACCTTCTGTTGCTCAAATCGAAAAGTTTTGAACTAACGAAAGTTAGATAACAACCTGGGTCAGAATCACAAAAATTCACGCCTCAAAAATACGTTGTGAGATTTTACACGAATGTTTACAGTGAAGCACATAAATCTGTTTCGGGACAGCAACTTTCCCAATCATTACTTCTCTCTCATTAGAGGTTACTCTTGGCACAAAAAGCAAATAAAAAGGATAAGGAGAGGTTATTACTGAAGTAATAACTTCCAAGACACATCTAAAACTTTTGGGTTATCTCCCAATAAGTAGTTTTTTTAACGCCTTTAAGTTAGGCATAAGAAGCAAGAAAGAATCAAGTGTTCTCAAATGAAGAAGCATTAAGATTAATACCAGAAATATCTTCAACAAGGCAAGGTATATCATCCAAATAAATTCTAGAGGATCCTCTCTCAATGCTCTTAGGTTCATTATTTTCATCAAAAGGGTTTTCAAGAACAATCCAATCAAGATTCTTTTCTATGGCTTGATGTATTGCTACTAGTTTAAAGGGTATTGGTATCTTAGGTTCCTCACCATTAGGTTCGGTTTTGTTCATCTTTTCTCGTGTACCAACAACATCTACACATGAGCCTAGCATATTGAAACGTTCAAAGACTTTTCTAGCTTCCTTGGCAACATCATAGAACTCCTTAAACAAAGTTTCTAGAATAAAATCCCTCTTTTCAGGGTCCTCAATTTCTTTAAGCTTAAGAAACATTACTTGCATTAAGGGGTTGAGGTTAACAAACCTAGCTTCTAACATGTGAATTAAAGAAGTTGCAGCAATCTCATAGTTTGGAGCGAGTTCTGCAAGGGATCTATCCTCAGTATCTTCATACTTAACATGATTAAAGAATTCTTCAATATTATCTTTCCCAATTATAGAACCACTAATAATTGAAAGGTCTTTCAGGGTGAATTTAGGGATCAACATGGTGAGCTAAGGAAGGGGTGACAACTAAAGGAGACTTAATTTTTGTGTGTTTTTGATAAAGAAAGCAAACTAGTAAAACTAATTTTTTGTATGTTTTTGATAAGGAAACAAGCAAACAAAACAAAAAAGAAACTAAGCAAAACAAAAATAACAAAGTAAAGAGATTGGTTATGAGGGACTCCCCTTGTGAAGATGTCCTTGAATCCCTGGCAACGGCGCTAGAAAAGTGCTTGATGGCCCAGTATTGATGTAGAGCTCGTTGGAAACCCCAAGAGGAAGGTATGATGAGCACGGCAGCAAGTTTCCCTTAGTTATGAAACCAAGGTTTAATCGAACCAGTAGGAGCAAGGAAACACCCTAAAGGTGTTGCTAGTTGAGCCTTGGCAGGGCGCACTACCGGTGCTAGTAGCAACATGGAGACCTGCACAACACAACCACAGAACTCTGTCCCCAACTTGCGATGAGGTTGTCAATCTCACCGTGTTTTGCTGGAAACAAAGGATTAAACGTATCGAATGGAAGGAAGTAATAGTTTGCAGAAATTAAACACGAAGCGGTAAATAGTTTATAGATTATATGTAAAAGAAAAAGGACAGGGATCCATAGTTCACTAGAGGTGGCTCTCCTTGATAGATAACATGCTAGGTGAACAAATTACAGCGGGGCAATTGAAAAACATCGAGAAAGCAATACATGCATATACTAAACATCTTGACTCCTTTGGAACTTGATTGGGCATTACAACATTATACATAGACCGCCATCCAACTGCATCTATGACTAATAATCCACCTTCAGGTTATCATCCGAACCCCCTCCAGTATTAAGTTGCAAGCAACAGATTATTGCTTGACGAATTGCGTGTAATGTAAACAATACGATTGTTCTATGAACAAAGGATTGGTGTTTTATCCCTAGTAGCAACAGCACATCTAGTACCTTAGAGATTTCTGTCACTTCGCCAGATTACCAAAGGCATGAACCCACTATCGAGCATACATACTAAGTCTTAGAGTTGCTAGCATCTACTTGGCCAAGATAGCTACTAACAACGAAAAGCATGCAAGATCACAAATAACAAAGACATGATAGAATCAATAATCAATCTGAAATAGCATCTCAATATCCATCGGATCCCCGCAAACACAACATGTAGAATTACAAATAGATGATCTTGATCATGAACGGAGCTCACAAGATCTAGACATGAAAGCATAAAGGAGGAGAACCAGCCATCTAGCTACTACATGGATCCGTAGTCCAAGGATGAACTACTCACGCATCACATCGGAGGCTTGCATGGTGATGAAGAAGGCCTCCAGGGTGAATTCCCCTCTCCAGCTGGGTGTCGGGAAGAGCTTCAGATCCCTCCCAATCTTGGGATGGAGATGATGGCGGCTACAGACTCTTTCGTGGATTTTTGATCGGGTACTTAGGGTTTTCGTCTCGAGGGCATCTTATAGGCGGAAGGAGAGGCCGAGGGGGTGCTGGGGTCGGCCAGACCACCCCCTTGCGCGGGTCAGGCCTGGCCGCGCGGCCAGGTGGTGTGGTTGGCCCCCAGCCCTTCTCCTTCTCGTATTCTGGCATATGATGACTTCCGGAAAAATAGGCACTTTGGCTTTTGTCCCGTCTAATTCCGAGAATATTCATTTTCTGACTTTCTTGGAACCAAAAACAGCAGAAAACAGGCAACTGGCACTGTTGCTCTTGTTAATAGGTTAGTCCAAGAAATCATATAAAAAGTACTCCAAAGTATGGACAAAACACAAGAAAGTGGATAAAACTAAGCATGGAACATCAAAAATTATAGATACATTTGCAATGTATCAGTGGGCGGGCTCCAATGGTCCGGAGCCGCACCCCGGAACGGTCAGAAAAGCTAGCTCGGCAAGCACTGCTTCCTGGCCAGTACTACCGATCACAGTTCCGGTGCAAATTCCAACAAATAGATCACTTCTAGACAGAAGTATACTAAATGCCAGGCAGAATTTGGAGCGAAACTAGCGTCAGAAATACTAGGTCGCAAGGTCCTGACTAGTACTACCGGGGCCCAGCGGTACTACCGCTCAAGGGGTGTGGGCTGGTTGAGCTGGCCGGAAGTTCTAGCCAGGAACGGCTAAAACTTCTGGCCAGTACTACCGGACCAAGTTCCGAATCTAATTCCGTCAAATAGTTCATATGGACACAGAAGTGTACTGAACGTGAGTGGAAGTAGCACCGGAACAAGGGCCGGAAATACCCCTAGGCCAGCCACACAGAACCCGCTGAGCGATACTACCGACGCTTGGACGATACTTCCAGTTAGGGCAGAAAAACCTCAACCACTGATACATTGCAAATGTATCAATAATTTTTGATGTTCCATGCTTAGTTTTATCCACTTTCTTGTGTTTTATCCACACTTTGGAGTACTTTTCATATGATTTCTTGGACTAACCTATTAACAAGATGCATAGTGCCAGCTACCTGTTTTCTGCTGTTTTTGGTTCTAGGAAAGTCAGAAAATGAATATTCTTGAAATTGGACGGGACAAAAGCCAAAGTGCCTATTTTTCTGGAAGTCATCAGATGCCAGAATACGAGACGGAGAGGGTCCAGGGGTCCACCACACCACCTGGCCGTGCGGCCTAGCCTAGCCCACGCCAGGGGGTGGTCTGGCCGCCTCCGGCACCCCCTCGGCCTCCCCTTCTGCCTATAAGATGCCCTCGAGACGAAAACCCTAAGTGCCCGATCAAAAATCCACGAAAGAGTCTATAGCCACTGTCATCTCCATCCCTAGATCGGGAGGGATCTGAAGCTCTTCCCAGCACCCTGCCGGAGAGGGGAATTCACCCTGGAGGCCTTCTTCATCACCATGCAAGCCTCCGGTGTGATGCGTGAGTAGTTCATCCTTGGACTACGGATCCATGTAGTAGCTAGATGGCTGGTTCTTCTCCTTTGTGCTTTCATGTCTCGATCTTGTGAGCTTCATTCATGATCGAGATCAACTATTTGTAATTCTTACATGTTGTGTTTGCGGGGATCCGATGGATATTGAGATGCTATTTCAGATTGATTATTGATTCTATCATGTCTTTGTTATTTGTGATCTTGCATGCTTTCCGTTGTTAGTAGCTATCTTGGCCAAGTAGATGCTAGAAACTCCAAGAGTTAGTATTTATGCTCAATAGTGGGTTCATGCCTCTGGTAATCTGGGGAAGTGACAGAAATCTCTAAGGTACTAGATGTGCTGTTGCTACTAGGGAGAAAACAACAATCCTTTGTTCATAGAACAATCGTATTGTTTACTTTACACGCAGTTCGTAAAGCAATAATCTGTTGCTTGCAACTTAATACTGGAGGGGGTTCGGATGATAACCTGAAGGTGGATTATTAGTCATAGATGCAGTTAGATGGTGGTCTATTTATAATGGTGTAATGCTCAATCAAGACTCAAAGGAGTCAAGATGATTAGTATATGCATGTATTGCTTTCTCGATGTTTGTCAATTGCCCCGTTGTAATTTGTTCACCCAGCATGTTATCTATCTTAAGGAGAGCCACCTCTAGTGAACTATGGATCCTGGTCTTTTTCTTTACATACAATCTACAAACTCTTACTGCTTTGTGTTTACTTTCTGCAAACTATTACTTCCTTCCATTTGATACGTTTAATCCTTTGTTTTCCGCAAAACACGGTGAGATTGACAACCTCATCGCAAGTTGGGTACAAAGTTCTGTGGTTGTGTTGTGCAGGTCTTCACGTTGCTACTAGCACTGGTAGTGCGCCCTACCAAGGCTCAGCTAGCAAGACCTTTGGGTTGTTTCCTTGCTCCTACTGGTCCGATTAAACCTTGGTTTCATAACTGAGGGAAACTTGTTGTTGTGCTCATTATACCTTCCTCTTGGGGTTCCCAACAAGCTCTACATCAACACCGCACCAGCATTTTTCTGGCGCCAACACTGAGCCATCAACCACCTCAGAAACTCACTCTCTCACTGAACAATAGGATGGTTGTGGATGTGCAAGTATGGTGTATGCATGAAAGCGTGATTTCGCACAACCTTTCCAGGTGGACCCCCTCTTGATAGTACGGTCTCCTAAAAACATAAAGAGAGAGAAAGTGTAAATAAGAGGCACCGTCTTCAAACTCCTTCAAGAGAAGAGTCCACACACTAAACCGTCCATAGGTAAAACCTGCAACTTAGGCACACGGTTAAACCACGATTGAAGTTGTCATCAACACCAAAATACAAAGAGAAATCAATATCCTTTCAATCTCCCCTTTTTGGTGTATGATGACAACCCCATAAGATTTGCATAAAAGAACTCAAAGTGGGAAAGCCTTATGAAAGATAGAAGTAGCTCCCCCTAGATTTGTGCAAGATATAAAAGATTACTCCTGGAATGCAATAGGCACATATACAAGAGAGCTCCCCTTCCTATAATAACAACAACAAAGGTGCAAGGAAATGGATACAATAGATAGAGAATCATACATTGCACCAATAACAATGTGGTGGGACAATATGAGATAAAATAAGATAACTTCGCCCAAAATAACCAACCACTAGAACATCACATAGATATCACAACACATAGTCTCACCCACATAGTAGCATACATAATAGAGGTCCACGGACAAATAGATAACGGAGGTCCATAAGCATATACGTAGAGGAAGAAAAGTGTGCACGAGCATAAAAAGATCTAAGAAGGAACGAGCTCATGACACAACCCATGCAAATCCCGTAGCCCTAGAAGAACACTTACTCCCCCTTTGGCATCAAGACACCAAAAGGGACAAAGTAGACAAACTAAGCGCCCCACACACCAACATACGGAGGAGGAGGCTCGGGGTCCCATGAGGCATTGTTCCAAGCGGGCGGATAAGGACCGGTGACTTCAGGATCATCATCACTATCAGTCCACCTGCAATGAGCATTGACCCACTGATCCTTGGGCGTGGTGATGGAGCTGGACTCAGGAGATACCTCAATATAAAGCTTCCTCATGATGGCCTTCTCCCTCTTGGCACTGTGCCTCTGAGCAACATAGGATTGATACTCACGGTCCTGAATAAAGCAAAATGTCTTCTTCATTTTCTCCAAAAGCTTCTTAGCCCAAGATGGCTATCTCTCAAGTCGGGGTGGAGGAGAAGCCTCAACATGGTCCCCATCACTAGATCGAGCATGGACTGACGCCTGAGCCCTCAAAGCAGACTCTTCCCTATCAGCTTGAGACCTTGGTTGCTTATGAGTCATCACACGAAGGGTCTTCTCCTCATGAACTGTGCAGCCATCCTGAGGAAAGGGAGAGTTTGTGGTAGCCAGCCACTTGGCATTGATGAGAGTCTGAATGTATGGAGCATTGGGACACAACCTCTTTTCAATCAGGGCAAGCCATATCTCTTCAAACAGATAATTCATAACATCAAGACATTCTTGGGAGTCTCTGTGGCGATAAGTTTGAAACATGAGGTCAATCTGGAAGGCATGAAGCTGATCGAAGTTACCTGCCTTGGGAGAAATGGTGTTATGGTACACTCTACGCATGATATCATAGGTAGGAAGGAGATGAGCCACCTGACCATTGACACCCCAACCTTCAATGTACAAGGGCTCCAAAACTTTAGGAGCAAAGGCCTTGTACCTGTGGACGCGCCACCCATTAGCGCGCTTGCCTGGCAGAATGGGATAGCCAAGGAGAGCAGAAAACTCAAACCACTTGGCTGTCAGTAACCTAGTATGAGTCATCCACTTCAAAGTTCTATCCCGAGGATCAGTATCAATGTGTAGAGTGGTATAAAACTGAGCAATGGCCCTCTCATCATAATCCTGATGGTGCTCCATAAGATTGATGAGCCCAAACCTCCTACACATCTCAAGAGCCTCACCAAAGTACTTAGGCTTGATTTCCATGTGAGTCACATTGATGTGTTTCTATGGAGCAATAATATTCTTATTCTTGGTGACATAAACTTCCAGATAGATTTCTTCTTGACGCTTCGTGTGGGAGAAGGGGTCTTAAGACAGACGGTCACGAGGAGTAGCACAGGGATCCATCTTGTGAAACTGCTAATAAGTTGCCTGAGGCCAATACGAGATCTTCTTCTTGTTTATGTTAGGACCGGTGGTGGTTTTCTTTTGGCTGGCCAGAGCGGCACTTTTTCCTTTAGCAGCAGTAGATCTCTGACGGGCAGTCTGAGCAGGTAGGCAGATAACCTCAAGATCGTACTCATCAACCTCCATTGGACCAGTAGTGAATGCACGGGATTGCTTGGAGCCACCACGGGAACCACCTTGCCCTGAGAAGAAAACAAAGGATAGGGAGGGTAAGTGCACAAGGTTGAAAAAAAACAAAGAGAGATTGATAGAATACATAATTGGAGTCCAAAAATAGGTTTAGCGGTAGTTCTGCTGAGCTGCCGGAACTACCGGTGGTGCGGAGCCCACCGGAAGTACTGGTTGTGCCCCATCGGTAGTACCGGTGCGAGCACGAACGGGGAAGTTCGTCGGATCTAAGGGCATGAATACATGGAATCCAAACAATGTATAGAGTCAATCTACTCTACCAACAAATACTAGGCCTACCATGATCCCCCTAGACAGTTCTAGCCAAAGAAGATCCCTAGACATGGCAAGCCCTAACTCAAGCACGTGAATGGCCATATCTCCATGAAAGGAGGGAGAGAGGGGCAAATACTAGGGTCCATGGCGGGAGATAGAGGGGAAAGGTTCCCATAGAGTAGATCTAGAGGAGGGCGGATGGACACGGCGGTGCCGACGGTGCCACTACGGAAGAGCTCCTCTTGGTGTCGGTTCTTGTAAGAAATGGGTTGGGGGAGAAAATTGGAAAGATACCCTGTGGGCTCCCCCAGCTCGTGACTTAAAGGTCGAACAACCCGATCGGTAGTACCGGCCAGGGGCCGGAACTACCGGTGACGCGAGTAGTGCAGACCTGGGCGGTAGTACCGTTCTGGGGAGAACTTCTGAAGAAGTTCAACCAGGATCGGTACTACCGGCTCTGGACGGAACTACCGGTGACGCCAGGAGGGATTTCCTAGGTTTGGATTGTGGCAAGGAATGACCTTGCGCAAGATAGAGAGGGGTTTTTGGGGATGAGAAAAGGCTTCGGAAAGACGACACAAACTGAGAAGAACCAAATAAAAACCCAAAAATGAGCAAGCACATCAAAGACCACAAAACAAACACGACATTACCAAGAAGGAACATAAAGAGCAGATAAACACGAGGTCGGTCACCGAGGCCACCATATATGAGTAAATTTGGCTTGACACTGTGAAGATATATCTTGGGTTCATTACCAAAACTCATCATTGAAGCTCATTTTGTCTTCTTGAGAGACCATATAGAATGAATACATTAATGTGTGCACAGTAGGGATAGTGTTGGTTCATATGAGGAACTACACTCCCCCTAAATCCATGCGTACATCCAAAAAGATATTCTTTGAGACACGGGTAGGTGTGCAAGTTACTCAAACCACATTGCTCGAATCTATGATATATAGCTCATGCCTTAACTCCCAGAACCTTGCTTCATCAAGAGGCTTCGTGAATAGATCCGCTAGATTGGCCTTGGTAGGAACATACTCCAACAAAATGTCACCTCTTGCAACATGATCCCGAATGAAATGATGACGAATCTCAATGTGCTTGGTTCGGTTGTGTTGCATCGGGTTATGAGAAATAATAATGGTGCTCTCATTGTCATGAAGAAGGGGCACCTTGTTGAAAGAAAGTCCAAGATCCTTCAAAGTTTGCTTCATCCATAGCAATTGAGCACAACAACTTGCGGTGGAGATGTACTCGGCTTCGGTGGTGGACATAGACACGCAGTTTTGCTTCTTTGAGGACCAACACACCAAGGATCTTTCAAGAAATTGACAAGCACCGGAGGTTGATTTCCTTTCCACCTTGTCTGCCGCACAATCCGAGTTCGTGTATCCAATAAGGTCAAACTTAGCTCCCTTGGGGGTACCATAACCAAATATCAAAAGATTCTCTTGACTGCCACCACGTGGCTTTCTTTTGGTGCGGTTTGGAATCTTGCACACATACCCACGCTCAACATAATATCTGGACGGGATGCACAAAGATAAAGCAAAGAACCAATCATCGAGCAATAAAGTTTTTATCCACATCCTTACCCTTGGGATCAAGATCAAGATTAACCTTTGTGGGCATGGGAGTTTTGGCTCCATTGACTTGATCAAGATTGAACTTCTTGAGCATATCTTGAACATATTTGGCTTGGTTGATGAAGGTGCCATTTCTCAATTGCTTGACTTGAAATCCAAGGAAGAATTCCAACTCCCCTATCACAGACATCTCGAAGCGGTCGATCATGAGCTTGGCAAAATCCTCATTGAAAGCTTTGTCAATAGACTAAAAAACAATGTCATCAACATAAATCTGGCAAATGAATAAGTTTCCTCCAACTCTCTTAGTAAAAAGAGTGGGGTCGATTAGCCCAACTTCAAAACCACGGTCTATCAAGAGCTCTCTAAGGCACTCATACCACACACATGGGGCTTGTTTAAGGCCATAGAGAGCCTTATAAAGTTTGTATACATGGTCCAGGAAGAGGGGATACTAAAAACCTGGAGGTTGCTTGATATAAACCAACTCCTTCAAAGGACCATTAAGGAAAGAACTCTTTAACATCCATTTGTTGCAATTTAAAATTATGATGAGTAGCATAAGAAAGAAGCATGCGAATAGATTCAAGACGAGCAACCGGAGCATAAGTTTCACCATAGTCAATGCCCTCAACTTGTGAGTATCCTTGGGCAACCAACCTTGCTTTGTTGCATACGACTATCCCATTGGCATCTCGCTTGTTCTTGAAAATCCACTTGGTCCCAATCACATTTTGATAATCTCTTAGCCGCTTCACTAATGACCACACCTTGTTCCTTTTGAAGTTGTGAAGTTCTTCATTCATAGCATCAAGCCGATCATCATCTTCAAGTGCTTCGAAGACTTTTTGGGGTTCAACATGAGAAATAAATGCATGATGAGAGCTAAAAGAGGTTTGTTGCCTTCTAGTAGTAGAACCCCTATTAAAGTCTCCATAAATATTATTAAGGATATGGCCATCTTTGATGAGCTTGGCGAGACGGTATGCTTGATGGCGGGCTTGGGTCTTACGACGGGATTTTTGAGAAACCACTTGGTCATCACCACGATTCGAGTCCCCGCCTTGACTATATGCATGGACTTGTTCATTATCTTCATCAATATCAGCCGTAGGAGAATCATCATCAATGGGTGGAGATACATTATCTTGGCCTTGGTCATTGTTAGCTTGACCTTGATCTTCCAAAGCTTGACCTTGATCACCATTGTCTTGAGGTGTTCCACTATCTTCGAGAGGTAGAGCTGGAGAATCTTGATGTTGATGAGGGCTTGGAGAGTCATGGTCATGAGGAGCTTGCGAAGAGCTTGGAGAACCTTGAGAAGCAATAAGTTGTCCTTGAGAGACAATATGGTCTTGCGAAAGTGAGGACTCCACTTGAGTAGAGCATGGTCCTTCTCCTTCGGCTACAAGGGGTTCCTCAATGGGGTGGAAGGAACCCACACCCATTCTTCTTATGTCTTGGGGAGGAATTTCATCACTTGGATCACAAACACCATCTTGCCTCACGAGAGACTCATGATCTTCATCGAAATCAACATTGCTAGATTCTTCAACTCTTCAAGTTGCTTTATTGTAGACTCAATAGGCATGAGATTGATTGGAATAGCCAACAAAGATTCCTTCTCGTGCACGAGACTCGAACTTGGACAAGCGGACACCCTTCTTGAAAATTAAGCATCTACAACCAAACACCCGGGAGTATTTGACATTTGGCTTGTGTTCGGTGAGAAGTTCATAGGGAGTCTTGTTTTGCTTCTTGTGTAGGTAGAGGCGGTTGGTAGCATGGCAAGTGGTAGAGATAGCTTCGGCCCAAAAGTTGTAGGGAGACTTGAATTCCGCCAACATTGTTCGGGCTGCATCCATCAAAGTGTGGTTCTTCCTTTCGGCAACACCATTTTGTTGAGATCAGGAGTTGAGTATTGATGCTTGATCCCCGCATCACTAATAAATTCATCCAAGGTGTAGTTCTTGAACTCGGTCCCATTGTCACTCTGAATGGTGAGAATTGTAGCAGTGTGTTTCCGTTGAACTTGATTAGCAAAGTCGATGATGGTTTTTTGAGTCTCGCTCTTGAACTTGAAGAAGTAGACCCATGTGTATCTTGAGAAGTCATCTACAATCACCAAACAATATTTCTTCCCTCCAAGACTATCATGAGAAGGAGGCCCAAAGAGATCCATGTGAATAAGTTCCAAGCACCGCTCGGTGGTAATGTGATTGAGGATCTTATGAGGGTTCTCATGCATCTTCCCTTCAATACAAGCCCTGCACACACGATTTATGTCAAAGGGAATGTCTTTTAATCCAAGGATATGGCCCCCCATGTAGAGACTTTGCAAATACTTCATATTTACATGGGCCAAGCGGCGATGCGACAACCAGCCCACGTCGTCTTTCGCATAGAGACATATACCATGTGTAGAGGGCTTTCTAGAGAAATACACCACATACAAGTCATGCTCTACGTATCCAACGAAAGCCACCATAAGAGTCTTGCTCCACACGAGGACCACAGAATGCTCATTAAAGAAAGACGAAATACCCATAATGGCTAAAGCACGAACGGAAAGGAGATTATACCCAAGGGTTTTGACAAGCATGACATTAACCAAGGAAACATCCAGGGTTACTACCACCTTACCAAAACCCAATACCTGAGAACTTGTTTTATCACCGTAGGAGACCATAGTATTGGCAAAATTAGACCTAATCTCCGACATGATATACTTGCTTCCAGTCATATGCCTTGTAGCTCCACTATCAAGCACCCATTTAGCTCCACCGAAAGCAAAGTCCTACAAGAACATCAAGCACACATTTGTGTTTTGGTTTATAAGCCACACCAACATTTAATTAGGTGCTTTTAGCTTTAGCTTTTGATATATGATGGTATAACTCAAAAGTCAAATCAAAAACTTGTTATTTATTTGTTTATAAGATAGAGCTACAAATAAGCTCAAACAAACAACCCGTCAATGGCTTCGGCTTCTGGCTTCTTCCGCGATTGAGCAGCAATGGATCACATTCTAGACTGAGCACATAAATATGGCCTTGATCAATGATCATTTCTGACGATTGCACCCCGAGAGATAGCCGAGTCATTATCACGCAGGAGTACTACATTCAGTTCCAGCCAACCTTCCTCCGGTCAATCCCAGTGCGCGAGTTTTCCTTTGCCTTCAACATGACTACAAGGGTAAGGCGCGTTTTCCCCCGGAAAAAAGGTAAGACGCGTTTTGCCGCCCGGTGTGTAGCGTGCGAATGCTCAATCAGATCTGTAGTGTTATTTTTTTATTCTACATGTTCAACTAGTCTATCATAAATATCGTTGTACTATAACGTAAACGAATGTTATCATGTCAGCAACAACGGAGAGCTCTTTTGATTACAAAGCATCAAAGACAACAAGAGATGTGGATTCAACTGATCATGAGCTGCATCAAGTCTGTTAAATATCAAGTCAGGGTTAATGGGCATGATTCAGACACCATTATCCCTACTAGGGGCCTCCGATAGGGAGACCCCCTCTCCCCTTACTTATTTCTTCTTTGTGCAGACGGTTTTTTCGAGTCTGTTGAAGCATGAAGAGGATGCGGGAAATCTGATTGGGGTCAAGGTGTGCCACAACGCACCTGCGGTATCTCACCTTTTGTTTGCGGATGATTCGCTTATTCTGCTTAGAGCTGATTTCTCAAATGCTTCAATGCTTAAGAAAGTACTGCATGATTACTGTTCTTCTTCGGGTCAGCTGGTTAGTGTGGATAAATCCAGCATTTTCTTCAGCCCTTGTACATCTGTGGAGAACAAGGTGTCTGTCTGTTCAGAGCTAAATATATTAACCAAAGCAATTACCGACAAATATCTTGGGCTGCCACCTATTGTTGGTATGGACAGAACCAATTGTTTCATGCATTTAGTTGACATGATCATCAAAAGACTGAGTGGTTTTAAAGAAAAGTTACTATCTTATGGTGGAAAGGAAGCTTTACTAAAAGCTATTGTGCAGGCTATTCTTGCATATGCAATGTCGGTATTCAGACTCTCTAAACAAGTAATCAAAGGGATAACAGATGCTATGTCCCGATACTGGTGGGGAGACGATGATAAGAAACATATCCACTGATTTGCGTGATGGAAAATGTGTGTTCCAAAAAAGAAAGGTGGTATGGGGTTTAGGATTTGCACTGCTTTAACCTTGCAATGTTGTCCAAGCAAGCATGGAGATTGCTTTGTGAACCTGAATCCACGTGTGCTTGTGTATTAAAAGCAAAATATTATCCATCTGGCGATCGGTTAAATGCGGAATTGAAGAAAGGATCATCTTATACTTGGTAAAGTGTAGACTGGTATTCAAACTTTTAAGAAGGGCTACATCTGGCATGTTGGAAGTGGAGAGAACATCAACATTTGAGAAGACCCATGGATTCCATCTAGTCCAACAAGGATGATAGTGACCCGCTGGGACGGCGCTATCCCTACCAAGGTTTCAGAACTAATTGACTCGAACACAAGGACATGGAACGAAGGCCTTCTCAGGACCCTGTTCCTATTGGTTGATGTTGGTAGAATTTTGAGGATTCCGCTTGCTATCGGGCTTATGGAAGATTTTGTGTCCTGGCACTACACTAAACAAGGAATACATTCAGTCAGATCGACTTATTATGTGGAATGGGATTTCCAACATGGCAGGAAGCTTATTCGGACCAATGATCAAGGTCCCGCTGATATTAATCCAGTGTGGGGTAAACTATGGTCACTAAGAATCGCCCCCAAAACAAAGATTTTCTCTTGGAGGATGTTACATGGTACTATTCCGTGTAACAACGTTCTTGCTAATAGACACATCATCTCCAGTGGCCAATGTCCCGTTTGTGATCTATATTGTGAAGATATTTTACATGCTTTCTTTTAGTGCCCGAGAATTCAGAAAGTCTGGCTTAATCTTAGATTATTGGATTATATAAACGATGTGTCGCTGATTGACAGATCAGGATCATCGGTCGTGGAGGTACTCATTCGAGCTGAGGATCGCCCAGCACCGAGACTAGCTGATATTGATATAAAGGAATTAATTACTACCGCGTGTTGGTACATCTGGTGGTAGAGGAGATTGATAGTCTGTGGTGAGAGTGTGGCCTCTCCAGCGCGTTCGGCTCAAGCTATTCTTGCCATTACTGCGAATCACGTTCAGTCAAGAAAGAAAGCTATCCAGGAGCGGAAGGACGGTTGACAAAAACCCAAGGAAGGATATTGTAAGTTAAACGTCGATGCTTCCTTTGTAGCTGATCTTTAAGGAAGGATATTGTAAGTTAAACATCGATGCTTCTTTTGTAGCTGATCTTTGTTCTAGTGCAATAGGAGCTGTCATTCGTGACTCTTATGGGGCGTTTATTGCGGCTGGTAATTGCGGCATCCGAAGCATCCAGGACGCGACTATGGCCGTGGCTAGAGGCCTTCGTGATGGACTCATCTTGGCAGGACATGTTGGCTGTTCTAAGCTGGTGGTAAGCAGCGACTTTCTGGAAGTTATTGAAACAATGTTGAATGGAGACAATTCTATTGGAGCTGTTGCAGCTATCTACGAGGAATGCACTTTTTTGGCCAGGGGTTTTGCTCATATTGTTTTTGAGCATACATATAGAGAAAGTAATAGAGTAGCCGATCTTCTTGCTAGCAGGACGGAGGGACCCTAGACCACTTGGCTGGAGGATCCGCCAGATTTTATTTCTGAGCTACTCACAAATGATGTAACAGTATTTGCCCATCAATAGGTTTCTGACACACTCTTTTCCTTCCAGGGTACCTAAGGGGATTAGAAGGTTTTTAATGAGGCGGCCTATTTGCTTAATATATAATGATTTCAAAAAAAAAGACAACAAGAGCTGTAAAACAGTGGAACTGTGACATGCTTATTCATAGCATATGCATTCCTTGCCAACATTTGAAGAAAAAACACCCTCCCAAATGGACGGGGTACAAGAAATATGCAGCTTACAAAACAATAAAAATGAGGTATGTACTAAACACAATTAATTACCTCTATCATCCCTTTCACTCGACCTCAGTCCAGAGATACAGATAACCCTCGGCCCAAAAATTATTACTAGCTAATCAAAGAGGTCAAGTGGATTGCAACAAACCTGGCACTCAGCAAACATCTCACTGCTGACAGACTCTTCGTGGGTTTTAAGCTTCTGCCCTTCATTTCCAAGATCTACCTGTTCTTGTCTAAGAAAGGATATTTCCTTCTCTAGATTATTTGCAGATATAATATGGCTATCATAATTATCACTCTATTATGTACAGTTCATCTCATAAGTGGTTATGTGTTTATCTTCATGGATGACAGTTTCCTTTTGTATAGCAGTGTTGGCTACCAGTTCATCCATCAAAAGTTCCTTCCGGGGTGCCTTGAAAGGTTTCTCCGATATAAGGATCATTTGTGTGGCATTCTGATTTATAAGTGTTTTGCTGGATAACTTCATCACTATCATATTCCTTGGACCGTTTGTGAGTTTTTTGTTCTGGATATGATTGTATCTGTGTTCTTTGAGCTGGGAGATGGTCTTCCAGTGGTAGTGGTGGATAATTATATGGAGGAAGAAACCCCGTGACTAAAAGCTCTCATAAAGTTTGTCCATCATTACTATCCAATTGAGCTTGGTTTTTATTTTCTTGTCCACCAGCTTCAAGCAGTTCAGGATCATGCATAACACCATCCTCACCATAATTGCGCTACTCCAGTAGAGCATCTACCAGTTTGAAGATAGTATTAAACTCAAGAGGCAAAGAAGTATGCTCTTCCGAAGCACTTCGTAATTCTTTGTTCTAACAGAAGAACATTTTTTAGGGAGCATACCATCTATGAACAAGCAAACAAAAATTGCAGGAGACGTAGCACATTGCTCATATTGGTAGTTCATCACCTCGAAATTATGGGTATGGATTGATCATATCCGTAGAAATATAAAACTTGGCAAACACTTGATAAAAACGACATGACTCTCTATGTGAGAACTGGTAAGCCTGCTCTATCGTAGAAGAGCAATCTAATCCTTCATCTAACACCAACTTCTTAGTTTTACTTGACAGTATTTTATGCAGTACAAAGAAGGGTTTCCACTCTTAATTATGAGTCCAATAAACAAGGTTTGTGTGCTTCTCTACATAAGAGTTAGTAACAACATGATGCAAAATCAAAGTACTCCCTCCGTCCCAAAATGAGTGACTTCGGTTTGTCTAGATTCTCATGTATCTACATACTAAAACGCGTCTAGATACATCCGAATCTAGACAAACCCAAGTCACTTATTTTGGGATGGAGGAAGTAGTTTATACATATGAGAACCGAAGAATAACAGTACTAAATGATAAGCAGACAATGTGGCATACCATACATATACAGTAGAAGAAAAGCTACTTCCATTTTTTTCCAGTGACATAAGCTGGGAGCACTACTCTGTAATAGATTAAGCCAGCAAAAAAAAATACTCCACATAAATTTGAATAAAACAAAAGAGAGAAGATATGCTACCATCTAGAACATCTTATGTGTGAAGTAAGGACCTGAAGACAACACCGAAAGCCTATAGTTTGTTTCATGTCCATTGCCTAAATTTCAGACATACTCTCTTTGATTTCTGGCAGGCTGTATACCTAATTAAATGGTGAAGAAGCAAGAACATGTATGTAAAGTTACATAATGGTTGTTCTTAAAGGTGCCAATTGCTAAGCTTCTCTACTTCTAGGTGAAATAAATAAGCGGACAATATGATATTTTCTGGAGTTATCGATGTTTATCAGCAAATAGTCAACACGTTGCAACACCTTCTTGAGTAAACATGACCTAGATAAAATAGGATCAGTCCATGTTTAATAAATTCTTTAAAATCCTTATTAGGGCCATACTAAAAGGAGGATATATATTTAAAGGTAATCAACTAAAGCATTATCCACATAATTGAACGAACAAATCAAATCATGGTCTGTGTCAAACGAAAATAATAATAGAGAGCGTAATTTTTGGAGGAAATAATGGACAGATATTGTATTCCACATTTGGAATAAATTCCCTCAGTTCTTCGAGATGAAACCAAAGCATAATCAATACAACTAAAATATATAAACATAAGTACACGAATGAGGTGTTTTCAACTCGAGAGAAGTGTTATGAGGTGTTTAGAAGAGCACTGGAAGAATAAGAAAATAAGACCATAAATATGGCATCTTCCTTATGTATAGAAAATTGAGGTATATCCACAGTAAGTGATTCCCTAATCATTGTTGAGAAATTATAATTTGTACTTGTGAGTGTAACTGTACATAGTTATGTATCTGGCAGTGAATCTCTGTATTTTGCACCCGTATATAGTATTATTCCGTTCTTTCACATGATATGCAAATAATGCATCTATTTGGTTTATACAGATTGCACTGGAGTCATCATGTGCAAGCCAATGCAACCCAACAACTTAGCAAGGTTTTCAGCTAAAATTATTGAACAACAAGTGCTTGGATTTCATTTTGATTTGTCATCTATGTATACGTCTAGAAGTTAAAGATGGTAAATATGATTGGATCATGGTGGGAGCATGTGAGATTCACCTTGCAGCAATCAAGATATGTTAGCAGTCTGTCGTGTTTTCTGCATTGGCTACCTGTTGGGCTTTGCACATGTAACTGTATTTTCTGCTCCAATAAACCAAGAGAGTGCTTACCTTGTGAATGCACTTTGAATAAATGCAACTTGGATTCACACATGTGAAAAATGTGTTACCGGCAGAGCGAAGCGCACTCGTGGTTCTAGTACATACTAGTTCTGTACAACCAGATAATTGTTTTAAGCCTAGATTTTCAGTTTTCTCTAGAGACAACATGGCCAAGATGAAGCCATGTATTAGCAGTCAGTTAGTAATCCCTTACTCCTAATTAGTAGTACTGGCCAGCTTGGTGGTGAGATCTTTCGGTCCATAACCAAACCAAACAGATCGCATTCGCTAGCGCTTGCACTTGTTGCAGTAATGGGTTTGTGCGGACACCTTGGATGCACATCTGTAGCAGAAGCTGTATCCACACCTACAAGCAAAAGTTGAAGAACCAAATCAGCCGCTTCCACGGTTATGATCCAACAATTCATGACCAGATCGCGACTTTCAGGACGAATAGAAACTAACAGCACCTGCACTTGATGTAATTGCACCCTTCCGATTTCTCCACGTACATCCGGCACTTGGGGCACCGCTGCCAACTCTGCCGGCCGGCGAGCCGCCTGAGCAAGAGATCGTCACGACCGCGCTCGTCCTGCCCCAGCTGCTGGAATTCACTGCAGTCGATGCCGGCGTGCCACGGCACCGCGCACCGAGCGCAGAAGAGCCGGTGGCAGTGAGGGCATTCCGCCCAGCACGATAGCCCCGGCCTCGCCCTCGGTGAGAAGAGGCGCTGAGCATTCCCTGTACGGGCAGTACACCTTATCGGCACCCAACACGGACTCGCACAGCAGAAATCCCCACTTGTCGAGGAGGTCCGGGGAGATGATGCCGCGGCAGCTCTCCGGCTCGACGGCGCCCATGCCACCGCAGCCAGGATCAGGGCACTCTACACGCGCTGAGTTCTCGCCCAGCTTCGCGGCAACGTACTGGGCGACACAGCTCAAGCAAAATTCGTGGCCGCAAGAGCCGACGCTGAACTTGAGGATGTCGGGAACCGTCTCCATGCAGATGGCGCAGTAGAAGAACTCGCCGTCGCCGTCGAGCGGCGAATCTCCATTGCCGCGCGATACTGGGAACGTTTCAGGCCTGAGTTGCAATTAGTAGTTGTAAGCGTCGCAGGCGCGGTAATACGAATGAACCAAGGGGCGCAAGCAAGTAAGAGTTACCTTGATAAGAACACGACGATCAACATCGACACGGCGAGGACCCAAGCCTTGGCTCGCCAGCTCAAGTCCTTTTTATGCGCAGGCGCGGCACCACGTGTAGTTGCGCGCGCGTCTGCAAGTATTGGCCGCGGCGCCCGGTGATGCTCCGGCGTCGGCGAAGGGACCCGCCATGGCGCCGGTGAAGGCGCTGCGCCAGCCGCCCCCGGCAGCAGCACGGCTTCGTCGAGGTACACGGCGACGGGGGCCTTGTCCACCAGCCTAGCTTCCGCGTCGAAGACTCTCCCATGGTAGCACATGCACATCTCTGCCGCGCCCGTCGCGGTGGCGTTGCCGGCCCGCATGAGGCCTTTGACCGGCTGCGCCTCGGCCCAGAGGACAAGGAGGAGGAGAATGGCGGAGGAGGGGAAAGTCCCGGCGAACGTCATTGTACTTCTCCTACTTGATTGTCGCCGTGCGATTCACTGTGGGCTATGGATTTGGGAATCAACTTGGATTTTGGGAACAAGGGTTCAAGCAAGTTGGGGAGTTTTTCCCTGCGAGAGCTGCCAGCACCTCAGTTAACACCACCCCCTCAATTCTGTCAAAAAGAAAAGGAAGCACCCCCTTATCAAGATGGAGAAAAAACATCGAAGAGCCCCATCTTGCAAAAAGAAAAAAAGAGAGACAAAAACTAACGCGCAAACAACCCCTTTTAAGTACATCGGCCTATTTTTTTAACAGAAAAAGGTCCCAAAGAACCTAGAGACTGCGTTACGGTTGAGGTACATTTGAGTTCTTCTCTTTTACATCAAGCACCCCAAAGATCTACGAAACCACGATCAATCCCTAATTCACCGGTGACGAGAGGAGACCTCCAGGCGCAGCCGCCCATGCATCCACGGGGATGACTTGCCGTCATGTTTAGATCCTAGGCTTAGATGTTAGCTTCGTAGTGCCATATAGCATAGTGGTTTAGATGTTAGTTCTTAAAATTTACAAATGTAATATTTTATGTTGTAAGTTATATATGTATCTTACGAGGGATAAATTTATGTGGACGTGTCTCAGAATGGATCGAACATTGTTATAAGAAAAATCATACAAACAATAAATAAACATGCGTGTGTTCTCTTTTTAACTTACATGTGTGGCTTCGAACTTCAGAAGTTTTAATGCAGTAAACATGGCTGCGTTCTCTTTTTAGCTTACATACGTGGTTTCGAACTTCATAAATTTTAATGCATAGAACAATATGTGCGTTCTCTTTTTAGCTTTGATGTGTGACCCCATACTTCATAAGTGTTAATGCAGAGAACAATGCGTGCGTTCTCTTTTTAGCTTAGATGTGTGACTTTTCTGTAGCTTTCCTAGATAAGTTGTGTGACACCCACTTTCAGTAACATTGGTTTACGTGTTCAAAGTGCAAAAAATATGGGCAACAAAAACTTTTTCTTGCTTAGTGATACAATAGTTGCTTGTTGATTGTTCTGCCTTTGTTTGTGCTTGTGTTGTGATCAAGATAACCCTTTATCTTATCAAAGGTTTACCAAAGTTATTTTACCAAAAGATAATGTATTGGCTTAACATATATATTCTCAAATGTTCTGATATTTCAAAACAAGAGCCAAGGTGTCTTTGCAAAAGCAAAATATTTTCTCTTACAAAACTAAGAAAATCTATATGATACCATCTCCCTATATTTTCAAGACAGATCTTTCCAATTCTTTCCAAAATCTTTTTGCAAGGAATATCTCTCTCTCTCTCTCTCTTGGTAGAAGTGCCAAGGGACCCTCACCCTATTTAAAACTCAAAACCCGCGATCTACAACTCCGCAACAGCGGAGATTCGCCAACTCTTCGGCGCGTTCGACTTCACCGTCCATACGCCGGCCACTCGCCCGGCTTTTGAGTCCGTGGGTGATGGAATCAGCCTGGCGATCGGGAGCTTCCGCTTCCAAGTTGGTTAGCTGGGCACGCTTCGCATGCCTGACCAGCCAACAGTATCCGTGATTGCTCCAGCATTGTGGTTCCTGCCACCAATCGGTGCCCTCAGCGAGCTCAACACCTCAGTAGCAGCTGAAAGCACGGACAACGACAACAGTCGTGGATCCGATCTGGGTAGCCTAGCAACGGAAGATGGGGTCTATGGCTCTGGATCCGAAAGTTGCGGAAGCAACAGCTTCCCCATCCACTTCATGTGTGCCATCATTAACACCGGCGAAACCAGCGGCAATCGCGAAAACAGTGGCAATGGCCCTAATCCACCCAATGGTAGCATACCTAACGGCGGACCACCCAATGGCGGCCCCACCAACGGTGGCAATGGGGCGCCCGTCAACAATGTCGGGGCATTCGAACCTCCAACCATGGTGAACGAACACACAGGTGAATGTGTCGTGATCAAGCTCAATGATCTCGAGTGGGCTCGTTGTCGAGAAGCCCTGCGAGGCAATCCTTTTCCCACCGGCACATCGCAAGATCTGCTGATGGGCTATCATTGGCTACTAAAGGAGGAGTACAGATGCCAATTACAAACGATCGCGCAACTCGATGCGCGTAAAAAGGCGGCGGACGAGTCGAGTCTTCGACGAGATGGGCTCTCCTCCCACGAAGGATCCTCCTCCAAGGGCAACGAGTACGTAGCCAACAAGAGGAGATATCGAATGACCCACCTCACTGAGCATGAGCGCATAGAAGCTGTGAAAGTCCTCGACTTCAGCTCTATGACAGTCGACACACAGGGCAACGTGGTCCCAAAGACGCCGCAAGCTGTGGTGACAGCGGCCACCATGTACCTCCTCAACAACCAGCCGTCAGCTGGAGATCCCCGAGCTGCCATGCACCGATCCACGATCGCGGGCTTGGGGTTAATCGAGGCTGCTCTCGACAAAGAACCAACGCCGGAGCCAAAGAAAAGCAAGGCTCTGGCAAAACGCTATTCCTCACCCTCATCCAGCGACGACAGTCATGATCTGTCTCGACATCGTCGCTCACGGTGACACGACCACAACTACGATGCGCGCGATGACATCACACATCGCAGAATCGACAAGTCAAGGGCACGACGCGCCTGCTCGACTGATTCAGAGGACGAAGATGTGGAGCTCTGTGGCGCCAGATGCTTCAGCAGGGCTATCAGGCAGAAGCGAATGCCCAAAGGGTTGAAGCTCCCATCGGAGAAACCAAAATTTGACGGCCTGTAGGACTCGAAAATCTGGTTGGAGGACCACATCTCCTCCGTCAGGCTCCACGGCGGGAGTCGAAGCACGGCCATGCAATGCCTGCAGCTACAGCTTCAAGGCGTCGCTTGAGCATGGCTCAACAACCTCCCGCGCGGATCCATTCATAGCTGGGAAGAGCTGGTCTACAACTTTGTGCGCAACTTCAAAGGCACCTACAAAAGGCCCGCATCAATCGAAGAGCTGAGATGCCGATACATTGCAAATGTATCTATAATTTTTGATGTTCCATGCTTAGTTTTATCCACTTTCTTGTGTTTTGTTCCAACTTTGGGGTACTTTTCATATGATTTCTTAGACTAACCTATTAACAAGAGCCAAAGTGCCAGCTGCCTGTTTTCTACTGTTTTTGTTTCCAGGAAAGTCAGAAAATGAATATTCTCGGAATTGGATGGGACAAAATCCAAAGTGCCTATTTTTTCAGAAGTCATCAAGTGCCAAAATACGAGACGGAGAAGGGCCAGGGGCCACCAAACCACCTGACCGCGTGGCCCAGCCTGGCCCATGCCAGGGGGTGGTGTGGCCAGCCCTGACACCCCCTCGGCCTCTCCTTCCGCCTATAAGATGCCCTCGGGACGAAAACCCTAAGTACCCGATCAAAAATCCACGAAAGAGTCTGTAGCCGCCGTCATCTCCATCCCTATATCGGGAGGGATATGAAGCTCTTCCCGGCACCCTGCCGGAGAGGGGAATTCACCCTGGAGGCCTTCTTCATCACCATGCAAGCCTCCGGTGTGATGCGTGAGTAGTTCATCCTTGGACTACGGATCCATGTAGTAGCTAGATGGCTGGTTCTCCTCCTTTGTGCTTTCATGTTTAGATCTTGTGAGCTCCGTTCATGATCAAGATCATCTATTTGTAATTCTGCATGTTGTGTTTGCGGGGATCCGATGGATATTGAGATGCTATTTTATTGATTCTATCATGTCTTTGTTATTTGTGATCTTGCATGCTTTCCATTGTTAGTACCTATCTTGGCCAAGTAGATGCTAGCAACTCCAAGAGTTAGTATTTATGCTCGGTAGTGGGTTCATGCCTCTGGTAATCTGGGGAAGTGACAGAAATCTCCAAGGTACTAGATGTGCTGTTGCTACTAGAGAGAAAACAACAATCCTTTGTTCATAGAACAATCGTATTGTTTACTTTACACGCAGTTCGTAAAGCAATAATCTGTTGCTTGCAAGTTAATACTGAAGGGGGTTCGGATGATAACCTGAAGGTGGATTATTAGTCATAGATGCAGTCGGATGGCGGTCTATGTATAATGTTGTAATGCTCAATCAAGTCTCAAAGGAGTCAAGATGATTAGTATATGCATGTATTGCTTTCTCGATGTTTGTCAATTGCCCCGCTATAATTTGTTCACCCAGCATGTTATCTATCTTAAGGAGAGCCACCTCTAGTGAACTATGGATCTTGGTCCTTTTCTTTACATACAATCTACAAACTGTTACTGCTTTGTTTTTACTTTCTGCAAACTTTTACTTCTTTCCATTCGATACGTTTAATCCTTTGTTTTCCGCAAAACACGGTGAGATTGACAACCTCATCGCAAGTTGGGGACAAAGTTCTGTGGTTATGTTGTGCAGGTCTCCACGTTGCTACTAGCACCGGTAGTGCGCCCTGCCAAAGCTCAGCTAGTAACACCTTTGGGGTGTTTCCTTGCTCCTACTGGTTCGATTAAACCTTGGTTTCATAACTGAGGGAAACTTGCTGCTGTGCTCATCATACCTTCCTCTTGGGGTTCCCAACGAGCTCTACATCATCATTGCTCCAGCATTTTTCTGGGCGCCATACTCAGAGCCATCAAGCATTTTTCTGGCGCTGTTGCCGAGGAGTCAAGGACATCTTCACAAGGGGAGTCCCTCATAACCAATCTCTTTACTTTGTTATTTTTGTTTTGCTTAGTTTCTTTTTGCTTTGTTTGCTTGTTTCTTTATCAAAAACACAAAAAATTAGTTTTACTAGTTTGCTTTCTTATTTGAAAACATAAAAAATGACTACTCTTGAAAACACTAAGTTGTGTGACTTCACTAGCACCAACAACAATGATTTTATGAGCACACCTATTGCTCCACCTGTGCCTGAACATACTTTCTTTGAGATAAAACCTGCTTTAATCAATCTTGTTATGAGAGAACAATTTTCTGGTATTGGTAATGAAGATGCTGCTTTCCATCTAAATAACTTTGTTGAACTCTGTGAGATGCAAAAGCATAGGGATATAGATGGTGATATTATTAAGCTGAAATTGTTTCCTTTCTCTTTAAGAGGAAAAGCTAAAGAATGGTTGAATTCCTTAACTAGAAATAGTATTGATTCTTGGACTAAGTGCAAAGATGCTTTCATTGGAAAATACTATCCTCCTGCTAAAATTATATCTATGAGAAGTGAAATAATGAAGTTTAAACAACTTGATAATGAGCATGTTGCTCAAGCTTGGGAAAGAATGAAATGTTTGGTAAAGAATTGTCCCACTCATGGACTGACTGCTTGGATGATCATGCAAACTTTTTATGCAGGATTGAACTATTCTTCAAGGAACATATTGGATTCTGCTGCTGGATGTACCTTTATGACCATCACTTTGGGTGCTGCAACAAAACTTCTGGACAATATGATGGTTAATTATTCTGAATGGCATACTGAGAGAGCTCCACAAGGTAGGAAGGTAAATTCTATTGAGGAAACTTCCTCCTTGAGTGATAAGATTGATATTATTATGTCTATGCTTGTGAATGGGAAAGCCCATATTGATCCAAGTAATGTTCCTTTAGCTTCTTTGGTTGCTCAAGAAGAGCAAGTTGATGTGAACTTCATAAGAAATAATAATTTTGGCAACAATGCTTATGGTAGTAACAATTATAGGTCTTACCCTCCTAGTAATAGTTATGGTTATAATGGTAAACCTGGATTACCTAGTGAAGGAAGAATTTTAGAAGTTGAAAGAGCCACTAAAAACTTGATGGAAATGCAATATGAGCAAAATAAACTATTCACTAAAACTATGGAGGAACAATCTATCATTTTGAAGAACATTAGCCATCAACTTGACAGTCTAAATAGGGAAATTCCTAGTTTACAATTGAAACTCTCTAATGCTGAAAGAAATATATCATCTTTGTCTGAAGCTCAATCTTCATTGATTAATAAAATGGCTGCTAAACCTGAAACTAATGATAATCCCTTTGCGGCTATTAATGCCATACAAGTAAGAATTGATGAAAATGTTAGACTATTAGCTGAATTACATGCTAAGTGGGAAAGAAAAGATGAAATTACTAGAAACATTAGTGTTTCTACTATTACCACCACTAGTGTTGAGGCTAGTAATAGTTCTACTACTTTAGATGATAATTTTGATTTTGATCTTGATGGTTGCAATATCTCTGAAGTTATTAAGTTCCTACAAAATCTTGCTAAAATTCCTAATGCTAGTGCTATGAAGATGGCTTTTACAAAACACATTACTGATGCTCTCATAAAGATTAAAGAAGAAAAGATGAAACATAAAGCTTCTATCCCTATAAAACAAGAAGATGGTTGGGAACCCATCATTAATATGAAAGTGAATGACTTTGATTTTAAAGCTTTATGTGATCTTGATAGTAGTGTTTCTATTATGCCTAGAAGGATTTATGATATGCTTGATTTGCCTCCTCTTGAAGATTGTTATTTGAATGTCCCACTTGATGATAATGCTAAAAATAAACTCATGGGGAGTCTTAATGATGTTCTTATTATGGTTAACAATGCCTATGTCCCTGTTGATTTCTATGTTTTGGATGTTGAATACAATGCTTCTTGTCCTATTACTTTGGGAAGATCTTTTCTTAGAACTGTTGGTGCCATCATTGATATGAAAGAAGGCACCATTAAATATCAACTCCCACTCAAGAAAGGTATATAAAACTTCCCTAAAAAGATAGAAAAGATTTCTTTTGCTTCTCCTATGAAAACAAAATTTGGTCTTAATGCTTTTTCATTTGAGAACATTTGATTCTTTCTTGCTTCTTATGCGTAACTTAAAGACGTTAAAGAAAAGTACTTATTAGGAGATAACCCAAAAGTTTTAGATGAGTATTGGAAGTTATTACTTCAATAATAACCGCTTCTTATCCTTTTTATTTGCTTTTTGTGCCAAGAGTAACCTCTAATGAGAGAAAAGTAATGATTGGGAAAGTTGTTGTCCCGAAACAGATTTATGTGCTTCACCGTAAAAATTCTTGTAAAATATCTGAATGTCTTTTTGAGGCGTGAATTTTTGTGATTCTGCCCCAGGTTTTTATCTAACTTTAGTTAGTTAAGCACTTTTTTATTTGAGCAACATAAGGTCTTCGAAAAAATTCATCTTTACCTGTTGGTCTATTTTGACAGATTTCTGCCATTTTCTGCATTTGCTTCTTGTTGGTTCCTTCTTGAGTTCTTTTGGGGAATTGAGATTTTTGGGGAAAGTGATACAGTAGCTAGTGTTCTAATGGAAGTTTATTTGGTGTTAGAACTTAACCTTAAGACTTATTTATCTTGAGTGCACTAATGTTGCTAATAAAGATTGTGTGAAGTTTTGTATGAAGGAAAAATTTCAGGTGTATGGAAGAAATGAGTAATGAGATGAAGGATGGACTAAATCTCAAGCTTGGGGATGCCACGCGTGTCACCCCAAGAAATATCCAAGAAGTACAAGCGTCAAAGCTTGGGGATGTCCAAGGCATCCCCTTCTTCATCAATAAAAATCTCAGGTTTCTTCCAAACGCTTCATTTTTATTGTTTCATGCACAGTTGTGTTGTTCTTGGAGCGTCTTCTTTTTCGTTTTCGTTTTGATTTTTAGTTTGATTGGTTTTCTTAGTTTTCTGAATAAATTGGTTGGACCCCCCTCTTTCATACATTGGTTTGCAAATAGTTTGGTTCGGTTTGGAAAAGAGTAGAAAGTTCATGCTTATGTGGTAAAAGAGCTCGTTTTTGACTGTGGCCTATGCTCTATCATGCCGTGCTTGATATTGTTTTGGATTTATGCTTAGTATTCTTTGCTGTAGCATGACTTGTTATAAACAATTGAGATTGCTTAATGTGCCTTGGATGAATCATGCGTTGTTTTAGCATATTAAAGCATAGTATAGTGGTATTCTCGTTTGATGCTTTATTTGGGTTGACTTGGCGCATGATCACACCATGTTATGACTATCTCAAGTCACCATATCCTTTATGATCCTTTAGTTTTCAACTTGTAGTATCACTTTATGCTTTGATCAATGATGTCTTGTCGCTCTGCATGATTATGGCCATTATTGCTCTCTTAGTTTGTCGCTCCCAGTCTTTTGCTAGCCTCCACAACCAAGTATGAGTTCCACTCATGCATCCAACTCCTTTAACCAAGTTATTCCAAAGAGTCCACCATACCTACCTAGTAGCTTATGCTATTCCAAGTATATTCATGCTTTTGTTTACCTTCCAAATTAAACTTGTTATGAGAAAACTAGTGATTAAAGCTCTCACGAACTTGATGGCACACTTTACTTTTCTTGCCCTTAATAAACTTGAACCATTAGGTCCTTCTTTGTTGAGTATATGCTTGCGCTTTATAAGTTGAAATTAGCAGAACCATGTTTCATGGGGAACGCTTTCAACATTGCACTTGTACTTTGTACCCCGTTGATATCATGTTCTTTTGCTTACGGATCCCAGCGGTGTGAAATAAAAGTGGAACTTGTAAGATCATGGAGTTTGTATGTGTGTTAGAGAAACGCCTGGGTCGCTAGCCTAAGCCATGCCTAATCATGGTGGAAACTTGTAGCATCACCATAATGAGCACTCTATGAAGCATCCTCAATAAAAACCTATGCAAATAGCAAATAAAAAGATCGCTGAGATGCTCATTGTCTGCTTGCCTTGTCATTTTGATTATGGGAAAGCTCCCGTATCATGTGCAAGGGGTACCCCGTTGGCGGTTCTTAATGATACACATGTACTTATAATGACAAGAGCTTACTCGTGACTGAAGTTGTGTAGCATGAGGATCGGTCTTCGTAAGTAAGGGGAATGAGATTTTGGTTTATAACTTGTCAAGCATATCCTCTTAGTTGTGTCACTTTAACCTTAATCACCTTAAAGATGCTTATGATAGGGGCAATGAGAGCTGAAAGCTATAAGTACCATAATTTTTGGAAGCTCTTTATGAGACTTGAATCCCTACTTCCTTTTACAAAGGCCTTTCTTCCACCATTATATTGAGTCTCCACCTTCTATCTTTATGCACCTACTTTGAGAGCATAGTGGCCATTCTTAGTTCTATGTGCATTGTCCCAAGACTAGTTGATTGGTGCATAACTTGTTATTGCTTGTTTTAAACTATTGTATCTAGTCACTCTCATGAACTTTCAAGGTGTCCTATGCATTTATATTTGCTACTCTTTGAGGGACAAGCTGAATACTATTATGCCATGTTTTCTTTATGTGAAACAAATAAACGTCTTGCAAAGCATTGTTATTCATGAATCTTTTGTTTGTGCCTTTTCATGTTGCATCGTAGTTTCTTTGCTTATTGCTAGAACTTTGTCTTTCCTGTTATGATTGAAGTATTATGATCCCAACTTTGAATGTTTTACAAATACTTTGATCAAGTCTTTGATGGTGCATGTCACCTCAAAAATTATTCTTTCTTTTTATCACTTACCTACTCGAGGACGAGCAGGATTTAAGCTTGGGGATGTTGATACATTGCAAATGTATCTATAATTTTTGATGTTACATGCTTAGTTTTATCCACTTTCTTGTGTTTTGTTCCAACTTTGGAGTACTTTTCATATGATTTCTTGGACTAACCTATTAACAAGAGCCATAGTGCCAGCTGCCTGTTTTCTGCTGTTTTTGGTTCCAGGAAAGTCAGAAAATGAATATTCTCGGAATTGGATGGGACAAGCCAAAGTGCCTATTTTTTTGGAAGTCATCAAGTGCCAGAATACGAGACAGAGAAGGGCTAGGGGGCCACCACACCACCTGGCCGTGCGGCCTAGCCTGGCCCGCGCAAGGGGGTGGTATGGCCAGCCCTGGCACCCCCTCGGCCTCTCCTTCCGCCTATAAGATGCCCTCGGGACGAAAACCCTAAGTACCCGATCAAAAATCCACGAAATAGTCTGTAGCCGCCGTCATCTGCATCCCTAGATCAGGAGGGATCTAAAGCTCTTCCGGGCACCCTGCCGGAGAGGGGAATTCACCCTGGAGGCCTTCTTCATCACCATGCAAGCCTCTAGTGTGATGCGTGAGTAGTTCATCCTTGGACTACATATCCATGTAGTAGCTAGATGGCTGGTTCTCCTCCTTTGTGCTTTCATGTTTAGATCTTGTGAGCTCCGTTCGTGATCAAGATCATCTATTTGTAATTCTGCATGTTGTGTTTGCGGGGATCCGATGGATATTGAGATGCTATTTCAGATTGATTATTGATTTTATCATGTCTTTGTTATTTGTGATCTTGCATGCTTTCCGTTGTTAGTAGCTATCTTGGCCAAGTAGATGCTAACAACTCCAAGAGTTAGTATTTATGCTCGATAGTGGGTTCATGCCTCTGGTAATCTGGGGAAGTGACAGAAATCTCTAAGTTACTAGATGTGTTGTTGCTACTAGGGAGAAAACAACAATCCTTTCTTCATAGAGCAATCGTATTGTTTACTTTACACGCAGTTCGTAAAGCAATAATCTGTTGCTTGCAACTTAATACTGGAGGGGGTTCGGATGATAACCTGAAGGTGGATTATTAGTCATAGATGCAGTCGGATGGCGGTCTATGTATAATGTTGTAATGCCCAATCAAGTCTCAAAGGAGTCAAGATGATTAGTATATGCATGTATTGCTTTCTCGATGTTTGTCAATTGCCCCGCCATACTCAGAGCCATCAGATGCTACCAGCAAAGGTCGGGTGAATCACTACGCTCGTACATCCAGAGGTGGTCGATCATCAAGAACTCCGTAGAAAATATCTCGGAGGATCGTGCAATCGACGCATTCAACGGCAGCGTTCGCTGCATAGAGCTCAGGGAAGAGTTGGGCCACTCGAAGCCCAAAACAATTGACCACGTGATGGAAATCGCGAATCGGTGGGCAGACGGAGAAGACTTGGTGAAAAACCGCGTTCACTCCGACGACGAAGCAGAACTCGAGCGCAGACGTGATCGCTGAAGCAAACGTCGAATGCGCATCTACGATGATCGCAACGACGTCAACATGGTCGCGGCGGGCTACGCCGACAGGCGCGACGATAACCGCAACAGCGGCTATCGCAACGGTGGACACCGTGACTCCGGGAAAACCACGTAGGTATGGCAGTGCCGCACTCGCGAAGAGGCAGCCACAACAACAATTGAGGACAAACTGTCCGGGCCATGCAACATGCACTTCTACATCGACAAGCATGACTGCAAGAAGAAATCCAGCCACCTTCTCAAGGACTGTCGCGAGTTCCTCAAACTCCACGAGGGTTTGGCTCGGATGAATCGCAACGCAGTCAACAGGGGCTACGGAGTCGCCCTAGGCACTGTAGCACATGGAGCTCCTCCACTACCACCTGGAGTACCACCACCCGCGGCCGCACTGGTCCACAATCAAGGCGGCGAGCCATACCCACGGGCTGTGGGCAAGATGATGATCCAAAAGGCCCCCCCTCTCGAATCGGGTGCTGAAGGCCATCACTCGCCAAGTCAACTTGGAGACAAAATCACCACCATCCACCACTGAGTACCTCAGTGGAAGCGACTCCTGCATCACCTTCGACAAGCGTGACCACCTGCGCCAAGTACCTCGCCCAGGCCACTGTCCCCTCGTACTCGAGGCGCATATCAGAGGCTTCGACATGAGTCACGTCTTCATGGATGGTGGAAGCGGCATTAACCTCATGTTCGTATGTACCTTGCGAGTGATGAGGATCCCTCTGACCTGTCTAGAGGTCTCGGACACGATGTTCCGCGGCATCGTCCCAGGGAAAGGCATATATCCCCTGGGCAAAATCAAGCTTGATGTCATCTTTGGCACGCCGAAAAACTTTCAACGCGAACGCATCAACTTTGAAGTTGTTGACTGGCCCTCATAGTACCACTGCATCCTTGGATGTGTCATGTTCGCCAAGTTCATGGTTGTACCGCACTACGCCTACCTGCAGATGAAAATGCCAGGCCCAAACGGCGTCATCACAATCAACGGGAGCTTCGAGAGGTTCGACAGCTGCGATAGGGGTTTCAATAGAATCTCCTAGTCCTTTGGCATGCAGGAGGAACTCGCAAGATTGAAGGAGTCGATAGACAACAGTCTGCCTCCCCTGAGCCAGCCAAGTTAACCCGACCTGTCCTTCGACTCGTCGGTGCACACGAAGAAAGTCTAGGTCCACCCATCGGACCCAACCAAGACGGCCCTCATCGCCAACAACTTGAGTCCCGCATAGGAACTCGTGCTCGTCGAATTCCTCCGTGAGCACTAGGAAATCTTCGCTTGGTGTCCAGCAGACATGCTAGGGGTCCCCAGGGAATTCTCCGAGCACGCACTCAATGTCAACCTAGACACAAGGCTAGTCAAGCAAACAATTCGGCGACTATCTGAACCAAGAGCAAAAGCGGTCGGAATGGAGATCACCAGACTCCTCGACGCCAAATTCATACGCGAGATCAAGGAAAGTACCTGGCTCACCAACACGGTGATGGTACCCAAAAAGGACATGGATATCCTACGGATGTGTGTGGATTTCACCTCCATGAATAAGCACTGCCCAAAGGATCATTTCCTGTTGCCGCGAATCGACCAAATCATCGCCTCCACTGCAAGATGTGAGCGTCTCTGCTTCCTTGACGCCTACTCAGGCTATAATCAATTTCGAATGAAGGAGGAAGATCAAGAGAAAACGGCGTTTACAACGCCTTTTGGTGGGTTCTACTACAACACAATGCCCTTCGGGCTAAAAAACGCAGGAGCCACCTATCAGCGGTGCATGCAGGCTTGCCTCAAGAATCAACTTGGTCGCAACATCCAAGTCTATGTTGACGACATCGTCATCAAAACCAAAGAGGAAGCCTCGCTAATCGACGATTTATGCGAAACTTTCGCCAACCTCGACCGCTACCGGATCAAGCTCAATCCGGACAAATGCGCCTTCGGCGTATCATCTGGGCAACTACTCGGGTATCTCATCTCCGCAAGAGGGATCGAAGCGAAACCAAAAAAATAAAAGCCATACTGGTCATGGAGAAGCTGAAGAACATGAGAGGCGTCCAGCAGCTGGCTGGGCGAATTGCGGTGCTCAGTCGGTTCATCAGTCGAATGGGCGAAAAGGCACTACCCTTCTACCAACTTCTCCACAAAACTGACAAGTTTGAGTGGACCAATGAGGCGCAGGAAGCATTCGAAGACCTCAAGCGTTTACCATCTACCTCACCAGAACTGGTGACCCCACGCGAAAGAGAACCATTGATGCTCTATATCTCCGCCACCAACCAGGTGGTCAGCACAGTACTCGTGGTGGAGAGAGCCGAAGAAAACAAAATCCATGGGGTACAGCGCCCAGTCTACTACGTCAGCGAGGTGCTCATGCCAACAAAATAGTGATATCCTCACTAACAGAAGCTGGCATACAGCGTCTTCATGACAGCCAGGCGACTGCGCCACTACTTCCAGGAGCACCCAATCGTGGTGGTCAACGACGCCCCACTTGGGCATATTCTCAACAATCCCGATGCCACCGGATGGGTCGCGCTCTAGGGAATTGAGATGTCTTCGCGAGACATTACATACGAGAAGCGCGACGCGATCAAGTCGCAAGTCCTCGCTGATTTCCTCATACACTAGATGGAGAATTAGCTCCCCGAAAAACCAGATATGTCTTACCTCTGGACGATGCACTTTGATGGGTCCAAGCGTATAGACGGGGCTGGCGCAGGTGTCATACTGACATCGCCCCAAGGAGACAAGCTGAAATACATTCTGCGAATGCAGTTCACTGCCTCCAACAACGAAGCTGAATACGAGGCCCTGTTGCACGGGATGCGGATGGAAAAAGCCTGCGGCGCCAAGAGGCTCATCATCTACGGTGACTCCAAGCTGGTCGTCAACCAAACGATGCACGAGTGCGACACGCTGAACGGCAATATGATCGCCTACCGCGACCTCTACGACACACTCGAAGGGGACTTCGACGGCTGTGAGCTGCGGCACGTAGGCCGCGAAAGCAACGAAGAGGCAGATGCACTCGCCAACATTGGCTCCACCTGCGCCCCCATACCACCTGGGGTATTTCTTCTGTGAACGCTCCATCAAGCCAAAGGCCGTAGAGAAGAAAACAAGCACAACAACGGACTCGGGGGCTACGCCACCCAATGAGCCAACGACACTCGATGACCTGGAGCTTGATACAGGACTCGAATGACCAATGGGGGTCATGATGATCGAGTCATCTTGGACTCAGCCCTACATCACATACCTTCTCAGCAAAAGGCTACCGGATGACCCGACGGACGCGCGACACATCGCACGGCGATCCAAAGCAATCACCGTCATCAACGACGAACTATACAAGAGCAACATCACAGGAGTACTCCAACGGTGCGTCTCCAACGCAGATGGAAGGGCCGTCCTCCTCGACATCCATGAGGGGACTTGTGGGCATCACGCTGGCAATTGCGTCCTCGTTGCTAAAGATCTACGAGATGGATTCTACTGGCCCACGACCATGCGTGACGCCAAGGATATAGGCCAGAGATGCAACTCCTATCAACGATTCGCGGACAAACCGCACGCACCTGGCGCGGAGCTCCGACCAATACCATTGGCTTGGCCCTTTGTGCAATGGGGACTCGACATGGTCGGCAAGCTCCCAAAGTCCTCACGAGGAGGCTATGTCTACCTCTTGGTCACAGTCCACAAATTCACCAAGTGGATAGAGGCCATGCTGGTGACAAACCAGTCAGGAGCCAGTACAGTCAAGTTCTTCGAGTCCATTGTCTATCGCTTCGGAGTGCCACACAGCATCATCACGGACAATGAAACAAACTTCACCTCTAAGGAGTTATAGGGTTTCTGCGAAAACCTGGGAATCAACGTAAGCTATGCGTCTGTAGCTCATCCATAGACCAACGGGAAATTCGAAAAGGCCAACGGGCTCGTCTGCGGCGGAATCAAGAAGCGACTCGTTCGGCCACTCGAGCAAGCCGCCGGATGCTAGCCAGACGAATTGCAGTCCATACTTTGGAGCCTGCGCACAACGCCAAACAGCGCCACGAGATACACCCCGTTCTTCATGGTGCATGGAGCTAAAGCATTACTACCCGCAGAAGTACGCTTTAAAGCCCCACGGGTAGTCGCGTACAGCGAGCAAGAGTCAACACTTGCACTCGAAGACTCCGTTGATCTCCTTGACGAGGCACGGGAAATCGCGGCAGAAAGATCGACGATCTACCAGCAGAACCTGCGCAACTACCACGGCAGAAGGCTACGCCCCAGATCCTTCGTCGAAGGAGACCTGGTCCTGCGACTGAAGCAACAAGGGCACCTCAAGTTTGAGTCCCCTTGGGAAGGACCGTACGTGACTACAGAAGTAATCCCAGGTGGCGCCTATCACCTCAAAGATTTTGAGACAGGAGTCGCATACTCCAACCCCTGGAACATCGCGCAACTATGGCGCTTTTAGCCTTAGTTATCTTTTCTTTCTTACATTACAAATAAGGCTATTCAGCCAAGGCTACTTAGCCACACATTGTACCTCGTACTGATTCTGTGAATAAATAAAGCTAAGTGCCCCAAAACTCTGTGTTTTTCTAGCAATTATATCACTCAGGGGCTATGACACCCTTTACACAACTGTTCTACGAACCAATCGCGATGTCCCGAGTAGCTAACGCAATAATCGAACCCTTGACAAACACCAACCCAGTTGCAATGCACCTGACAGGTTGCAAGGTGCTGAGATAAACACACGTCAGGCTAACAAAAAGGAATCGCATAGTGCAACGCACTCGCAAAATTTACGAACTAGCAAGCTCTTTACACATCAATGTCAATCAATTATATACAACATATATATACGAACTTTACAACACTAGTACATTTATGTGAAGGATACAAGTTAAACTATTGTTGCAGCAGAAGAACGTTTGTCTGTTCCTTGAAGAAGTCGACAATTTCCTCCGCTGAGTGATCCACCGCCTGGTAATCAGGAATCATATTCCAAGTCGAACCTGCCGGCGGAGTCGGCGGACCAGCAGCAACAGCTGCAGTATCCACATCAGGCCTATGCAGTCGCACCAGCGACAAAACAGCCTTGGCTCCAGCCACCAACTGCTGTCGCACGCAATCGCGAACCGCACTCAAATCTTGAAATTTAGCAAGGAGAGCCAAAAGGCTCGAGGGAACGACGTCCAACGGAAACATCATCTGGCAGATATTCCTCAGGCATGATTGTGATTTCTTCAGAAAATGGAGCACTCGCGAGGCACGATCCTATAGGGTCGCAAGTGCGATTGTGTGATCATGATCCACCTAGAAGTACCCACTTGCCTAAAGCGGTTCCTAGGTCAGGTCGTTCATGCGAATGGCGATCCTGTCTTTCTTATCCTACGGATGACGCGCGTTGACAACTATACCAATCAAGAGGCAAAAGTATGAAGACAACGAACTACCTCGATTGACTACAAGAAAAGATAAGGAGGAAGAAAGCTAACACTTAAACTGGTCACCCAGCTGCGCCACCTCCTCTAGTAGATATTGCTCTCGGGCGGTGGCCTTCTCCGCCCTCGACTTCCATACATCCGCGTTACCACTGAGGACGGGCATTTCGCATTCCAGCTGCTTAACATGATCGCGTAGTCGTGAAAGGAAGGAAAACTCATCAACCCTTGAGTGCGACTGCGCTAAGGTAACACCAGCGGATGCCAGGCCCCGAGGATCACTCGAAGGACCACTTGATGTACCCTAACATAAGCCAAGTAAGAGACAAATAAGGGACCAAGCAACACATGGACAAAACTCAAGTGCATTCAAACATAGCAAAGTATCAATGGAGACAATCAGTCAGCGGCATGTTCTAGACAAAAGGAGTCGAGCTATTAACTATTACAAATATAACTACTAAGGAGTAGCTTGCTTTTTCGACTTTGACTTTGGCTTCAGAGGCTTCATCGAATCCGTGGTAGTATCAGACGCCACAGACTTCCCACCGGCCCCTGACGCCGTAGCCTTTGCCGCCTTCTTGGCTCGCTGCAGTTCCTCAGAATACTTGGCGACTGTGTTGATGAGTTGTGGCCTGTACTTGCCGCAGACAGTTGCAAAGGGAGCAAAAACTACTTGTTACCCATCTGCACTGACGGGCATCGCCTTGGAGACTGCAGCTGGATCCATCTCCACTCCATGGGCTTGCACCATGGCGAGTGCCATGGTGGCGCCAACAACGCGGTGCGATTTCCTGAAATCTGAGGGGATACCTCCAGCGAGGGACTCCACCAGGTCATCCAAGTTCTCAATTAGCTCAGCCTTGGGCGCCAGCTCCTCGCGGATGCGACTGAGAACATCCTTAGCTTTGGTCAGCGTTCCCTGAATGGACGTGCTGAGGTCTTCGACTGCCGTGACAGCGAGAATATCATTTTGCGGCCCGAAAGTTGGGGTGTACAGGCAACACGGTACCCAAGTTTCCTGAAATCAGCTGGGATGACTACAGTTGGTGTGCCAAATACTTAGAGGGTCTTTTTCAGCATGAATTCAACTTTACGTTTCAATACAAAAAATCAGGCTAACGGGCGTCAAGTTGGGCCCCCCTGTCAGTTCACTGTTATGTCGCTCCTGTCGCTTAGGCGGGGTGGCTGTCACGTAGTCTTGCAGCATTGGCAAAGTGGATAGGACAACACCCCCTACCCAGTATATTGACGTGA
This sequence comes from Avena eriantha, assembly GCA_910589775.1. Classification (NCBI taxonomy): domain Eukaryota; kingdom Viridiplantae; phylum Streptophyta; class Magnoliopsida; order Poales; family Poaceae; genus Avena; species Avena eriantha. The sequence goes on along the minus strand of OU342742.1, from coordinate 479,913,237 downwards.
CAAAACAGGGCCCATGTATCGGCGTTATAATTATTTTTTGTTTACTCAGAAGCTGGAACGGCCACCGCCATGCGTCTTTCCTTGGACTTCTGTCCCAATCGTTAACCCCTACCATAAAAGTGCATTGACGGTTCCACCGTTCCCCTGCCTCGCAGAAACCACTCTTCTTCTTCCTGTCATCTACTATCTTCTTCCCGTCTTCTCCTTGCCACCATGGAAGATCTACGCACTCTAGAGACAAGCTTCACTACCCATGACAACAAGAAGATAGACGTTGTCTACACCAATGAGGAGGAGACAGTGGTGCGTGTCCTGAGGATGTACGAGGGTTGGCTTGGGATAGACGAGGACAAGTTTGTGGGATTGGACCTCGAGTACACCCCGGAGCACCCATATGAAGGGAGTGAAGTCATCGTCGTTCAACTTGCCATGCGGAAACACGTCCTCGTCTACCACCTCTCCCGGTTTGTAGATTTGCTCTCTATAGCTAACCGCTCTTAGGGTTTTATCCTCTTGTTCTTTATCCACTTGCTCATCTTGCAACTACTAGATTTTACTTAGGACCAAATAAATTAGGGTTTGCCTATGTCTCGATCGACTGAGATTTTCTTTAGTCTCAATCACCTAACAAAAGTGCAACCGTAGTTAAAAGAAATGTGCAACTCGTTCAGTCGACTGAGAAATAGCAAAACCGAATAAAATTATGACAATACAATGTTGAGAGTCTTGATCTTGCATTTACTAAACTTTTCAAAATTATATTGAGATGATGATCTTGCATTGACAAAATATTTGTAGTTACAAATTTTGGTGATGACAAACTACATACTTTCAGGACTGACAGGAAATGTCCGGCGCTGCGCCAGTTCCTTGTAAAAAAGGGAATTGTTTTCTGCACTATCAACACAACAACTGATTTTTCAAAATTGTATCAAGAGGAAATTATAATTCCTGCACACAACTGGATCGATATTCAGCGTCTTGTCAAGATCCTAGGGGGCTCGAAGAAGTATGGAATGGCATCACTCGCAACTAGAATCCTCGATGAGTTGTACGAGAAAATGAAGGAAGATTTCCCTACGGATAGGCACGATTTCTGGGACGAGTGGCCGTTGTCTGATATAAACCTGAAGTATGCAGCCATATATGCTTAAATGACCTACCAGCTATACAAGAAGATCCATTTTTTTCTACGTTACGTCGTGTTTTGCCCTATTTGCAAGAGGGAAGACGAGCTTAGGGGAGCCCTTTGTAGAAAATGCGGAATAGCTGAGTTTGAAGTTGAATATGCAAAGAAATTGGCTGCATCTGAAGCAGCTGACAGAGAGGCTGCAGAAGCAGTTGAAAGAGAGCTTGCAGCTGAAGAAGCAGCTGACAGAGAGGCTGCAGCTGAAGCGGCAAACAAAGAGGCATCATCTTCTAGCGGCAACAATCAGGCCTGTGATGCACCGCTAATTGTGTCGCAGAACGCTGAAGATAGGAAAGCCAAGTCAGATGCCAATTGGGACAAAGCAGTTCGTAAGATGTGGAGTACCTGGAATGGTCGCAGTTCGTCGCCTAGGAACAATGGCAAGCGCCTCAAGTGGTCTGATGAGGAGTGAATTAAATTTTACTTGTCAGTGTTATGTTTCTGTTTTGTGGAACTCAGTTAGCTTGCCAAGATGTCTAGCGCATCAAGTGATACTAGTAAAATAAATTTAACCCTCGTTGTGTTATGTTTATGTATGTGTCTTGTAGCTTGTCAAGATGGTAGCTTCTTAACTGGCAGTTTGAAAGTGTGCCCTTTTCCTCTCTCGCTAAACATATATGTTTCATTTTGCCCAAATTGGTAGCAAATCTAGAGAAGATTCTCACTTTGATATTTCGTTCCCTTTTGGACCTCTTTTTGCCTCCAATCAGGTAGCAAATCTAGAGCAGCAGATCACACCAGGCAGAATACATTCATTCAGAAAAACAAAACAAATGTAGATATAGCTGTGCGCAGCTAAATAGGATATAGCGATAGAAAGTAGGTTGCTTAACGAGGTTTGATGCATCCAGCCAGAAATAGGATATAGCTAGAAAGAAGATGCTTAGCAGCAGGGGCAGCCGCCGCAGCTGCAGGCACATCCTGCAAGCGCCCGCGCCTCCGCCATCTCCCTCTAGTGCTTCCGCCATTTCTTGCTGCCCAGTTTCTTGGACTTGGGGGCCTTGGTCCTGAGTGGAGGCATGCAACCCTGTTTGATGGCCACCCGCTGGAGGTTTCAGAGGTGAATGCAGAGAGCTCGGAGTTCAGCGATGTAGGCGTTGATGTTCGCGGGCTCGGGCTTGCCGCTTTTGTGGATGCCGAAGCCCGCGGCCTCTGCATGCTTCAGTAAGGTGTTCAAGACGGTGCCACCGGCGGCACGACCTTTCAAGCAGTAGACGCCCCCCTTGCGGAAGGGGCAGCTGTAGTAGGGGCCCCTGAGGAAGCCGTCGTACTTGCCGCTCGCAACCTCCTCAGCACCTGACGAGCCTTGGTGTGAATAGACTCGTCATCGCTGCAGACGTCGCTGCCGGAAACCTATTGGAAGAAAGGGAAAATGGGGGAGTAGATGGTGTAAGAAGATCGAGCAATCGAAATGCGAACAAGCGAATCCTAATAAACCGAGATCTAGCATCCAACGATGGGAACGGTGTTGGATAATTAGGCACAATTTCCATGATTAATTCCAGAATATTAAACATGACAATACCATCTAAATTTTAAATAGATTAGCCCATTATTTCTAACAAATGGTAGAAGAACCAGGGGAGGGGAGCAAACCCAAGTTACCTTCAACCATAGGTCGTCGATGCCGGTGTCGTAGGGGTTCAGTGGAGCGATGTACTTATCTGGATCGTAGGTGCCCAAGAAGTGCGTGATCTGCTTGTGACCGGCGGGGGCCTCCTCACCGGCGGGGGGCTCCTCTTCGGCGGCTCCGTCGGTAGCTGGGACAGGGGTCTGGACGAGAACAGCAGCTGCCATCGATGCCTCCACTAGGGCCTGGACAGGGACAATGGCTGCTTTCAACCCATCGAGGCGGACCGGCGAGGAGACGGGGGCCTCCTTGCCGGCGGCCATGGAGGCGATGATGGAAACCTTATCCTCCTCGGCCATCGCCGGCGCGGACGGTGTATTCTCGGGAGTTTGTGGATGCTGGTGGGACAGTGGAGAGGGTTGCGTGGGGACAGTGAGCGAGAGTGGGAGTGGGTGTGCGGAGAGGGGCTCTATAGTTGAGGTGGATAGAAGCAAGGCATGTTTCGTTGCACCACCGTGCAACGCGCCGCGCAATCGACTGCACCGTGCACCGCGACACGCGCACGGAATGTCACGTTTTTTTCCCGGGCCATGCATGCCAGTTCTGTATTGAGCCGCATGCAAAGGGCGCACACACAATTTCTATGTACGGAGTTTGACACGGTCCTAAAATTCGCGATAGTTAAAAGTGGAAATGTAGAGGGGAAGGTAGGTGGGTGTATGGCGAGATTTGTGGGGTTGTGATAGATTCGGTAAAGGGATGTGTTGATGGCTGCGAGTGACTCGATGAACCGGAGACGTTAGGTCTCGTCGAGCTCAGCTGTTCGGCCTCCGGCTAGCGCGTCCAAGCTTCTTACGGTGGGCCCTAGTTGGAAGTGAGATTGAGATCCGCTATGTAAAAAATGGGATGTGTCTTATTAAAATCAAGTGGCAATAAACTACAGCTGTCCATCGACGACCATGCACTCGATGACGCATGTGTTGTGGCGTAGTAGTAGCAGCAGTAGGCTTTTCAGACTTCATTAAACGTGACATGACCGCTCCACGACTTTTTCCATGGACGGCATCGTGTTCCTTCTTGTAGAGGGAGACGTCAAGATGGGGCCTCGTCAAGATGGTAGCTCGTTAACTGGCAATTTGAAAGAGTGCCCTCTTCCTCTCTCGCTAAATAAATATGTTTCATTTTGCCCAAATCGGTAGCAAATCTAGAGAAGATTCTCTCTTCGATAATTTGTTCCCTTTTGGACCTCTTTTTGCCTCCGATCAGGTAGCAAATATAAAGCAGCAAATCACACCAGGCAGAATACATTCATTCAGAAAACAAAACAAATGTAGATATAGCTGTGCGTAGCTAAATAGGATATAGCGATAGAAAGTAGTAGGTTGCTTAACGGGGTTCGATGCATTCAACCATAAATAGGATTCAAGCAAAATATAGAAAATCAAAAGAAGCTCCTTAGCAGCAGCAGCCGTGCCAGATGTAGATACATTTAAGGAGACATCCAACCGTTCATTCGCCAGCGCCTCCATCTCTCTCTGGCGCCTCCGCCACTTCTTGCTGCCCAGTCCCTTGATCTTGGGGGCCTTGGGCCTGATTGGAGGCATGCGACCCTCTTTGATGGCCACCTGCTGGAGGTTTCGGAGGTGAATGCCGAGAGCCCGCGGCCTCTGCATGCTTTAGTAAGGTGTTGAAGTCGGTGCCGCCGGCGGCACGACTCTTCAAGCAGTAGGCGATCCCCTTGCGGAAGGGGCAGCTATAGTAGGGGCCCATGAGGTAGTCATCGTACTGGCTGGCTCGCAGCCTCTGCAGCACCTGACGAGCCTTGGTGTGAATGGACTCGTCATCGCTGCAGACGTTGCTGCCGGAAACCTATTGGAAGAAAAGTAAAATGGGGGAGTAGATGATGTAAGAAGATCGAGCAATCAAAATGCGAACAAGCGAATCCTAATTAACCAAGATCTAGCATCCAACGATGGGAACGGTGTTGGATAATTAGGCACAATTTCCATGATTAATTCTAGAATATTAAACATGACAATACCAGCTAAATTTTAAATAGATTAGCCCATTATTTCTAACAAACGGTAGAAGAACTAGGGGAGGGGAGCAAATCCTAGTTACATCCGACCATAGGTCGTCGATGTCGGTGTCGTATGGGTTCAGCGGAGCGATGTACTTATCTGGATCGTAGGTTCCCAAGAAGTGCGTGATCTGCTTGTGACCGGCGGGGGGCTCCTCTTCGGCGGCTCCGTCGGTAGCTGGGACGGGGGCCTGGACGGGAACGCCGGCTGCCATCGATGCCTCCACTGGGGCCTGGACAGGGACATCGGCTGCTTTCAACGCATCGAGGGGGACCGACAAGGAGACGGGGGCCTCCTCGCCGGAGGCCACCTTATCCTCCTCGGCCATGGCCGGCGCGGACGGGGTATTCTCGGGAGTTTGCGGATGCTGGTGGGACAATGGAGAGGGTTGCGTGGGGATAGTGAGCGAGAGTGGGAGTGGGTGTGTGGAGAGGGGATCTATAGTTAAGGTGGATAGAAGCAAGGCACGTTTCGTTGCACCACCGTGCAATGCGCCGCACAGTCGACTGCACCGTGCACCACGACACGCGCACGGTACATCACGTTTTTTCCCGGGCCATGCATGGCAGTTTTATATTGAGCCGCATGCAAAGGGCGCACACACAATTTCTATGTACGAAGTTTGACATGGCCCTAAAATTGGCGATTGAGAGCCGTTGCGTAAAAAATGGGATATGTCTTATTAAAATCAAGTGGCAATAAATTACAGCTGTCCATCGACGACCGTGCACTCGATGACGCATGCGTTGTGGCGTAGTAGTACCAGTAGTAGGCTTTTCAGACTTGATTAAACATGACATGACCGCTCGACGACTTTTTCCATGGACGGCATCGTGTTCCTTCTTGTAGAAGTCTCGCTGAGGGAGACGTTCGTGCTGTCTCACGCTGTACTGTGAAGGGCACGGTGTGTGCAACGATCATTGTTGGATCGCACAGGATCAAAGGTTGGTGCGCATGATCTGCGTGACAGCTGTGATAACCAATCAGGGAGTAGTAGACAGGGTGAGCACAAATTTGTGCTTCTACGAAAGATAGAGAGGGGGGGGGGCAAAACTGAGTAGTACCACATAAAACCAAGGGCGATACTGAGTAGTATAAAAATGGAAAGTGAGTGTCTTGTACAATGAAATACATCGTGGCATACATCAAATTATGCCAAGATAGATCCACAAGAGTTCATTGGATGTGTGTTCTTCTCATAAACCACATAAGGATCCACTAGAGTTCATTGGATGTGTGTTCTTCTCACAAACCACATAGCACCAGTGTCATTGCATGTGTGTTCTTCCGACAGACCACACATGGATCCACCGGTGTCATTGCATGTGTGTTCTTCTCACAAACCATATCTTGAACCACACCCAGTGTCATTGCATGTGTGTTCTTCTCATTAACCCCACATGGATCCACCGGTGTCATTGCAAGTCTGCTCTTTTCATTAACCACAGCTAGAGTCATTGCATGTCTGTTCTTTTCACAAACCACATATCACCAGAGTCAATGCATGTGTGTTCTTCCCACAGACCACACATGGATCCACCAGTGTCATTGCATGTCTACTCTTTTCATGAACCACAGCTAGAGTCATTGCATGTGTGTTCTTCTCACAAACCACATATCCACCAGTGTCGTTGCATGTGTGTCATTCCCATGAACCACACATGGATCCACCAGTGTCATTGCATGTGTGTTATTCTCACAAATCACATAAGGATCCATCGGTGTAATTGCATGTGTGTTCCTCTCATAGACCACACATGGATCCACCGGTGGCATCGCATGTGTGTTCTTCCCATGAACCACAGCTAGAGTCATCGCATGTCTGCTCTTTTCATGAACCACAGCTAGAGTCATTGCATGTGTGTTCTTCCCACAGACCACACATGGATCCACCTGTGTCATTGCATGTGTGTTCTTCCCACAGACCACACATGGATCCACCAGTGCCATCGCATGTCTCCTCCTTTCATGAATCACTGCTAGAGTCATTACATGTGTGTTCTTCTCACGGACCACATATCACCAGAGTCATTGCATGTGTGTTCTTCCCACAGACCACACATGGATCCACCCAGTGTCATTGCATGTGTGTTCTTCCCACAGACCACACATGGATCCACCAGAGTCATTGCATGTGTGTTCTTCCCATGAACCACACATGGATCCACCAGTGTCATTGCATGTCTGCTCTTTTCGTGAACCACAGCTAGAGTCATTGCATGTGTGTTCTTCTCACAAACCACATATCACCGGTGTCATTGCATGTGTGTTCTCCCCATGAACCACACATGGATCCACCAGTGTCATTGCATGTGTGTTCCTCCCATAGACCACACATGGATCCACTTGTGTCATTGCATGTGTGTTCTTCCCATGTACCACACATGGATCCACCAGTGTCATTGTATGTCTGCTCTTCCCATGAACCACAACTAGAGTCATCGCATGCGTGCTCTTTTCATGAACCACAGCTTGAGTCATTGCATGTGTGTTCTTCTTACAGACCATATCATGAACCACACCCAATGTCATTGCATGTGTGTTCTTCTCATTAACCACACATGGATCCACCGGTGTCATTGCATGTCTGCTCTTCTCATTAACCACAGCTAGAGTCATTGCATGTCTGTTCTTTTCACAAACCACATATCACCAGAGTCATTGCATGTGTGTTCTTCCCATGAACCACACATGGATCCACCAGTGTCATTGCATGTGTGTTCTCCTCACAAACCACACATGGATCCACCCAGTGTCATTGCATGTGTGTTCTTCCCATGAATCACACATGGATCCACCAGTGTCATTGCATGTCTACTCTTTTCATGAACCACAGCTAGAGTCATTGCATGTGTGTTCTTCTCACAGACCACATATCACCAGTGTCATTGCATGTTTTTTCTTCCCACAGACCACACATGGATCCACCAGTGTCATTGCATGTATGTTCTTCCCATGAACCACACATGTAATTGTATGTCTGCTCTTCTCATGAACCACAGCTAGAGTCATTGCATGCGTGTTCTTCTCACAAACCATATCATGAACCACAACCAGTGTCATTGCATGTGTGTTCTTCTCATTAACCACACATGGATCCACCGGTGTCATTGCATGTCTGCTCATTTCATTAACCACAGCTAGAGTCATTGCATGTCTGTTCTTTTCACAAACCACATATCACCAGAGTCATTGCATGTGTGTTCTTCCCATAGACCACACATGGATCCACCAGTGTCATTGCATGTCTGCTCTTTTCATGAACCACAGCTAGAGTCATTGCATGTGTGTTCTTCTCACAAACCACATATCCACCAGTGTCGTTGCATGTGTGTTCTTCGCATGAACGGCACATGGATCCACCAGTGTCATTGCATGTGTGTTCTTCTCATTAACCCCACATGGATCCACCAGTGTCATTGCATGTCTGCTCATTTCATTAACCACAGCTAGAGTCATTGCATGTCTGTTCTTTTCACAAACCACATATCACCAGAGTCATTGCATGTGTGTTCTTCCCATAGACCACACATGGATCCACCAGTGTCGTTGCATGTCTGCTCTTTTCATGAACCACAGCTAGAGTCATTGCATGTGTGTTCTTCTCACAAACCACATATCCACCAGTGTCGTTGCATGTGTGTTCTTCGCATGAACCACACATGGATCCACCAGTGTCATTGCATGTGTGTTATTCTCACAAACAATGTAAGGATCCACCGGTGTAATTGCATGTGTGTTCCTCTCATAGACCACACATGGATCCACCGATGGCATTGCATGTCTGCTCTTTTCATGAACCACAGTTAGAGTCATCACGTGTGTGCTCTTTTCATGAACCACAGCTAGAGTCATTGCATGTGTGTTCTTCTCACTAACGACACATGGATCCACCTGTGTCATTTCATGTGTGTTCTTCCCACAGACCACACATGGATCTACTAGTGTCATTGCATGTGTGTTCTTCCCACAGACCACACATGGATCCACCAGAGTCATTGCATGTGTGTTCTTCCCATGAACCACACATGGATCCACCAGTGTCATTGCATGTCTGCTCTTTTCATGAACCACAGCTAGAGTCATTGCATGTGTGTTCTTCTCACAAACCACATATCCACCAGTGCCATTGCATGTGTGTTCTCCCCATGAACCACACATGGATCCATCGGTGTCATTGCATGTGTGTTCTTCCCATGAACCACACATGGATCCACCAGTGTCATTGCATGTGTGTTCTTACCACAAACCACACATGGATCCATCAGTGTAATTGCATTTGTGTTCCTCTCATTGACCACACATGGATCCACCGGTGGCATCACATGTGTGTTCTTCCCATGAACCACAGCTAGAGTGTAGCACCCCGGGAAAATCACTACTAGAAAATCGCTGTGTTTTTGTGCATTGCATCATCATGACCGCATGCTCATGTCATCATGCCACATTGCATTTGAGCATCGTCATCATCATGCATGGTTTGTTTGAAAACTATTTTTGAAAAGTCTGGTTTTGTTTTCTAAACGCCCCGTCTTTATTTCAAATTAAAACCCGGCCTCTTCCGGATATTTTGTTTTGTCTACAAAATATTTACCAGAGTCTATTCAGACAAAATAAAAATAATTAAAGCTATTTTTTTAGGGGGAGGCAGCCGGCCGGGCCAAAAGGCCCAGCTAGCCAGCCTACTACCCCATAAACCCTAACCTGCCCTAAACCTAATCCCACCTGCCGTCGACCCAGCCAGCCGCCGCTCCCTGCCGCTGCACCTAACACACCACACAACGCGCGCAACACATCACACGCACGCGCTACACTGCCACGACGCCATGCACACTCTTGCACACAGCCGCGTGCAACACCGACCACACCACCCCGTGTCGTATCCTCCCTCGCCACCAACCGCACGTCAACCCCACCCCGGCCCCACGCGCTCAATCCGCGTCGATCCCGCACGCGATCCCCACCTGCTCGGCCTGCACCGCCCGTTCCCATCTTCCCCACCTACCCCCGATCGATCCCACCTCGTCTCGTCCCCACCCTGACGTGCCCCCGTCCTCGATCGCCTCTCTGCTGAGCCCCTCTCCCTCGCCAGGATCCCCGTCGCCAACTACTCCAGCGCCGCCCCAGGTCGACCCCGCCTCGGCCCTTCCTCGCCGCAGGACTTCCAGCCGCCTCGGACCCGGCCGCCTCGTGTCGCCTCCCGTGTTCGTGCCACACCACTGAGGACGCACGCCTCCACCTCCATCTACAGCGCCACCACCTCCACTTTCTCTCCCAGCTTTGGTCGACCCCGCCACCTCCTCTCCGTCGGCGCCTTCTTGCCGTCAAGGACACGGAGCTCCGCCGTCACCAGCACCTCCTCTCCGCCGCCGCCTCTGTGGACCCCACCGTCACGAGATCCTCCTCTGCCTCGCCTCGGCCTCCTCTTCTCAGGCCGCCCTCTCCTCTGCTTCTAGGGCAGTCCCTCGTCTCCGACCTCCCTCGTCGGTACCCCGTCGCGCCGCCGCCCGTCCCTGGCCCTCGACCTCGTCAGCCTCACCTTTCCCGCCTAGCACCAACCTCCGACCGCCGTGGCAGCGCCACCCTCTGCTTCCCTACGCCGGAGGCCCCTCGTCGCCATGCCTCGAGCTGAGATCGCCGACCCCGCCTCCTCTGATCGCGCCGCCTCTCGCCGGTGAGCTCGTACCCGGCGAGTCCTTCACCGAGATCCCCTGCAAGTCCTGTGAGCCCCCGCGGGCCCCCCTGCTGTGACCCTCTTCCGCCGTCCGTGTGCATGGCCGCCTCTGGTATCACACGTGTGTTGTCCATGAGCTTCATGTTGCTGTTGGTTGCCCCGTGTTTTTGTCCAAGTCTGGGACATGTTCTTTTACCAAGATGTGCGCATGAAGTTCCATCTCGTTGTGTTTCATTTTTGTCCGTACGATGCCAAGAACAACCGAACGCGGAGAACACCCACCGAGCGTCAATCTCTCCTCGCCAACAAGACTAGCTCAATGCCGATGTTTTCGGAGGTTGTACATGGTGCCACTCAAAGACCCTCACGACACCGAAACCCGAGTTCGCCACCGACACTCGAGCACTTCGCCCTGGGACACCAAGATCTCCTACATGGGAACCCTGAGGCCCCTTACCCGAAGATCGTCGACATGCAACGCTAAGATCGTCTCTCGGACGCCAAGTTTGCCAAGGCCTCGAACCCCGACAAGATCTTCCGAGTGCCAACAGCGCGCGCGAGCAGTACCCCTAGGACTCCGACATGGTGCGACAAGTACTTCTACCCGAGCATAAGACCGGTCGGACACGCCAAGATCTCCAATCGGAATCTGAGGACGCCGAGACCCTGGTACGACAAGACCTCCTTCCCGCACCGATGCCCGAGGACCGGACGCCAAGGTCGCCGACACGGAACGCCAAGTTCTTCATCCCGGACGCCATGACCGTCTACACGGACCGGAAGACCACCGGTACCCGATCCATTCAAGTTCGCCATCTACGACAAGGTCGACCGCTTAGAACCCAAGTTCTCCGTCACGACACGACAAGTTCTCCATCTTGTATCCGAACCTCGCCGTTCCCATCAAACCCTGAGACCGGACCCCAGACCCCCGGAACCCAAGATCTTCCAAACCCAGATGTGTGACCCTAAGCCCCTATTTTTATAATATGACATTACCAACTATCGCATATTAAATTGTTCATGCATGCATACATATGTTGTGGGTTAGGGGCATTATGCCGATTCACCCCATAATTAAATATGGAGGCCATATGCGGGCTAATCTAGTCTTATATCGGCTCCATTTCAATTTGTGTAGCGAACCGATGCCATGTTTTGCATTGTTAAGTGAACATTTAAATTGCGGGGTATCTAAATAACACGAACTATTAATTAATTGTTGGGGCCCCGGTGCCGCTTAATATTGCCTAGTTGCATCACATATTTGCCATGTCATGCATCATATCATGAACATGCCCGATCTTCTGCCGTAGTATTAAATAGTGCATTCGGTGTTTCTTTTAGTGCTTTGCTTCATCGAGGATTAGGCCGATGAGTTGATGCGAGCATCGGCAAGTCCTTCGGATAATGTACCTTCGGCCGTGTTTCCCAGGTGAGCAATCTCCCCCTTTCTACCTATTTTGCGTTTATAGTCTTTACTTCCTCCTGTTGCTCTATTGCTATCCGTGTTACGATGCTTTAGTTTCCGTGCACCACTTATATTCCTTGCAGCCTCTATATTGCCTTGGACACATCCTATTGCATGTTGATTGATAGACAGTTGGCCTTGCGAGTCGTTGTTGCTTGCTCAGGTGTTGCTTCGCGTCGTGTCGTTCCACCATTGATAGAAGGTTGGCACAGGCTTAATGGTGGAGAATCTTAACGGTGGAGATGATCATGGCTTACATTATAACTTGTTAATTAAAATGCTGGAAATAGATATAATGTAGACGCACCGGTGGGTAATAGTCAATATTTGGTTTTTAACCGCCCACTTGTGTCCACCTAGGACCCGAGTTCTTGACACTTGTTCCGAGATCGAGCGCGCTAACCACATGTGGGTGTGCAGGGAACCCCATCGGCTTACTACCTGATTTCAAAGTACTGTGCTGGGGGCCACAAAGTAGTTTGGGCTTTATTATTATCCTGTACTTATGCCATGCTTTACTGCTTTAATTACGATTGTGTGTGGAGCACCTGTACTGTTTAGGAACAAATGTGGAATGTTTTCGTGGTATCGACAAGCCTAGTCACACTTTCGGGTTCCCAGTCATTTACAGCCATTGACACAAACCCTGGGTCCGTCCCGGAGCCGACCGACTTCGTTGCAGGTAGCTTAGTGGGGTGGCCCCCATGTACGTACTTTGGGTCTGGGAAACGTCGTGTCCGAGGCCCCGTCGCATACCGTTGGGTGTATGTTCAGGATCTTGCTCATATTCGAATCTGACAACAAGGGTTGAAGTGCGTGTGGATACTTTGGTGCACCCCTGAAGTGTTAAATCTTTTCGAAAAGCCATGTCAGCGGTTATGGATGACTTGGAGCACAGTTTCTCAATCATAGACAACTATAACTAAAGAATTGTTGTTATAATATGACTCGTATCTGATATGACTAGTAAGTTGGACAACCACCATGGAATGAATGAATAAAACTGCCAACTGTGTGGGTTTCCTCTGCATGACTTCCTCGTCTAGTCTCGAGGGGGAAATACTAGGATGGGTATTTTTGGTGGTAGTATCAGGTTGGTCCTGAATAGGTCTCTATTATCCCTCTCTAATAGCCGACAGTTGTATTGAGTCTCTATAGGGCTCTTAGCTCCATTTGCATATTGTCCATAGTCGGACGCTCTATCGTTTTCAAGGTGATTTGGATCTTCGTATAGTATATCTGTATTCTTGACTCATGGAGTCCTTGTTGTATACATATGTTTTGTGGGTTCCATCGTGGACTAATGTGTAATGGTATTACTTCGTCTTCCACCCACACGCAAGTGCCTGGTGGGCGTCCTTGAATCGTTTCTATGCGGGTTTGGCAGGAAGCGCTAAAACTTGCATAGGGCCGATTCGAGGGTGTTATAGAGTGGTATCAGAGCTCAGTAGTTGTGATACCCCAGAAGTCCAGCCTGTAGGATAACGTAGCTAACGGCCGAAGTAGAGTGTCAAAACTATTTTGCAAAATCGGTTGGATAGATCTGATTAGGTCTGCTTTTTACTCCTTACCCCTCTGTTGTTCTCCTCTTACCTATGCGTGTTTTGAATCTTCTCTCTTATATTTTCTTTGAGTCCAGTAATTCTCGTGGTTGGGTTTTCATCGTACCTTTAGGGTTTCGCTTCCTTCTTTGGTAACGGTGCTTCTACCTCCGGACTTCATGCTATCTGAGTGATCCTTTATCTGTGGTACCATTGTTTGTTCCTTGTTTGTGCCTTCCGGTATTTTCCGACGCGACTACATCATCTATGCTAGATCCGGTGCAGAGTCTGCATCACTCCTTGTTTCCGGACCTCGTTTGTCGAGATCTTCAGTCTGATTCCGAGAGTTGGTTGCATAATTCTGCTATTCATGTACAGAGTAATGATATGAGTGTGGGATGGAGTCGCGACCATACCACTACTCTTATCATTCGCTTTTGTATATTGAATTGGTGGATCAATGCAATTTACTCATTCCACTGAAGTTAGAGGTAGCCTTGTGACCTTTAAGTTTGTCTTTGTTTCTCCGGAATGTCCTCTCGACAAACATGAGCAACGACCTCTTGTTGGTGGTGTCACCAATTTCAAGATAGAGCAAGAGTCTTTGTTAGTGGTGTCGCGAGGATCTACATGACGCGAGAAGATTCAGATCGTCGGCCTTCTTCCCCGTACCATGAGGCGGATCTCGAGGGCGAGATCCATTGTTAGTGGTGTCGAATTGTAGCACCTCGGTAAAACCACTACTAGAAAATCGCTGTGTTTTTGTGCATTGCATCATCATGACCGCATGCTCATGTCATCATGCCACATTGCATTTGAGCATCGTCATCATCATGCATGGTTTGTTTGAAAACTATTTTCGAAAAGTCTGGTTTTGTTTTCTAAGAGCCCCGTCTTTATTTCAAATTAAAACCCGGCCTCTTCTGGATATTTTGTTTTGTCTACAAAATATTTACCAGAGTCTATTCGGACAAAAAAAATAATTAAAGCTATTTTTAGGGGGAGGCAGCCGGCCGGACCAAAAGGCCCAGCTAGCCAGCCTACTACCCCATAAACCCTAACCTGCCCTAAACCTAATCCCACCTGCCGCCGACCCAGCCAGCCGCCGCTCCCTGCCGCTGCACCTAACACACCACACAGCGCGCGCAACACATCACACGCACGCGCTACACCGCCACGATGCCAGGCACACTCTTGCACACAGCCGCGCGCAACACCGACCGGACCACCCCGTGTCGTATCCTCCCTCGCCAC